>JAVDOI010000008.1:3803330-4551060 GCA_032191485.1 Leptoclinus maculatus | reverse complement strand
CATTTGTAAAAGTGGCTGGGCCTTGCGGGTCATGAACCAATGTATTGGGCAAGTGATATTTCACCGAATGATTTCCACTGCATGAATGGTCAGGGGACCAAAAGTTTTTACCAATTATCCTCTGGAACATGACAGTCTGCACGTTTTGTGCCAATCCATCAACTAGATGTTGAGATTGTTTTACAGGAACGGACGTGAAAACTGGAACTGGTGGAGCTAGAAAAAAAAGTCAAGACGATCACCACAATCGGAGAGTTTGCATTTATACAATATTTAGAGAGTTATTTTAGTCTGGACCAAAGTGGTGGATCCGTCCACAGACGGTTATTAGATGTAGGATGTTGCTCTGGGACTAAAGACGGACCACCCGAGACAATCGTTCACAGGCCGATTACAAAGAAAGCACTGCCATTCTCACAGGGGGCAAATAATTACCAAGGTGCCGAACAAGTGTACAGAAAAGAAATCTTTTGAATTCATCCGTACAAAAAGGTCCGCACCATGCTGACATCAAACGTAATTGCAAATACCTGTTGGTCATTATCCAAAAGAGATAACATGATCTGCAAGATAAGAGCCAGCAGATTGTACGAGAGTGGGTATTGAGATAGGAGGAACACAATGCGGTTGGGGGGTGGGGGGGGGGGATAAGTCAGAAGATAAAGCCAATCAACAGCACAGTGGATGAGACAAAAGTGAGGAGAGAGATAGAGAATGACGGGATGGTTCATTGTCTAATCTTTGACTGGGATTGAGAGGAGACAAGGCAAAAATGGGAAGATCAAGATTTGGGTTATCTGTGTATGGCCGAGCATGTATCTGCGTTCAGTGGTGATACGAGCAAGTGTTTGTGAGATGTGAAGAGAGAGAGAGAGATAAAATGGGGCTTCTTTATAAAGCTCGATGGCAAAGCAGGGCTTCCAAAGCATCGCCTGCTTCATCAAGACTCGACTCAGTGGAGGATATGGCCACTGTGACGCCCATGCATGTGGGGGAGCGACTGCGAGTGTGCGGAAGCGAGAGAGGACAGATGTTTGTGTTTGTGTCCTCTCATCTGCAAGATTAGGGACGCCATATAACAAGCTTTCAGAGACTTATGTTATGGCACGAATCCTTCATCGGGGGGGCTTTCTGCGGGAGGTTTTTGTGTTGTCAGCGGGCTAAGAGGAGGGGTGATGAAGAGGCACCTGAGCAAGCGACGTCCATCGGTGTTGTAAAAAACGAAGACCAACGAGGAAGTTTCAAGAACTGCAGTTTCTCAAAAGGGCCATTGAGGCTGGCTCCAAAAAGCTAGTCGATCCTCAACAGACCTTCTTAACTTACAGCAGAATTAAACCTACAAGTTTTGCCTTCAATAACAGGCTGGCTTGACAACCCACATCTTTTTTGGAATTAGCTGGAAATCCAGGCTGTGTCGTCACTGTCATGATGGCGATGGCTGGAGCCACCCCACTTTGAGCTTCACAACTCGGTCCCCCGAAACCTCTGTGACGTCACGGAGACATACGTCCAATGTCCATTATAGTCTCTGGGTACAGCGTGGGAAGCACTCGGAGGCTACAGATGTGCAGTCAGATGTGTCAGAAAGCTGTCATTTAACTCCCACTGTGTCTTTGGAGTAAAGTCGCTCCAATGAATGACAAAAAACTCTGTGTAATCTATCTTCCTTTATAAAAGTCTACATAATCATCAAGCCTCCATAGAGTCTGTGACGAAAAGGCAATTCAGCTTACACAGTGCACGTCTGCGAAGCGTAGATACACGCCATCAGACCCCACCAAAATTTCACTGCTTTTCCTAGAAAATTTAAATGAGTAAGACACTCCAAAACTCAAATTACATAAGTTCTGCGAAAGGGTTGAGCGCAAAAGGCAGCAGCTCACTTGTAAAATGATAGACGTGTAAAACTGGATTCTCTCAATTAAAAAGGGGATATGGTAAAAGGCAATACTCTCAGTCAAAAAGAGATGTGAGATGGAAAAATACACAATTGGACTGTACTTTGTCACTGCATGTATGATCCGTCTCACACACCACGCGGAGGAGGGGGTCGTCACAAAGTGTCCACGGTAGCTGCAGGAGCTCATCTGGAAATGCAGAGACGGTAGTTTGCTGGCGGGTTTTTTTTTTTAGCTACACATAAATTAAGCTCTGCCTGCACTCTTGCAGACACACGGCAGTAATAGCCAGGAAAAATGTGGTAGACAAGGACTGATCTGAGAACTGTGAATAGAGAAAGGGGGGCAATGTAGGGGTCACATTCAGCTTCAATCGCAGGCTATTTGACCTTAAAACTAATACAAAAACACAAACCATTAATGAAAGAGCAGTTTGATGTTTAATCTTTGCAACCTTGTTTTCTATTACCCCTACCTCTGTGCAATGAGAACATGTTTCATTGACATTGACCTTGCCGCTCCCACATTACACCACGAGCTTTTCACATCTGATGGTGTGATAACGCTGTGAGAGCTTTCCACCACAGCCGAGGAAATTGTGTCCACCTACTACAAGCCTGCTGAATTCAGACATATGAAATTATTGTAAAAATCACATTTTGGACAACAGCCGCTTGGATCAACAAGGCGGTTTACCGAGTGCAGGGAACTCAAGACTGTCATTGTGCTACAAGGCCCGAGGTCGAAACGTACTCGAGTGTGTCCTTGAGGTGAGACGATGAATCTCTTTCAGCTTTCGGTGCTGATCTTCTTGCTCTGAGAGGAGAAAAACACATGGACGAATCCTGCCGGCGTACAGTACAGAAACACAAAGGCACTGTGTACGTAAACTCTCTATATAAAACACATCGACCATAGACATGCCTTCAAGCTTTTGCGGCTTCTGCTTTACAGCGCTACACAACAGGCATTAGTGATGACATGCCATTTTTGCCATGTTCTAAAATGCTCGTTGCAGCAGATATCAAAATCATACCCGGTAGGATACGGAGGCATACGGCATGATATTCACTCTCGATCTCCACCAGCTTATGATGAATCCTCTTGATTCTTTTCAGCACCAGCCTCCATCGGTTAGGCTATCATCCTCTCTGAGTCTACCTCGGGGACCTACTTAGATGGGCAATGCGTTCTCCTCTCCGATTGCCTGGCAGGCTTCCTGTTGCCGCGTACATGCTGTTGCATGGGTTTTTTGCTGGAGCTGCGCTGCAGTTTTTTCGCTAGCTCCATCTGTCTTGGGTGTCATGCGCGGTGCAAAAATACGCTTGCGGTTCCACTCATATTTCGCACCCGGGGGGTGGCATCCATCATCCTGCTTGCCACTCCCTCTTGTCTCCGCACTGGCAGACCATCACACAATTCTCGACTCGAGTTCAGAAACACTGCTCGACAGTAAAGTGGGGATTGCTGTTTTGGGGTTGGACATGCTTCCATCAATTTGAAGGCAAAATAATGTTAGGAATAGCTCAGACAGATTTTTTGCTTCACTCCTGCCAAAAGCCCAGGTGCAGGATTCAGGCACCGCGAGTGACAATAAATACGTGGAGCTATCTAAGCCCAAAGAGAAAACAGGTCACTCATATGAGAAAAATGTTTAACTGTCTTATATTTCATAATCAAACTACTGCTGCACATTTCTACACACAAAAATTGGAAAGTATTGGACATGTAGTGCCTGAAACAATTCTCAAGTTTGGCGATATCAGAAAATAGCAGCGGTGACCTGGACAGCCTTTGGTGGTAACAATGAGTGCGGTACTGGACTGTGTGCCCACTGAGGCAATTGCCAGAGCAGAGACCATGCTTGAGGGCATCTGGCATGTAGCTTTTCCACCTGAGATAGCACCTGGAATACTGTGGTCACTGGTACTTCGCCGATTTCTCCCCCGGGAACAAGCCAATAACGTTTCGGGCAAGGTTTGTTCCTCGGGGTGTTGTTTATTTTGCACAAACGAGCCTCGAGTTGCATTGGAATTCGAATTTTTGACAAATCACAGAGAAATGCAGTCAGACCACTAACTAGGGGAGAAAAACAATTGCACTGCACCGGCTGAAAAAAAAGAGACAGCTACAGGCTAAGACAAACAACGTAAACAAACATGAATCATTCTGACACTCTTCTCCGTAGAGCGGTGCTTGGGAGTTTTGACCTTCACAGGAACAGGGATATCTTGGGCTGAAGACGCTGGGCTGAACATTCTTAAAGATGGTGAGTAATGGTGTCTTTGATATTCCCCCAGGACCCCTCGTGTGCGAGGCCCCGGGGTCATCTGAGGGATCTCTATCCTGCCACAAATTGTCACAAGCTCATATATATTGCATGGAGCCTCTGCCTTTTGATGCTAAATAAATGTTACTGCTCACACCAAGCGCCAGGATGGAGAGGAATTGCAGGAGAGGAGGGGGAGGAGTGTGAAGATGGAGGGGAAAGGGAACGATAAAGAGAAACGTTTACATGAGAGAAAAGGACCACATCCAATTGTGTTTCTCTGTGTCTATGCTCTTTGTGAAGCACTTTGTAAAAGTCTGCTGAATCACGATCAATAATTCTCTCTTTAATAACGAGAACAGAATCATGACAACTGCTCTACTATTGTTGGAGGACCTTGCTAGATGTGCACAATCACTTGCACTTCTTCTTCCTTTTTATCTTATTCTGCAGGTCCACCAGAGGTGGGTGCGGCTGTGGCTAGTGGCTAGCCAGTGCCGTCTTTCAAGGGCGGCGGTTCAATCCCCGCTCCGGCTCTGGCCTAAGTCGCATTGTCGATGTGTAATTGAGCAATACACTTAACCCCAAATTGCTCCCGTAGCTGTGCCTACCCGGTGTAGATAGACTCTGAATTGTAATCGCTTTGGATGAAGGCGTCTGCTAAATGACTGTAATGTAATGCCAATGAGTAAGTGGACTGGTACTGAAATGTAAAGATATATGGCCCAATCAATATTGGATTATCCAGGCTAATACAATACAATGACGATATTGGAGAGTTTTAAAAAAGCTTTGTAATATCTTAAATAATGTGGATGCCAATATCTGTCTTTTTGTTGTTGTATCCTTAAATTATGAGACATATCTATGAATCGACACCAAGAGTTTTAGTCCGTGATTCTACACAGTTTTATTGGATCAAGTTTTTAAAAGAAAGAGGAGAGGAGATGAGGATGTCTTGGCACAACAAATGCAAGCATACCAAATTGCTCTGAGTGACAGATTTTAGTGTGATGCACTAAATCAATATCCTTTCCGGAGCAGAACACAATTTGTAGCCTGGTCAGAATAAATAAACAACTCTACCTTTTCTTCCTGAAGGTGAGCAGGCTGAATCACACAGTGAAAGAAGTCTTTGGACCACTGACTCTAACAGGCTAACCCACCACTCACAGGCAGCCTGTGAGGAGGCATTACTGATACTTAGCTCAGGGAAGAAATGTGCACATAAAGAGGGTTTGTAATGGGGTCTGACCCTGACGAGCAACACGAGGCCGACCAACACCAGGCGACCATCAGCTCGCCACTCGGCTGAGAGACAGCTGTCGATCGCATCGGGAGGTCCTCAATCTATGAGCCAGCAGAACACTGAGCTGCAAAAAAAGGGTCTGACTTTAGCCCTCATAAAAGTGTGTGTGTGTGTGTGTGTGTGTTTTCGGTTGGATTTGTCCATCTGAGTGAGTGCCGTTATGTGGATCAGTGGTTGGCCCTGCATTGGGAGTCAGTTGTTTAAATGTTATTTACTGACGCGTAGAAAACAATCAGCTTAACGCAGCGCTACATTACCAATTATTTGCCATTCGGTTACAACAGAGCAAATCCTGCACAGAGGACTGTGTGAATTTGTGTTTGTGAGGGCTTCACTTGAAAGTGTCAGGGGAATAAATAAAGAGCTTTTTTGAAAGTCACCTCGGTGTGGTTATGTTGCTTATCTAAACCAAAGTCACCAGTAATCGAGAGAGCGCTTCATGCAGAGTGGCGGTCGGTATGTCCCGGCCCGGTCAGGACACCCGGGCTTTGTTGTTTGTTCTGTCGCCCTGAATCATCCTGCCGTCCCCGCCGAGGCTGCGAGAGCAGGCTGCTGTCAGCTTGTATTAATTTCAGAGGGCTGCAGGGACTGCTGCTGTGCCACAGTCGTGACAATAGCAGAGCCAAGGTGTCTTCTGGGAAGGCGTGCCGTCCACTCACTGCCACAGCAATGTCCACACAGGAGGCTGAACATTTCTTTTCTTTCTCTCTTTATTTCTTTCCAAGCAGCACCCTGGGCTCTAAGCTACGGCTTATTTCAAACAGCAGTGGCATGCGCGATGAGCTCACCTGTCTTTGTAGGAGTATGTGAGAGAAGAAAAGAGCGATGAACGGTAGCTGGCAGCTCCTGTGAGGACCAGTTTGAGGTGGGCAGATGTGTCACATTGTGCGGGCAGCTACCTGGCTTTGGCAGCTACGAACCGTCTCACCGCGGCTCCATTTGTCACTTTGCCTTCTCTTTCTCTCGTTGGTTTGGTTGGTCCTCTCAGGGCGACTTCTTAGACCAATGATCCACCAATTTGCCATCGCCTCAACATCCCAATTAGCAGAAAGACACCGAAACAACTTAACTGCTCGCTCAAACTTAAAAAGTCAAGAGTATAAAAACAACGGAGAGAGGCCATTTGACATTTGGATTCAGTCGAGTGTGCAGAGAGGAGAACCTGTTTTCACCTGCGGAAGGCATTAAAAGTGTCCTGAGTGTCTGACAGTAACTGCACCTGAGAGCACAGCTTCACAATTACAGCTTCATTATATAGAAAGAAAGCTTTTCTGCTTTTCTCTCTTCTTGGTTACAATCATCTCACTCTTTGAATATCACAGACACACCGTTTTCCTCATATTGTAAATAGGAGGTTGTGAAGAGTTGCATGATGTTTTCTTACAACAGATCACGTTACATTGACTATTCCCCTGGAACGATTAGAGCACTCTTTAATTCAGTTAGTTATCGTATAGCCAGACTTCACTGTGGTATTTCATCATATAATACGTTTTGGTTTAGTATGCGACACCTGTAGATACTAATTATTCATTCATTACATACTGTAGTTTGCACACACTGTTTTTCTTATCAATACATTTTTGTTCATTTAAATTTAAAAGTTGTATTCTCTTATAACTGGAACAAAATAATCCCTCAGTGCACATTACGTGCTGCAAAGCAAAAATTAAGAATTTGTATTGTGTCTTTATTTATCCTTCAAAATATAGACGGGGGAATTAGTGAAAATTCTTGAAACGAGTAAATTAGTTGGACACAATATTTTTTAATTCAAGACCCATTTACTAGCTAATGAAATGTATATTATATAGAAGTTAGTTGCATTAATATAATACATAGTATATAATGTAGTTCAAATTGGCTCCTCAACAAGCTCAAACATCAAAATGCCTCCATGTTGATGCATAAATAATCTTCATCCAATAGTATAACACAATATAATGATATAACACACCTTCCACGAGTACCTGTAGATTAAAACAATTCTGACTTTTGTTGTATTTTTATATGGTGGAACTGCTACTTTTACTTGAAAAATGATGTGAACACTTCCTCTAACACAACAGAGAAAGGTTAGAGAAGTACTGAGCGAGCGGTCAAAAGTTTCAGAAGCACTGGAGGAACATGAGAGAAAGGTTTGTGTGTTTTTTTTTAAACTTCAGTGCTATACCTCGAGTTGAGTTGCCATGTCCCGTGCTCTTATGGGCAAAATGTGAGGACATGGACGGTGCCAAAACAGTGTTTGGCACAAAAAGAAAGCACTTCCCAGCCTCACTATGATGGCGCTCTGCCCAGTCACTGCTAGCCTTTGCCGGTTACAGCCACTTTGAAGCTGCGAGGACATTTTCTCCCCATGAGCGTCTGACATGTTTCCCCCACTGAGTTACAGCGCAGGTTAACTTGATCATGCAATCATAGAGCTGGCGACAAAATCATACTACGATGGGGTTCATTAAGGCCCAGATTAGTATTTCAACATCAAAGGAAAGCGCCCTGATTGGCTCTGATTGATATCGTTATGAGAGCGGTGATCGTGCAGCCACAGCTCGCTCTGTCAGTTGGCTGTAAGAAAAAAATTATAAAATCTCGTCCAGAGAGAGAGAGAGAGAGAGAGAGAGAGAGAGAGAAGAGAGAGAGAGAGAGAGAGAGAGAGAGAGAGAGAGAGAGAGAGAGAGAGAGAGAGAGAGAGAGAGAGAGAGAGAGAGAGAGAGAGAGAGAAGAGAGAGAGAGAGAGAGAGAGAGAGAGAGAGAGAGAGAGAGAGAGAGAGAGAGAAGATAGAGAGAGAGAGAGAGAGAGAGAGAGAGAGAGAGAGAGAGAGAGAGAGAGAGAGAGGGAGAGAGAGAGAGAGAGAGAGAGAGAGAGAGAGAGAGAGAGAGAGAGAGAGAGAGAGAGAGAGAGAGAGAGAGAGAGAGAGAGAGAGAGAGAGAGAGAGAGAGAGAGAGAGAGAGAGAGGAGAGAGATGAGAGAGATAGAGAGAGGAGAGGAGAGAGAGGAGAGAGAGAGAGAGAGAGAGAGAGAGAGAGAATGAGAGAGAGAGAGAGAGAGAGAGAGAGAGAGAGAGAGAGAGAGAGAGGAGAGAGAGAGAGATGAGAGAGAGAGAGAGAGAGAGAGTGAGAGAGATGAGGAGAGAGGAGAGGAGAGAGAGAGCCTTGACCCGATATGGTCGCCTGGAGCTGAGCCCGAGGTCACTGTGTGTTCATTTCTTGGATGTAATGAAATGTCGTGCTGGAAGAAATAGGCCCAATCTCGGCCTCCCACAAACAGTTTGGATGATGGGAGAGGAATTGGCGGCAAATGAGCTCAAGGGGAGCAGAAACAGAGTGGTGGAATTGGTAGCGGAGGATTGACATGTTCTTGATTCACTGAGTAAATGACGCGGAGGAAGCAGGTGGAGCCGGGCAGAACGGCGGTGATGTTTTCCCGTCGGCTCGTGGGATGTAATTACAGGGTAATGGAAAGATCATGTCTGAGGGGCTGCTCATACAGTTCGGTTTTTTAATTTGAACAGACGCTGTGTGAGTGGTTCACAAGCCTGGACGCGAGGACACCACAGGTTTTTAACAGTTCCAACAAAGATCACCATGAAAGTCACATGAATAGATTTGAATAGTCCACTCTTAACCAGAGCTGAAGTTGATTTAATTGAGTCATTTTTCAAGTTAAAATGAAGAAAAATGTGTTGGTTCCAACTTCTCAGATGAAGGTTGATTCTCTTCGTTTTCAATGATAGTAAACCAAATGTGATTCTGGACTGTTGGGCTGGACAACACAACAACTTCGGCTTGTGTTCTGGGACACTGTGAGGGCCATGATCATGATGACATTTCACAGATTAATCTAGAAAGTAATCAGCTGAGTTATCAATAGAGAAAATAATCCTCATTTACAGTCCTACTCTACATGAACCAAAGTTCATGAATGTATCACTGTTCAAGACCAGCGTTTCACAACTGTTCTTAAGTTTAGTATGTCCAACACAGCTCAACAAAGCTTATCTTTATCTGCTGTCCACTCCCATTGCTCATCTTCACAACCCCTCAGATTTAATCCTGAGACTCCTTGTGGAGGTCCAGAAAAAAGAAACAATACAAAAGTAGCGATGAGAAAAAACAGTCCTGGTTCCTGGAATTGAACACAGGTTGTACTCATTTAACGGGATGGGAACTATTGTTCCAGACAATTCTGCACACGTCACATTGCGATTCTGCTGACTGTAACTGTCACAGTGAACTAAGGTCACTCGCATCTTTTCAAGAAGCTGGCAAGTTTCATATTTCAAGGGAATAAAATCAAAACAAAGCATGGCATCAAGAAGCTTGAAGAGTCTGATCTCGAATGGAGGGTACGAGGGATGAAGCGGATGCCTTTTCCTTTGGGATGTCGGACGCTTTTTGAAAAATGTCACGATGCAAAAATAAAAAGACTAAATAAGGGAAAGTGAAGCGGCCGCTGGCAGAGAGGTGTCCCAGAGCATCATGGGTAGACGCACACTCAACAGCTGACACCTTCTGTTATGCAATGTGAAGACATCGGAACATCTATGCCCCGAATCTCGTCTTAATCTTGTGTAATGTTCTGCCTTTCGGGGTTGCCATGGATACAGGTAGACCAAGCGGGAAAGAAAAGTGAGTGTGAACTCACTTTCACTCATCTCTTTTTTTTTTTATCACTTTGATCATCAGGTGATTAAAATTTCTAAGACAAGTACAGTAGTTTCGGGAATAGCAGCGGCCATTATGATAATTGGGGGCCGAAACCATGCTTTTATCGCAGTAATTATGGAATGTAGACCGTCACAATGGCTACACTCGCAATTATTGTTTTTACTGCAGCTGCAAAAAAAACAAATTGTCCAATTACGGCTTCAAAGCAGATGAACTAACAGAAATGTATCCTCCTCACTGCACCGTACTACATCTCAAACTAAGAGATGGATCTGGCGTTGGGACGATGCCGGCTGTTTACCGATTGAAAATGTCAGCGCGAGGCCGAGTTTAGCGGTAGATCCAGCTTCTGCCCCGTCGAACACGTCTTCCTGTTTAGTGAATTCATCATTTCCATCTTAAATGGGAACATTTGACTGACACCTGCCATCTCACATCGCAGGCTCATGTCGGAAAGCACCACAGTGTTCATCAGCGCGTGTGTGTGTGTGTGTGTCAGAAGGTCTGTCAGAGGCAGAGAAAGATGGAGAATGAGGGATGGAAATGAATACAAACGTTGTGTCTGGGTTAAGAATGTGTACGTAGGTCAGTAGTCGAATAGTTGACCGAAGAAAGTTCATTATTAGAATGCTTAATTATGATTATCTCAGAGCAGAAGACGCGCATCTGCCGTCTGTCCCAAACATACAGAAGGAAAGAAAACCTTCACGTGTTCTGCTTCAGCCACGTGGGAATAGTGTGGAGAAGGAATTTAAATGTGTGGAGAAGTCAAGACTTCATGGCGCATCTTTTTGGTTGTCTCCGTTCTTAGCTTACACTATTTTCACTTACCGTATTTTCCGCACTATAAGGCGCACTTAAAAGCCTTTAATTTTCTCAAAAAACGACAGTGCGCCTTATAATCCGGAGCGCCTTATATATGGATTAATTCTGGTTGTGTTTACTGACCTCGAAGCGATTTTGTGTGGTACACGGCGCTCTGTCAAAATGTTTTAGTACGACCTTGGGTAAACTACAAAGCCGCACCGCTTGCAGCATTACGGCTACCGTAGTCAGGAGTCTCACCGGTAGTTCTGGACGAGGTGTAAGCATAAGCATGCATATAGTATCATAGCTCGCTGTGTGAGTCACGCAGACTCCACTAACTGTGTGTTTACATGTCTGTAATCATAAAGCTACAGCTGTCTCAGAACGCTGCCGTTAGCAGACGTGCTAACTAACGAGCTAACAAGCTAGGGGTAATCTGCCTCTATCTCTCAAGACACCTGCCCAGCTGTTCACTTGTTCTCACAACACAACTCAGTTTCTCACTGATGGCCATTATTTATTCTGTGTGTTTACATGTCTGTAATCATAAAGCTACAGCTGTCTCAGAACGCTGCCGTTAGCAGACGTGCTAACTAACGAGCTAACAAGCTACACTACACGATGTAAACAGTCCGTCCCCCAGATCGTCATAAGCTCGTCATATGCATCACATCTCGCTGTGTGAGTCTCGTACTATCTCGTGAGAATACGGACACGGAAGTGGAGAATCTACAGATTTCTTCAGAGCGCCCGCGCCTTATAGTCCGGTGCGCTTTATATATGAAAAAAGATCGAAAATAGACCATTCATTGACAGTGCGCCTTATAATCCAGTGCGCCCTATAGTGCGGAAAATACGGTAAGTGTTATTTGTCGTGCTGCAACTAACGATTACTTTTATCTCATTAAATGTAAGAAAATATGTTGTAAAATAGCACAATCTGTATCTTCATCTAACATTACCATTCAGATAATCGCTCATCATTGTAGTGCCTACCCGACTTCATTTTCAGCTCAAACTATTTGTATTTTAGTCTTGTTCTTTATTGTTTTATTATTGTTTTATCCATTCCTCGATTTAGTTTTTTATGTTGCCGTCTCGTTCGTGTCTACTTTGCAAAACGAAGCTCAATGGGACAATGTTAGATAAAGCTGAATAACATACAATATGTTTGCTGGTTGCATTTTCTGAAACGTGTTAGTATTTATTTATTGTATCTTTGGGCCTGTTGGTTGGACAAATCATGAAATTGTCACGGCCATTTTTACCATTTGTATCATTATATAGATTAAATGAAATAACCTTTCTCTCTAGCTCTGTATGTGTGTGTGTGTGTGTCTGTAAAGGAGCGACAGAACGACGGCAGGATGGTCGACGGTTCTGCCAGAACAATCAACTGCATCTCCGCAATAAAGTGGCCTCGATCAGCAGCCCCCTCTGTCTGCCCCGGTGATACATGGGCCCATCTCCCTGTGCTAATCAGACCCAGACCGGCTGCAAACCAACGCCGGATGTACAATCTGCCCACTGGACTGACGCTGCTCCACAAAAGGAACGAGGCGGAAGAGACAGATAAGAGTTATTGCTTACGATTTTATCAATTCCCATTCTGCTTATCGATTTTGATTCTCATTCATTCTCGGTTCCAATAATTTGCATATTATTGGGGGAAGAACATTTATGTCGAAGGCAAAAACGAACTATTTTCAGCAGGCTTGGGTCACCATGAACAGCAACACAGATATTCTATGATTCTGGAGTTATTCACCTTATGTATAATAACTGCTACCCATTCAGGGCAGGACATATTAAACTGGAAGTACTTTTCTTTTTTAAATTTGTCTTCCCCCCCCAAATGCAATGCTGCCTAAACAGATTTGCTATGAAATCCTCTGTATGAAATACAAAAACAATGACTTTGCTTTCTGTCCAAACGCACTTAAAGGCTTCGTTTGGGAAGCATCTACAACTTCCTGTCACCTAAGTTACTTACATTAATGACAGTAAAGTTCATTAAAGAAATAAACATCTTAAGCACTTTCCTTTCTTTCTGTATTATTTACACCAGATCAGTTTGAACATTGTGGTGGAATAAAGCTGAATAAAAGAAGAGGAGTACATGATGACACTCAGTAAAAAAGTGTGGATGTTTGTCCAAACTGCACCTGTTTCTGTTCACATTGTGAAGTTTTGGCCACACTTTTAAGCATACAAACAACACCTTATATATGCATTAACACATTCAAAGCCAGCAAGGTACTCGCGGCCTTGTGTCATATAATTCCAAACTTGTAAAAATGAATAAAGGGAACAGCAAAGCCTGTTTCTTAACAATATCCTGGCTCTAAAATTGAGACCGACGTGTGAAAGCACAGTGCCCTGATGCAGCTTGGAAATATAGGTGAGACACAAATAATAGATTTTTCACTTTCGTCTTTCTTCCCACACGTAGGGTCTTTTTATGGGCTTTTGTGTGTATGTGTGTGAAGGCTTTGTGTACGTCTGCCAGTTTGTATTTAGTCTATATAGTCACGTCAGCGTGCACATCCACGGTGCCATAATCTGAGCCCTCACATTCAGGTTCAATTCGTTCGCATCACATTTGTACCCACAAAGCGTGACGTCTACCACCTGGTACACTGTCACCTGGTGATAAAAAAGTTGTCCTACTTACCAGAAAAGACCAGCAGCAGACTTAATACCTGATCTACACACCTCTCCACTTGGGAATAGGCCAAGAACTGTTAGCTTAAGCCTGCATGCATATTAACCAATATATCAAACTCCTCCCCCCCCCCCCCCCCGACAGTCAGAATGCAGTATAATCCTATTTCTAACCTACTCAAGAGTGATGGGTTCACTATCCCCGAGCCACCGGAGAGAGCGTGAATACAAAATCCTTTCTGTAAAGTCAGCATTCATCTTCACCTGTACATTACCGCAGACAGAAGGAAGCAGAACGTCGTCTAATATGAATGTCATGCACATACGGCAGCAGAGGAAGGCTTCAAAAAGACTGAACATGGACAGTAAAGGACTTCTGCTCCCTTTTTTACCTGAGCAACTGCCATTAAAGTGTTTTTTGTAGAAGGTTTATAACTCCCAGTTGTTAAAAGGCTGGTTATACTGTGAGGCTTCACAGGAGGTAAATGTTAAAACAAACGAGCCACGTGGGGAAATTAAGACAGCTGCAACGCAAATAATAAAGAAGGAAAACAAGAAAAGGACAAATGAGGTCTGTATTTACATTACGCAAGCAATTTACACTTGAGAACGCACTAAATGCGGTCGACATCAAAGGGGTGAGTGTGATTAATGTTTGTATTAGTGCATCTAGAGGGTACGCAAACAGGAGCGGTAGAATTTACAAAAAAAACATTTTAGGCACAATGATTCATTTAAATAAAACGCAAAATATGAATGACTCGATGGAGCCCAGCCATGAATTAAAGCTAAGTGATTGTTTGATTTTGGTTGAGATTGTTTTGGAGAGGCGTTGTGTTAAACTTGCATCGTGTTGTAATTTGTACGCACCCTTCTCCTCAATTTAGACCCGCAACTAAAGCTTTTTGATATGTTATTGATTAACCTGCCAATTATGTTCTTGATGAATTGATGGAATTGGTCCATATAATGGTGGAACATATTAAAAAAGGGCCTTTCACAGTATCCTCAAGCCCAAGGGGACATTTAACACTTAAACATGTTCAGTTTATTATCACATAATCCAAAGAAAAGTAGAAAAAAATCGTCGGAGCTAAACGGATGAACGTTGGAATCTTTGCAACACAAACTAGATCTTCACAGTTGCTGGACAGAATGTCTTATTCACACCCGTGTGTGCGGCATGTGTAATACCACGAGCTGCAGCTTGTGAGCGGGTATGTGTAACTGTAAACGTGAAGCTGCAAATTGCTTTGAAAGAACACATGTATTGTACACTTACAGCCCTTCCCCTGGAATTATAAAGCATGATGTGAACACACAGATATTGTATTTCCTGCATGAATAGGCAAGGCAGACTTGTAAGCCCAGACTGTGGGTTGTGACTGATAGGCGAATGGCTTTCAGAACCCCAGCACTGGCTGTTGAAGGGTTATGGTTGTAAAACACTCAGGATAGATTTTTTTTTTGTTGCTTTTCCTACAGAGGCCGGGTTTTGCAACCATTAACAGTGTGATCTGTGCTTTCCTCTTAAAATTGTAAACATGTTCTCTGGCTTCAATCAGACCACCCGGTGACGATACCGACCGTAGAGCGGTAATGCAGGCTGCTCATGAGCAGCAGCAGCAGCAGCAGCGAGCCATCAGTCAACCGATGGCCTCACTAAGACACAAACTGCACCGTGGGATTGCGAGCATTAAAAGCAGAGAATCAAAATAGATGAATCCTCGGTAGGAATCATAACTCCAACTGCCAAAGTGCCTGAGAGCAATCAATCATGGGAAACCGCAGTAGGAAAGTCTATTCTCTAATCTCATCCCGATGGACTGCGGCAAGGCAGCAGACAACTGAGGTGAAAGAAAAATACTAATGAGATTCATACGAGCAGATAAAGAAAGAGTTAGAGAGGAACAATGCAACATTTACAGGATTATAACTTATCGTCGGCGTACAGATGGAAGCTTTCATCGAAAGAAGCCCCCGGAGAGTTTTTCTGTGTGAATGCTTCTGCCTCATGCAGCCCCGAAGGGACCATGAACTCAGATCCAAGAAATGCTCATTGTACAGATTGAAGGGGAGCGAATAAAGTGAAAGAGGGCACACGCTTGTCCTGCTCCGTTCCATCAGACATCGTGTTTTTGATTAGTCGTGTAAAAGCATGTGATCTTCAATTGCAGAGGCGGAGAAAAGAGCGAGAGGTTGAGAGAACTAACTCTGTCACCCCCCCCCTCCCCTCGCCAAAGGCAGGCTGTGAACACAGACTCTCCCACAGGCCCGAGGGGACACTCTGTTAAGCGTGAATACCTCAGGTGAGAGGTTGTGAGCGCACTCCTTTATCCCAGGGCAAACCTCACTTTGTGTGCAAGCTTAGAGTTGCACCACGACAGGAGAACACAAAGGGGGGGGGGGGGGGGGGGGGAGGAGAGAAGGCAAGCTGGCAGCGACATGGAGCGATGCTTCAACCAAGAAAAATAAGATAAAGCTGAGGAGAGAAGATGGGCGGAAATGAGATAAAAAAGGGAGAAAAGTAAGGGGGAGAAAATAGACTTTGAGCAAAGACAACTTAATGTTGCAAGTCATGACCGCAACTTTGGAACAAACTCATTTTTTACACTAGACAGTATATCATCATTGCATCAGGAACCGTGTCTGGACACGTCCTTTTTGATCGACGGCTGAAGGACATATCAGCAGCAGCGAGACCGCGCTCCATTACTCGCACAGCGAGCAAAAAAAGGACATGTACTGCAGCCGTAATGATACATTGAAGTCGGGGGAAGGGGCTATTTGTTGGTGAGGAAGAGCGAGGAGCAGTCGGCCCCCGGGGCCCTGACAGCCGTTCATCCTCCCCAATCATCAGATTTCCGAGGGGAGTGCTTCCAAATCGCGTGCGTTCACCTGTGTACATGTGAACGTGTGCATTGTGGCTCCACACACACAATCCTGCAGTCGTCTGTGGTGAAGATGTTAAGCCAATAATTTACCTGAGCTGTTACACAGACGTGGAGGTTCCTCCAGGGAACAAGCGAGGATGATAAATAATTGAATTTCCCCAGGCTGCGAATGGGGCGATTTCATTTATTATTTATCATCTAATTGATTACTGCAAGTAGGCTTTCTAACCTGTCCCACAATTAATGTGCTGCTTTTTACGTGTGTTAATTAATGGCCACTGCAGCTTCATGAAAAACACACACTCAATTACATCTGGAATTGAAAAGCAGGCGGCAGTCTGTGGCGTATCGCTGCGCTGGGGACGGAACGGAGGCATCATTCAGCCCAAATGGAATTCAATAAGATAGACTTAGTCTTCCGGACAAAATTGGACGATTTTTCATATTGTTGACATGTTGCATCTGTGGCAACAAATTGCAGCTCAAGTCTTCCTCTTGACCGAAAAATCCACTTTGAATCAACTTGGCTGTCAACAATGTGAGCTGTTCAGCAGCTTGTTTGTTTGTTCGGAGGCTGTCCTGTCTCCTGCCCAGACTCTTCTCTGTGACACTGTGTCGATGTTCTTGGGGTGTGGGACATCATATTCAATGTGCTGCCTCTTTCATATTTGGTGAAGAGTTATTGTTTTGTATACAAACAATACATGCACACACACACACACACACACACACACACACACACACACACACACAAAGATGTGCAAACTCACACTTGCACACACATTTATCTTTCTAGCTCATGTTTGGAGAGGCCGCCCACCCAAACCAATTCCATGGGTTCTTGTTTTGAATAAAAAGCTGTTACGGTCCAACATTGTCTGAATTCAAAATACCCTCTTGGCAGCATGAGCTATGGTGTTTGTTTAGGCTCGCAAAACAAGCGCTATCATTTCACATTGCCATGTTTCTCAATTATCATTTCAGCTTCGACATAACAATAGGAACGACTCCTGGACAAACTTGAATCCACTGTTTGCTATCCTAATTTCACACTTGATATTATATTGGCTTCTACACAATTCATTCTGAACCAAGAAATATGAAAAGACATATTGGAATATACAATACAATTATAATCATCTCACGTCTTTCTCCTCTCTGGTGAGAGTTGCGCATGCACACTATTGATCGGCCAGGTGAGTAAAACATAAAACGTATTTAAAGGTTAGCAGTTTGGTAATATTTGACACTGAAAAATCTGTAAATCTAGATAGTAAAAGAAGTTCTATGGTATTCATTCTCTGTTTGTGTTTGTTGCATGCTTTACAAAGGGCTTAACCTGAGCCAGAGCATATAACAATGATAGCATCAACATCACATTAATACTGGGTTAGTTATTGTACAGTAAACTACATGATCTGTATGCTTCACTTAGTTATTTTACAGTAAACTACATGATCTGTATGCGTCACCAAGTTATTTTACAGTAAACTACATGATCTGTATGCGTCACCAAGTTATTTTACAGTAAACTACATGATCTGTATGAGTCACTTGGTCTTTCAACCTCTCCAGCAACAACTCAGCCACCAGTCCCACCACACACAGACTCTCCATTTCCAGGAAGGCATTGATTGCAGCACAAAGTCACCGGGATCGATACTCTCACTGTTAAAAGCCAGCTCGTTGACCCCTTAAATGATACTGTAAAGTGTACTGAGGCAATAATGGGGCTTCTTTTACTAAATCTAAATTCTTGTGTCTTTGAGGTTGGAAAAAAACATCCAAAAGCAATACTTGCCTCAGGTGAAAGAGTAACACTTTCTATGCTATGTACTAGATTTCTTTGTGCCGCCGTCAATCAAAAGAATATATTGAATCCTTGGATTTTGTTCAAATGTCTTCAGTTCATCCTTAGAGGCACAAAAAGCCTCTTTTTCAAAATTGCAGATGGACAGAGAGGAGCAGTGACGCTTCTGAATACGACCGTGGGACTGTGAGCTATGCAAAGGCTGAATGAAAAGGCCTGGATGCCACCAGGCTGACATCATTAAGAACAGCCTAATGATCCCCTGGATTTGATTTGTTTGGCCTGGTTACTGACTGGCGTGACTTGTGGAAAGAAAAAAAAACACAACACAAAAATGTCATCAGTTTCTCAGCAGGGCTTCTATATTGAGGTTTGGGCGCATTTGGGCCTGTGCCAAAGCTCCTCCAGACTGAGTCCAATTACCCCAGCAAGGATGTTATGTACCACTAAAAAATAAAGACTAATTGAGGGGATTATACAGGGAGAAAACTAATAGACTGATTTAGAGAAAGCGGGGACACATCAATATGCAGAAAAGTAAAGGTCTTGTGTGTTTCTTGCAGCATAGAAACACTATTCCTGTCCTTCTTAATCATCTAATAATCCAAAGCAGTCACAGAAACGTATCCTACCAGACTCGGCGTGGCTGCAGTCCTGGCAAACAAGCTGCTGTTTCTGAGTGACAGATTCATTCAGTGAGCGAGTTATTATTACAGGATTGTACAAGATACGTTTTAAATAAGCAGGATGCTCCGGTGCATAAAGTACAACATTTGAACAAGCTATAATGCAAGACGCGTGAGCTGCTTGTTATGAGATGTTGTTCTTATCCAGTGCCTCTTAATTCCATAATAATAAAAGCGAAAGGTGTAAGAGTGGAGCGGAGCACAGTTATTCTGCACAAATGGGATTAGGTGTTTGTACACAGAGCAGAATGAGGGTTTGGGATAGGGAGCTTTTCCTTTCACGGTTAAGCCTGCGGCTGGGACTACAGAGGCAGGTTACCCTGCGATTACGATGATCCAGTTAGATCTGAGGAAATACAATTTCTTCCAAGACCTTCTTTTCAGCTCTTCAGCAAAAGGAATAACAAACGGATAAAAATGCGAAGGTCGCCGCTGCTCACACACAGGCAGCAGACCACACGGACATGAAGGTGATACAAGCACACAGGAGCGAGTTCAGGCTCATTTCTACTTACTGTACTTGTTTATTTTCCTGGCATCCAGTGTTAAAGCTAATGTAATACAGTATGAACTACCAGGCTATTTGTGAATGGATTCCTGTTTTTATGTTGCAAAGCAGACATTTCCTTAATTAGCTAACACTTGCAGAAGGCAAGCCTTGTGGTATTAAAAGAAACATGAGTGAATTTGACATGAGCGCGAGTTGCAATTAAAAGCAAATGCCTGATCCTGCCAGTTTAGAAAGACTGTGAGGTCCTGAGATACATCAAAAATGTAGTAAATGCAAAGGCAAAATTGATATTCCAATTAGGGTATAACACCACGATTACTCAACTTATAGTGCACCAACAGCTAGATTGCATATTGTACCTTGTACTAGCTGGTTTAGATCAGCTGCACCTAGCTTTGAACCAAGATAACACACGACTAAGAGTCTACAGTACATCCATGTGAGCAGCTCTATGAAGCCGTACTTTAGCACAGCGGTAGAGCTAACTGCTAATACCAGCATGCTAACATGCTCACAATGACAGTGCTACAATGATTAGCAGGTGCAACGTCCCCATGTTAACCATCTTAGTTAAGCGTGTTAGCATGCTAACATTTGCTAATTAGCATTAAAATACAAAGTTATGAGGCTGATGTGAACGCGATAAGTTTTGCAGTATCGGACACATTCAAATTTCGAACCTGATGGTGCCGCTAAAGGAAAAAGTCCGGAGTTCACCAATGTTAGTACAATTTATCCTGTGGGGCCAAAGAATGTCTGAAACAAATTTCAGGGCAAACCATCAAATAAATGTTGAACTATTTCAGTCTGGACCAACAGAAAGTGACATTGCCATTTATAGAGCCATGGTTAACTGCGGAAACAATCACTGTCACACATCCCTATATCCCATATTCAAAGTAAAACTACTCTATATTTCAGATTAAACTCATTAAACTCAGTTATACGTAATCCCCATACAGAAATACTCAGATAAATCATCTCCATCTACAATTTTCCCCACCTGCACCGGCTGGAACATATTTCTCCGATTTCAACCAGACTACATTTTTTCCATTTTTCTTTGCCTCTCATCACAGTTTATGTAAGAGGCAGCCCGGTGTGATGGGGGATGGGGAGTTAGAGAAGGCACAGTACCCTTCAACTGGCAGGAGAGTACACCCCAGTCTTTAAAGCGATCCTCCCCTTGCCCACTCTGATGAATATCAACACCCGCTGGACCACTGAGGCTCAGATTTATTCAATTGGCTTCTCATATACAGTAACTGACTGTACTGGGGAAAAAGAATAAATCACCTGGCATTAATATATCTCCACTGGGACACACGGTCAGGGAGGATATCATTCCTCTGTTGCTGTCTCTGCTGCAGTGGGTGATGGGAGAAAGATGAGTTGAAGAAGATAGACACAGTGGGCTTTCATTGGCGGCTTTAAGCTCAAACACAGGGGAAGTTAACCGTAGTCAGACTTGTGCGGCATGAATGCTGAACTGCATTCAATACTTTTAATGATTTTGAACAATGTTTGTTTTAGATGAAGCCCAAACTGACACCAGAGCAGAGTGCCTGAAACGCTATCGTGGACGTGCTGCACTAATCGGAGACTACATTTGAGGTGGAGAATAATGTGAGACGGCCTCAAAGTAAACACTGCATGCAGTGCAGCCTTTCAACTGGGCCAAGCTACAAATCTGCAAGAAAGAAATGGCAAAAATACAAAAATCCAGTCCCACCAAGTTGATAACAACAGATGAAAAAGATGTAACTGCACTCTGCTGTGCTTCTGCAAAGACTTCATTCAGATCACATTATGTTTGTGAATCAGTGGGACACAGTACACTGTTGCATGGTGCAGGTGCATGATATGGCCTGGCAGCTGATATTTAGTTAATATTGAGGTCAGAGGTGAATGGTGCGACTTCGGCGCAGTTGGAAATGAGGTCAAATTAGGATGGAACATTACCAGAAGGTGTGGCGGGGCCTGGCATCAGCCATGACTCAGCAAATGACCTTTTCCTTTAAAAGCTTTGTGTCACAGCACTCTGATGTCCCTGAGCCCGAGGTGCAGAGTCGCCATCAAATTAAATGAGCTTAAAGGAGATGTTTGATGTTGTTTTGATACTAAGTGGAATGTAATGTAAGAAATAGCTCAGACATAGTCCACTGATGTTTCCGTTTCTTATCTTTACATCAGTCGATTTGTATAATGTTTTGTAAATTAAGTTTTCCGATTAGGGATTTTATTTTATACATTTTTAAACATTACATGAATCTTAACCAAATAACACTAAGCACTGGTTTAGCACTCACATTTGTCAGTGTGGACCCACTGAAATGATCCAAAGAAAATGAGAACTATTGAAAGCCGATATCACTGGATGTCCATCTCTAACATCTCATAGAAGAGGTAGCAACTCCACAATGGTGCGCCTAATGAGGATCTCGTCTCCAAGTCAAATTGGCCAACATATCCTCAGCGACACACTATTTGTTTGATTTGTCAGTATTGATGATTGGTGCCATCGCAGGTCGGCAGCACAGCCACACATGCTAGAGACCATTAACACCAACACAGAACTGCAGCCTCTCAGTGCCATTTTCAAAACATGTTTAAAAGATGTTGCTTTTATCATTAATATAAACCTAAAAATTATAAAAGATAACAAAAATAAATCTCTGTACTCATTTTGAATTCAGCCGCATCACTTTGAGAAAGGTCAGGGGACTTGGATAAAAGGACAAACTTTGTTCCCACGGCAATACGTGCTGCACACACTGCAAACTAACGTGACAACTGAATCTGCCTCGGCGCTGAATTATGCTTTGACAGGGAGAAAAAATGTCAAAGTAGAAACAGATAAAGATCATCTCTGATAGGAGATTTACAATTTACAGCATTTTTTCTCAATGTGATATGTGTGATATTCATATTGTCTGTGTGTGTGTGTGTGTGTGTGTGAGCGCTCTCCTGTGTTATGACCCAAAACAAAACCATATTTGGAGACAGAAATGGGTCACCCAAATTAGAGGGAAAACAACATTGACTAGTGCAAAACACTATACCCCTCCCCCACCACATTCCCTCCACAAAGAAACCTCTTAAAAGGATGGTACTTATATGACGCCACCGGGACATAAACAAAGATTAAAGTTTATGAACTCAAGTGGAGAATAACAAACAAATACGTCGCAGTACTTTGCAGCTCTAGTGCTCATACAAGTAGAAACGGTTAGAACTCATGACCTGTGCCTTTTCTGATTGAAGACCACCGACCAGTTATAAACGTGAACGTGATCGACCCCAGAATAGAATTAGGCAGGTAACACGATGAGGAAAAAAGGTGTTTATTTCCTCCCAAGGAGAACCAGAGCAGAATTTAAATTCTCAGGAAACGTATGCGCTGATTTGCGTCGCTGTAGTGTGAAGTATATTTTTAGAATGAGGGCGTTGACCTTTCTTTGTTGGCTTGACAACATTGGAGCAGGGTAAAAGGAGGTCCATAATGTGGCTGCTACCAATAACATATCATAAATATACCCCTCTCTGTTTACAGTATCTCTTCTCCCTCTCGTTACCACTCTCACCCCGTCTCCCCCCCCCCCCCCCGTCTCACCCCGGCTCCCTCTGCATTTTTCTTTCTTCTCCTTCCTTTGTCTTTGCAAGCTTTCCCTCTCCGCCTCTTTGCCTCTCCACTCGCTTCTCGTGACTCTCCTCCCCATCTGTCTGTCTTTACTTTTCTCTGCCTCTCTGCATCTTTCATGGGTAGAAACAGTCTGTCACACATGGGAGAGGACCACTTACAAGGGGAGTCTAAGGGCCCTTCCCCTGAAAAAGTACTTTTTTTTTTTACAAACATTCCTAAAACTATCGTTTGTGGAGGTTCTCTGCTGGAGGCAGTTTGCTTTAACAGGTTAATGAAGCCTGTTTACGCACTGAATAGCTGTTATCCCACAGTAAATAACGCAACAACAGACTAACGCTTGCTCCATATTCTGTGTATGTCCCGAGTTGAAGTCAGTTTCAGGCTGTTTATATGTATAAATAAAACATGTGCATGTGCACCCACATGTCTGTTATATACAGAGGGGCTGACAGCTGTCGAGCATCACCTGCTGCGGGATCCGACTTCTGGTGAACTGCACTTGCAAACTCCAAGACATGGGAGTAGAGAAAAATATATAAAAACTATTTCCTGAATGATGGATTGTCCCTGGCCAAATATCAGCAGTCAGTACTTGGGAACTCTTAAAAGACCAATCACCATCTTTTGACAAAGTACGTTATAAATTCAGAGATTTCCCCCCCCCCCCAGTATTTTCTGTTTTACCCTCCTCTTCCAAAGCAATTCGAGGTTTAGAGTCTTGCCCAAGGACACTTTGACACGAGGAGCCAGGCATCTAACCATCAATCTTGCGATTAATGGACGACTCGCTCTACCTGCTGAGCCACAGCTGCCCCGTATTATTCAAGTTGTTGGCTAAATATCTGTTATAAAGCCGTGCACGCTGGTACTGTAGATGACATATTTGTGCTATGCAATCAACAGAAACCCGTGGCGTTTGACAAGTTATTCCTTTGTAAAGATTGAACAGAATGGATTGGGGGAGGTGCTTGCAGCTATAGTGCATGTACACCAGCAAGTAAATGTGAAGTCTCTTTGGCCAAATACAACTGCAACAATATTCATGCTAAAGTACTTTGTGACCAAGTTTGTCCTGATTTCCTCATACTTGCGTCAGACAATATATCAATAACCGTCTTTCTCTACTACTTCAATACTGAACACTTCCATTAATCCCCCCCCCCCCCATGAACCCAAACAGAGAACAGAAGCATTATCATGAAAACTGAGCGATGCGGATTGGAACCATGCTTGAAAGCTCAGGCAATGACACATGATTCTTTGGGGGGGAAAACAGAAAAGCAACCCTGACCTCAAATATCCAACGACAAAATCTGCACGTTGAGGGATTACATCTCATAAACACAGTCCTGACCGGCTAAAGGATTCTCTGCAGCATAATGAGAATTCCTGGTTTTATAAGACCTACAAAGCCAAGTTGTTATGAGCAGCCAGTATAATTTATTACTGCTAAACTTTTTGGTTGTTTTTAATTAGAACTTTTTGACAGCAGGAAATAAAATGAATTAATGAGCCTTTTATTGGGCATCATTTTGTGTCTTTTACAGTGGAAATCAAATATTAATCTAATCGAAATGCTGTTAATTTGAATTAAATGTTTTCATTTAACAGAAAAGTCCTTCGGTGATTTTTTTTGTGTGTCTGTTCTATAAAACTTTACACGTTTGTATCTCCCTGGATTGTCAGACTGCTGTGAGCGAATAGCACAATATAAAAGGAGATAAATTAGTTTTCTTTGAACCCTTTGTCCACCCCCCCCCCCCTAGGAATATTATGGCATCTTTCACTTCTTTCTATCTTTCATACTCCCTCCTGCCTCTCTGTATCACTTCCTCGTGCACTCTCACATTTTCTGATGAGCATATGAACACACGTCTTCTCTTCCTCACCTCTCCTGATCCCCCCCCCCCCCTCCTCCCCCACCTCTGTCTCTCTTCATCTCTTCTTTCCTCTCGCTGATGAGCATATGAACACGCGTCTTTCTTCTCCTCTGCCGGCTGCTGCCTCCCTCTCTCCTCCCTGCTGCTTCAGCTCAGCCCACGGGCAATTTTCACACAAGGCTGATCGAATTCAACCCCCCCTTTTTTCCCTTTTCCCCTTCACTGTTCTCTGTTCTCGCTAAGGGATGGGGATGACACAAGAAGGTCTCACCACCGCACACGTTCACGTGCATATAAATGGACACTTACAAATTACACACACGCACACAGGTCTGCACGTAGTCATGCAGTTGAGAAATTGAGGTCGAGTTGACATACTGTACAAACATGCGTGGTCTCATATGGAGGGGAAGAGAGGGGCTAATAGGATATGCAAAAGCACCTGAAAAGACACGCTCATGCTAATACACATGTACACATGGAGACCCACGTAGAACTGCAAGTATTTCAAATATAAGAGAGGCTTCTATGATAAAACCACAGCCTCTTAAGACAGTGGAAACGGGGATAAATGCATCTATCTCTTGTTATATGACAAATACATGCAAAAATAAATCAGTATCGGAGTATTTGATGGATGTGGACGTGTTAGCTAACAGAGCAATATGAAGAGATATGAAGAGATGTGTGTCTAGGGAGATAGGAAGAAATGTGTTTGGGTATCAGTGGGGAAAAACTTTTTGTGTTTTCGACTGCCTCTTTGTCACAGCAGCGTGGGCAGTGCCACGCTGATGACTTTTCCCGGCGGGTGAGCGGGAAGCCACGGGCGCACAGAGCCGGTTGAATATCGGCAAAGTTTCCCTTTCATCTCTCCCTCGTCCTCCACCTAATCTAACCGCCTCCGATCCTCTGTGGCGCAGTGTTGCTGTAAACAACTCTAAGCCCGCCCATTTTTTTGGGGCGTCCAATCGCATGCAAAGGATTTTTATTTAAAATCGCTCTTGTAACTGTACACAGCTCAAATGTTCTGATTCAGAGGGATAATAGAAAGTATATATATATATATAAGTATGCCGTGACCCCAACGTGGGGTCTGTTAAATCTGAGTCGCGTTTGTGACAATTTACTGACTTTGACAGTGAAACAATAAATCAAAAGACAATTAACAGTGAAATCGGTAATGCAGCCCTCGGGTATCGACAAGTGGGCTCATCACAAGTGGGCTCATCACAGGTGGGCTCATCACAGAAGGACACTCACATCTAACACCTGCAGTACTGTAATTGCCTCTTCTGTCAGGGCCATTTTGCCTGGCCAGGAGTGTGTGACGGTGGACAGTGAACGATGAAAGAGCGTCAAAAGGAGCGGCGGCCAGACTCGATTGAACAAGACGTTTAACTTGGGGACGTAAAGACTAACCATGATCCTCCTGGGGCCCCCGAGAAAACACACATATAAATAGTACACACACACACACACACACACACACACACACACACGGTCAAAACAACAGGAAGTTATTAATGGTCAGGTGTTGCTCCAGTTCTGCTCCAAGCACTTCACCAGCAAAACTGCATCCCGCGAGGAGCCATAATCAGCACCCGCTCGCTCCCCAGCAATCATTTACAGCGGCACCAGCTGCCCAATGTCCTCTGGTCAAACTGGATCCGCAATCTCGTAATAGTCTCCCGCACTGTATCTCGGTTGATTTAAGTCTCTGCAGCAGCGACAGACCTTCAATCTGTCGGTTTTATCATTCGAATGGAGCAGCAGACTCCTAGGACAAGACCCTAATGGGGGAGTCGGGGAGGGGGGGGGGGGATCAGGTAGCTATAAATCTGTCTCACAGGGACCCTTCACAGAAAGCACACAAGTGAGCCTTGTGATGGATAACCCTGCCGGGGTAAAGGGTATTGATACATCCGTCAGTAAACTGAGACGCCGTGCTCCATCTCATAAGGAAAGATGGAGCAAAGTGTAAACGGCAAGAAAGTCCAAAACGCAAAGTCGTCTGAGCAAAAACTTAGTGAGCAACAGAGATGATGGAAACCGTAATAACCGACACAACGATGTCTCCAGCGTGCCGAGAGGGAGAATGATTGATTGCTTTTACCCGTTTTGATTCAGTTCAAACTGACTTTTGGTGCATTTCCCTGTTTGGTTTGGTTCTTGTAGGCTCAGACCGATATTGAAATATACGTTTATATTATAGAAGTTCATTTGGTGACTATGTTAACATGTATGCGCGTCGGCAAGTGAAGGGATTCCCTGATTCGTCAGAAAAAGATCGAAAGGTTTTAAAAGGTAGCAGCTTTTCTTCACCCAGACTATGTGGCACGCATGAGATAAGACCAAACTTCATGGCTACTAGACTTTTTCTTTGCACACACGCACACAAATATTCATATTATAAAATGTCATTATCGGTGCCATGCATAGAAATTTTCCACGGACCAGTGAATAAAATAGAACATTTTCCTGCATGGAATTAATGGCACGCAAATGTGGGATAATGGATTCAACAATATATTCTGCTCCAGCAATGTATTCACATTTCACTCATCCAGCGATGGGGGAGAATTTAATGCCGCTCTCCCCCTCAACTCGCTCGGCCTGCAAATCAATGTCCATTAAAGTGACTTGAGTGTGTATATGTCACTGGATCCTCTTTCCATTAATGCCGGCTTCTGCACAGATTCGAGCCTCTTTGACCGAGTGCCCGGGTTCAAAACCGTACGACTGCAGCGTACGGGTGAGCGTGTGCGCTCCGGGAGGCTGCTTACAGGGCAAAGACGCTCGTTTACGGTGACGCGTCGGCCCTCCACAATGCACTGATAATGAACTGGACCATTTGTGCTTGTGTGGTTGTCACGGGCAATCTTTAAACCTCTATTTATTCTCTCCTGGCAAGGCCGTGCTTCACGCTCATAAAGGTTTCACAGCTTCACACCTGGTCGCTGTCAATTGTAAGCACAGGCCTTTTACACTTGGCCTGCAGAGCAGCTTCACCGGAGCCACTGCGGCTTCTTCAAGGACACTTCCCCTTGGTCTCCGAGTATTACTACTTTATTACTGTCGTAAATTCAGCAATAATGCAATGACAGCAGATTTGGAGCAATGTATACTTTTGGGCTGATTATTTTGGACGGCCGTTGCTATGAAGAGGAAGCTTCTCAGAGACCAGAATCAGAGCGGTAGAGTATTTTGAACACACTTTGTTGTTGCAGTTGGGGACAAATCGCGGCTAAAATAAACCCAGAAAGAAAAAGTAAATTGATTTTAAGAGCAGCTTGTATTCTCCGTTTTGTCAACAGTGTAATCTTTAGCTTCCATCCGCCTTTGGCAGAGTACCTAACCGAATTTAGCTCAGCAATGTTGTTACTTTTTTTGTTTAATTTTCCATTCTAGCTGGGAAAAAAAATGAAGGCTAAAGAAAAATGATACAATACTACGCTCACACATGCAGTTGCAGCCTGTTCATCATTCAAACTGCGGGGCTGGTTGGGGGGATGAAGGAAGCAGCAGATCTTCCCCAGAGTAGAGGGATAACAGACATCTATTAATCTTACCTCCTCTCCCGTCAGGTAGTACGCCGCCAGCAAGCCGCCAACGTAACGGATGTTCACCTCAAAGAGGGATGCCTCACCGTTCTGTTGAACCAAGAGAGAGATCAAATGGTCAAATGTCACTTTCAGCAAAGGCCTCAGTCAGCGGCAAAGCAGCACAGTGGTGTTAGTGGGAAAGTTACAACATCGTAGTCAACATAGTTGTGATTACTTAGATGTGAGGTTTCATAGTAAATGTATTAAATAGCTGATAGATTAACTGCCCTTTGAGACCCCTTTGGCAGCCCAGATGTGGATATTAATAGCGTATTTTCCATCACACACTGTAAACTTAGGACATCTCTGTGAATCATAGGCATGATTTCAATTTGAAAAAGAAAAGGCATGAAAAATTGGAACACAACCGACACAGTATCATTGCGACCGATGTGTTTGTTCACCCAGCCTCAAGTTTTATAAAAAAAAAATACATTTTTAAATTCATAATTAACATTTTGCTATACGAAAAATATTTCTGTTGAATGTAGAGAAAAATCTGGTGCAAACACGGTTCGGACGAGGAGAGCAGGAGAAGCAACAAAATATATTACGCATTCAATTTTTGATACTCGTTTCCAAAAGAACCAGAGGTGCCAAGTGATAGATTACACCTGCGGAGAGAACAGACAAAAAAAAAAAACACATTTATCAGAAGAAACACCTTTGCATGGTGTTGGTCTGATTAAAGAGGTCTGATTTACACAAGGCTCAACAGCTACTCTGTAAAAGTCTGAAAAAGGTTCGTAACCGTAGTCCCATTAACTAAGGTGTTGATTGGAAACGTTTCTTCACAGAGCAACACCAGACTAGTGAGAGGTGGGCGGTGACTCTCAATAAATGCCAACACTGGAAGTCAATCACAACTGATCGTTTTGAATCACTTTGGATGATGGCAGCTTTTAGAATAGCATACTATGTGTGTTGTAAAAACTAGTGAGCAGTAAATGTAATACAATACCAATCACTCAACATGTACTTAAACTGAGAACCATCACCCTACACTTTGGGGAGGAAACAACCTCAGCACATTACTCAATAGACTTTTACTTTACAAACTACTGAAATCACAAGCTTATTTTATACAGTCATTGTCATAGACTGTATGCTTGCATTATTTATTAAAGGATACAGTTGGCAAAACTATGGAAGCCCATTCCTGCCAGCAAAAAAAAAAATAAGATCACAAAAAAAAAAAATGAAAAAAATAAGATCACAAAAAAAAAATAGTAACTTAAAAAAAAATAAAATAAATGTATTTCACAAAAAAAAAAAAAAAATCCACCCACAAAATAAATAATAAGAATTCTAATAATTTTATTTTTTTTTTATTTTACTTTTTTTCCACCAGCAAAAAAAAAAAAAAACTTTTGGTGCATCCATCTGTAACCATAACACTGACCAGATTTTTCCAGTTGCTATAGAAAGTCGAAATTATGAGATACTTTAACACAACAGTCATAGAAGCAGCTCTTCATAGGTTACTCTACATTTGACATATGAATGGATTGTGAGTACATTGAAGACTTCTTTAAAACGTGGCTTTACAACACATGAAATACAGATGATGTTTCACATGGATTGTACTGAGCAAATGCACCCTTGAATAGAATGTTAAGCAAGAAGCAGCTCTGGAGTATAAAGAATGAAACCAATGTGGCTGAGGTGGCGACCAATAAACAGCAACTGGAAACATCTTTTTTTTTTTTTTTTTTTCTGACAGAGAAAAAGTTAAAAAATATATATATATATATATATATAATTTTTTTTTTTTTTTTTTTTTGTGAATTAATTATTATTATTTTTTTTTTGCTCGTGTGAATGGGCTTCCATAGTTTATTGGGCGCCACCTCAGCCACATTGGTTTCATTCTTTATACTCCAGAGCTTCAAGGGTGCGTTTGCTCAGTACAATCCATGTGAAACATCATCTTCGACTTTCTATAGCAACTGGAAAAATCTGGTCAGTGTTATGGTTACAGATGGATGCACCAAAAGTATTTTTTTTTTTTTTGCTGGTGGAAAAAAAGTACCGGTAAAATAAAAAAAAATTAAAAAATTATTAGAATTATTATTATTTATTTTGTGGGTGGATTTTTTTTTTTTTTTTTTTGTGAATTACATTTTTTTTTTTTTTTTTTAAGTTACTATTTTTTTTTTTTTTTTTTTTTTAGTGATCTTATTTTTTTTTTGCTGGCGGGAATGGGCTTCCATACAAAACTCATGAGTACATAAAAAAAAATGTTTTTACCTTTACCAGCTAAACATAGTTTTCAGCAAACATAACTGAAACAGTAAATAGTGATCATTTGTTGGAGACTTTTTAGTGAGTATTTACAGCGACTCGACTGTGTGTGTGTGTGTGTGTGTGTGTGTTCGTGTGTGTGTGTGTGTGTGTGTGTGTGTGTGTGTGTGTATGTGTGTGTCAACGACAAGAGAAATAAAGAATACCAACAGACTTTTCCTCTAACTGAGTAAATGTGTAAAAAAAAACATCAAACAACTCTACCGACTAAAGTCACACATTTTTAAAGACGTCTCTTATTGTACAACCTCTGCCATGAACAGTATTTTTGCGTTTCTTTAAAGAAAGGCAATTTGGCAGTGAATCTCCATGACAACAGCAGACGGGGTTGCTAGGAGAGGATGTGACAGAACTAAAAAAAAAAAAACTGCACTGATTGACTAATTGATTAAGCTCATCATCCCTCATTAGGACATTGTGGTGTATTCATAAGTCTGTGACAGTAGAATACAATGATGATGATAACAAGCCAATAAAGAAGTGCAACTTCAGAATCAGCATTCATTGCCAACATCAAAGGTTCAATATCAATGTATTAACATCATCTTCACCGCCAGATCAAAACCCCAAAAATACAGTATACATGCTCCTCTTCCTCCCTCTGTACACCAGCTGCGATGGAGATTCCCTCTCCAAATAAATCAACAACTCGAGCCAGGCCAGACTCAAAAAGTCAGGTCAGAAAGTCAAAGCCATGTAATCGTGTTCCGTGGTGTTTCGTTTCCTCAGAACTCTCTTTTGTCTGAGGCGTCTCGCCATCGATTAATGGAGAGCAAGTTCACCGGCTCACGTAGAGTTTTATTCAAAGTTTCAACCACTTTGTTGTACGTTTTTGAAATGTCATCTTTGTCTTCTTTTGACACCAGCAGAAATCTTTCATATTACAATAATTATAAATACAGAAAAAAATATTTTTAGATTCTTAGATTAAATAACGGCAAGCACCTTTCTTTAATTATCTTGATGCGCCCAAATGTCAATATTCTCATGTTCACTGATTTTCTGCCGGTTAACATTTGCACTGCATTTGGATGAAAGCTTGACTTATGACGCTATGCTTCATTTATCATGGCAGATACAAGAGTAAAGTTAAATGTAACCCACCCTTCTATTTGTTCACGGTGGCCGACATTGCCTTTACTTGAAGTGTTATATATTTAGCAATTCTGTCTTTCAACTACTGTAGGAAAAAGCTCAAGATACCTGCGAGCCCTTCATTTACCTCCAACATAAAATTGTATATTCATTGTACTTTTGGAAACTTTGCAGAAATATCTAATATTTCCATGCTTCTACTATGAAACCTCACATGGAGAGGTGCTGTGCTAAGTTGCCATTTCTGTTTGCCAACATTAAATGCATTTCTTTTTCTACATGAAATATAAAATAAGAGGTAACCACTGAGTGTTTAAATATAACAACATAATTATTGCCTCTTATGCGAGCTCAAGGTTGGATCTGTCAGGAACTCTCTCAAACCATTGAGAAGGAAATTGCTATCTCAAGTGTGGATGATAAGGAAATTGTAATTGGGTGCCAGAGAGGGCAATTAGCTGCACTCTGAAGAACAGCATAGAGATGTGGAGTTACTGGCATCGGTTCAAGGGGTGTGTGTGTGTGTGTGTGTGTGTGTGTGTGTGTGTGTGTGTGAATATATACTGGGCATCAACAAATCATCAAATGTGTTCTAATTTGCTGTCAGTTTCATTTTACTAGAAATATTTCTCAACATGTCCCCGACTTGGCAACAAACACAAATAAGGAAACGTTGAGAAGATCACTACCTCTCTCGTGTCCGTTTGGTAAATATGAAGCTGTTATGCTAACCTGTTAGCTTAGCATAAGCCAATCACATTAACACTTGGTTTGTTGTGGCATTAAATAATACACGAGTGAGCTTTAGAGGTGCTGTTAGTTGGATTGTGTTATCTTTGCACAGAGCCTGGCTAGCTGTTTCCTCCTCTTTCCAGTCTTTATGCTAAGCTAAGCTAAGCTAACCACCGGCTGGCTCCAGCTCCATATGTATTGTACAGACATGAGAATGGTATCAATGTTCTCCTGCTTGGCATATATGAGAATAAGCATATTTCCCACCCGAAATGTCAAACTATCCCTTTAACGTGCATTGGTCCTTCTTATGTGTTATGGAACTTTATAAATCAGGTAATAACAGCAGGACTGTTTTACAACCACGGTGCAGGCTCCATCCCTGGAGTCAGCACACTGGTGACACTTCTTGAGACAGAGCACTGATGCCTCTGGCAGGGCAGCTGAGCTGTCTTGCCAACCCTGAAATGAGTGGCCCATTCAGTAATGGCAATACGATGGCAGTGATTAGGAACGGAGTGTCTATTTATCACCAGGGACAGTGGCACTCAGCGAGACAGGCAGGAGATACAGTGAGGGAGGACAAGTAATGCTGACAATGGTTTTGCTAATCATACTTTTACTTCCCTCTACAAGCCCAATAAATCACGCAGCAAGCCTTTTTCTTTAAATAAATACCAATGCACTGAAGCTCCCTTAAGGTGCGTTTTGATAAAAACAGGACTACAGACGATCTTTCTGTAAAGGGTTTTGTTGATTTTTGCATTTTTTAATCTGATCTATTTTTTTCACAGGAACAACTAACACATTGTTCCTGTGAAAGATTTGCATCTCCGTTAAATCAAAAAAAAAAAAAAAAAAAGCAGGACCCGGGGCTCAGAAAGAGCACACAAAAACAACACCGACTAGAACTCTCACCGACTTAAATCGATTCAATCATCACATCGCAAGCAAGATATGTCAAAGTTCTCCGAGAGGCAGTTCACAAAATGCTGCACTTATTAACTGCACAGAAGGTGAAGTTGAACAACTGCACAGGAGATTGGATGTGGCTCTGACTAAGGCTCGCTGTAGAACTGGTCGGAGTTTAACGGGGTTACCCAGCTTGAAATGTGTATTTGTCCAAAACAAAAAGTACATTACTTTGTTTCTTTTCATCGTCCAAGTTTAATTTACAAAGATACAACTTTTCAAAGCTATTAGGGCTGTTGCACTTGAGCTGGTAATTGAGAAAAAAACAACACATCTGGCTCATTTGAATATCAGGAACATCGTAATATATTATTTTCTTCTCATAATTCCAATAGCGTTATGACAAAAAAGGGGGGAAGACTAAAATACATTGTTTCATTTCAGTTTCAGTGATTAATTAAGTTTCTCAAAATTGATGGTGAAAACGGATGTTTTCATCCGGCTGAAAACACAAAGTGATATTCATGATGAACAAAAGAAAGAAAAATCAATAAAGAGCAGATCAAAGACAATTACGGGAAATGTCAACATGAATAATTCAGTTTCATTCATTGCGCTTATTGATTCGCCTTTTCTCCAACTCAAGTCCTAATGTGACCGGTGGTGTCATCTCAGTTTCATACAGTTTGATGCAGTTTTAGACCCAATTCATAGGTTTCTATGCAAATAAATGATAGATGAATCAAGAGGAAATCATAAGTGGTTCCCTGAAACCACTTCTATCCCCCCCCAAAAAAAAAAGTGATCCTCTCCCACTAAGAGACTAAATGCTGCAGCAGGGAGTTCAATCCGACTGCGCTGCTGCTGCTCCTCGAGGCACATTTAAGCGCGGTGCAGCAAGTATGACAAAGAAATCAGGTATAGTGAATAACACCTGTTTTTCTACTCTTTTTTTCCTTGTCTCTCTTCACGGTGCTCAGGCTGAGGACCTAATTAGGAGGCAACACAAGGTTGTCAGAGTAAACACAGGAGCGCGAACCACCACTGCCACTAAAAGGGGAAAATGAGACTTTCTGAAGGATGATTACTCAACAGCAAGAACAAGTCTGCAGTGCAGTTTGCAGCTTTTAAAAGCACAAACAACCTCTTACTTGCACAAACATGTTGGTGATGAAGCTCTCAGACGCCATGGAAAACAAGTCTACTGTAAATACTTGGAAGCGATTTGAACGCACAGCTCCTGTGTCGCCTTGTCTAGATTATGGACACTTTTACACCTAACCTGTATGTTTCGCTGAAACGGACCTTGGTGCGTTTGTCCGGTGTGTACGGTTTTATTTGGTGCGGTGTGAAATCTGTCAAACCCTGGTCCGCTGCAGACCGACTAATTCAACCGAGACCACTTCCAAGGGCACTAAACTAACGATAAACACATTTTTCTGTACGTGTACTGTGTTCAGGAAGTGATAATCAATCTGTATATTGGTGTAAATCATGTGCTGTGCTTGTATTGTACTCCGTGTCAGTTTGACCACAAACCCGGACCAGAACTAAAATACAACCCTGTTTGATTTTTTTCAAATGAACCGAAATGAGGTGTGAAATTTCTTTAAAAAAAAAGGAAAGTCGACCACTTGAACGTCTCAAACTAAAGCACGCAACTTGATACAGTATTTAACACGTGTTGTAAATATGCACGATACTAGGAGAAAAATTAGCATTTTAATTGTTCGACATAATGTAATTGCTGTGCAGGAGGAGCCTGAGAAAGAAAAATGAATTAATGAGTGTAATGACTCGTTGGGTACACTGCCGTCGTACCTTGTAGGTGTTCTGCTTCACCAGCACCGCGCGGCGTTTCTGACAAGTGTTTGATGCTCGTTTTCACTGTTGATGAGTATTCATCAGCCAGATCAGGTTTGCCTGGGACATGAGCCTGATTGGCATGGCTGCCGTGCTGCAATGTGCGGCCAAGGAGCCGAGAGGACGGTTGCCCAGTGGTGTGTCCTGCTCAGACGCTAATGCAATGATTTACTGCTAATAAAGAGGCATCGCTGTCGCCGCGCAGATGCCTCGATCCAGGTTTAGAATCCAACATTTCAAAAGCCAAATTAGCCAGAAAAAAAAAAAAAGATGAGAAAAAAATGTATCCGATGAAGTCAATGATAAAATTAAGCAGATGATTGCTTCTCCGACCCGAGCTGGTGATTCACTCCTTAAGACTGTGATTTAACTTAACATCGCTAATTAAACATGGAAAAATCATGAAAGGGACCAATTAGATCCTGCTACTCTAATCTCTGCCAGTCTAGCATGCAGCACACTCGAAGCTCGCTGCCTCTGCTCAAAGGAGCTTCCCCCCCCATGGCAGCTCGTCTCTGCCCCGGCTACTTTCACGACGGAAAGCTGTGGCTGTTTTTTCCTTTTTTCTTTTCAAAGTACAGTAATTACAGGCTTGATCGGCGTCCAAGCTTTGAGAGCAGTCTCCTACATTAGCGTTAATGACCACTAACCTCTGGAGCATGCTACACAGCCTCCTCTGATGGAGAAGGGAGCTTATAACTTCATGCATATATGAAGAAAAAAAAAGGGGGTTCTCACAAATGATGAGCCCACACAGCTCAATATTTAAGTGATGAGATATTATTAAATTGTTTGATCAGAGTTCTAATACACTGGACTGCAAAGCTATTGAGTGTGGTGACAAATTACATAATTGTGTTCATGGATATTTGCATTTTTAAGATTGCTTTAAAAAAAAAAAAAAATGTATACTATTGTTAAATGAGGCTTATCCAAAAGAGTTAACAATGTCTTCTTTCATCGTTTTGTCATTACCGTATATATGAGCATGTTCCAAGAGACTGACCCTCTTCTCTTCTACGAGCTCACCCTAATGGCAAATAAAATAAATAAATAATTGAACCAATCAAAAAGAGTTTGTGTTGCCGTCAGTGAAAAGCTCCTTTTAATTTAACAATCAAAAACATCAGAGAGTCGCGCCTCTTTTTCTGAAGCCTTCATTCATGGCGCTAATTTGAAATGGAAAGTGACTGTTTCTGATTTTTCAAATAGCATTTTAACTGACGGACATTAGCGCGTAATGGTTATCAGTCGTGATACATCAAGTTCTTTTTTTTCTTTCATTTGACTGCTCCGCTCTCGTTACATTTCCCATGATGCATCTTTGCAGGCTGGGGGGTAGACGCTTCAGTGAACGCCTATTCCCAGCCCGGACCAATAAAACCCGTAATGAATGGTCCGAGCAGAGAGGCATTAAGATAAAGCATTGGCTAATGGTTCGAATCTCATCAGGTAATGATTTACATTTTATTTCTTTGATAACACTTATCTTTTACAATCTGGTCATTAATCAGTGGCTTACGTCTCCTTACACATCATCAAATAGATACGTACATACCGAGGAGACTGTAAACATCTCCACTAAATGCATTCAATTGTAGATTAACAGCCTGGTGAATAATTAATCAAATATGAAAGAGTGATAAATGATAGCCGAATTACAAACCCAGCCCGTCACCCCTCCATGTTTTCCCTTCACAATCCTCCGCAACCCAGAAAACGTGTCGATCTGCATCTGTCTATTTCCAGAGTTGCGTCCTTTGATGCTCTCTCCATGCATCCACAAATAAACACACGTGCAAAATCAGGAGGGTATAGCGTTCTGCGTGCAGGTGTTTGCGCTCTCCTGGGGGGGGGGTTTGCAGCAGCTCCCCCACCGAGTCCTCTATGATAATGTTCGGGTCTCGCGGGACTTCGCCGCGCTCTCACTCTGCCATTATTATTATTGTTATTATTATTCAGCCTGCTGCAGTCCATCTTCCCTCTCACCGACTCGGTGTGTAACTCTGTGCCTCCGTCTCTCATCTCATGCCTCCCACTGTATTTGGCCTTTGCTGACTGAGGCACATCCCTCACTTTTGTCTTGCTTGCTCCCAAACTGCCGACGAGAAAAAGAGAGGCATTTGAGCTGCCCGACGTCCCGCTGTGTTCACGTTGATATATTAAACGCTCCGTCATGTCGAAGGTATTAACTGAGCTAATTAATGCATCAATTACAAACATTTCTTCATATAACTTCAGCGGTGTAAGGATGAAACATTAATTTGCAGATTTATGCATGAAGGTGCTCCAAAAACGATTACGTTTCTGTGGTGAATCTAGGAAGTCCCCATCATGTCCAGCTTTTATGTCACTGTTAGTGCTGCAAATACATATTTTCATTATAAATCTGTAGATTTTTTCTCCCCCAAAAACAGTAAAAAAAATGCCTGTAACATGTTTCCCAGAGCCCAAAGTGATTCAGGTTATAATACTCTGCAGCTTCATCCCTTCTGTCTTCATCTTATTAGCAGTATTTTTGTAACAGAGTCCACAGGGGAGGGGGAGGACAAATCAAGAATGATATAAAGACGTGCTGGTAAATACCCGTAAGGACGAACCACCCATGCAAAATGTCCTCTGCCCTCTACACCCTGAGACAGAATGTCAGCTCAGCTTGACCTCAGCCCCCGGGGGCACGGCGTCCTCACTGAAGCGTCTCCCAGCACCGTTAGAAATGACACAGGTTTTCCCTCCGACGCCTGCATGACTGGGAGCAAGTTGGGTCCCGTTTAGCGCAGACACGAGGTTATTGGGGGTCACAAAACAGCTCCGCAGAGGTAATCAACAACCTGGCTCCAGGTCCTCTCGTTACCGACCGATGCCACTTCATACTGTCCTCAAAACATAAGCGTACATTTAGAAACCAAAAATTGCATTAACGACTGAATAACAATCGGCTGATTTACAAGCTTTGAGATACAAAATATGGATGAGAATGGCTCGACACTGAATATCTACCTCGAAAATGTTAGAAACAGTATCATGGAGTATTCGGCTGCTCAAAATATTTTAGGATGATAATCTAACACACACACTTGATATTTGCCTGAGGCGTATGCAAAGTTGAACTCTTGTCAACAATTATGGTAGAAATAGTTGCCAATACGTTTCTCTCCATTTCCAGCGGTGTTGCGCATGCGTGTTGCGGTTCAGCAGACACGGTGGATAGTTTATAGTTGGTGAGACGCTGCCGGCAATCTCTGAGACGATCGGATGAAGTTCCTCCCCCTCACAAGTCTACTCTCGCTCACCAAAACGTTCACTGTTCTGTGAAAGGAGCGTGGTCTTGTGTGGAAGTCCGTGAGCTCCGTCTGGCCTCTGGGCCCAGCACCCCTTCTGAGGTGGAACAGATTATAAGCAACAACGATGAGCATTCTAGCAAAAAGTCAATTACATCTGGATTATACCAGGACAGATATAAATACACTTGAGCTTCTTTCAAATCGACATGCTTTATCTTGTTGCAAACTGTATTTGAGTGTAATGAAATTGAGACCCTCGAGCTTACGCAGGCTTTTTGTTCTGCATACAGACATCTCCAGCTGACAGATGTGCCCGTACAGGGAAGATTTGAGGGATTGTTTTTTGTTTTTCTACTCTGGGATGGTGCAGGGAGGAACTGAGAGCTGAACAACTTCCACCAAAAGTTTCAGGAAAATACTATGTTATTCTGCTTCATTCTGCTATCAGCACAGCCCCCTACTGTGTTTTTCCTTCACATTTCAGCACCGTCAAGCTCACAGCAAGTGACCAAAACACCCCGAAAAAACACCGCAGGGGAAAAAAATAACCCCAAACAAACGCTAGCGGCTCGGTGAGGCTGTACGAAGGCACCACAGGTGCACACGCTCGCATTGACGACGGTAACATGCCGATGTTACCGTCGTAAGATGGTGACCGCGTGCGCCATCTTGGTTTAGCATGCTAGCATGCTAATTCTTGCTACTTAGCACTAAATATAATATATAATATAAGTGTGTGCCTGTTTTAGGGACTGCTTACACATCCACACTACTGCATTGCCCGGGGGTGGAAAAATGCACCATAACAATGTCAGAAATAGCACGGCTCCCATCTCCAGTCTCTCCCAATGACACCCACGAGACTTCACAGTCATTAGAGTCTCACCTGAGATGTGGAATTATGGGCCCGATTGTGCTAATTATCCAGACACTTTGCCGCCCCGGTTTGGCTCAGGAGATGTTCACCGTGGTCTCTCAGGAGGTATTGCCAGTGCGTGTTGCTACTTACGCTAAAGATGCTTCGTGGGAATCATCAACAAGCACGCAGGGGGGACCGTTTTAATCTATAAACAGCAAAAATCACAGTACACAAGATTTCACTGGGAAAAGATGTGAACACTTCAGCTTCTGAACCAGTTCAGTGCGACAGCGAATACACATCATCACCACAGAGGATATGACTAGGTTACCTGAAATACTATCAAATGTCCCTTAATGTTCTGTTGGCAGCAGCGACAGACAAAAGTCAGCCTGCAGGGTAATAACACATGACTGACAAATTAATAGAATATATGCAAATGTGCCAAGAACAAAGCTTCTAACTCCGTACTCGTACTAAACCGGTAAAGGCAGCAACTAACAGTTATTTTCATTAACGATGAATCTGCCTTTTAAAGTCTCGATTTAACGATCAAACACTTGTTTAAAAAAAATGCTTAATATTTAAATAAATATAAAATATCCAGCGCAAGATTTTTCAAAGTTCCAGTGATCATTAAAATAGCTGATTATTGATTAATCGTTTCAGCACAAAAAAAACATTACAAACTACTTAATAATAATAATCACACCCCAGGTGTTAATCAGTGTGCTTAGTGCTTCCAACAAAACAGACCCTTACAACATTGCTATGAAGATCTTAAAATGTTTCTTATGATTAACCAGTAAGGCTGGTGGACTGACTGACTGTCAGGGTAGCTAATACGTTGCACAGTTGCTTCTAGCATCTCTAAGAAAATGACAGGCTTGAGAGTAGCAGCCCGTAGTAGGAGCTTGTAGTGTTGTGGAATAAAAAATAATGGTTTGAATGGTCTTATTTGTACCTTTGTCTTGTTATTTCCCGTTTCTTTTCTCCTTCATACAGCATGTGGACCCCTGAATGAGTCATCTCAAAGGTCCATGACCTGTAACATTTCAGGTAATGTGTGTTTTGTCCCCTCCGCTGTGGATGTTTTTCTACCGTCTATTACTTTGAATCCATTTTTCCTTCTTCAAATCCCTATAAACCCATCCATAGCACGAATGTAGAAAATACTGAATATTGAAAATAAAACCTCTTCTTTGCAGAACACACATCCATCAATAAACCAATCACAACACCCTGATAGGAGATCCGTCCATGCCTATACGTGTGTATTCAAACCACGAGAGAATGAAAGAACGCAGATGAAAGCCCTAAAATAACGTTTGAGTAAAATGATCGTGGTGATCTATTCCCGTTTTATCGCACCACATCCGATACATTTCCTGATGACGGAAGAGAAATACCGAATCAGATTATAGCTGATATAGAGAATGTTGAAGTAACAGCGAGTGAAAGAGTAGAAGAAGAGGAGGACGAGGAGGACGAGGAGAGGGCATCGAGGACTAATAACATGTGGGAGGCGTCATGAGGAAATACAATCTGCATTAAACCCTCTTAATTACCCTCTTTTAAATGAGATGCGGTCTGATGACCAGCTGGGAGGAAGATTGCTGGACCATAACTCAAAAGTCATACGGCACTGACCAAACTGCTGATAGAAGATCCTCATAATACGGCGACATACTGTATAGCAAGTCAGACTGAAGAACCCCCCCCATAATGCTAACTGGCTGTGACAATGCCAACTACTTCTTCAAGCTTTATGCAACAACAGCTTGTGGGAAAATATGCCAAAAGCCATCACTGAACATTCTGGAGCTTCTTTTGTCTCGGTAATTGGCTCCGCCGCCAGAACGGACCAGTCTGTCTGCTGAGCAGCTCGTCAGGATCTACATCAGGAGCCTGGTGTTTGTTTTAAAGTCATATGTTTAAGACATATTTCAAAAGAAAATTGTAATCTGTTCGCTTGGCACAGAGTTTTGAAATCTGCTGCCTCACTAAACCCAAAGTTTGAACCGATCGCTTCGACTGTTGTCCGGGGCCGCCGGATCATAGATCACAGATCATATCTGTACTTCTGTAACGCTGTCCCTGTCTGTCTGTCCTTTGCTAACAAATAACAGACCGGCAGTGCTTTCCTGGGACAAGACCATCTTTTATCAATTAAAAATGAGCAGCAATGCCTTTAATTTGGGTTTATACATGAGAATACTATTGACTTCAAGTGCTACATTTTCCCAGCAGTTGCTCTTGTACTGCATGTATTTCCTTTAAGTGGTATTGCGATAAAAATTAGGACATCAGAAAATATCCTGAGGCTCTTGGCAAGCTCGGTGAACCGAGTGCATCTGACGAGTGTGTATATTGAGCCAGTGAGTCATTTTTTTTCCAGAGGCAGGCGTGTAGATGTCCAAACTGCATGAGGTAGTTCAGTATCAAAATGATGATATCCTGTGACACACAAATGTTTCTCAAGTGTACCGCGAACACTCTGAGGCGTTGCAGTTATTTGATATCTAAAAACGCTTTTCTGTGTACAGTAGTGCAGGTGTGTGTGTGTGTGTGTGTGTGTGTGTGTGTGTGTGTGTGTGTGTGTGTGTGTGTGTGTGTACTAAAGCCTCACATCTCTCTCCGTATCTCCTCATTTTACACAGATCAATCTCAACTTCATTCACCACGTTAGCAGAACAACTGCCGTATCAAATTCATAAATGTGAGTAAAAATGCTTTAATTTCTATAAAACTGGACGATATTTTTTCAGAGAAGCCTCTCAAAGATCTCATCATTAGATATTAAGACAATCTGACATCTAATCACTGATTTCAAGACAGAAAACCGCTGCTACCCTATGACGTGTGATGTACTCACCCTGAAAATATCATTATATTTGGAGAATTAACCACTAAATTGCCACTAATAAGTCATGTCTACTTGTCCCAGAAGTGATGGAGCAGCAGCCTGGTTGGATGTGACCCCCCCCCCCAGAGGTGACCACCGCTGAAGGCACGAGGGACTGAGGTTGACTGATTGTGGCAGATCACACCCGTGACAAAGTGTGAAGATGCAGTGTGAGGTGTAAATCTGTGAGTGTCGTCTTTATGATTGGTGACAGTGCGACTGCTTGTCAGTGGCTGCCTTTACAGGCCACAGCTCCTCTCACAGTGAACTGTCATCTGCATTAACAGGGATAGACCGGCCACAGGGACACAGCAAACCTGAGAGTGTGTGTGTGTGTGAGAGTGAGTGTCATGCCTCTCTCCATGCATAAATATCTATGGGCGTGTGTGTGTGTGTGTGTGTGTGTGTGTGTGGTCGTGCCATGAGTAAGAGGTGTAGAAGCTGAAAACTGAGGGTTTCCTTTGATGTGTCGGTGAAATGAACGCTCACTGTGGATCCTTTATGGCCTCGAAATTGGCGGTGACCAAGAGCTCCACGAGATAAAAGCACATTATAGACACACTGTTAAAGGTGTTTTGAGTATATACTGGAGCTGCTCCCCGGTGGAATAAATATGCATGCACATTTGTAGGCTTGATAATATCTATTCCCACACAATGGAGTGCTGTTCAAACATACCGGGGGCATCAAGTGCACTATGCCACACATGCAAAAAACATTCAGGATTGTTTTCTTAACAATGAACCCCAAAGAAATAAGTGTTTTTAAATTCTAATTGAGGCAAATTTTTGTCAGTAAACAAATCTTTTCATAGTGGAGGCATCTGACACCTTGTCATAACAGGCAGCGAAAAGGTGTAATTATTGCCTTCTGTCTTCAGTACGACGTTGACAGTCATAATGACATAGTCAAATTTGTAAGCTTTTGTGTAATTGCGCGCCGTTGCGTAACATGCACTTTATTACAACTGGTGGAAAGCGTGACTGCGAGGCCCGGAAAACGGCCTCTCTTATTTGCAAAAACCACCGACAAACTGGCACTTGTTGGCACAAAACCACACAAAAAACCTGTCCTGGTTGGCTCCCAATCCCAACGTGATATCAGAACGGGCAACCCTCAGTTGTTCCCGACCCCACGTCGTTACGGACTCGCTCAATGAATCAGCCATGACCTCTTGTAGCCTCTTCTCTCCCCCCAATTTTTGAAAAAAGCATCCCTTCCACCCCTCCCCTCCCCTCTCCTCTTTCTTTTATTTATCACATTTTCTGCCCCACAAAGGCCTTTCAAAGAGGCAGAGAATCCCATCAGCTGTTAACACAGCGTGGCCAGTGGCCACACAGGAAGCTTTTGATTCCTGCTGGAATGTCCCGAGCTTTGGAAAACTGCCAAACTCAGTGGACACAATGTTTGGTGTTAAGAGCACAATAGCGGGGCTTAAAATCAATCCAGCATGCAAACGGCCACTGCTGAAAACGTCGTTATCTTAATGTAGTGGTTACCCACGAGCTGACAAGAGACTTTAAAAGCGAAGCAAATGATAACAATTGGGAGGATGGGTTTCTTACCGAGTTTAGGTCCAGGCTGGTCTGCACCCACTCCTTGGCATCGTTATATTCTTCCATCAGTCCCATAATGTATAGCGTGTCCAGTGAGTCAATGATGGAGGCTCCTCTCAGGCCACCTGCAAAATGCACAAGAGAACCGAGTTAGTGCCGTATCCAGATATGATTAACCTGATTACATTTACACCTGGTATTAATATGTGTCTTCAGTGTCCACATTGAGATCGCTCTGTCTGAGAAGGCTGCATTAAGCGAGGGTCTCGCAGCCTTGCACGGAGACATCAGCCTCCAAACGCTGCCGTTTAGGGGGGGGGGGGGGGGGGGGGGGGTCCGTAAACGTGACTTTGAGGTCCGTCTACCCTCGCACACACACAAAAGGAATGAGGAGAGGAGGTGATGAGCACAAACGGATCTCTCCGGTCAGTGACCCAAAGGAGCGCTGAGAGCGGCAAGTACGCTGAAGGTTGAGCCCTCGACCCCTCGACCCCCCCCCCACACACACACAACCGGTCGAAGCTTTGAACATTCGCTGTTGAAGCTGATGAGAATGAAGCTCCGGGGCATAAGAAATGGTGCTCTGACAGCCCTAGCGTTATGTATTTCTGCCCACGTAGTTGTTGTGTATGTGGATTAAACGCAATTGCGTTTACATTTGTGTTCAGTACGGTCACAATACCGACCACACATTCAGCCTCAACGCATTTTATGGTCAAGCACTATCCAATGTGTGGCTCAGGAGAAATGTTATAAACTCCATTGGCAACACTTTCATTTACATCCATGATATCTTATATAGGCACATGTGGTTTCTGGACATTTCACATGTAAAAACATGAATTCCCACCGCGCTTTACATCACAGAGAGTATAACATTGATGTAATTACATACAAATATATGATTACCTGGTTGTCCTATGTGTCCCATTGTTGACAGAGTCAGGGATTAACAATTGTAATGTTGTTGTATTTGTTTACAGCTACATTATAGTGTGTTATAAACCATTTATTAAGTATCTATAAGATACATGTGAATGCTTAATGGTGGAGGTAGTGATACTATTTATGGGTGTGCAAGGTGAAAAGAAGTAACAAAAACAACCATTGAGGATCACATGTCAAACAACAACGGGCTAACTAATTGAGGCAAACTCATCTGTGTTGCCATGCACCACCTACCTTTTTCTACCTGGGTCATTAACAAGACTCGTCTCTCTCCACATGTACGAGCGTCTGCTTGGTCTTTACAGAACTTTAAGTTCTCGTGTTAAGAGTTACAAAGTGATAGCAAAGTGATAACAGCATGTTGTGTTTTGCTGTATTTGTTGAAACGGTTCATCACAGTGATGCTAAGCTACAGTACTTCAATCACTAATCCCTGAGATGGTTGAATGAACACACCCAGATGGTGTTTCTTTTGTAGAAACCTTCCATAATGCCAATGTAAACGTGTGAAATTGAGAAGAGTAACACTTGTAAAAAGGAAATGAGGCAGTAGGTACAACAAATAGCTGACAATTAAATGAGTTACTTGACGGTTACATAAGTTGTTGGGAGGAAGATAAGTACTCAGATTTAACCCCAATGTGTCCGATTAGCAGCAGCAACTTGACGGCATCCGTGATATCAAAAAGTAAAACATGAAAGTCCTTCAAACAGTAAGCGTCTGTAACTGTTGCAGTGATGATGAACGATAATACTAAAGCAGCTTTGAGTGGCCCAGATGAAAAGCATCAGCTACAAAGCATCGATCACTGTAACTGTAACATGAAAGTCAAGTCATTTAGGAATCAACCACCATAGGGGATACAAGAACTGATACACTTTGATTATAGCAAACATTTAACAGCTGCTCCTGGATTACACTCGGGTGTACGTGTTCCCTTCGTTAATTCTGTGTGTAAATGTCGCACTCGCGGTGTTTAAAATCTGTGTGTGTGTGTGTGTACAGTTACTCTTAATGTCTGTCTTCTCATTTAAAGCATTTCTTTTCAAAAACTAAATGAGAAACACTAAAGGGTGTGTATTCCATGCTGATGGCCTTATGAGAGATTGCATGGCCTATTTTCATTCTCATATGACCAAATAATGAGCCTCCCAGAGACAACTAGGCACAAGGAAAAAATAAACATTATCCTTAATGAATTACTGTAAAAGAGTTAAAGGGCAAATGGTGCTTTGTACGTTTAATAACGAGACAATGTGACCAAATAGACTGTGAATCTCACTGCTCAGGGGCTCACATTGAAGATTACTGGGAAAAAAAAAAAAATGTGGAAGCTGACCTGATTAAATGAGAAGTGATGAAAAATGTTCACGCTCATCCCTGAGAATAACGTAGCCAACAGTAGATGGCTGGATTGATCTGACGCAACCACACGGCAACCTGGCACATCAAAGTCCTTCAGCTTTCATCAGGAGTTATTGTTGCAGCTCAGCAAACGATAACCAAACCTTTGGGCTCACAAAAATCTTGCAGATTTTTTTCCGGCTTCTAATTTATTGTATGAAAAGATGCAGGGCTGCAACTGATAATTACTTTTAGTTTAGTTTGATCAGTTAATTGTTAAGTCCATAAAATGTCAGCATAAAAACAAAAGTTGAAGCCTTTTTGTTTAATTCTAACAATAAATGATTTGGCCTCTGCTGCTGTTTTCGTGCCGTGAAGCCAATAAACAGAAAACAATGAGCTGTTGTTGAAGACCTTTCTGTCTGTTAATTAATCAATTGAGTCACTAATTGTTTGGTACTAAAATGTTGCCTTTATATTCAAATGATGCACAGCTGAAGTGACCCAAACATCAAACTCCTTTACCGTCAATCCGCTCTACCAGACATGCTGTTGGTTTAGTATTTGTAGCTGCCCTTACATTGCTACTATCAAAACTCTGACCACCACTGCCCTTTCACCTCATCTTCAAACCTTCATGGATTAGCTGATGAGGTTAGTCCGGCTGCCGAAGGGCACGCAGGACAGGGGGTCAATGGCTTGGCTCGACTGGATGATTGGTGCCATATGCTTCGACCATAAATCCCGTACTATTAATAGTCTAAGAGGCAGAAAAACACTGAAGCTCTGTGCGCCTTCCAAATCACTCGTAAAGCCGCACAACATGACCGGAAACTGATTTCTACAGTTACCCCGTACCAAGCTCGTACTCCTGACAAAAGTTGCCGTGTCACGGCTTTGACTATTCCTATTAAATTTGCCAAGCATCCTCACCCTTTGAAAGCTCACCTGCTGTAGTTTGCCTGCTGGCAGTTCACCTCATACTGTCAGCGAGAGGGCAGTGCTAGCCTGAGGCAAGACACATAGTCCTCTTCCAGTAACTCTAGAGGACCATCTGCCGAGGCTGTTAGCCATTAGCCCTAGCACTAACTGTATTCAGTGTCAAATGTCTTTTGGTGTATCAAATCAGAAAGACTTTCCGCTTCTGAAGATGTAACAGAGGAAGTAAGGTACTCAAAACGTTGACTCTATTGTGTGGGAAAGGCGTTTTCAGTTAGCTTACCCAGCAGCCTCATCTCTTCTCGATGACAAACAGTGATGGTGACAACTGAGAAGGAGGGTGTATTCATATATCTAATGCACTCTGGTTATCCAACCCCAGAGGTAGCCGAAGCTCTCTGTGGCCGCAGGGGAAAGCAGCAGAGTGTGGAAAATTCCTATTGAGAAAAGCACCAAAGCTAAGATGATTGATTGACTCTGAGGATAGACGGAGCGGATCAATCCATCATGGTGTTCTCCTTCAGCTTCCATGGTCTAAGACCCTATTTATTTCTGTAGCCCTTTTCTACAAATAAAAGGAGCCTTGAGGGATTCTCTGAAGACAGGGTCAATAGGTGTGTATTTATAAAGATTGATACACATGATAATTTGATCAATTGCATATATGTTGGGGAATTCACACCACTGATACAGAATATGAACTAGGGCGGGTCTTGCATTATTAGCTAATAAATGTGTGTGTGTGTGTGTGTGTAGGCACGCAGAGTACATAGCAAGCCATTAGTAAAACATTGGCTGGTGGATGTTCATTCATCATGGCTGTCACAGGCCAGTCATTGTCGGTTAGGGGGGGTTACATTAGACGGAGAGAGTCCGCCCCGATCAATCACACTGCAGTCCGTTTGTGTGTTGTGACAATACTTGCCTCGCTTTCTCCTCCTCTCTTTTTCTCTAAACGTACACGCATGCACTCACTCTACTGATATATGTATGAGGGTAAACCCCCTCCTTTTATTTAATCCCTCAAGGGGACAGTTCAGAGGCAACATTTCTGCTCTAATTCCATCTAACCAGAATAAACTGTGCGACGTGCATGCAAAATATATGCCGATATTCCTGAAATGCCATCAGATGGTTGTCGTAAATTCCATTGACGAGGCACATTAAAGATGCAATAGAGTAAACCAGATAGGCATAACACGATTTCAGAGATGAAGTGTTTCAATACACCCATTGGGAAAACAGGAGTCAAATCAAAGCTCTATGTGTCTTTCTCATCGGAGCTTGTGACTCATGGCACAAACAGCCAAAAGAATAAAAAAAATCAAACATGTGGTCAATAAGTCACCCTGTGCACGTCATCAAAGTGAATATTATCCATGCAGACGCTGTGATGCACATTAATTACACTGCCGTGTTACTAGCGGTTGCCAGTATCCACTTATCAATCGCCAGGGCAATGAGCATCTTGTTAGCGCTAATGCTATCTGGCACCAGAGCGACGGGGTTAGCGAGCTGCTGTGCCTGTGTGATGTTAACGATATGTATAGCCGTTTTGCCATTCGAGGCACGAGGTTAGCCGCACGGATAAAGTGCGCTAAGGAGACGACTCTGCAGGTGAGTGGAATTTTGATGGAGGAGCGCCAACGGGGGCAACGGTGTGAGAGAAGAGAGTAGGTTTAGAGGGAGTGGGATTAGGTGGGCAGAACATGAAAAAGGGCAGGTTGAAACAGTGCGAGAGGAATGTCACGTCTATCAATCAAGATGGACCGTTCTGAAAAAAAGGCTTTCAATGCCAACTGTGCGCTTTAGTCTGCTTGAGGAGCAGATGTCAGATAAATCAAGAATAATCAATAACCAACCAGCTGCGGAGGGAGGATCGACTGGATGTGCTCCAACTCGTGCTTATTTAAAGGCTTCTTGTGACCATGACCACAACCGTTCCCTTATGTAAAATCAAAGGGGGTTATTGTTGTAACCATGGCGACCCCTGACCTTATAGTAATTGTGACTCAGACCACGATCATTCCAAAAAAAAAAGTGGTGTTTGTGCCTATAACCTTCATACATTTATTAGATTTATTCTAATCAGTCATTGTTGTTATGTCGTCCTGCCGATAGTGGCGTCAGATCAGAAAACACTGCTTTATGTCGTTAGAAACGTATTTTGTCGTTTAATTCGTAGGATTTGTTGGAAAATCTGCCCCTCTGACAGATGAAGACAGACTTTGTGAATGTAGAAACTATTCAAAACAGTAATTTTGGGTGCACAGATGTCATTTAAATGGAGCGGTGCTTGTAGATAAGGTTATCGTTGGGGCAGCCGAGCTAGTTTGGTGATTTGCGGGTGAAAAGATTGTCTTTTGAGATTTTAATCTTTTTTTAATGCCACTTCAATGACCACACTTTCAACACGTGACAGGTTCATTAGGTACCCCTGGACATATCTTTAACAATTTAAAAGCTAAAATCCTTTACATACATTACATACAGTCTTAAGATAACATAAGATAATCCTTTATTAGTCCCACAGTGGGGAAATGTTCAGGTGCAGGTTTACACTCTCGCAACTCGTTTACTTGCACTTCAATCCGGAGGAGTCCATTTACATTTAAAGCCGTTTGTTTACTGAGATGCATTGTTCAAATCAGAAGACTACGCAAAGCTGACCCTGCTCTGAGGAATATGCACAGCTGTGACACATTGATACAGCACCGCTGTCCAGACAAGAGCAGTGGAAGATGAAAAAGGGAGGTGGGGCGGCTCAGAAAACAGCCCAGCTCTCAAAGAAGTGGTAGAAAACATACCAGACACAGGCTGCTGGACCTCCGACTGCTTGTAGGCATCCCAACAAACTATTTCTGACTGCAGGGGCCCAAACTGTTCAGCAACTATCCAAAGATAAGCCTGCAGAAACTGACAGTGGCTCTATCGGAGGGAACTGGCACTTCTGCAGCCGCAAATATAAGATCCTTACTTCCAGATTCTCCCCTTGCTACGAGATGTAAGAGGGGGAACGTAATCCCACTGATTATCAATGTAAAGACTGCTCTACCAGTTCCTGCACAGAACAAAGGTGCATACATGGGGATCATTGGACATGTTCGATTGAATCCTCGCTTTGACTCAAGACTGCACAATTTGTTCTCTTTACATCGGACAAATTGCAACGTACCTCACGGTCCCTCCAATCAACCTTTGAGGATCTCTAATCTCAAGTAATACCGCCGAACAAGAGGTGCATCCAATGAGAGCCTGGGGGAGCAGCTGACGGGAGACAGGGCTGTTTGGAGAGGTCTATTTACTGAGATGCATTGCTTGAATCATAAGGATGAGGAAAGGTGACCCCCCCCCGCTTCAAGGAATATGCACAGCTGTGTTGTGTGCGAGACATTGATGTAGCACGCCTGTCCAGACGAAGAGCCCGTGGAAGATGAGGAGTGGAGGTGAGGAGGCAGAGTCAGTACTGTACGTCTGAATCCTTCCTTGTTCTGTGAATTCATCTGTATGACTGCCTTGCTGCCATGGCTACCAGTACTGTGCATATAAATCCCACTACTACTCTCCCTAACCCATCAGTAAAGCACCACATGGATACAATTAGAGGCAACCGGTCCTGATTGCATCCGGACTCACTCACTCTCTCACACACACACACACACACACACACACACACACACACACACACACACACACACACACACACACACACACACACACACACACACACACACACACACACACACACACACACACACACACACACACACACACACACACCTCTATCCCCCTCTGCCTCTCCACTTTCACCATTTTAGTAATCACACAGTCAAACTGCACCGCAAAAAAAGACATGCATCTAATGGTGCTTCGTGCCTTTCCAGAGCGATAGCACTTTGCGAGACAAAGGAAGGGACAAAGATTTGATAGATCAAGGCACATTAGAGCCGGAGTCAAAACAAATTTGTTCCATTATGAGGCCTTCAGAGGAGGCTTTGGCTAGAATCAGGGACAGCAGGAATCCTTTTATTTTAGGGCCCATCAGTGATTCTCTGCATGTTGCACAATGGCCGCTGATGAACACTCGTCAAAAGGTAGACGCTATCAATCTGTAATCTCTTTAAGGAGAGCCCATATTCACTTCTTTTGATATTCTACTTTTTCAGACAAGCTTCAAAACTTGTATACAAATTAAATTGGCTAAGCATTGTTTGGCGTTCATTTTAAAATAGAATGCTTTATTTAACTAGTGTGTTATGAACGATATCATTTTTTTGCGTACTTATTTTCGGGTCCATTATGGTGACTTAGATGATGATGATCACATGCGGTAGAAGAAAGGGGCGGGACTGAGTTTACTTGAGCAAGCTTGCATGTTGTTTACTCAGTATGAATATCAGAAGCTCAGAGTCAGAATCCCGAGCGGCCTTGATGTACACATCCTGTACGTGAACCAACTCCGTCTCCTTCTTGCAAGAATAAATGTCCTGCGATCAATGATTTTCCAATCGGTCTCGAGTGAATTTTTCCAACAACTACCAAAGTGTTAAAGACGTGAGAGCCAATCAACACACATTAATCTAATCACCGACAAATGCAAAATGCACACTGTCCAGACACGATGAGAGAGGCTGCAGCCTTTTGAGCGGTGCGCACGCACGTCAATCTAATTGCAGCAATCTAATTTGCCACTCTGGGAGAGCGTGGCGTGTCAGTGCAGCAACCCTGTCTGATATGACAGCCCCCTCGGATGAGATTACACACCGCACGCAGTGTTATCGAACCTCTTGCCTCCTCTCTCTCTCTCTCCCAAATGCCTCTCTTGCATTGATCAACAAACACGCAGCACAGTAGAAGGGGGGGTGTCGGGGTGGGGATCATACATCTGATGCTCTGTCAACCCCTAAAACCTGATTGGAGATGACAGCTAAAGCTAGAGGCTCTGATTAGGTAGTTGATAAAGACACTCAGCCGCGGCGCCGCAGCGACAAATTCAACCCGGTGTAAGGTCATCCTACTTAAATCCAGAAAGTAAACAAAACAAAAACAATATTCCCAGTCATATATATATATATGAAACTTTAGTTTGCAAGGAGGGGTTAGCAGGGGGAAGAGTGAAATATTGTTTCCAGTCCGAGGTCCCAGGTGTAACCCCTGATAGAAATCCACTTTGCAAGCTTAATCTCCGATTCCTTCGTTAGATAAAGCGCAGCAGTGCTTCATGTTGCTGCCCACCGGTCTTTATCTCGTCTGAACGGGGGCTTTCTAGCTCACTATAGTTGCACACAGAAAAGCGTGCAGCCCAACCAATTTAGGAGAGCCTTAATAACCTGTTGACAAAGACGGTTGTCCAAGCAGAGCAGCCGCTGCGCATCATTTAGTGCAGCCCTGTAGGCATTCAAAGGTAGATAAGAACCTGGAGTTAGGAAGCCGTGTGTGTGTGTGTGTGTGTGTGTGTGTGTGTGTGTGTGTGTGTGTGTGTGTGTGTGTGTGTGTGTGTGTGTGTGTGTGTGTGTGTGTGTGTGCATCTAAAGTTTGCGTGTGCTCTTTTGTACATCTGCTTCATGTCTTTTAACAACTGGTCTGGAGGACAGTACAAGGTTTCAGGTTTCAAACAGGCGGTACAGAAATAAGTGTAGCTTCTGGCACTTGTGTTAAAATGCAACTGCAGCTAATTTAAAAAAAAAAAAAAGGGTTTTAATTAAGAAAAAGAGGACATGATACTTTTCTAATCGACTGTAGATAGCCCATTTAGAGACCTCTCGTCTGTACACTGAGAGGTACTGCTGCAAGCTCACCTGCAATTTCACACTTGATTACGGCGCGACAGCAAACTTTCGAGCAATATTTCCGGCAGGAATGCGAGTTAGGTCAATTTGAAACACTTGTCCGCATTACTCAAAATCAATTCCCGTTTCAGTTCCTCGCCCGTTCCTCTGTTTATTTCAGTGCCACCCCATCTTCTGTTTCCAGGAGGCCAGAGGCTGTTAGCAGCCTTCACAAACCCCCCCCCCCCACAGCTGTGAAGTGTGGCCCAGACTGTGGAACTCAGTGTGAAGGTTCTTCCAAACCCTCGCGGGTGCCGGATGCACACCGACAATAGGAATTCATTTCATACAATGTTACTTATTCATTCTGCCACCACCGTCCTCCTTCCCCCCCCCCCCCCTCACTCACCAGTCAAGAGTCACCACTGAGTCTCACCTGGCAGTGATCTGGATTTCTAGCGACGAGACAGGAGGAAGCATTTTCCGCAGGCACAGATCGCGTGCAGGGAGATACAGAGAGAGAGAGAGAGAGAGCGAGAGAGCGAGAGAGAGAGAGAGAGGGCGTTTGCGTGCGCATGAGCATGAGAGACACTACAGGCTGCAGAGGTCAACCCGGCGCCACTGTTAAGTCGTTGCGACACTCCGAGAGCCAAGTTTTGATGCTTCAAGGTACGACGCTCACCACAGGAACGAGGAGATTTCTGCTCAGCGGGTTGCCAACGTGTGAAGGAGCGAGACGACGGCAAAGTCTGAGAGCCGCAGGAATCCAGACAGAGGACAGTCAGAGGTGTAAACACAACTCAGGGAACGTAAAAGACATCAGAAGAGCGACTGGTGAATGATTGAGTGAGCATGGAGACACAAACTAAATGTTCCTTTACACCTGACAGACAGGGGTGTCTAAGGGGAATGTAATAGTCATTGAGAAGACTGGAAGTCTGATGCGTCACGGTGGACAGTTTCAAAGATGACGGATGGAAAGATGGGCGGATGTGTTGGCACTTTGAGGACGAGTTACTGCGAGACTCTTCAGCTGAGTGAAATATTCAAGCTGAGAGTAGAGGCGAAGCTAAAAAAAAAGAAAAGTACTGTATATTAATAGTCCCTAAAATAAGTGAATGAAGCTAAATCTGCCACCAGCTTAAGAGCTTGGCAGGAAAAGCTTGTGATTAAAACTGCCAAACACTGATTACTACACAGCAAACGGCATGTCTCATGTCTCAGAGACGTCATCGCCAGAGTGACTCCGGCAAATACGTCACTGCAGACTGATCAGCGATCACAGATTATATAAACCCAGGGTCCAAAACGGTCCACAACGTCAAGATACAACAACACGGGGAGGGGGGGTTTGAGGCTTTATCCGGATACAGCAGATTTGACCTTTGCCCCCTCGTGTTCGTCAGCTAGCGATTGAATCGTTACAGTAGAAGAGAGAACAATCCCTCATAATCCTCCTGCTTCGTCATACATTTTGCAACCAGTCGTTCATCATTTGGGGCTTTAATCCTAGCGCAGAGGCTTGATGATGCGCTCATGCCCAATGAGGGGAACTTGATAGTTTGGATTGTGCGGATGAGGAAGCAGATCAACTTTCTATACATCAAATGACATGATGAGCAAGGAAAAGCCCCACAGCAGATCCCAGGTACAATTAAGTACCTGGTACCTGGTTGAGGTCATGCACTCCACATCTTTCTTATTTCAACTAAAGTCTTTCTCCGAGCCTTTTAATTCTCCTGGCTTTGCATCCTACCACGGCAATTTGTCCTCACGAAACCCCTCAGGATCTCGGTACAACCCATGCTTTTATAACCCTGTCACTAGCTCAGCCTGCTAGCTTCTTGCTACGAGTCTGGGTGTGCTGTGATCCTCCAGGCAGTCGTCGCTGTGCCTCAGTGCCAGCAGATGCAGAGCTGTGCAGCCACGGCCGTCACATTACATGCACCGGGAAAAGAAACCTGCTCTGACAGCAGAGTGCATTATCAGAGGCCCGCTGTCAAGTTCCTCATCTACCGGCAGCTTTAATGCTGGAGCGTGGACCCACAGTTAGGGTGAGATACTCTCTCCCTTCTGCTGATGCCAACGTCTCACCGAGTTCATGAAGTGAGCTTGCTCAACTAATCATAAGAAGTGGTTGAGAGCAGTGTTCTCGAGTTTTAATTGTTCTCAATCCTTATATATCTTAACGTATACCTGCAAATCTGTATTCATGATGTTGTTCACTAGCGCTCCAGTGTAGATCCAACTCCAACTGATATCAATATTAGTTTTTGTCATATACCGTATTAAGACTGTATGCTACCTATGGTGAATTTTCCCCCATCACCACAGCTGGACGAAAGCTCCCCCTTCTTTCTATAATGCACAACAAACAACACTCCGTGTGTGGCCAATGACTCAGTAGGAGTACAATTAACATGTATGATTAGTGGGAATGAGTGCTAACGCGAGTACGCTGGGATAACTATTTCTCACATTCCAAGTGGGAAAAGAAAAAACATGACTTGTCCACCCAAATGTTGAATGCGGTTAAGGGACATAATACTTTGGAAGAAATGTCTTGTGTTCATTTTTCGTCACACAATATGAGGATTCTTCAGTTGTCACTACGTCGCCTGGAAACACAGTTGTCACTAAACTGGTGCCATGGGGGAAACGCCTCACCAGAGGGCCAAAGCTCAGAAGAGGTTTCCACAAATACGCCCAAAACAATGAATAAAAACTATCCACAGTATCTGCAGCATCATTATAGTTTACAAGGTCAGTGAGGAGAAGACTATGGGGTCTGAGATACGCTAAAATGAGATGCTGTATATGGATATATGCGTGTCTAATGACGACGTGTATGAAGCACAGCAGTTTAACAAAGATTAAACCCACCTTGCACGATTCGATAAACAGGATAACGAACACGTTGTTTCTCTGTGCACTGGACTCTGACCAATGCATCGTTAAAAGCTGATATCAGGTTATCGCAGATATACTGTTGTAGGCGTGGATGTTGGCAGAGCAGTTAACTGCAGCAATAAATGTTTAATTGTTGTAATTATCAACTTTGACACTTTGTAATCACAAAGTGTTTTGTTGATGTTTTGTTAATGTAAAAAAAAAAAAAAAAAAAATCAATATCGTTATCAGATCAACAAAATAAATAAATAAATCCAGCGTCGGTTGGAGCTCCACTCTGCACGTCCTCGTACTTCGTAATGACACGACAGTATGTATAAATCATTTCCCAGCCTCGGCTGCTGCTGTATATTACCACGATGATAAAACCTGTTTTACGTCTTACAGTTATGATGATATGCGACGCGCCATGCAAGCAGTTTCAGTTTGAGGCCTTATTGGTTCCAGGACAAATAGGCAATATTCATTGGAGGGTTGGGATTCGCTCTCCGGAGAGGTGGGACGGACCAGACCCCGATTTGTCACTTTGGCTCTGGTCGCTATGGAGACAGATGATTTTTTTTTTTTTTGCCGCACCATGATGGAGCCCCTGGGATATAGACACCGACGGAGTAGAAATGGAAAGTGGGTGGATGGTGTCAACCCGTCACTCTTTGTGGGACTCCGATGTGACAGGCGGTGATGGCCGCCATTTGCGTAGCCCTTCGTTCAACCCTAATGACAGGGGAGGTTGCCACTCCCTCCACTGTTCTCTCCAACCTTCACAGGGGCCCGCTTCACGACCAGGCACGGACCCCATTGGGAGGTAATTGCGAAGGAGGGGGAAACCTGTCTGCTCTGCCTCGTATGTGGGCACAGAAGAGAGCAGGCAAGTGCATGTGGAGTTGTTGTCAGTTTAATGCTTTTAATAATAAAACACAGAGGAGTTTTGCAAATGAACTCAAGGTCCTAACGGTAAATGTGCTTGTGTGTCGTACGCGTGCACGTCTTTGTGTGCATGTCGGAGTCTCTTACGAGTCCCTTCTCAGCAGCACTGGCTTTGCAAATGTGCTCTCTCAGCAGATAACTTCAGAAGATCCGTCACTGCTTTTGTTTGCTGTAAAAGATCACAATAATAATGAAGTATGGCAGTGAAGATTCCTCATCACGTAGAGGGGCGCCAAGGATCCGGAGGGGGCCCTCCAATATATTCTATAAGACATTTATTTCGCCTTTCAATTGTACCGTCAAGCAAGAGACGACTAGATAATAAATACCCGAAGCTTCATCATACGGGCCATCGATCCATGCTAAATCAAGTTTTCGAACCCTCCCCCCCCCCCTCTGGGATTTTTTCTAATAAACGCTACTGGTTTTAAATGATCCCCGGGGGCGTGCCGTGTGAGAGAAGGTGATGGGTACAAGCCTGTGTCGCTAGAAGTGGGCTCATTTTGCATTCCAGGACAAAACTCTCGGCAAAAAAAAAGGTGACCTCATGCTCTTTAATTGCACCTCTTGGGACGAGGAGTGGAAAGAGAAAAATGAGGGCAAAGCGTGGAAAAAAAATGTAAAAGAAAGAATGAGGAGCCATAGGACATCTACTGTAGATGAAACATCTCTGGAGTGAGGTAGGGGGCAACTGTGACACCTCATGTAATGCTCTCACTATTTATGTATTTTTTTTAAAGCACAATCACAAGCCTTGTCCCCCCCGGCATCTGTTGGGACTGTGGTTTGGGTTTGGCATTTAATGTGCCGTGTGCTTCCGTTACTGACCCACATATGCAGACACGAGGGTGATGACGTCTCTTTAATCCTCCATTCAGGCTGTGGGACTGGTTGGCTTTCTCACTTCATAGCGAGGGGAGAAAGTGATATGGTACACGAGAGCTCTAATAAGAATGGAAAATGAGTTAGTCGCGTCAGAAAGCAGGAAGGAAAGGAAAGTCTGAAGAGGGCATAATTGGTGGGAAATGCCAGAGAGCTCGTACTATATATCAGAAAGATTAGAGATGACACTGGCGTCTAATTCTTTTCTTATTGATTGTAATGCTAAAAGCATGCGATTGAACAAAACTGACGATGTATACCTAAGGCTGGGTATCACAAGCTGAAACTAGGAAACTACAGCACTGAAGTTGGGGCCAAGTTGTGGGCGACATCCCTAAATCACTTTCTTGCCAAGAGTTTAAAGAGTGAAGATTAAACACCACTCTAAAAGTCTGCATGTCAAATATGAAGCCACAGCCAGCAGACACTTAGCTTAGCACAAAGAACTGGAAACACGAAGCCAAGCTCCATCCCTCTGCTTTACAGAAGATTAGCACAGGAGTCCAATTAATCTCCCTCCCACATCTTTGTTGTGGCCAAAAGGGAACAGAAAATACGTCTCAGGTTTCAAGGACGCTTGATGGGTGGACAGAGTTTGACTTGAGAGACCCATTTGCCAGCTTTTTTTCCCAGGCCGGCAAACAAAAGGGAAGAGAATAACGCATCGCAGAGGCTGTCCAAGAGCCACAGAACACCCTGCTTCACAATAGATCTCTCCTGAATCGCCTTTCTCTTCAGATCACAGAAAACAGCCTCGCTTACAAGGGGCTCTGGTGATAAAACATTAATAACACAAACAATCTGTCCGACCTGATTTGCTTCCAGTTATGCGGTGGTGAATGGTACGCTTTAAAAAAAACACACACACACACACAAGTCGTACAAACTTCTTAAGGTGATCCTCCGGCTACAGCCTGGTTTCGTCGGAGGAAAGCTAAGTATTTAATTCAATTAAGAGCAAGACAGATCCTCCACACACTCGTAGTAGTAATAATGATTCAGAACAAAGACATCAAAACATCCCAGAAAGAAGGATTTTTGATTGGCTTTGCTTATCTTTCTTTGGTGGGACCTGGAGTAAGTTAAGGATGAGTATCTTCTTTTGGCAAACCTCGAGTGTGAAGTGCTTCTACGTACCATATATTACCTTTAAGGAGAATGCCCCGTCTGCGTTTAACATCATCATTTAAATTCAAGGCCGACGGCTCCGATGGGTCGTACTCTGAGACACGCTGGAAGTATAGAACCATCACTTGCTGACACTTTTAGTTAATGCTCTCCACCATGAAAGTAGGGCACGAGAGCTCTGGGAGCCAAACATTGAAAATAATTCACCGCACTGAAGGCTTTGGCTTGCAAGTCTCCAACAGCTAACAAGTGTCCCAAAATGACTTTGTATCACTTTCCCCACACTCTCTTAAATATGTTTATACAAACACACGGGAGTTAAGTCTTTCCCAGCAGCCTGAAGCCTTGATATATGTTCACCTCTTCCTTTGCTCCAAAGCTATCAGACTTTTTTCCTCCACGGAGCACCTTTTCCTCTTCCTGCCCATCGTCTGTCTCCATATGAAATGATCCATGATGGCATAAGCCTCACCTCTCTGGATCTTTTTGACAGGAAAACGTCTCAGGAGGTGAACAAAAAAAAAAGGGGGGAAAACAAAGACGAAGAGAAACCAAACGAAGCAGGGGAACAAAACCAAAACAGTAAAAAGACAAAAGCACATCGGTGCAGCCAAGCTGAGTACTAGGACAGTATTTGCTGTAGCCACCAGATCCTGGTGTATATATATATATATATATATATATATATATACATGTTTTATTTAAGTTTTCTTCTGCTTCCCCTGAGCAGTGATTGGACAAAACCATTTCAGCTTTAATACCAGTAAGCACCTCCCCTGCTTAGAGATTTATTATTGCTGAAAGTCAATAGCAGCACACGAGGCATCCTGCAGATCATCCAACATCATGACCTTCTGCAGTGATTCACGTCAGTCACGGCGGGAACATCTGGCAATATCAGCACCAGTTAATCCTTAAAAAAAGTTATTATCACATGTAAATATGATAGTACTGAGCTATACAAAGACAATATCCATTCGGTTCACAGTTGATTTTACCTCTTAATGTCGTAATAGAATCCATTAATAGACAAATAAACCTGCATGAACTCAGCAGGGAAACTGATTCCCCATCACATCAGCATTCTGTAAACAGTGGAAACAATGTTTTTGTGTATTCAGAAGAAGAAGAAGATCAACTTTTCCATCACAGAGGTTATCATGTCATTAATAAATAAAATTGAGCTCTACGATGTCACTCTCCATAACAGGAGCACTCAACCTCTTTTCATTAGTTTGAGGGTCAGCTGTTCATCTACGACGGCGATTTCATGTCTTTGACCAAAACTAATGACGATTTCTGAGGCTGGAGATAAAAGCGAACGCAGCAAATGTTGTCGTCAGTCACACTGCACAAGAATCTGGCCTCGATCTCATCCCTTTGCTCTCCGTATAGCTCCATAATGCTGCAGGAGATTTAATATTCGACATGATTACCGTGACAAAAAGTAATCTAATGAAATCAAAAGGGGAGCTGGAAACATAGTGGATCTTTCATTGATGACCAATCGGCAACAATACTTCCTCTGTGAAATATATTTCAACACTACATTAAAAAGAATATGTTCACATAAATGCTTACCAATCAAAATGTTAAGTTTTTTTCTTGAGGAAAAGAGAACATGAACGCGCATATTTTAACTTTTTTCCATGAATTTCTATCCTCACAGTGTGAGAACTCCCACACACTCTCACGAGGAGGCAGAATTGCTGAAAGTACCGCAAATAGCCCAGTTTTTTCGCCTTCTAATTGCCCGAAGATAAAAGAAACTTTTTAATAAGCACTAAAAGACATATTATATTTTAATACGACAAAAGGGAAATGAGGAAAAAAAAAAGTCTATCAGAACCAACTTTGGTTGAGAGGAAAGAACAAAGAGAGAGAGAGCTGCTTTCAGCCTTGAGGGTCATGACAAAGGAAAGAGGAGAGGGATTACATACAGTAAAAAGGAATGGGGGGGGGGGGGTTGAGAGGAAGATTATAGTTAAGTGAAAGCGTGCCAGGGAAGGAGTGAGTGCAGCAGAGGGAAGAACGTCTCCCTCTGCCTTTCTGTGATTGCTGTTGTGCTTCTTTGAGTGCAGAGCAGAAGGGATGTTTTCCGGTGAGTCGCAGCATATTGACAAGCTTCTGACGCAAACGCTAACTGTGGATCCAATCGTGCCGCAGCTCTGTCTACTCTGGGGATCAAATTAAAGAACACAAGCATCCAATTTCATACCTGGCTTCCTGCACCACCCTTTTCGCAATGTGACATTTACTCGCTAGCATGATGCCCTTTTCTCTCCTCCTCTCCCTTTGACTCGCCGATAAACACACTGTGTCGCAGACGAGGATGGCTGAGAGATGAAAAGTGATGGCAGCTTCACACGGGAAGGGAAGTATACATTTGCCTATATGATTAACCATGAAGTCGTTCCCCCCCTCCCCCACACTTTTCTCTACTCCCAGAGACGGAACAGCTTATTTTGTCTCTGATGTTAATGTCTGCATTATCGGCTGGATCTGCATTTAAAGGTGCACTGCTTTGGCTGCGCTGCAAAGATTGCAACTAGCTGCCAAAAAGTTGAGGGTTGCACAATCCATTATGATGAAACCGTTGACCCCCAACAGCAGAGCTATATCAAAAAGTGTGGCTTCGATATGAGATATGTGCTGTGCACTTCCTGTCACCAGTTGATTCATAACACACAGAAAAATAGCTATAGACTCTTTCTGGGGCCAGAAAACTGTGAGTCAACCTTTTCGTATATTGTTTTAGAGAGCTTTAAAGCTTTTTTTATATATATATATATATATATACACACACATTGGGTCAAATCATTTCCTCTAATGTGAAAGGTTTGCTCGTACGGTTGATCTCAATGAGAATGAATGCACCGGTTTCTATCCAACTGCACGTTTCAGCTGCTTTCACGCACACGACTCTAGAGGAACATGGTCTACATGTGACTCTAGACTCTAGAGGAACATGGTCTACATGTGACCCTAGACTCTAGTCACATGGTCTACATGTGACTCTAGACTCTAGAGGAACATGGTCTACATGTGACTCTAGAGGAACATGGTCTACATGTGACTCTAGAGGAACATGGTCTACATGTGACTCTAGACTAACATGGTCTACATGTGACTCTAGAGTAACCTGGTCTACATGTTACTCTAGAGTCTAGAGTAACATGGTCTACATGTGACTCTAGACTCTAGAGTAACCTGGTCTACATGTGACTCTAGACTAACATGGTCTACATGTGACTCTAGACTCTAGAGTAACATGGTCTACATGTGACTCTAGAGTCTAGAGTAACATGGTCTACATGTGACTCTAGACTCTAGAGGAACATGGTCTACATGTGACTCTAGACTCTAGAGGAACATGGTCTACATGTGACTCTAGAGGAACATGGTCTACATGTGACTCTAGACTCTAGAGTCACATGGTCTACATGTGACTCTAGAGTAACATGGTCTACATGTGACTCTAGACTCTAGAGTAACATGGTCTACATGTGACTCTAGAGTCTAGAGTAACATGGTCTACATGTGACTCTAGAGTCTAGAGTAACATGGTCTACATGTGACTCTAGACTCTAGAGGAACATGGTCTACATGTGACTCTAGAGTCTAGAGTAACATGGTCTACATGTGACTCTAGACTCTAGAGGAACATGGTCTACATGTGACTCTAGAGTCTAGAGGAACATGGTCTACATGTGACCCTAGACTCTAGTCACATGGTCTACATGTGACTCTAGAGTCTAGAGTAACATGGTCTACATGTGACTCTAGACTCTAGAGGAACATGGTCTACATGTGACTCTAGAGTCTAGAGTAACATGGTCTACATGTGACTCTAGACTCTAGAGGAACATGGTCTACATGTGACTCTAGACTCTAGAGGAACATGGTCTACATGTTCCTCTAGAGTCTAGAGTCACATGTAGAGTAGAGAGAGTTCCAGTGGACCTTCTCTTGTTGACTAAAGCCCTACAGTGCAGCCGTCTCGCTGTGAGAGACAACACTAATGGGATGCTGATATTGCCGTTTGTACAGCATCTGTAAGTAATGTATAGCGATTGTTTGCTAATGTGCTTACCATCACAGCTTAATAAGCTCATATCAAGGCTCATTGCCGCGAGTCCACTTTCTGCCCTCCAGCAGTCACACATTGCTTAATTCAGCTTCAACACAAACAAATCACAGCAACCGACTCTTCATCCCCGTCTCCATCATTCCCCAAGTTTTAGTATTGACAACAGTACAGTCCATTAGGTTTTCAATGTCCTTGGCTGTTATTCCTTCCAAATGATGTGTTACATCACAAGTGGTGTGTGAGTAGAAGATGCCTTGACAGACCTCTTCACAGCATATTCAACAAAGCAGGTTTACAAACTGAAAGTAGATCCACTCAACTAAATAATTGCTGATCGATTTGGCTTTGTTGTAGTTTGTTTAATTTGTTCTCAACATCTTTTCACGTCTTTGTTACTGATGTATGAAATGTATGGCGTTTGATAGTCAAAGCACTTTGATAATTACATGTCAATAAAATGTACTCGCATGAAAATGTTCTGTTGATGTTGAACAAAGATGGAATACATTGTGGATGTGTGCCACTGCAGTGGTGAAATGAGTGTTTGATACGTCTCGTTTTCGTTCTACGGGCACTCCTGAGCTACAAAGGCACTGACTGCTTCAAAGCCACTTTGACATCACCGCCATCAACTCCCCTCTTAATACTTTTTTACACAAACTCATCAACAGCTTACTTACAAAACCATGCTCACTTTTATTGGCATATGAACACGTTTCTTCCTTTTTTTTATCACCTTATTCTTTGTACATCTGTGTTACTATCAGGGACGAGTGAACAAATGGATTCATTTACAAATCCTCTCAGAATAAAAACACACTTTGCCGTCTTGCTGAATGCAGCTTGCTCATTGAATGGAGCAGTGACCAGTGAATCAGGGTGTGTACCATCTTTTTGGTAGATTTCATCAGAAAATAAATCTGCATGTGTTGCTTTGAAACACAACACCTATATCACATGATTTAAGGGCAGCGCATAAAAGGGATTCCTCTTAACTATGAACACAGCAACCTCGGGGGGGGGGGGGGGACTGAGCGCACAGCAAAAGGGATCGCAAGAGTTTGCATCATCACGTTTAATAATCCCCGGTCTCTACAGATGTGATGGAGGGAGAACTCGGGTATGGAAGACAGCAAGCACCCGGCCTTATTAAGAGCCGATCCGCCTTTTATTAAAGGCTTCTTTGTGGGATTTCTCTCTGGCTCGGCAGTGTGAACTGACCGATATGCTCCACTGCGGAGGACCTGAGGAGCCCCTCCGGATCTGGCTCCAATTAGGCTGCTGGAGACTGAGACGCCGCCGGTAGGTGGTGAGGTTTGCCATGCTGGGTGAAAGGTCGGGAAAGTGTGGTGACAAAAGCTCAATGAGGCGCAAACAGGTGCGACATATGACCTTCCAACTGACGGCTCCAAAAAGATTAGATTCATTATGATTGGTTTTGAAAAGTGGTGCAAGGATAACACATTTTTTTTTTTTTTAAATATTGTTATTCTTGACTGTTGAATGTTTCTCAAATGATTTTGACAATTTGTGGCGCCTCATTCTTTTTTTTGTGTCTCCTCGAATCCATTAGCGTGTTTGCATTGATTTTGTATGTAATCTAAACGCACGAATAATTTGCGTTGTGTTGGTGTGAACACAGCAATATTATTTTGAGTATCGATTTATCTGCAGATTATTAATTGAATTATTCAATAGTCATTCAATCTGTAAAAACATCAGAAAATAGTGAAAAGTGCCCATCACAATCTCCCAGAGCCCAGGTTGACATTTGTAAATGTTCTTATAGGCCTTTCAATATCAACATTGTGCTATGCAGCTATCCATCAGTGCCAAATACAGAAACAGGCTCAAAGTTAAAGCACACGGCACCAAAGAGGAATACACAGATTGAATGAATAATTTACAGAACATATAAATAAACTGGCGGCAGGTAGGACACGCCATGCAGCTAGCCACCTTAGCGTCCAGCACAATCCTCCGGATGAGAGGATCACCTTAATGCACAACCACGTCAAATGTCTAAGTATAGAACAATGTGTCTCACAGCATTCTGTGGGCCACACATTAAAAATACACGATCACTGATTTATTTACTTTAAATACGGGTTGGCTTTCAGTTCTGGTTTGAATGCAGCCTGCACCGTTAGCTTTAGATTTCCTTGTGAAGTCCATTATGCTCGCATAATACCAGTGTTGCTTGATGCAGAATATAACTCTCGTGCTTTGAATACCCTACAAATAGCAGATTTCATCAGCCTCACTTCACTTGTTGCTTGTGTCTCCAACTTACAGACTTAAACTAAACTAAACTTGCTAGTTCTTGGCTTTTTTTCCCCGTGTTGTTATCCAGGAAAAAAAGCAAAGAGCAAAGAGAGATAAAATGTTATGTACTATTCTTTTTAAGGGCAACATATTGCGTGTAACCTATATAAAGTGATTGAAAGCAAAGCGCCGACACTCACCAAACATGTTGCCAATGTGCCCGTTCTTCGTCAAAGGCCGCAGCTCGTTCTTGCCCCAGGCGTAGCGCTTGTAGTTGTCCCAGGAAAACTTCATCATCTGCAACATAAGAGGGGGGGGGGCAGACATACTGGTCACTCGACTGATAGCAAAGCATCACAGACGTAATAGAATTGGCAGAGCTCAAAAGGCAAAGGGAATGATAGCTTGTTGATCAGACGGGCTTTAAGGACAAGCAGCAATTAACACACATAAACCGCACCGCTACACAATAAGACTGGCGTTTCCCCTGCAGCGTCTCCTCCTTAAATTAAAGATCGAATAACGTCAGCAGATGAAAAGTGAGTTTTATAGATAAGAACGCTTCTCCGAGAAGAAAGTGTTTCTTGAAATTGATGCTCTGTACTCCTCCCCGACAGAAAAAAAACTAAAAAAGGGAATCTGGATGTGATTTGATATGATGTGAAGAAGGAAAACCGTCTTTGATGCAGTAAAACAGAGAAAGCAAGACGAGGAAGTGAGGGATGAAGACGAAAAGTGAAACAACTTCTGCTTTAGGGGCACAACGTTGAGCAATGCTTGTCTTGCTGCAGAGACAGAGTTGTAAGGGAAAGGTGGTTCGTATTAATTGAATTAAATTCACGAACATCCAAAAAGAAAAAGGAAACTAAGACAATGAAAACCTGCACACTAAGCCGATAGCTCCCAGCTGATTACATTCCATCGGACAGAGCAACTTTTGAATCCATTAGAGATGTTCGTCAGGTGTTGCCAAACAGATGTCACAAATCAGAATAACCAATACGTGGACAACGGCAGTGCTATAGGCTTGTGTTTCACAGGTGTAATGTTGACCATGTTCGCCACTTAAGTTTGGCGAGTTAGGACGCCAACGTTAGCGAACGGGCACTGAATACAGTAGATGTATTGCCAACATTTCTTGGCATAAAAAAATGGTTGTTGAGATATTAATCTGGACCAAAGTGGTGGACTAACTGAGAATCCCTTGAACGTAAGGGTTGTAAAGGTGTGAAAGTTGAATTGTAAAATGTCAGTATATTCTATATGCATAGGTTTAAATTGATACATCTGTATCTTTCCCACCATCCCCTTGTTATGGAAATTGATTTGGATGAGGATGTTGATGTCTCTTATGTATGACAATAGAGCAGTATAGTCCTGTAAAGACGTGTTTCCCAAGGATGCAGCCGCTATCATTACTTTTCCAGCAAGACAGCCGGATATTCTTAAAGAAATTCATGTTTTTTTTTCATATCATCATCAAAGAGATGGCATGATTCATGCGCATATGAACTAAATTGAAAACTGATTCCATCTGCAAGAAGACTTGACTCAAGTGCTTTCAACAACGTCGACATGAAATTCAATCGTCTTCAGCTCGGTGCAATCTCTCGAAAAAAAGACGGACAGATAGTCCAGGATAAGTCTTTGGATACACCGAGGACATCTGTATTATCAATACTACACGAAACATCTGTCCAGGTGGGCTGGTATAATCCTGAGAGAAACACACAACATGAATCAGATTACCTGACGAGGCCTCCGGCTCAAAGAAGACAGAGCTCTGGTCCTTTCTCACAGTGAAACAAACACTCAGTCCATAAAAGACACACAAGTTCAAATACATTTTAAAATGTCTCTCAGGTTCATGAACACAGGTCAGGGAGCTGAGATTTGATTTAGGGTGAATTATATGCCATTAAGCTGGTTTTGAAGCCACTGCGCCGGTTTAATTTGGTATTTGTGAGGCAACACATTAGGGTCATCTTTGTTGTTTTCTTCTTATTGTTTATCTAGAGTATGGCATTACATCTGAGAAAGCAGCATATTAAACAATGTTACTTACAAATACTAATAATGTACGCTGCAGCAATCTCACATAATGTGAAAAACAACCCCACAATATGATTAGAGGCAATAGCACCAACGTATGTTACGGTGGAAATATGTCCACAAAGATAATAATTCTCTTCAGAAAGCGTCGGCAGGACAGAAATACCCGGTGCTGGTCTCATTGTGTACCGACAGGATGTTTCTACCTCCCAGAATGGGAACCTGGCGAGTGTTCTCAAGTTCTATTTGAAACGTACTCCGTCTTTTATAATGTCAACCTGTCTCGCTCCTCAGGCAGCTTTAGAAGAACAAAAGTAATACGGGAAAATAAGTGCAGAGAAATGTGGGATTTTGGTAAACGTTCAAACTTTTGCGTCACACCGCGTTTCGTTTGAAGGACCGTTGTACGACACACGGTCTGTGCAGAAATGATCAAATGGCATTATGGAACCATGATCAAGTTAATGTTGGGGTAGGAAACAGGCAGATGGCACGCTCAAACTGTCTGACTGAAGGCGCAGAACATTTAAAATGGTCAAATGAATCAGCGACGACATGACTCTAAAAGAAAGGATTTAATAATGCAGCTGGCATTGAGAAGCTATGAAGGGCTAATAGAGGATTCATCAAAACAATGAGCAACTGATTAATCGGTAATGACAATAATCAAAAAAATCTTCTCTTTTCTCTCAGATATGATGTTCTTCGAACTAAATCTGTTACATTACTTTTTTTTTTTTTGCAAAATTAACGTAGAGAGAAATTGAAATTAATTTATTTTTTTTACCAATTATACTGATGAAAAAAACTCCCAGTACTCCGTGTAGATTCAGGCGGAAAATCATCACACCGTGTTAATTATTATTACTGGACTCTACAGAGCGATGTTTAATTAATTTCTATTACAAATATTTTAAGACAAATACATTTTGCCTGTTATGTGTTACTGGCAGCAAGAAGACATGTATTTGACCCTTTAACAGATGTGCACATTGTGCATTGAGCCGGTCTGGTCCAAAACAAAGGGAGCCATGGAAGCATCTTTGGTGGCTACTTTGACCGAGTACACTTGACCAACTAAAGTCCAGTTCGTGTACCGTACCGGGGCACGTCCGCTTGAAAAGGTGGTCCCGAGTACGGCTCATTGTGACTCGGGTACGGCTCACATCAGGTGTGAAAACCCAGGCACGGTACGATGGACTCGCACTCAATACCTGTGCAAGGAAAAGCTTTTGTTTTAATACCAAAATGTAAGCACGATAAAATGACACTCCGTGAGAATGTGTGGCTCAGCTTCCTGATGAAACACATATCTGGCGTTGTGTTTTTCACACCCCTGCTGTTGCGCTCCGCGGAGGGTCAAAGTGTGGGAGGACCGGTGTCACGCAGCCGTAGGACCGCTGATGTAACAACCCATCATCACAGCACACAACACACGCGGCGTTAATCAATAGCTGCAGCCTCCCCCAACGCTGCTTCTCCAAGAGAGCAAGCGGATGAATGATTCATTTCCAGGGGCACTAAAAAGCAGACATGATCAGACAGGACACTGACCCGCTCTCCGTGTTCAGTCATTGATCTCCTCTGCCAATTAGTTTAACTAGAGCCAGTGATTAAACGTAACCAGGGGTCGACTGGGGGCACAAAGGTGCCGATGACAAAACCGCAAGGTCAGAGGTCACGCACTGCTGTTCACGCCATCAGGGATGGTCACACAACATCAGCCAGATCATAAAAGCAACACAAGCGGCTTGCATAAGCGATTACATTTACGCCGCATCAGCTCAAAAGTCTTTATTAAATTCTAAGATCTCGTGTTTTCATCATATCCAACACAAGCACAGGAAGAGCTTAGAAAATCATTTCCTTCTGCTGTTTTTAAACCCCAGAGAACTGTAAATAATCGGTCTGCTCTGAAAAGTGGTACGAATGAAAAAAAGAAAGCTTCACTTTTCTATAAATCGATTGTTTCTGGTGTAGATTGTAACAAATGACACCACGGGAGGGAACGATTATCTCAGCGTTGGTCCTCGCCTTTCTAGAAAACCTCAGCATGGACACCGGAGTACAGAAGTTTAGGTTTAAAAACCCAGTTCAGACCACTTCATACACACACTGACCGTCAGCACAGCCACCATGGAGCAACACTCATCCAACAAGGTCCAATGCACAACAACTTCAAAGAACGATGCCGAGGCAAAGAACCTTCTGAACTGAACTTTTTTTGGAGCAATGATTTACATTGCATGTGTATTTTGAGGACACAGAGGTGTAGTTTTTCATCTGTGGAGACAATAAGTGTCACAGAGGAAGAGACGGTATAATGAGACGTTGCCAGAGGGAATGATGTGAATCTGGAGTTTCAATGAAGTGATACGTCTTCTGAAGGGTAAAGGTGCTAATATTTTAATAATCTCACTAACGGCGAAATGTAGTACGTGTGAAACTAAATTAAATTACTGCCATAATCATCAGCATGGGATTTCTTCCCGTTACTGGGTTACTCCCAAAGAGTAAAATGATTTGGTTTTCCTCTCATGACTTGGCTGTGGTTTGAAACTGTGCATCAGCTGTTTCCACTTTTCCGTCTTACATTTGAACTATTTCCTGGGAAGACGTGCTGCTCAGTGTTTCCTCCACTGGGCTCTCAGGATCGGCTTCCTAGGATGACGATCTTTGGTTTTCAAGTGAAAACTATATCGTGCACAGATGGTTTCTCCGAGGCTGTGGCTCGATGATACTGGGGAGAGGCGCAGGTGAGGGGGGGGGGTTACCACGTTCTACTTTCCACAAAAAGCAGAATATATCTCCGACAAAGGTCTTTGAACATTCACATGCGCTGCTGTTGTCGCTAATTAGCCAACAGCGTGGGCTGAAGTTGGCTGCACCGCGAAGTGAAGATCACCAAACTGGTTCATCGCAGACGTGGTTACTGCAAGCTGGGCTCGGACTGAGCAGGCCCCCCCCGCGTGGCCCAGGAGACGAAGGCTATGCTAGAGATTAACTGGTGGGCTGAACAATTTGGAGCTCAGTCTGGACAACTACTTAGAGCAGATCTTCTGCTGAAGCACAGCAACAGTGATCGAGCCAAAGAACCGAGAGTATCGCAATAAGAGACGTTGACGTAGTTTAACTACAAGACAGGGCAGCTGTTTAAATCACACGACACTCAACGACTGACAACTGACTGGGTTCAAATCTTTTTGAATATTTCATTGTGCTTTCGGTCAGTCGATCTGGTCCTCAGTTGACCACGGTACCTCCGCTAAAACAACACAGATCATTTCATTCCACCTGAACAAGAGTCTTATAAATATACATAAAGCACGCCTCAGAGCACACATGACACGCCCCCACCCCTGCACGTTTTGTAATGCAGTTGTTATGGTCGGTTCCACGAGCGAGGCATCCCTTTAATCCGAGGAGGCTTTGGGTGGATCATGGATAATAAATCATCCCAGCACCCTGGCATGGCAGCCCTCGAGACACTGCTGCGTTAACGAGGTGCTGTGTCATCACCAGAAACCGGGGGGGACCTTTGGCAGAGAAGATTCAGAATCAGCTTTCCCCCCCCGCCGCCGCCGCCGCCGCTTCCCCCTGAACTTCCAACCTCAACTTGCACACAGCTCCCAGTATTTGACCCTGCTCTGGAGCACAGCCACTTCCCTTCCTATTAAAAGCACATTTACGGAGAGCAGTGACGGAGCCTTGTAGGTCCTCGGGAGGCCAGCGAGGTCTCGTCCTGAGTCGGCACAAAACAAGAGCCAAAGTTGGACAACCAGGCGGCACTGAGCTGCAGATCATTCATGCATGGAATTAATGAATGTCTGGAAATCAATCACAAAATCAAATGACCATATCCACCGAGGATGTAGGTCTGCTTCAGTATTTGCAGGAGCACTGGACCTCCACCAATAAGCTGGGGCAGCCCGTATGGAGCCGAAAAGTTGACGAAGCACTCGCTGCTGCTCGTTAAGCTCATTACTGTGAGCGAATGGTACTCATTGAGACTCAGATAGTGCATCAACACTTTTATCCCCCTAATTTATCATCTGGACAATAGCAGCTGGACAGTAAGAGAACAAATGAATATGAGTCATCAGTAAAAGTGGAAATCACTCCTTTAATACAATGTTTTTTTTTAGGGAGTTTTGTTATTAAGGACTATTCACAAGTCCAACTCTTGCGTAAAGCAACACAATATGCAAAGTAACCGTACACCACAATCACAACAGACTTGTGATTAGAATATGTCTGCACAGTCCTTGTAATGAACAATAATTGAGTCATCAAGCCTTGGTACACTCAGACATGCTCATATCAAGCTGCAAGACAAATCATTTGAGCAATATGTGCACATAAGTATTTGCCTGTATCCGTCTCTCTCTCTCTCTCTCTCTCTGGCAGGTGTCCTCGCCGCTCGTTCCAAAACGGATGATTGGGAGAGATATGTGGCCCGTGCCAAGTCGTCTCCTGAGCGTCTTCCCACTGGTGGTTGAGAGTTCCAAAGCGCCATGAAATACTGATGGCAAGAGAGAGAGACACAAGGAGCCTATTAAAATGTCTGGACTCAGGTCTTGAATTGTTGGGAGACATAGAGCTGGAGTATTAACGCGCCTAAATGGTCCCAGTAGAGCCAGCTGATGACGAGAAAGAGATAAATGACAAGAGAGTTGTGGATAGACCCAGCTACAGCTTTAAAACTGTATTAAAAGAAGTTAGTATCAGAATGATATTAAACATTTTAGCACTTTTTCTTAGACGTTTTAATCGGCCTTTCTTCATGGCCACCTTCAACATTTGAGAGAGCTCACGGTAAACGCGGATCAGGTCTGTCTATCGGTAATTCAAATGAAGCTCATTCAAACAAGACGACCTCATCTTTCGACAAAAAGAGAGAAGGGCAGCATGGCTTTCACCAAAAAGTGAATGACTAGCTGGCAAGCACTGTGGAGCATTTAGCAGCTAAAGAGTCTGACATTTGGTTGCGTTGCGACCAAAAAACGGAGCTAAAATTCCTCATCGTCAGACGATACGCCTACTTTTTAACTTGCATTCAACCAAAGCCTGCTCGAACACGATTGGTCAATACCAGTCGGACTACAAAAGGAAACCACAACGCTTCCTTTGCCAAAATCTTGTCCTGATCCCTACAGCATATGAATGCAGAATCTGTTTTAGAGAGATTAACATGTAGTGGTAAGATGCACGACTTTAAATTGGACTGCGTATAGGCAATCGTTTGCGATAATAACTTTATAAGGAGTTATAATCAGTGTTTCATTATTCAATGACTGTAGGCTTAAGCATAGAGGTACACTATATGAAGTACGTGTTGTCCTACTCAGAGCTTCAGTCACAGAGTTACACTCTTCGAGGGGCAACTTCTTCCAAGCATCCAGCGCGTGTCTGCTCTCGAGGCACCAGTCAAACCGTTCCCCCCTTCTTTCAGTTTCCTTGGATCACCGAACCGACCCGATCAATGGACCTTGACAGAAAAGTGGATGGAATCTGAAGGAGTGGAGAGCCGAGTGGTCTCTAAACTTAGTGGAGTAAACGGGGAACTTTCACAAGAAATGTTGCACGCCAAATAATTCTCCCGGACACCCCTAACCTGCTGTCCTCCCCCCTCTCTCTCTCCCTCTCCCTCTCCCTCTCTCTCTCTCTCTCTCTCTCTCGCTTCGAAAAACAAGCTAGTGGTGAAATTGCAGGTGTGGTGCAGAAAATGAGGGGGGTCAGTCAAAGTAAATACAAGCCATTACAGAGCGTTTACAGTACTATTAGAAAGAGTAAGGCAGAAGATAAAGGAGTGGGGGGGGGGGGGGGAGGTAGTGAAAGAAGGACATAAGAGAGAGGAGTGTGGGAAGTCATTTGTCTGCAAGAAATTGCCAATTTGAGCGGGCTGCCTGGGGAAAGGGTTCCACTCTGCGGAGCACAAAGTGTCTTGTATGGATCATGATGGTGAGCCCAACATGCTTATTAGAAAACAAATCCACAATGTTCAAGCCCCTGTGGAAAGCTTCGCACACGGCCAGAGGCCTAACCACCCCCACCCCCCCATCTGTAGGTAAAGTCACTTGGTAACAACCAGAAAACTTTCTAGCAGAAGTTATTTTGAGGAGGATGATGTACAAGTAGATCAAGTTTAGAGCTGGGAGAATTTCTAATTTCTGATGAAGTGAGACTGATGACCAGATGTTTAGTTATTGTGTCACCTGCCAGGTGTTGGGATTCATTTCACCTCGAGTCAGCACCCCGAGAGCCGAACCCGAACACCTGCCACAGTGTGCAAATGATAACTGTGTGTTAAATTGAGGTCAAATCTAAATTCCATGTGGAAGCAAAGATCACATCTACTCAAAAAAGAATCTCCAGTGGTGAAAGAGTGTCAGGCATTATGTTTCCCTGTGGTAAGACGGCCATCTTGACATTTTGCACGTCTGCAGCAGATTAGGTGAGAGAAAACCCTCCAGACAGGGTTTGACCTTAACCGTGGCCCGACGGCCACACAAAGCTACAATGTGGCCACCAAGTTTAATCAGGCCTGGTCTTGAGAACGAGACTGCGTGCCTCAATGAGATTACGGAAAATGAGTTGCAACAGGTTCTAATTTTCACCCATTCCACTAACAAATGCACTTAATTCAAATAGACCTATCCCATAAACTGCCCCCTCTATGGAGAGTCTGTTATTATTATTTGAATCTTGTCTTATTGCTTCATTGTAGTATCATGGTTTTACATCGTTTCTTCAAGAGGAATTTTCTTTTGAGAGAAAATAAAAGTTCGGAAGTGAAAATCGATAATCATAGATCCAAAAACACACACTCTTCTACCATCGTTTACTGTCATTTCCATTGCTACAGTTCACACCGGCTGACAGGAGTGGCACCAATGGGACACGTTTTGAATCCTCCTGATTCCTTCCTGTTCGAGCCGTTAGCTTTGAAACACCTTCCTTTTCCCCGCATGATTCTTCAAACACAGAGGCAAGTCTTTGAACTCAAAGATGAACAATCTGGCAATTGCTTTCATCTTAAAATGAACTTGTCACTTCTCAGGAGGGGAAAAAGTTGTTTCGTTGCCTGTGGTGAATTAGTTGTGTGCGTTTTTTCCCTCAAAATAGCATTTCCACAGAAAATACAGATGAAACCAATTCATTTATTACATTTCTGTTGATAAGACTCAATTTGCATGCCAAACGTTTTTGTTGTGGCTTAATTCTATTAGCATGATGCCTGCCTATAAGAGATAACGAATGAGGAATTAGATATGTTTTTATGTTAATCAAGTGTTTTGTGAACAGAAACAATAAACCACCAATACCTTACTGTCCTAATACAAACCATGAAAGAAGCACTTCATAAAAAGGATTTTAAGTCATTTAAGATGCAATATGCATTTTTTGCTGAACTATGAATGCAGGTTGAGGACAATTATGTATTCCCTTTCTTTGCCTTTGAGGCAGCTGGGAGACATCAGTCACCTTGCCAGAACTGTTACAGACAGCCCCATTCTTTGATTTTAATGAAATCCCAACTCAGAAACCAGCCAATTTCAATGCTCAGACAATAATAACCCTCCACTTCCTTATTCTCTGTCACATTCACACACACAGGCATCTCCCAGCCTCCACCCACGCCCAGTAAATCCCCAAAATATCATCTTCAATTAAAAACAATGGGAGCCTAAAGCTTTTGAGCGGATCACGGCTATATTAACACATCAATAAATCTCTCAATATGAATCTTAAAGAAGCATGCGGTGACGTCTGGCCTGCTGACATCCAACTATAGAACCAGACGGTAATTCAGTGAATATGTTGTTCGAGATAAGGCCAAAATCTGAGAACCGTTGCAAACTACAAGCTTAATATTATCAGATATTCCACATCCATCCTTTTAACATGCTCATAACAACCATTTAAAAAGACAATCAATCCATCCAAAATGATCTCGTCTGGTTTCACCGCCCACATCTCACATTTCAAAGATGGGATTAAGAATCCTAAAACAGACCAACATAATGAGCTATAGAGCTGCTGGTCGCAGCTAAAAAAAATCAGCTGATGTTTGTTTCTGTCAAGAAAACTACGAACATAAACAAACAATGTATCAATGCAGCGGAAGAAAAAGTAAAGTGAAAAAAACTAAAAGTTTCATAAGTCACTTTCGAAAATAGAACAGATCTAATCACACCGTCGAAGCTTTTGGAAAAGTTTGAAATCCCGTATGAGAAATGGATAGGTTTAGTGTAATCTTTGTATTTCCAGTGACAACATCTAAAACGTCTCGGCCTGTTTTTAAACCAAAGCAGCATATATTTGTAACAGAGCACAACACATTGTATCATTGGAGTGATGTGAAGCATTAAAGCCCTTTGCAAAGCCTACAGGGGTTTATTGATCACTTACGTCTGCAGTATCATTTTTTTGAAAAACAAACCTGGAGGGGGGGATTTACCACATGTGACATTATTGTACCTACAAAAGGGATGCGATCCGCTCTACAGAAATGGCCGAATGCTCCCGAAGACATCTATCTGAGGCACTCGAAAGCTGCAAACTGAAGGCCATGTTATTGGCGAGACAGGAAGGAACACGTACATGCTAGGCTATCGATCCACTCCAAACGGATCGGCAATCACACGTGAGCTGTGTGCTGTTCTATCATGCTGCACGACGTTGTGTCCAGAGGTCTTCAGATGGAGAGAGCTTGTGTCGGAGGTAAAAGCAGTTCAGCTGGAGGACAATTCAATCATACGTTCAGTATATAAAAACAGCGAACACAGCAGCTAAAGGTGACCCTGTAGTCTATCATAAACACAGCTTTCGATTCAGGATCAGTCCGTCTTCCTTCGGGGGAAACCGGCACTCGCAGAAACACCAATGGTGACGCCTCTTGGCCCCTCAAGAGGCAACAGCTATTACACAGAAGGACTCTGGGATGGGCTGACAAAGGTTGTGGGGAACAAGTACTGCCTAATTCATTGAGTGCAGTGACACGTTCAGGTCATCTCTCGATAGAGTTATGTTTAAAGGGTGATTGATACGAAATTCAGAGCAGATCTATTGCCTCCACACGGCTCTTAACATGGCGACGGTTGAGCTGCAGCAGGCAGAAAAGCAATGCTAACAGCGCAAACAAGGGCAACAGCGCAGACAGAGCCAATAGTATTTACCTGAGGCTGGGCTCTGAGACGACAGCGCTATAAGATGTAACCGCTGTATAAAGAAGCACATAGAAGCTTGGATTACAACACACACCAAGTGAGTTCATTACTCCGCTATATTAAGGCTCTGATTATCGTAGAGAACCTTCAAACATGGAAGGTGAGTGAGCAGGCGTTGTATACCAAGAGGGCGTAACATCAAGAGGCGCGACGGGCAAAAGCTCGCAGCTCGACACAGTGGAAAAAAACAACAAAAAATAAAATCCACAAAAGGCCTGTCATGAAATGTTTGCACAGAGATGACTTGTGGTTTCAAGGCACATGCTGCCAGAGAGATCACAATCCATGGAGAGTTGAGCCAAGAACTCAAGGAGAACATGTGTTTGTCTTTAGTTGTTATTTGAGTGAAACATTACAACACAAGGTGTGTCAACACAAGTGTTCTAAGTATTTTAGGGTGGATTCATATTACTCTATGTTCAACATCTCTAAAACAAATGTATAACTATCAAAAACCAGGAACAGAGATAAATATATATACAGTGTTTGAGGTGACAATTGTGTGGAAATAGAAAATACTGGCTCCAGAAATACAGTCCTGTCCAGACAAATCAAAGGTTCAAAGAGCAAAAGTTCAAAACGGACACCATCTTTACACCACTGCAGCGGAAGGAGGCATTTTTATTGTCAGAGACAAAGAAGCGATCCTGTCCTCTGACATGGCAGGATGCCTTTGCAATCATATGCAACTTCTCCTTCTGGTGTTTCAACACAACTAGAAAGAGAGCAAATTCTCAATATGAACAAAAGGTCCAATTTCATTCCAATGCCATGTATAAGGCTTCTAAAATACACTAATGCTAAGATGACTAGGGGTATACGAAGTCCTTGATGATTTTATGTTCTGATCTGATCTATCAAAAGCTTATGAAGCCATCAAACATGTGCCTGATCATAAGCGTGGAAACCTCCTGCTGTGTTACTTACACCCACTCAATCCTGGGGGGGGGGGGGGGGTCCATTCCCACTTAAGTAACCCAGGCAAAAAAAAAAGTATGCAGCCACGGCAGACTATACGGAGTTTGGATTTAAGCTTGACGAATAAGCCAAATGTCGGCGCATTAAAAAGCAAATGGCTATAGTACACTTAATGTGATTTAAATTGTTACACTCATTCCACACAAGACTCACAGCTACACTCCGCCTGGTCTCCATGTTAAGCTAGTGCAGAGAGATTTTCCGCCACAACCGGTTGTCGGTCCCCTGTGCCGCTCAAACCAATACAGACCAGGAACACGGCGTTAAAGCAGTTCTGTGTCTCAGAAAAAGCTTTTTTTGTGCTCAAGTTCCAATCCATTTTACCCTCTAAAATGTGCCCTGGGAGCAGGAGAAAATGAGTTAGAGTCCGCGCAATGCCTTGCTTTTCTGAGCGAGGCCATTACAGAAGATCCGCAGAGACAGCGCGAGAGGTCCGTCTTGGCTGTTTTGTGCGAGATTATTGTTTCACCCCTTGATCCTTTTCTAGTTTTATTGCTCTCCGTTGCTTTTTGCTTGTTTTCCTTTGGCCTTGTTAGTGCTTACCTTTGCTTAGCCCTCCTATCTTTTATTCTCTTTACCGTTTCTCGGTCTATTTTCCCCCCCACACACTTTCTGCCACCATTACTTATTCCGCTCTCGTCTCATCGCAAATCTCGTGCTTCTATTTCGGTTTATCTGATGAGCTCGTGAAGTGGCACGGTGTACGGAATATGGAAAATCAATTTTCATTTGGTGGACTGTATTTGCAGAAAGACGCCAGCGGAGGCCGATAACTTGCCATCTGTTGTTTGCATGAATGACTTACCACAGATGGACAACGGTTCTGATTTAGGAAGACAAAAAAGCTCAACATGGACCCATAAAACATGCATGGCCATTCAGTGGTTTCAGCTTTTAGAGCAGAGAAGGCTCAATGACACACTTTTCAGCTACAAATAGCTCCTTTAGTCAATAGATACTGTTGATTCTGATATTTGCCAAGTGCAAGCAGCCCCTATCCGTTGTGCAGGGATTCAAATGCCTTTTCCCTCCTGTGTCTCTGTGTCTCTGCAAAATGCTGATAAGTCCCAGAAAGACTCATAGTACACCCTTTGGTCTCTCCCCCCCTCTCGCCATCATACCCCGGGGCTTTTAGTTATTACTATAGTGTGTGTTTGCATGTGAGAATGCCTGTGTGTGTCTGAAAAGAGAGGCAGACACATACAAAAACAAAGAAGGATAGAAAGTACGAGTCTGATTGAAAATATGAGAAAAAGCACTAAAGCGAGAGGAGGAGGGAGCGTTCGTTATTAGGCTGCTCGGCGGCGGTTTTCGAGGCAGGTGTCGGCGTCTCCGCTCGCATTATTTACTCCGCAGGCTGAGCGAGCCGGTGAAACCTGCAGGTAGCCGACTCTAAGCAGCACAGTTTATCGAAGATTGTAAATACAGGCCTGATAAATGTGTGCTCTGTCATGTCCCTCGTCTCACGCCGAGAATGTATGTGACAGAAATGATGAAGCGCAATCAGCATTAGCTGCCGACTATGAGCAGCGGGAGAGATGTGAACAATCATGAACGTCTTAGGCCGGGTCCTCAAATAGGGTTTGATACCGATGATAGCAGGATGGTGCAAGCAAATACGTGCGCACAAACACAACTTCAATTTCATTTCTCAGCTGAATTCCCACACACGTTGCTCCCTTGTGATTGAACTTCCTGCAGCAATCTTGCCCAGTGTTGATCAATGACCATCAGGGAGAAATCAAACCTACCAAACACTGTTCCAGATGGATGTTTGGTTTTTTTTCCACTGGCAACACATTGATTCAAGGTGAAAATCAAAGGCCTGATCCAGACCTGGTCAATATGTGGTTTTAGCTTGAAGGCTACAACAGCAGACTTCTTTAAATACATCTGAAAACCTTTAACCCTTTAACCCCTGTAAGCAGCTGCATGTGAAACTTTAAGTTCTGCCTCCCTTACACATTCTCCTCACTCCCACATTCACTCTGCCATTTGTCTGCAACATCTTACCTGTGCATTCATAAAGCGAGTAAGAGCTAACCAGCAGGGCCAGACCAACCCACTTGGGGGCCCCGGGGGCCAAACGTAGCTATGGACCCCGATTTTGATTATACACAATACATTATTTTGAGGAATATATAAAACCACATCATCAACATCTCCAGAACAGGGCCCTTGAAGGAATAGCTCACCATTTTTGGGAAACACATTTTATTGGCTTTCTGGCGGAGAGTCGGATGAGAAGATCGATATCACTCTCACACCAGTTCTTTAAATAGATGGCTGAAGCCAGCAGCTTTTTTTTTTTTAGCTTAGCTAAGCGCAAAGACTGGAAACTGGTGGAAACGGCTAGCCTGGCTTTGTGCGAATGAAAGAAAATCCGCCCACCAGAACCCGAAAACCTTACTAATTAAGATGTCGGGTCTCGTGTGTTTAATCCGTTCAATCCTAAACGAGTACAAAAGACAATTTGATGTTTTCTACCACGTGACGGGTCGGACTATTTCTTGGCTGGGAGCAGTTGCTAGGCAGCCGGCAGGGAAGCCAAGAAATAGTCTGGCACATCAAACAGCGGATTTAACCTGTTTGTTGTGTGTAATCCGGCGGCATCGGGCTTTAATTAAATTCCTCACGATAACAGCGCCTTGCAGTGTAGCCTACGGCGCTATGTGCGAAGGCTCCTTACACCAAGACCACCACAGAACAATAAACAGCACAACAGCCAGCAGTCCTAATGGGTTAAATGTTATAAAGGGGACATACTTGGCGACATCTGAAGCCCATTTTAACCTCTAGCTGCTGCTCCCCTGCCTTCAGGTCAGGGCAGATGAAGCTAACAATGATCTCACCCATGTGAAAAACATATTGACAAAGACCTGAGACCAGCCCATCCTAGTCCCCTTGTCCCAGCACAAAGTCGTCGTTCCCGTAAGCAAATCGCCATCATTCTGGGACAAAAGACAGGAAAAGAAAGAAGAAAAGAGAGAGATAACGGAGAGGGAAAGCAGGAGATGTACCCAAAAAGAAGGCATGGATATCAAGGGAAACCGGAGGAGAGCGCAGAGGATAGAGAGTAATAGAAAGAGGACAAAAGAGGAAATAAGAGAGGCAGAGAGAGAGAGAGATGCAGAAAACCTCTGGGGTCCCGGTTGATTTGAATGTCATGGTGTGTTCATCATGGTTAGCTTCTAGCAATAACACCAAAACATGTGGATGAGAATGCTCTTCACTTTTTTTCGCCTCGTTCTTATTTTAGCCTACACACACTTTCTTTTTCTATAATCACTTTTCGTTATGCTCACGTCGATAAAAACGGAGAGATAGAGGAGAGAGCAGATTGCAAAAACAACAGGGCGATACGTGAAACACGCACAAATGCTACCGAGAAATGTTTTCCCTCTCCAGAGGGGTCCTCGAAAACAGAATCAACCCGCTTTTTTATTTCAACAACCATTTGCAATCATGCCGAAAACACGCTGCATGTAAAAATGAGCATTAGTAAAGGGAAATAAAAACAGAAAGGCACCGGCTTTATTCTTGGAAATGGCTCATATCTGACCCGTTTTTCAGCTTATCTCTCAAATATATAACGCAACACTATCAGCTCTCAATACGTACCGATCGATCAATCGGCTTCTTCTTGCTAAAACTGTCCACTATTGGTCGTCCTCTATGAAGTAGTGGTTGAAAACATTCTCTGGAACAACCACCAGCTCAGCAAATAGCTGACTATTAAGGAAAAACACTTTGAAACAGAAAAGCCGACAGCAGAAAAAGAAAAGTAAAGCTGCTAAAGATAAGTGTGATGGAGTATGGAAATGGGAAGAATAAAAAAGAGCATGCTGAGAAAACACATTCGTTTCCAACTGAATCATTTCAGCTTAATTAGCATGCAGTAAGGCTCCATTAAAGAGTTGGTCGCACACACACACACACACATAAAAGTATACAGTATGCACACTCTCACAAACTCATCCTGGATCACGCCATCACACGAGTGCCCAATTCCATTTTATGAGTACAGTGATAATTTCCCTAATGCACGAGCAAGCGCTTGAGTAAGCTGGCAGATGTCAAATCCAATCGAATTACAAACACCTGGATGGAGAGAGAAGCTGAAAATGTTAAAAAAAAATAAAAAGAAGTTCCAAAGTGCCATCGCTGGTGAAGCTGCCGTGTAAACAGTGCCAGGTGCAAAAACAATAAACAAACAACCCGCTTGACCAGACTTGTATTGCCAGTGCTGTAACTTCTCTGGGAAATAAAAAAATAAATGGTCTTTTTTTTAAGATGACAGCGTTTGATTTAGCAGCAATTTAATGAGACAACGATAGAGAAGTCTGAAAGTGTTATAGGAGTAGAAAAACTATGTTTCGCACCGTCAGGGAGGGAGTCTCACCTGTCCGCTTCCAGGCCACCCTTTGGGTAGTTTAGGGGAGGGAGGAGCGAAACTGTGGGGGAGGCAAAATTAAATAGTGCCTCTGGGACCTCAGTCTGTTAAACAGTAAAGAGAAAGTCAGTGAAAGGCACATTTGATAGACTAAAGGCATATTTAATGGCCTTTCAACGGCTGACAACATGGAGTGGCTGAGCCAGCAGCTTGCAGCTACCTGCGCTAACAGCGCTAACGGTGCAAATAGCCGCAATAAAACGCTCACATGCGCAAACGTCGCCTAAAAGCCTGCACGGGCCGGCCCGGTTATGTCAACACAGCAAGGAGAAGCTCGGATTACAACACAGACACCGAGGGAGAGCGGCTTCATTTTCTGCTCAGGAAGACATCACGCCACTATATCTTTACATAGCTAATAGCTGTTAAATGTTGTATTATCGTATAGTCCTGTATATAGCGCCTTTAAAATTTGCTGCTTTCAAGTCGTACTAAAATGAAGACAAATAAGCGGTGCGAGTTGAATTTTGTATATTCAATACATGCCCAGTACATACAGTAGTTTAGGTATCTGAAGGAACAGCATTTAAAAACACCTGCATTTGAAGACAATAGGTTAAACAGAAGCTACTTGTTGTGGATCTTGGGGTCTTGGGGGGGGGTACGTGTGTTTGTATGGGTCAATGTAATGGCATTTTCAAGGCCCATAAATACACATATATAACTTCACTTTCATCCTGAGGCTGATTAAGTTAACAAACACCCCCCAGGCAGCGACCCAGTAGTCCCTACAGCCACACAAAAGCAGCAGAATAAAGTACCTTAATCCGCAGCACAATTCATCTTTACTGCTGAAGGTGGTCACAGCTCTGGCCTCCTGCACCTCGTCCACCCAATCCCCGGCCTCACCGCCATGACTTAAAGCACCATGACTGATGAGCGTGTACGTGCACAAAAGTGTATTTGTGTGTACGTGTGTGCTCTTTTATGGCCGGTGGGAGACTCCCAGCAGAGGGTTTCTTAAGGCATTAAAAGACCCCTATCACAGTGGGGTCACCTAAGCCGCTTTACATGGCCTGGAGGAGGAACATAACACTGACAAGCAGCGGAAAAGCCCGAGTGGCTTTATTGGTTGTAAAAGAAAAACAATCCTCCAAGAAGGGCAAACGTTAATATAACGGAGAAAGAAATATCTAGAGTGGTGGAGCACAACTCTGTGGGAGTCTACATCACAAACACACAGAGATAAGAATCAATGTCCGTGTGCAAATTCATGTTGATTATTCATTGGCTGCATGAAGATGTCACGACATATGAAGCTGGAAATGCTAATGTCATTGATTTATCAAACATAAGCTTCAAGGCAGCTACTGGTGTACTGCATTTAATGCAGACTGTATGCAGACACTTGTTATCGCTAGTATAAACATAAGGCTTATAGGAGGATAATCTCTTACAATGTTATTGACATTCAAAACACAGTCCTGTAGCCGATCTAGTAGCTCGTCCTAAAAGAGCAGAATAAAAAGTGAGCACACTAACGAGAGAAAGAAAGTGAGTACGAGTGAAACTAAACTGAAGCAGCAGCAGCAGAAGACACAAAGTAGTGATGATCCGCTGAAGTTTATCTGATGTTCCTTCGGCTGAAATTCATACCAAATCAGGCGTTGCAGCAAACCACACGCCAGTCCTCCCATTCATTTGAATGTGTGTTAAGTGAATGCAGTATAGTGTGTTTGGACTGCGTCAATGGGGACCAGGGCGATGCCAGGAAAAAAAAAAAAAAAAAAAAAAAACGCAGAAGCCTGCGGCAAAACGTTGAAACAGAATCCCCCTTTGGAGGAAAAACAACCCGACTTCCCAGCGCGGCCAATTACCTAACGGGATATCAGTGTGCCATTCGAATCAAATGGGTCAATCACATGAGTAAGTGACACTCCCACGGCGCAGCAAAAACCCAGTGCTATCTGCGACAGCGCCCTTCCCAAAATCCATTACAAATACAAAGGAACACACAAACGAAGACGCTGGTTTTTAATCTTTTCATCAGACTATTTCTCTTAATGTCCATGGTTCTTCAGACACGAGAAACACAAGCTGGAACGCACACAAATATGTATTTTTGGTTAACTTAGCAACTTCGGTTCTTTTCGTTCTTGGGGGGGGAACATTTTTTAAAAAAAAGAGTCATCAACTTCTATTAATTCCTAATGCATTTTAATCCATAAAGTTTATAATTCTACTGAAATTCAACCCCGCCTGGTGAAGTCAATGAACAGAGAACAGCACGCCTGTCTGAGCAATAAGGGCACACGTGCCTGCTGCTGCCGCCGACATGGAGAATACTTTTAAAAACATGCACAAAGTACAATCAGTCATGTAACATATGTCAATCAAGGGCAAATGGAGAATGCTATTTCTCCTGCACCGCTGTATCTCGTTGCTTACACTGGAGCTCCGGGATACTTTCTTTGCACGACGTGAAAGGGCTGCAGAACCTTATTGATTCTGCACCCTCCATCCATCTCCAAGCTAAAGCCATTAGCCCCATCCATTATTCCACTCAGGCCCCATCGTGACAGTGCTCTATGAATAAATATGCAGTAATGTAATGTAAATGTTAATGCGATGGCTGTAGGTTTAGTATGAGCCTCGCAACACAATCAGATCGGCCCCTGATTATCGGAGCGACTCCGACCTAATTCAAAGTCAAGGGGAACAAGAGGGTTTCGCTCTCCTGACGAGGACCGGCCCATCTGTACAGAAAGGGGCCCCAAATCAAGGAAACCGTCATCAAGAGAGGATGAGGCCAGAGGTCAACGTTGTGTCACCGACATGAAGAGTGACACTCAAGTGTGGATATGACTTTTTTTTTTACATAACTAGATCTGAAAGTATCTCTGAAATGAAATACTGCATGTACACACCATTCAAGACAGTTTGTGATGAATCTATTCATGGTTTGATTCATCTGTGTTTTCTTCCCTCTCTCCTTTACACCACTCTTCTCGTTTCTTTGTCTTGTTTTTAAGATTTTGCTTCTCTGTTTGCTATTGAAGGTCATTTATTAAATAGCAAGTAGGATCATGTTTCAAAGTAACACCGGAGCACTTTGAAACAACTCTACATTTTGACAGTTAGAAGTCAAAATACAGTCGTGATTATTCAATTATTAGCCCTGAAGTTAGCCACGACTTCAGGCTCTTAGGTTTGGATTGTATGGTAAACCAGCTATTCTCATTACAGCCTAACTCTTTAACAAATATACAATATACAATAAGCCATATACAATACTCCCCTAAACTTTTTAGCTACAAACAGATATTTGTCCTCTGTTGTGTCATCTAATCACCTTTTCAATACTCTGATAACGATGTAGACGGGATCCGTTCCTTTGGTTTTACTGATGTGCAGGTTAGCTCAGTTTAACCCACTCGCGGTGTTTGGACGAAGGCCATCGACGTCCCCCTGCAGCCTATTCTTACACTCCAGCAGAGGAATCGATGGGAAAAAAAACCAGACAGAACAGAACAGAGTGGATGTTGCTGTATTGGTAATGCTCAAACACAACACACACACGCAACACTGAATCTAGAGAGCAGAACTGTAATGAAAGCACACATGAATGTGGTGCATGTACCTGCAAAAAACACACGTTTCTATGTAAAGTACACATGCAGGAGAAGCCGAATGCCACCTCCAACACTGAAGTGTTGAATCGCTGAATTAAATGCAAATACGTACCCCTCCCTGGCTTACCACACACACACCTGCTGGTTCATGCCGGTGTGACTTCCACTATAATTCTTTATGTATGAGAGCACAAGGTGCTGCACAAGGAGCTCTCGGTTTGCCAACACTGCTCACCCACAGTTCCTTCTGGCTCTGCATATTTTAGAACGCAAAAACAAACAACTACCTGACTCGTGTACCTCGTCGAGGTGAACTGTGGCACCCCCCCCGATAATCTAGGAAGTAGTGAGAAAGAAAAGTCAATAGTTCAAGACCCTGGGACCAGCACAGAACTCCAGAACTCCAGAGAAAAATAAGCTGCCAAACAAACTATTGTCCCAGAACGCAAAAAAATGCAGCTGTATTAATGTGAAGTCGTGTGACGTTAGACATTCATTTCCTCCCAGTTTAAGGCTGTTTCACAGCACGCTCAACAGCTTAAATAATTATCTGTTTTTTTTGGCTGCAGTAACATTTTTCTCATTGGCAGGCGATGATATTAAATATGGATTATACGTAATCACAAAAGTAATCTTTTAAACACACCAGAGCATTAAGGTGTGAAGTGAGCAATCGAGACACTAGATCGTATGAGGAGAAGAGCAGCGCGTCGCTCAAATGAAATAAAATGGATTATACGGTGTTGCATTTAAGTTCACTCATTCATTTCATTGAGAGCGATTGCAGCGAATGCATCGGGAGCGCTAAACGGCATTATTATCATCGCATGATGAAGCCACGCCAATTATTGACCATATGGGTTAATCAGCTGTGAGTCACAAACACAAATCTGAACTAGATCAAGATGTAATTCAAAGTGTTGGTGTGAACTGCAGCTCCAGCACAGCAGCTATATGCTCCACTGGTCCTTGGGTCACCACCACTGTCATCGTCAGCGAGATTGGGATTCATGACCCGTAGAAACGCGGCTATTCCACCTCAGTAATTCCACCTCAGGGGGGACAGGGCGAGATGACAGCCAGTCAGTCAATCACTGCATTGATTCTTCCACGGCAACCCTCGGTGTGCTGCGATCATCTTTCATCATGACACGCCAGCATCAGATCACTCGCTTTTTTTCAAATCACTTCTTGTGACATATGTGACGTACTGTACAGCCCACCCACCGGGCCAATCCTATTACCGACTGGAGCTTATTGGTTCTTAACCCCTGCGACCCCCCCCGCCCCCCCCACACCGAAGTAGACTTTACTCTGCAGCCATCATTCGCTGCTCCGTCACTCAGGGGGGGCGACACGGCAGCCGGACCCCAAACCGAGGAACGACAACAGCGTCTAGTCTTGCTCTCCATTACAGAGACATGAAAACACCTCCTGTTGTCGCTGTTCACAGAGTACAACAACAGAGTCACGGCTTACTGACGTTTAGAAGAAGGTTCTGCTTTTAGGTTTACTGTTATTACTTCCTGTGAACACTGGACAGGTGAGGATTCCCTGCTATATGCCGCACAAAATGACATGGTGTCAATCAATTTGGTCAATTAAGATATTTAATTTTGATCGGACAAAGCTTGACAAAAAAACAACAACATGGCGACACGTTAAGGTAGGTGCCGCAGTTTGCATTATAGTTTCTGTGTGTCAGGCAATATAGCTGCGAGGAGCCGACAGCAAGGACTACAGTGCGATTGAAGGATACGTTCACAATGATCATCATGATCAGGTAACTTTTCCCGATGTTAGACGTTGTGTATATCCAAATAAATAACACCAAAAGTTCATTTGGGGCGGCAAGAGATAATATAAACAAAGGAAAATTATATCAGGATATACATCTGTCCTTTTCCAAAATCTCGCAAACACTGACATCAGGGTCTGCTGTTATTGGAGCACAGAGCGAAAAGGGGCGGGACATAGGATGGGTCGTTTGGATCTTCGTCAAATAACTCATTAATAGTACGAGAAAAATCTGAAATAAATAGTTACAAGCTTAAAAGTTGATTTAGCTGATTGACAAAAAATAAATAGCAGCTGTTTTGATAGTTGATTAATGCTTTGAGACATTTTTTAAGCCAATTTTTTGGTTCCAGCTTCTCAAATGTTAAGATGTGCATCTGTACTCTGTTTTTATATCACTCTAAATAAAACATTACTTGTTTTCTGGACATTTTATAGAATAAACGATTGAGTTATCGGCAGATTAATCGCTAAATATATACCGGTATAGTTGCAGGCCTACCACTATGGAAGCCCATTCCCGCCAGCAAAAAAAAAAAATAAGATCACTAAAAAAAAAAAAGAAAAAAGAAAATGAGATCACAAAAAAAAATAGTAACTTAAAAGAAAAAAAAAGAAAAAATGTAATTCACAAAAAAAAAAAAAAAAAAAAAACACAAAATAAATAATAATAATTCTAATAATTTTTTTTTTTATTTTACTTTTTTTCCACCAGCAAAAAAAAAAAAAAAACTTTTGGTCCATCCATCTGTAACCATAACACTGACCAGATTTTTCCAGTTGCTATAGAAAGTCGAAATTATGAGATACTTTAATACAACAGTCATAGAAGCATCTATGACATATGAATGGATTGTGAGTACATTGAAGACTTCTTTAAAACGTGGCTTTACAACACATGAAATACAGATGATGTTTCACATGGATTGTAATGAGCAAACGCACCCTTGAAGCTCTGGAGTATAAAGAATGAAACCAATGTGGCTGAGGTGGCGACCAATAAACTATGGAAGCCCATTCACGCAAGCAAAAAAATAAAAAATAAGATCACCAAAAAAAAAATTATAATTAATTCACAAAAAAGAAAAAAAAAAAAAAATGAATTCACAAAAAAAAAAAAAATAATAATTCACAAATCAAAAAAAATATATATATATATATATTTTTTTTTTTACTTTTTCTCTGTCAGCAAAAAAAAAAAAAAAAAAGATGTTTCCAGTTGCTGTTTATTGGTCGCCACCTCAGCCACATTGGTTTCATTCTTTAAACTCCAGAGCTTCAAGGGTGCGTTTGCTCATTACAATCCATGTGAAACATCATCTGTATTTCATGTGTTGTAAAGTCACGTTTTAAAGAAGTCTTCAATGTACTCACAATCCATTCATATGTCATAGCTGCTTCTATGACTGTTGTGTTAAAGTATCTCATAATTTCGACTTTCTATAGCAACTGGAAAAATCTGGTCAGTGTTATGGTTACAGATGGATGCACCAAAAGTTTTTTTTTTTTTTTTGCTGGTGGTGGAAAAAAAGTAAATAAAAAAAAAAAAAATTATTAGAATTATTATTATTTATTTTGTGGGTGGATTCATTATTTTTTTTTTAAGTTACTATTTTTTTCTTTTCTTTTTTTAGTGATTTTTTTTTTTTTTTTGCTGGCGGGAATGGGCTTCCATACTACCACACACTATAGACGCAGAAATAACATCATACGGTGTGTATTCTGCTCAGGTACAGTTATCTACCGCAGTTGTGCTCTTATTTCACCTCTGCTGAGACAGAAAAGAAACACTCCACGGGGGATTCCATCCACATCTCCCCTGATAACACACACACACACACACACACACACACACACACACACACACTCTGATAACACCTTCACTTCATTAAATATGACACAATCTCCCTCTCCTAATCAACCACGGTCGAGGAACAGCCGCGCTACACAAAGTTCCCCCCCCCCCCCCCCCCTCCAGGTACAAATTCCCAAAAGACGAAAGTTCTCTTTCTTTTCTTAAGGATCTGAAGCGACGGAGGAGAGCTGTGAAGTGAAGGGCTGCTTCTTTGAGAGGGGGCAGCCGTCGAGATGAGACTTATCAGATTGACGAGGGAGATGAGGAGGAAGGGCAAAGACGGAGGGATGTGATCCCCCCTAAATACCTCCCTTGTTGCTGCCAACAATATCGAGACTCGCTTAGGAAGAGGAACTCTCTGAAAGTCCTCGCATCGGATACGGAAAGACACGCCGGGTAATTAAAAGAGGAGAAACTTTTGAAGGGATTAACGGAGAACTTGGTTCACGACGTGTTTCTTTGGAAAAGAGCATTTGGAGAACAGCTGCAGTCGTCAGAAGTATCTCGATGACTCGGGTTCAACAGAACTGGAATACTTGTGGCGCAAAATATCACAGAAACTAAGCCATGGAAAGGTCAATATCAAATTATTTAAGCACACGTGAGGTCAAGAAGAAAAAGAATCTCACGACAAAACTACCTGGAGAGAGAGAGAGAGAGAGAGAGAGAGAGAGAGAGGGGTAACGTTTCTCCTTGCTGACAGAACAGGTCGCTCTGTTTGAAAAGAGAGACACCTGGGAAATTTAGTCCGCACCTTCCTCCCCCACCAGCTGTTAGGTGTCCACAGCTCCCCGGAAAAAAATGCTGATCTCGATGACTGTGTGCCACCGTTTCGTCTCTCTCTCTCTCTCTCTCTCTCCTTCACACAGTGCATGCTGGGACCACCGTATAAGTGACAAAAAGGTGTGACGTGTTGGGAGACATGCAGTAATTGGGTGACACAGCTGGATCGCTCCTCGCCTCAGACACCCAAGGTGACACGAGGAGCGGTTGTTACTTCATCGAGCGAGACTGTGAACAGACACATACCTCATTGTGCCTTAGGGGTATTCATCACTATCTATAGGTGGAATACAGCATCGTAAATATCATAAATCTTTCAATGGTGGGCCGACAAAAGGCACACTGTGGATTTCAAGGACTCCTGGCGCGGCGCGATGGATTGCTTTTTGAATTCTTTGGCCCCAAGGGTGTTCATGGATGGTCCAGCTGCAGAGAGAGAGCTGCGCATCACACATGCTTTTTATTTCTTGCACACACACATAATGCTGCATAAATAAAAGTAGAAAAAAAAACACAAACACACACAGAGAGACATGTAGAGTCACAAATTAAACCACCCACAGACATCGAAAAAACACATGCAGGCCTTTTAACACAAACCACCCACCCACTGTTCATATCTTCTATCCCCAAGACACACACACACACACACACACACACACACACACACACACACACACACACACACACACACACACACACACACACACACACACACACACACACACACACACACACACATCACAGCAGGCAGCGCTGTGTGGAAACCATCTGAACCATCTGACATCCATTTGGTTCCACAGTGTTACGTCTGCAGAGGATGAGGTCAGCGGTCCGTTTTTTGCTTATTAACACTCGTTAATAAGCAAAAAACGGACCGCTGACCTATCTAGACTGAGTGTGCATTCATCAAGGGGCCCTCTTGTTGTGTAATAATCCACCTTTCAAGTCTAGAGCTCCAAGTCAAGACAACACAGAGGACGACCTCCCCCCCGTGTCTCCTCTGATGGATTATAGCGAGTGATTTATGGATTTATGGAACAACGATACGAGTCAAATCACTTTGGGAGAATTTTTACACCGGTTCAAGTTCTCCAAGAACACCATCAAATACTCGGGTTAGACAGAGACGTGGGTTTACACGCAGCCTTTTGTTTTTGTTGAAACGACACTTAATGAATAAAACAGCCAGCCAATTTGATAGCAAATAAAAAAAGGAGCACAAAACAGAGTAGAGGGAACTAATGATAGAGTTGGAAGTCTCGTCTTTTAAGGTCTCATAAAATGTACTTTATACTGTGAACACAACCTATAAAACAAAAAGGTGGCTCAACACCGGACCAGATGTGCATCCACACTGGCACAGTCGCTTCCCTTTTGGCAACAACCTGCTTTGCTGAAATCACAGCTCCCCCGCAGGTTTAATCTGATCCTTCCCTCTTCCTTTATTTGAGTGGATATCCTACTCTATTATTCATTTGCATATCTGTGGTGACGCTCTTTGTATGCGAGGAGTTTTTCAGAAAGTTTCAGAGGTTGGATGGAGGTTTGCCTCTGGTGACACAAACCAACACCGGTTGACACATTTACTTTTGGATTAGGAGTGACCAGATCCACACGTACAGCAATAAAACCTTGCCTGCCGGTGCGCAATTCCCTTTAATGAATCCCACATCAACCTGTAAATGTGTGCAGCTTGTTCAGCCTCACATCCCGCCCTCTACACGCCCACATTCAACCACAACTGGTCCACGCAAAGCACCTCATGAATGTCGATGCATAGGAATGGTAAATGGGTCTTTACGGCGAATCACGGCAACTACCGAGACGAAGAGCACTCGTTCCCTCCTAATTCTTCCATTTTACACAGTCCCAACAGTGCCAGAGCTATCTATTGTGCAACATAACACATCACAAATGTCCCCGTAGTATTTATACGTTTACAGCAATCAGACTGATTGCTTCCAAAACGATGGCGAGTGTCTGCACTGAGGAGAGCGTATTAAGCCAAATTTGATTGAAGGTTTGAGTCGGTTTATGTATTTTACAAATTAAATGTGCTCACCGTTATGTACACTAGTACAAGCACAAATAACACTGCTGGTTTTGACTGTTTATGATAAAGACAATATATATATATAAGAGCAAAGTAATGTGTGATCTGAAGTGAAATCTATATCTCATTTCTACAGTCTGGTTTCAATTCATCACCTCACCATCTGCGTCTCCAAAACGCTCGTATGCATGGGTCAGAGTTTCCCGTACAGCTGCGGCGCGACATCAAACGTCAATGTGACGGAAATCTGCCCCGATGGAAAGCGGATTGCCACCCATAGCGCCGCTTTATTCCCTCCATTAAATCTGGATAATCCCAGATGCTTAGCTCACTGCCATCGCCTCTCCTTTGGCCCCCCCCGAAATCTTCCCCTGCAAATTAATCAGTTCATAATCTCCGCCCTCCATCGGAAAACACTCGAGCGAGGCAGAGACGAGCTACCAGCATGTTGTGGGACGACAGATCCCTGAATCTCCAGATTTGTTTGTTCAGACAACAATGACACACACACACACACACACACACACACACACGCACACACACAAAACATGAGCACAACATCCCAAAGCACAAATATACTGTATAATGCATTAGACACCAGCACTAGATAGTCATATTTTGGTAACAGGGTCTGTCATGTTATGACATTTGGAGAGCATTAACAGTCTCCTGACGGCAGTCGTGATGCAATGAAGACAACAACATGAGCCCAGGACAACAACAAAATAAAAAAAGGAAGGGCAGACATTAGAGATACATGCAGAGAGATAGAAATATAAATGTGGACCAGCTGCACAAAATACAACCTCTAGATAACCTGTAAACAATTAGAGTGGGGGGGTCACTGTCAGTCCCTGCACAGCTGACAGAGGAGCCACAACTCGCATACAAACAAAAAAGAGTCTGAAGGCAGCTGCTTGGCGGTTGGCGTATCGTCTGCCACCGCCCCCGAGATGTGGTGTCGGCGCCACGTCACACCATTCAACGCATCTACATCCTACAACCCTCGAGCACGAGACTTAGGAAACAAATTTGGACAATCTTTTCAATTATTCATCGTACTATGATGGAGGCTGAAGGGTGAAGACAGCGTCAGAAGGACGGGGCGGGGCAACAGCAGCAGGGAGAGGATGAAGAGGAGGGGGGGGGGAAAGAAAGGAGAAGATGGGAACGGATCTTAAAGAGGGAAACGGGGTCAAGAGAAACAAGTGTAAAAGGAGGAGGGCGGCTTAAAATCGCGCTGGTTTAAGACAATGAAATGGGCGGATTATGAACTGTCAAGGAGGAGGAGGAGGAGAGGGGCGGGGGGGGAGGGACGGAAACATAAAACAACAACACTGGGATTGGGCTGCAAGGGCAAGCCGGCGAGAAGGGGCGGCAGGGGATTTGAAATATGGACAACTGTGAATGAGGGCAGTGTGGCATCCTCGTGCACGCACACACACACACACACACACACACACACACACACACGCAGATACACACACCAGATGGGCCACTAGGGATTAACGCGAGGTTATTCCTCCTCGCTGAGCTCCACACAGACCAGGCAGATCTAAAGTGAGAGCTCCTCTTCAATTCAAAGCTTTCTGCCTGAGTTAGACCTTTTTTTTTTGCCGTCAGACAGGCAACTCCAAAAATATGATGCCTCCATAATACTTTGGAATTTCCTGCAGCCAGGTTTATACCACTAGGGTGTCACTGAGTCATATTTTTGTTGTTGTTGTTGTTTTAACCCCACCCTGACCCACACACCACCTCAGTTTGTTCTCTCCGTTCACCGTGAAACACAACCTAAGTGCAGCTCTCCAGCAGGAGATTATGTGGAATACCATATGTACATGTATGTGTATTTTCCGAGCCCCGGTGAGGTCATATCTATTAAATATCTGCCATTACTGAAGTCTTTGGCACCGTTATTTGCAGGCCAGAACCTTGCTGAATAACACGGATAAGGCCGATAGAAAGAGAGGGAGAGAAGAAGAAGAAATACAAAAAAAAACATCACATTACCTGTTGAAAAGACATCGCAGAGGCAGCAATCATTGCAGCAGCAAATGGGGAAAAACAGAGGAATAAAAAGCACAGGTTAGCATTTTTTTTTGCTTACTCAAAAGCAAGTGGCACTTCAATCCAGAATCGCACATTTCCATTTCTGCAGAGATGCATTGTTGCGCTACTGAATGGCTCAAACGCCATTTTTCAGTAATCATTAGATATATAATGGGGTCAAATATACACAGACGCATACATTAAAACATCACAGGGACACGGACAAGTCCTTGATAGAACGTTAATTAGCATTTCATTGATTGTTCAGCATGAGGTCCTTTGTTTTGTCATTTTTCATTTGGCTGCCATGAGAGTCGTGATGGTGTGAAATCATATCGACATGGATTAATATGGAAGCACCATCTTGATCAAGCTGCGATGAGATGTAAAACACCCGCTTCCTTTCTCCTTTCTCTGCTCGTCTTCATTCCTTTAGGGGGCTTTTTGTCTCCAGGCTTTGCATTGGGACTCTAAAAATAAGATGTATCATCCCCCCCGAGTGCTTCAGGGACGATGTATTTTTTGTAGGCCAACCCTGGAAGTTAGCATAGCACCGGTTCCCCCGACACAAAGCCAATGGGAAATTTCCATTGCATTCCATTCTGGAGTATTGCAGAAAATAACAACAATCGGAGCAACTAGAAAGCCGACAAACTAAACCAGCTGCATGAGCACAAGAGACACGGACTAGCCGGCGTGATGACGTTTTGTAGCCTCATTTAGCCAAATGTTAATAACCGCCTTTTTTAAGGCATGCAAAAGCAAATGCTAGAGAGGGGTTTGACGTATCTAATATCGCTTTTAACCAAAAAAAAACATTGACTTTGAGATGAGAAGTCAGAAGAGCTAAAATGCTCATTTAAGGGTTTTAGGACTCCTGCAGCACTCTATCAATCATTTTCTTCCGGGTGAAGGTTAATTGACCAATACGCTTTAATAGCTGGAATGCATCCACTATAAAAGGACTACTAACGCAACAACAAAACCAATTTCCTATTCATGTGCCAGTTTTTGGGCTCTCCCTTTCCCCCTCCCTGTCTCTATCAAACAGACACAGCCACGGTCCCTTCTTTGCTTTCGGCATCAACCTCATTTGAGCCACATTAGAGCCGTTTTGTGTTCATTGAATACACGGTCCAGAAAGTAAACACGGGTCGACCCGGGGGCTGTTTGTTAAGTTAACACTGGCTCGGATCAAAAGCAAACAACCAAAAAAGGACGACGGCAAAGATGCATTTCAGTGCGTTTCTCCGTCTCTGTGCTCTGAAAGCCTCCGCTGAGTCGCATTAATGCGCCGCTTGCTTAGAGAAGAAACGCAGGTGGGCGTAATTGGATATAAGCAGACTCCGAACACTAAGACAAGATACATTAAAAGACGTATGATTGTGCACGCTTGGCATTAGACACATATATATATATATATATATATATATATATATACGCACGGCATGCATGTGTACAAATGAAAACACAAACTGAGCTCGGCGGTCCTTTGGCTCTCGGTTGGTGGATGTTTGTTGGCGGTGGATTCCGGGGCCTGAAGACGGGCCTGATGAGGGGATGAACATGCATGAGCGCCCTCAAAATCACTTCCAGTCCGCTGCCCCTCCCTTGTTACTCGAAAAATGTCAAGAGCACTGGTGCCTTTGCAGCAGGGGGGGCCGGACTTCTTCATCACAAAGCTCCATGCCATGTAACATGAGAGCCCCCCCCCCTCAAACTAACAAAACTATCATCTGAATCACAGAAGCAGACACCGATGAATCGCCAACATTTGGAGAGTAAAAGAATGAGTGGAAAGGGCTCAATGTGAACACGCACTGAGGAATGGGAATAACCAGGAATGCGGGCGACTAATCCAATGCTCCGACATCACCGTCTAAGCCTGCTGTGGCGTGCTTGTAAAGAGATAACGCATCTACTTTTATTGGAATCACCTCCTCTAACCAAAAGGAGGGGTAACAACAAGGACTCAAAAGAAGCCTGAGAGTCTGTGCCCGCTTTGTGGAATCTAAAAGCCTAATACTTTCCGGGCGCCACTTTAAAAGAAAGAAGAAAAAAAAAAGCATAGAAAATGGGAAGATCCCAGTAGAAGTGTGCTAATTCTCAACCCACAGCCTGCACTGTGATGGGTTTGCAGGGGCGGCGGGTGGGGGAGTCGACACACAATAAAAGAGCTCTTTTTGAATTGGCTTCATCTCATTTGACCTACTAATGCACAGTAGCTGGTGTATGGCAACCTCCGAGTTGCCCCTGCAGCAGATATACAACAATGGATTATTTGCCTGATTCAACTGAAATAAGAATCAACGCACTTCCTGTTGTTGCACTGACTCATGCTTCAGCCCCCGGGCCTCACTTTACCCCGACTGACCCGTCTGCTTATTGACAAAAAGGGATACACGCAAACTAATTTCACTGGCAGAGGCTTTGTGTCCGTGTAAAGGGGGTCTGGTGTATAAATGACTCATGCCTGTCACAACGGTTGTACCGTCTCGTGGACAGTAAAACGGCCACTTTGGTGAATCTTTGACGTGGGCTGCAATATAAAAAAAAGATTCAGATCAGAGCAGTCAGCGAGTGCAGATTGTGATTGACACAAGGGGGCTGGGCAGCTTGTGTGGTTTTCTTACTGATGCATAAACTAGACTCGGGGGGGGAAGGCTGTCCAAACACGCCTCCGACAATATCTAGGTTTTCCTCGCAGCGGGAGCAAGCGAGGGTTTGAGGCTGATAATAGGCCTGTCATCTAAGATCTGGCAAATTCCCGCTACCTCTTTTTAGTGTAGAAAGACGAGATAAACACGGCTGCGAGATGTGACAGTTACTGCCTCCCTGCACTTCTGGTGTTGAAGGAAAAAAAAAAAAAAACCTTATCGAGGTGTCTAAGCTGGTTAATGTCTTTCATTAGAAAAGAGTTTTCAACAAAAGGGCCCTAAAAAAACGCCGGCTACCGATTCAACTATCTCGTGTATAAAAAAAAAAAAAGCAAGCGGAATACTGTACATCACTTCTAACTGTGCGCTCACGTCACACGAGTCACAAGCACCCAGCAGCCAACCGGGTATCAACAAGAACCGGCACGATGTGAGCCCCTGATGGGTTGAGTTAAAGTTGACATTCTTTAAAGTCTATGCGTGGACACACACACACACACACACACACACACACACAGACTAGTTTCAAATATGGATGTACCAGAGTCATAAGGGTATGTATCGGATTTCCTTGACTATTAGGATTCAGAGTTTGTTCATGAGGATGTTATCTTTTTGATAACGCCACGCAAACAGTAAACACACAATGGCTTTTTTGTTTCGAAACAATTGGTTGTTGTTTCTAAATATTGACATGGAATATAATAAAAGGGGGGATTTGGAGATTTGTTTATCTGATCATGCATCTCATATTCCATTAGTATTCTAAACTGCATACGTACAGAGCTACGAATATCACCGTTTCTTTAAAATGTTAGAATTTCAGAGACAAACCAAACTGCTTTTGTAGTGTATAAATCTTTTGCTTTCTATTGAAGGGTTATAAAAATGTGGCATATAAGATTTTCACATGACAACAGTGGTGGTTAAAGGATGGGTTTGACATTTTAGAAAATATGCTTATTCGCTTTTTTTTTTGGGGCCAAAAGTCAGAGCGAGAAGACTGAAATCCCTCCGACTGTGCAGTACATATGAAGCTTTAGCCGGCAGCCAGTTAGCGCTTAGCTTAGCAAACAGACTGGAAACAGTTCTCTGTCCATAGAGGACAAAATCACCTACGAGCATGTTTAAAGCTCACCGATGAACACGTTTTAACATGTTAAATCCGTACAAAAGGACCACCCGTGTCAACAAACCAACACTGGCTGTACCTACACACAACAACTGCTGTTTATCCGTCTGCATATTTACACAAACCAAATCCTGTCATCCGACGGAGAAGAAGTGAAGAAGAGCAGAAAGGCGCAGGGCGTCATGTGGGGGGAAAAAAAGGTTCCCAAAACAGTCAACCATTCACGGTAAGCGGATGGAACAAACTACAGCCACAGGTCACAGAAAAACACCTTTATGTTGATCTCCTGAACAGATATGCACCGGAAAACACCACGAGACCTACTTTGGGTGGGTGGATGTATGAAGGTATATCATTTTACATTCTGTTGGCAACAGAAAGAAGTAGCCTAATAAAGATTTTCATACTTAGGAGGGAAGTATTTCCCCACTTATCTCAACTTTAAGTGAGAGTCGATTGCACAAACCCCAAACTGCCAACAAGATAAGAAGCAGGAAAGATAAGAAATCCAAACAAGCTTGCACACACATTCACAGAGTTAGCCTATTAACAGCCCAAATAAGCTAAGGCCGGCTAAAACACGAGTTACCGAGGGAGCACCTTTATAGAAGGGACTGTAATTGATCCAATGAAGGCCATTAAGAGTTTGTGCGAGATGAGAAAACAAAAAGCTAAGGCCATTTCACTGGCAGACTGCAGCTACTTATCTGGCCTCCATCAATAAGCTGCGCTAAGGAGACACAATGGAATTCAGACAAATGCATAGTCAGTGGCCGACATTAGAGCAGAGGCCTTAGCCAGCTCCTGAGTGTTCTCACAAAGCGCCAACGAGTGAAGTTTGGTTTTTTTTAGCAAGGCCGGGCTGAAAACAACGACGGAGGCAAAAGAAATTAGTGTCCAAAAAAAAAAAGAGTCCAAAAAGTACAAAAGTGGGACATTTTTTTGTGAAGGAATCAGTATAAAACAAGCAAATCCTGAGAAGCATTCATGTTTTAAATTGTCACCACAAAAGCAGCATCTCAAACACAATGCTCTGGCTGAAAGTCTACAGACCAGCGTGCCCGAGGGGACCATTAAAGTTCCATCTAATCTCATCTCCATGTGAATATTCAGAGATTCTGTACAAAGTCAGCCAATGAGACGTGTTTTCAGTTGATTTTCCAACTCTAAACTCCTGAAATCCGCTCATCGCCCTCCGCTGAGAGATAAAACTTAAACCGACCGATAAAGCACAGACTTCCGTGCCAGGTTCTCTCCTCTCTAACCCCTCAGCATTCCAGTCGCCTGGGGCCACAAAAAAAATAAAGCAGATTTTGCCCACAGACAAGAAGAGAGTTATTGATACTTGAGTCAATCCATCCACCTCAGCTAACTCCCTCCAAACGCAGCAAACCAACCATGTCAGCCCCTTGCAGATGGAGCAAGAGGCCATAAAGTCAATACCAAATCCATCAGCTAAATAGACTGCCAGGATCACGATTGTTTATGGTGGCGGGTGGAGAGACGGTGTGTGAATGTGTGTGAATGTGTGTGTGTGCGTGTTTGTTTTGGTCTGTACGGTTTAGCTGGAGAAGACTGGAGCTGCGTTAAAAGTGTTCTCCCATCTCAGAGTGAGTCAATACGCTGTGTGAGGACAATAAGGATAACGCTCTGGAGAGGCCTCACAACTTCACGGTCCATCACTTGGGCTCAGAGCTGGCAAAAGGTTAAATAGGTAAAAGACTTCCATAGCATGCTCCGACTCACTTCCATTAACAAAAGTAGTTCAGTCAGAGCTGCATAGAGATAATACAAAAAAGAATGTAAAAAAACACCTTTGTGTGTGTGTGTGTGTGTGTGTGTGCGCCACGGCAGGGTAATCATCCTCATTTTAGCCGATAACCTCAGAGTGGCCCTCTCTCCCAGCACTCTCCTCGTCCATCTCCTCCATAATCCCAGTCAAATCTGACACCTCTAACCCTGCACCCCCCCCCCCCCCCCCCCCCCCGCCGTCGCCAGCTGACAGGCCAGCTCTCAAGAGAGGAGACCCTGAGGAGGAAATGGCAGCCGAGTGACAAAGTGAGTGGCAGAGTGGAAAGCTATATCTATCCTCTGCCAGGAGGCTGGCGTTTAAAAGCAGAGACACTTCCCACAGTTGCAGGAGTATATATATATATATATATATATGCGATGGCGTTTTTTTTACTCAGAGCGACGGGAAGAAATAGATTGAAATCAAAAATGTTGACAAGATATTTTTCTTCATGTGCGTTATTTCCGATGCACTGAATAGTTCCAGAGCAGTCTCCCGCAGTGAAATGCCCTTGGAGCATCTTGAGATTCAATACCTCACTCGAGGGAAGTTGGGCCAGGATCGTAAGTACCACTGATGTAATAACAGCCAGTGATTGTACCGGCAACCTTCCTCCGGTTATCGACCCCCGGCTCTTTACCTCGCGGCACATTTGCTGCTGGGACAGACACGAGCATGACCCGAGGAGGTCTTCTTTTGATTTAGACATTTAGTGTTTCATAAGGGAGTTACGAAACAGTGCATCCATTATATAATATGACCACCAGGGTGCACTGACAAGTTTGTTTTTCATCTCCAAAAATACAGTATTAAGTGGGATCCTCATTAAAACATGTTGCTTTGTGTAAGAAAAGTTAAAAAAAAAAAAGAGAATATCAAAGAATATGTTGATAACGGATTATGTTAAAATAGATATCACCCTGGAAAGTCCAGCATGCATCAGAATACAATTACTACCACTCAAACTACTACGTGTTATCATATTAATATCAACACCAACAAGTCTGGCCAAAATGAGACTTGATAACTCTCTTCTGCAATATGTAACCAACGTGTCTTAATTATTCCAGGCAATGATCCAAACAGTTCTGTGTGCGTTGGATGGTGCGCGCACACACACACACACAAACAACAACACTAACCCAGCACATATGCTCCCTCCGTACACAAACAATCTGACGCGACGCACACAAAATTACCCCCAACCATGACCTCCATTATGCTATTAATGCTGCTGGATGAGAGGGAGGTCCGCTGGCCAGCTAATGGGTGACCGGCAGAGTCTCGGGCAGCGCTGCCCCCGGGGGTCGGGCTGAAGCTGCTCAGACAGGCAGCAGGACTCCCGCTGTCATCTCTGACTCATCGCTGGGAGTCATAGGACGGGCCGCAGCATGCTGGTCTCAGATACCATGCTGAACAGATGACTAGCTGTCCTGACACGCACACACACACACACACACACACACACACACACACACAGATTACTGTATGTCTCATTTTGTGTTTGCCACAAGGGACCGCTTCATCATACGCTGATACCACGAGGCTTTCCATTAAACTGCAAATAGAAGGTTATTGTGACACAAGACGCTAACGCTTTGTGGAGAATGCAATCACACCACAGGTCATGCTACTTAGCAGGAAAGCTAGTGAACTTCAAAGCAACATTTTGGGAAATACACGCATTTGCGTTCTGGTGGAGAGTTAGACGAGAAGATCCAGCACCACTCTCATACCTGACGCTTAAATATAAAGCTACAGCCAGCAGCTGGTTAGCTTAGCTTAGCTTAGCACAAAGACTGGAAACAGGTTAAAACGGCTGACCCGGCTCCGTCCAACAATAACAAAAATCCACCGACCTCTTCGCTATTCAATAGGTAATATATATTTTGTTAAATCCTTATAAACACCAGAGTGTAAAAACAGCAATTATCCTTTTATACAGAGGGTTGTGTTGCCAAAATGTAATCAGTAAAAATTGAGAATTTTAGTTTTTACACATTAGTTAACAGACGAGTTACAACATGTTAATTAGCGAGCTACCGGTCTTTATGCTAAGCTAAGCTAACAACAGTTCTCTCGTGTTATTGGAAATGTCAAAGAAGGAAAGGCACTCGCTCTGTTGAAGGTAGACACACACACACACACATTTGTGTGTGTGTGCGTGTGTGTGTGTGTGGGGGGGGGGGTTCACAGGGCAGAACACACACAGAGTTACAGATGGACTGAAATACTGATGAGGCAGAAGCAGGGAGATATGCAAACCCTCGCTTATTCAAATGTAGACAAATCTATAATCAAATCTATAAGACAGGCACACTCTGTCTCTCTCTGTGTGCGTGTGCGTGTGTGTGCGTGCGTGCCTGCGTGTTCACATCTCTGATAGGAAGATACATGCACAGACCTCCAGTCCGGTTGTGCTTTGGATCATTATGGACATCATGCGTGGCCACTGAGGTCACGGGGTGGAGAGGTCAGAGATCGGCCTCCTGTCCCTCGAGGGAAGAGATGAACCATTTCTTTGCTGATCATCACACTGACTTCATGACCTATTCCTGTCAATTCCACACAGTCTGCTGCATTGCCTCTGGTGCTGTAGAAAGTACGTTTTAAAGTCGGACCGTTTGGCACCCCACGGCCATAAGAGCCCCTCACTTGGTAGAGGCCTTGATACAAGATATGTACCGCTGGTCTATTGTACTGTATTGCATTATATCAAGCAGGTGCTTGTGTTATTGCGTTAGTAAGCAGAGCCTTCCAGCAAAAAAAAAGGCCGCCATGAATCAGAGTATGGAATGAGCTGTGTGTGTGTGTGTGTGTGTGTGTGTTTGTTTTTAATAGTGTGTTTGTGTGTGTGTGTGTGTGTGTGTGTGTTTGTTTTTAATAGTGCGTTTGTGTGTGCCAAAGTTTTAAAGACTTCGAGGCTGACCTTATCTCTCCCCTCAAATATCTGATCCTGAACAGATCCCAGATCCAAACGAGGTTCTGGTGCGCAACAGAGAGGGAATTAAGTTCCGTGTTTTGAACCTCGATTGTCTGTCTAAATCAATGATTTGTTGGCATGGAAACAAGGGAGTCCTGAGGGCACATTTTTAGGAATGCGAAAGTCTCCATCACACTGTTTCCCTTTCATCGCAGAAGCTGCGTTTGGCCCTATAGATAACCTTTGACCGGTCGGCTTGTGTTAGGCTAACAGCTTAGCAAGGCTGCGACAGGATGATCGCTGCTTCGCTGCCAGAGTCGAATGATCGGTCTCTCTAAGGGGGGCGACGGTGGACGCCTCAAGGACACAGAGGGCCCAAGCGATGAGGTTGTCCTAACAAGCGCCTGACAGAAATGCTAATGATTACCTAAGGAGAGGTCGCTCTGCGCGGCCTCTGGATTTTCACCACAAGAGGCACATTTCGTAGCGATATGGCAGTAATGTGCACCTCAGTAGAGGACACGGTCCTATTTATTCAGATGAGAAACCCACCAATTAGGGTTAACATTTGTTTATCCTTCATCCCTGGAGGCTTTGGCTCCTCAATGAAGGGTCATCTAAGTAAATAGTAGGTTTTTGCCGCCACCCACATAAACCAATGAGCCATATGCTAGTCGTCAGTTTATTCAGGATTGTGGCACTGGGATGTAAAGTAAAGATGGCGGGAGGGTAATGTGTGTCAGCTGCAGCCACTATTAATTGATGGCCAACAGTTCTGGGGTTATTACAGACATATGGCCAGTATGAAAAGATTTTTAAACAGTGCTGCTGTCGCCGCTGGAGTGCGTCTTCAGTTTGAGTTTACAGAGCAACCGGTCGGTACTTAATTTAAGACTGCCATACTTTCAGTTTTTGGATCCATCTTTTGAAGCAGCTTTACTTTACCGATAAGCCTAAGTGTCTGTCGCTCCAGTCTCGGGACACTGACATTTAAAGAACACTTTAAACAGTTTCAAAGTACTGCTGACCAAGTCATGTACAGGTTATACAAAATCAATTTAGAATAAGCCTTTATCAGAAAGAGCAGACACCATGCGAGTTATGGCAGCAGAGGATCACACCTTGGAAATATAACAAAAGTAGGTCAAATGAAAGGGAAAAAGGTTTCAAGGGAATTGCATATCAATGCAAATATGCAAATCGGCTTCCTTCCTAAGCATTTTGCTATTAAATATTCACAAAAAGGAAAGAAATATATTCTAGCACTAATCTAAGAAAAACCCATGTCCGGGGGCCTTGTTCAATTATACAGAGCAGAGACAAAAACTGCATCAAGGTCAAAGTTCAAACATATGAACAGTGACCTGAATCAGCCGAACTACACAGCTGCTTTGTTTAAGTAATGACATGAATCAGATGTGGTAGTACAGTGAACCGACGATACAAATAAATGGAAAAACGTGTCTCGACAACCGAAGTGCGTTAATAAAATCGGTTGTTGATATTCACGCTCCCCTTCCTCTTCGCTTCTGTCGTACGCATTTGGCTTCACAAGAGGGAGAGAAGCAGCTCATAAAGCAGTGAACAGAAGACAAAAAGAGAGTCAGAAGATAACTAAAATGTCAAAGTCCGGGGCTGCTCTCCCTCTGCTGAAAGATATGAAAAAAAACTCCAGCACATCTCGAGCCACCGCTTGAACCCGTGGTCATCTTTTTCGTTATCTTTCCTATTTTTCCCCATTTCTGTGTTGCTCCATTTTTTTTGACAAGCGCCATGCATCATCACCAGATGGAGGAAACTCGAAAATAACAAAACAAGCCCAGACAGGGTTGTTTTTTTTTTTGCAAAAACACAGAACAGAGTATGACCTGAAGGATATTAAATTGCCAAACAGTACGCAGGCCGTTCCCGGCACCTCTCTCCAGGCTCCCAGGTTTAGACAGGTCTTCTTACATCATCCAAATTGCTAATCGTGCAGACTCTGAAAAATCTTTGCTTTATTTTTGGGGGCGTGAAACCTCAAAAAGGGAAAACAAAAGCGGTGGGGGTTTCAGGAGAGCAAAAGCTTTCAAAGCTCAGCCTTTGGCTGCAAAAGTCTCCACCTACATCTGGGCCAAATTATGCAACGTGTGGCCTGCCGACCACATCTGGCTGTATGACTAATCACTGTGACAGGGCGAGCCTCCAGCCAACGCAGCCCCCCGATACCTACTCTTGTGAGCAAACAAAGACGCGCTCACATTGACATACAAAAGGTTCACATCGTCCTCTGATCACCAACAGAGAGCCTTGGACATTGTACACAAAGTTATGACATGACAAAAAAAACAAGGTAACTTCTGAGTCACATGTAGTCGGTTCTGAAGCCAATCCATGCATCTATTTTTTTTTTGAAAAGCTTCAAAAGAGCAATTGATTGCACCATTAATTAGTGCGTTTTGCTTTTTTAGCAACAATACTCAATCGAATACAGATTATGGAGCCATTTAAGTATCACTGCAGAGAGATCAGTCATAACCGCCTCGGTACAGACTGAGGCAAAGTCTATTCTCCCTGACTGATGTTTCTCTTTCTGCCTAATCATGTTAGGCTTCGTTTAACCAACTGAGGCTGCTCAAACAGACCGGCGAGGGGAGCGACGAGCTAACAACAGAAGTGAGCCAAGCCGAGAACGGTTTCCTCAGTGGTGCTCTTATTTCACTCCAGCCCGGGGCTCGCCGTGGGATCTGGGCTGGGCAGGGGGAGAGGGGGGAGGATAGACGTCTCGCTACCAATTGGCACCCTCACCTCAGAAGTCACTTTCACCATGCTGGCCACGCTGCCTGCCAGCGACTGTGAGACAAAATTGATGGATGTAAATGGAGCATTTGAGTATATTTGCATGCGTGTGAGCACACATCCGTATCAAATGTAGTGTGGGGCTCCACAAATCCACCGCAGCAGGAAAAAAACTCAAGAAAAAAAATCAAGAAAAAGGTCAAAAGTGCAGCAATCACATTCACCATTTGTACCGTCTCAGCAGACCTGCGCAGAACGCACAGATAGTTGATCTGGAATGCCGATGTTGTCAATAACCGAGCGTGCAACGTGACAGTTATCTTATCAGACGACGCAGTGATTACAGTCCAGGTAATGAGGGGGGAGGCCTTTCTCATTTGTCACACTTTGTGTGCGGAGCAGCGGCCGGGCAAGACCGATAGAGCCGTCCGGCACACACAATACCGCTGAAGCTGCATGCCGCAGTTAATTGGGGTAATGGAATGATAAAAAGAAAGGCGCGCATGTTTGTGCGCATGTGCGAGGGTGGAAGTGAGCACACGCAGGCGTGCACGAGTGCCGGCCTGGTACAAGGACGTGTTTTTATAGCGGGTAAACAATAGCTGGAGGAAGTAATCCACAATTTGAACCTTAAACCAGACATCTTTCATATCTGGTTCAGTAGCACAGAGAATACAGCCTGGCATGCTCTTCCAAGGCTTTCTCAGTAGCACTATCACGTACACACACACAGACACACACTCTCTTGCGCAGTAAAACGCACACATTCACGCCCCCTGGAGGAAAACATCCACTTCTTAATTAGGGCTTAGACTTGGGGTGTACGAGACATGCCGGGAAAGCAAAAAGAAGCTGAATTACACAGATGGAAGCTGGAGGACGGCAGTTCAACCAGTAAACACAACCGGTACCGCATAGTGCAGAGTAAGCCGAGCGACCATGGAGAACCACCAATGGACCAACAGCTGTGCCCAGAGTGTGCTCTTTCCTCGAAAAGTGAATTTTTTTGCTTAGCAGACCGTCTTTTGCTTCATATAATCACGTCCCAATCCTATTTTACGCATCAAACTACTGTATAAAGCTCGTGTGAAGCCTGATACATTGCCTCAGGTGATGTCACGCTAGTAAACTCTCGAGCAGCTCCAGGCTACGTCAGACCGAAATGCCGGGTGTCACGTTGCATTGTGGGTAAATGTAGACGGAAAGTTTTGACGGAGGAGGAGTCCGGCAATGTTATGGGAGTGAAATGCCAAAATCTAGTCCTCTTTTTAAGTTTAAATTTGTGTGCTTTTCCCTGTACCTTAGCCACACGGCTAGCCCAATTTCTCGTCTCTACATAACTGACAAAAGGTTTTGTAAGCTTCACATGCAAAGAAGCCAGTTTCCCTGTGGCAGTGCCGGGACTCCCGTCATATAATCACCTCCTCAATTCCCCCCCGACAGGCCTGTGAAGGAGAAGCAAGTCCCTATAATAAGATGTCAATCAGCAGTCCACTTTGCTTCACTGAGGGAAACACACACACACACACACACACAGGAGACGACACACGGATCACTCAGCAGCACACGCTAAGCACCGCTGCAGAACGTATGACACGAGGTGAAGAGTTAAGTGGAAGTTAAGAGTAGAGGCAGGATGTAGACCAGAGGTGTCACACTGCATGTGTAAAGTGGCGTTAGCAAAGCGAACCGCTACCATCAAGCAAGTGTAATGGCAGTACAGGAACTCGTCTCGGTGACTGCGGTGCAGATGCATATCACTAGTGTGAAAATAGAGTACCTCGTCATGATCGAGGGTTTTTTTTTAAATGAGTGTGTAAGGTGTTGCTTTTTTTTCCATTTATAGTCTTCGGGTAAAAGTCAAGTCCTTTCATTGACTATTGCATCCAGCTGTCGTTCGCCTGCAGCCATTTTCCATGTGAAGTTTATTTGTATAGAACCTCTCGACAACAAGTGCTTTAGAGGCCGAGAGGCTGTACAAGAAAACACAAGGCAATGTAAGAGGACACATTGATAGGATTATTAAAAAAAGGAGTTAAATAAATGAGAAGATAAAGTACTCTAAAATGGAATGAAAGACTAATTAAACAGTAGACTCAAGTCACAAGGTTTTCACACTTTCAACTCCCAGTGCTCATGGTGCAAAGCCTCATTCAAGTCTCTATCAAATAGTCCACTCATCATTTTAGAGCCGTTCATACTAAACACAGTAGGCTACTGTACGCAACTTCAGAGTGAAATTGGACAAATAAGGGGACGGCATGGAAGGGACTAGGTTTACCATATTAACTCATACACTCAGCAAGGCACTACAACAATGAGAGCTTTGTTTTGTTCCTGATTTGATGTACGTATACCCGTTTTATTTGGGTATAAAAATCGGTGACACAAAGGATTTCCCACACTATCGTCATCTTTTATGGGCAGACACAGTACGGCTGGAAATGGGACAAAGGGGAAGCGGCTTGACAAAAAGCACTGAGGGGGGAACAAACAAACATGTCAGCTTCGGTAGGAAGAAATAAAACAAAAACATCCAACTATAACTTTTAACGTTTTTATGAGCAAAGAGTTTAGCCTGGCGCTGAGATCTAAGAGGTAGCCTGGGTGTCGTGGACGTGGACTGCTATGCTGGTCTTGAATAAAAGCAGAGTACATGAAGGCAAAGGGTATCAGAACAAGACATGGTCGTTCTTTTAGATGCTTTGAAGGTTTCTTACGCATGTGCATCTCATCTCACGTTATCTTCGAGGAAAAAAACGAATTGTAAGATTACTGGAAAATCCCCAAGGCTGGATTCCCCTGTTGACTTTTGTTCATGCCGCAGCGTAAACATTATACGACAACTCGGATTAGCATCTCTGAGCGGGGTTGACCCGTTAACCGTCAAACACTGTCAATGATTCACAGTCGCCAAGGGTAGGAGCACCACAAGGCCGCTCAACCTCGTATTTCAGAGCGGTTATCGAGGCCACCGGAAAAAGAAAAAAAAAAAGGTAGCCAATTACAACCGTGGAGTGAGACAGTCCCTCAGCTAAATGGGCCTTCTCTTTGTCCACAGTGGGAAGCACATTCTGGGGTAATGGAACCGAGGTGAAAGGAGATAAAGCAGCCGAACACAATGTTGTTCTAGAGACTAAAAGGGGAAACAGGTGTCAGGGTCCACTGAATACAGAAGGCCAGAGGGAAACCTGTTTCACCAAACAAATGCCATGTACGGCTCCTTCCTGTGGAGCCACAGTACGACGTGACTGACAGTGATTGGAGGAGTCCAAAAAAAAAAAAAAAAAAAAAAAAAAGCCTCGATGAAGTGAGCTGGATCAACGTCTCCAGCCGACCCCATTCGGCCGTGTGCTCTCTCTCTCACATCCTTCATAATCCCGCTGAGAGCTGCCATTGTAAGTGTCCTTTGAATGAGTCACACGTCAATCCCCAGATTAGCCAAAGTCAGATGTGACCCGAGGCCACAATGAGGGATGAGACTTAAACCATTCCTTTACCAGTGGAAACACATGCTGTGCGGCACCTGCGTTTCACAGCGGCATAGAACTATGGGTATGAAATAAATAAAAAAAGGTACGCTTGAAATGACCGTTTTGTACATTTTATATATACATGTATATATGAATCTGTACCTGTAAACTGAACAATGAACATTGTGAACTCAAATTGCATTTTACCTGGTTCTGTAAAGTCATGAATGACCTAAAACCTTCCAGTAGCAGCCCCAAAGAAACGTTCAAAGTCCTCCTGCAACTCCTCAGTTATCTTTACAAAAGTTCCGTGTACAAACCCTCCCTTTATGTAACCCCGTCTAGTCTCTGACCGTCTGCACACAAATCTCACAGCTTGTAAAAGTCAGCTCGCCAGCATGAAACTGACTTAACTTGTAAAAACAGTATACTGGCAGAATCCTTAAATGGTTAGACTCAAAAAAAATAAATGAAACCCGCCCACTCTCAACAGAGGCTTTAGAAGTATATACTTAAATATTTTCAAGACAAAACCAAAAACAAAACAAAAAAAGAAATGCCATCGAATCATATCTGACATTTGCGCCGAGATGCAATGTAAACACGGTGGAGCTCAGTGGGGGGTTTGGAGCCCAAGCAGTAAAAACAAACGCATCACTTGATGAAATGCCAAACTGAACAGTCGAGCGTACAGTACGAGACAGCGTGTGCGTGTTATCGCTTACTGTCACCCCATCCTGTTTCCTGACTGGATGACATGGAGGGTGAACCACGAGCCAAACGAGCACAACAAGGCTGCTGCTCGGCTGTGGAGCACAAATAGGGCCCTGCCCCCTCCAGTAGCAGGCGTCGACAGGGCTAATTGGTGCTCAGCAAGGGGTACGAAACAAAAGCGGCAGTGATGTCACTACGGGGCCATGCGGGGAGTCTTGGAGGGGGGGGGTCCCCCCATTCTTCACCACCAACAACTCCACAGCTAGCACAATGTCTGAGAGGCAACTGAAATACTGAATGTGCATGACTTCAACTCTGACAAAGAGGGATTCTGTTCCTCATTCGAGAGGCTCCCCGGTCAACACTGCCTGTGAATAGCTCTCCCTCACTTCCCAGAATCCTTTGCTGTAATAACTGGGTTGTCAGTCACCCCATTAGGTGTCAGGGCCGTGCAGTGGCCTCCCTCCGATTCTCGTTTTTGAGGTATACACCCTCCCCCCCCCCCCCCTCCCAAAGCAGATGGTAAAACAATAGCAGCACTGTTTCTCTTCCCACTTCTCGTCGACGGGTCGTGGTGCGATTCTGAGTGCAGCCGCTCCTCATTCACGTCTGTGCCAGCTCGAGACGTGTTTGGAGTGGCACAAAAGAAAGCAATGCGGCCTTTTGTGAGCGAAAAGAGACGGGCTGGGTATCACGGCCTGTTCCTCCCCTCCCCTGACCGCTCAAGTCACACTCGTCACTCCACTTCTTCCCCTCTCAGAAAGAGGACTTCCTGTATTCTAACAATCTGCCCTCTCTCGTCTCTCTCTCTCTGTAACAGTCACTTTGTGAAACAGCTGTACAGAGTTAGACAAACACCTCATGCACAAAACACACAAACAATGTTGGTAATAAAATAAAATGCACGTGTATCCGTCACGTACACAACAAAAGCACACATGAAAGGAAACCATAAAAAGCCTTGTAACCCCCTTTGATCGCACACATTCAATTAAATCCAGGGTACAACACAGACTATGTAAAAAATACAATGAAAGAGAGGCAGCCAGTATAATCAAGAATGAAACAATGAATCTGTATTCATCAGGAACCCCAACGACAGTTGGAAATGTGAACTAACTCCAGGGCTGCACAATGAGGGAATTATGCAATGACATTGTTGGATATCGCAAAAACGTCGTTTCTGAATGAAATGAAATGTTTTATTGAACAAATTGAACACTGAAATAAATAGGAAAGGCACCAATAGGAACAAAAGAGTTTTTTTTTATTGTGCTTTTTAGTGCAAAGGTATGAAGTTAAAAGAAAAGTACAACAATTAGACATATCACACCTCAGTGCACGTATGCCTCAGTTTGTAAATTTCCATCCTCATCAACTATTTCTAGAATTTGCAGTGAGCCAGACTTTTAGTTCCCCCGTTTTTTCCTCATTGACAACACGGTGATGCCGACTGGCCCGCAAACTGAGATCGACAGCGCCTATTAGAGAATTTAACCGCACGACAGCAGGCGGGGGCGTCTGCGCCGCTGCAAACCGCTCTCCTCCGAGCGCGCCCTGTGCGCCTCGGCAGGCAAATAGGCCACTTCCCCCGCACCGCCGCTGTAATTGGAAGAGAAGATGGGCCTCTGCTCCGAGAACATTTCACCTGGGCATGGCGAGTCAAATCGGATGGCTCAATGATGTACATCCGCTGTATATTCTGCAGACAATTTCCCTAATGACACCTGGCCTGCCTCCATCCCTGGGGGAGCCTCGCATAGCCAGACCTGTCGTCAGCGCTAAAGAACATTAACATTCTGGAATAAGGGGGGGGGGGGGGGGACACAACCTCTGGCTTGTTTGTATTCGATGCCGAGGACAGGAATGTGGCGACGGTGCCCTTGCAGAACAGATAGCGCAGCCAGCGGATAGGGGAGGATGAGAACGCTGTGTGAGACTCAACATCTGGTGAGTCAGAGTATCCACTGGAGTGACATTACGTACCCGAAACCCCTCAGCGAGGTGCTCTGAATTCACCTGCTTGGCAGGCTGAACACTTAACGCGATTACTGTGGCGTGGTACCGTTATGGGACATTAAATCAAAGTATATTAAAAAAAAAAAAAAAAGTGCAATTGGCAAGGTCAAATTACAGTTCACAGCACGATGAGTTCAAAGAGAACCATGATTGTAATGCACTACAAACACGTTTAGAGATCATAAGTGATCATCTAAATGCTTGGATGGCCCTGCTTGTCATTCAGTAAGACATCCCATGCATTTATCTCCGTGTGTGTGTGTGTGTGTGTGTGTGTGTGTGTGTGTGTGTGTGTGTGTGTGTGTGTGTGTGTGTGTGTGTGTGTGTGTGTGTGTGTGTGTGTGTGTGTGTGTGTGTGTGTGTGTGTGTGTGTGTGTGTGTGTGTGTGTGTGTGTGCCTGAAACCAGCTTCACTTTACTCTCACTGGTGAAAATGTCTGCCGACTCCAATGTGGGGAATGATTGCGTTTATTAGCCCGAGCATCTCTGGTTTCCATTTCACCTCGAATACATCATCACAGTCTGTGATGCAGCTTGAATTATGAAAAGCATAAAAAAGGGGCTCTAATGTGTGACATTTGCATGATAGACCCATTTGTGTGAATTCAGATCTTTAGGTTTCACCGCAGACCTCTAAGATGGAGATAAGCTGCCATCTCTTACAGCCGTTAAGACTCGATGGATCCAATCACGGGCTCGTTAAATATAGGATCTATGCATCTTCCTAACTTGCATCTCTCTTGGGATTTATGTTATTCCACGGGCAACACGAGGGGGGGGGGGATGTGTGAGCACAATCCACACAACACTACAGATGCTCATTAGGAACATGTGGGAAGTAAAAAGGCTGAAGGCACTAGTCGGACTCCTGCGTCGGTCAGTTGAGTCGCTCTGTTCGCTGAAATCTTAAACTAATCCTTCATCACAGACAGGAATGTTCCGTTTCAGCCACATTATGTTTGTGTTGTTAAGATTCTCCTCGCCGCCCGCCTCTGCACCAGCTGTCTCTCACTGCACACAGCATTCTTTTTAAATGGTACATTGTGTCTGCACTCTTCGGTATCAGGAGCCTGAAAAGTAGAAAAGCCAAAAGAATGCAAACTGAAAACACGCACTGCCTTTTGTGAGGCCGAGACTCTCCCCAAGAGATAAACTGAAGTGAAGTGTAAGATAAGCAGAAAACCTAATGCAAAAGGCACAAATAAGAAAGTTGAACTGCACTTAAAAGTGTATTAAAGTCGAGGTTACTCTTAAACTGCACAGTGGGGACACTATAAGGATCGCAACTGATGATTAGAGCTGCAACGATTGGTCGATTCATCATTTAGTCCATCAACAGAATATCAATCTGCAACTCAATTATCATGCCAAATATGTGACGTGTGTCTACGTGATAGTGAACTAAATATTATTGCTTGCCCTGTGAAGAAAATTGTCGCCAATTAAATTTCCTTTTAATGAATCGTTCAACGTTAGACACAATGACTACGCAGTCCAGTTAGTCCAGTGATTGTGGTGCATTTAACATCCCTCCCAAAACACTAGAGGTTAATTCAATTAGCCTTTTTTTTTTTTTTTACCCTCAGGCCGTGCCTCAAGCTACAGTAACGGCACCCACATCTGGATCGTGATGCAAGCTCAGTCCACGCTGGAAATACAAGTATCAACTCGTATGGATTGAAAAGCAATGACACGGGGAGTGGTACAAATCTTCTTGGAGTTGCTCTCCAAGTCTGGATCACCAAAGTGAGCCAGTGTGAAGAAATGTCTCCTTTATGAGCTCCATACATTTAGGGACCAATCAAAAACTAATAAGATATTCTTCATCTATAAATAATCGGGCAATGTGAATGTATTGTAGCAGCCCAGTAGGAGGGACGTGGAGGTGCGTCTCCTGACGGTTTCGAGGACATTGCAGAAGCAGTTTGTCATGATCAAAGGGGCTCAAATAGAGATTAGGTAAGCAAAGCAATACGTCTACCAACATGCGCACTCCACCCCTATCTATCCTCGCCGCCGCCCCCCCGTCCGGTAAATAACCCGAGTGTCAGCCGCTGACCCGACAGAAAATTGCCTTATTGATCCCCCACAGCAACTTTCCAGCGTGGCCTTTTCTCCTCAGGAGGACCCACAGCAGCAGTTTGGTCAGAGGTACAGTAGGGGGAGGTGTACTGGAACACGCCTTTGTATGCATGTGTGTGTGGGTTAAAATCTTCATTGGGAGATTAGATGGGCCTGCTGAGTCATTTTTCCCTCCGACTCTGGTGAGGCACATGGGAAATCGCTTTTGCAGATATTCAGTTCCCATGGAAGTGAAAGTGGGTAAAGGGCACGGTGCGCATGGCTTTGCGGCGCTGTCTCGGGGAAATACATTACCACATCTACCAAAATCAAACACGTACAAAACAAAAGCACACACGCACTCTCTTTTCCTTTTTCCCCACTCCGTAGACTTAGCTGTAATCTACAGGAGGCCGCTGGGGTGAGACTCTGTCTTAAAGCACAGAGGCAAAGCGAGGGCCTGTCAGTCCTAACCCTGTGTATTCAGCCCGAGGGCACGGTTCATTACACCTCCGAGGGAAGTTTCATAATACACACACACACACACACACACACACCAATCTGTGCTTGAACTTCTTTGCTCTGCTCTCTCTCCCTCTTTTCTTTCTGTCTCTTTGTTTCTCGCTTTGCATTCGTCTGGTCTTGTTTGTGAACCACGAGGTGAGAAGTGGGCCGTGGAGGCTGGAGGCTGCCTTGCAGTACGCCTGTGCCTGCACCCCCCAAAAAATATACTCCGTCAGTAAAACAAAACATGGGAACTCTCTGCCAACTCTAAATGTTTGAAGAAAAAAGGTAGAGCAGTGTACAATTTCATGCCTTTTTAATGCCGGTGTGCTGAAGGTGCTCATCGGCATGCCTGGGATGACGGCGCTAAAGTGAGTTTTAGGAGAGAGAAAGATAAAAGGGCCATTCCAACGCAAGCCGGAGGGACAAACTAGGGTTTTAGTTAAGGGACAGCGTGGGGCTTCTTTCCCCATACGAGGAAGAAATAGGAATGTGAAGGTTCCCCGTTCTATTCTACGCAACAAAATTAGACCTTCTCGTCAAATTTGATTGTGTATGAATATGCCTTATTGTCCTAGATTGGGAAAAAGTATGGCGATTTATTTCATTTTTTTCCAGAAAAAAAAGCGCAAAAGTGAGTCAATTTGCTTTGTTTTCTACAGAACTGTAAACGCACCGCTGGAACAAAAAGATTGCAGTTTTCACTTATTCCTTCTATGGGCTAAATGTCTCTGTGAATGTCTCATTAAATGCAATTGCTGCACTTTAATTTTCCATCTCTATAACAACCAGAGTTCACATCCTTTCAGCAAACCAAGACGTCATGAAAAATACAAAAGATTACGCACGATTACTGAGAGACAATGTTTCTTTGGCATGTTGAATCAGTTCAATCAGGAACGCGCTCTATTAGAATGACAGATATTAAAAAGTGTTACGGAGGTTTATGGGTCAGTTAAATTGGTAAACTGTCTTTTTTTTTTGCTACACACACACACACGTCCTCTGAGTGGCAAGAACTAAATTAAAACCAGATGCCACATATGACCCTGGAGACCCATAAGACCTCCTACGGAATTCAAACGCTCGACGGGAAGAGGAGAGGAGGCCCACGAGGAGGTCGAGGGAAACGGCTGCTGGATTACGAGGTCAGAGTGACTGATGCAGGAAGGAGGGAGTGAAGGAGCGATGACTTACAGCTCGCCTTTAGCTAAGAAAGCAGAATGTTAGAGCGCGCACCGCCACATGACTCATAAATCTCAATTGTTTTCCCTTTGTCGTCCAATAAAGTACAGCAGTATTCCTAGCGGGGGGGGGCGGGGGGGTGACTACAAAGTGCTGTAAAGGCACTTTCCAAGTGCTGCTCTCTTGGACCTCTGAAGTGTCCATAACAAGCTGCAGGAAATTCCACTCCCCGATTGCCACTCCGCTTTTTGTTTGTGTGGATGAGTGTGAGGTGACCCCCCCCCCCGACCCCCGGTGCGTCTGAATGTGCCGGGGATGACAATGAGCTGACAGTGATAATGTTTATCTCTGAGGGAAAACAGCACCACTGCTGAGTCCACTTCCTGTTTCCTGCTACAGACCTGGGAAAAAAAAACATTTGTTTCCAGCTACTCAGCCAGTTCCACTGAAGAGCTTCATTGGTCACTCAGGGGTAGTTTGAGGCCGCTTAGACTCACTGATGTCTCCATGGAGATGAGTCACTAACACCTATTGAAAATAACGTGATGAAATGAGATCCGAGACTAGACGCGGTGCGGTGTGAGACACACTTGTAATTATCCACATATAGTCTTGCGAAGAGGTCGGGCGAGTGTTGGAGGGGGACGAAACTGCTTTGCTCTACGGAAATATATTCAAAAGGGAGCCAAGGAAGAGAGGATGTATCGTCCATTAATTCAGGTCAGGCGAAGAGGAGAAACAGAAGAGCATGCATTTATGCGTTAGTGACGAAGAGTGGGTGTTAATGAACTTCATCAGCCCGTGTTGTGCGTGACCGCAGCCGGGCTCCACAGTATGCATACCGACATGAAACACCCGAGTAGAGATCAATCGCAAAAAAAAAAAAAGACACACGGCTGTCCGGGGGGTTACGAGCATCTAGATGCTAATTTATGTCAGGAGACTGCAGGTTTCCCCCGAGGCGTCGGGACATTAGCATCCGTGTTCCAATGTGAAGCGGGTGAAAAAGTGGCTGATTCAGCACTAATATTACTGGGGGGGGGGGGGGGGGGGGGGGGGGGTGCAAGGCAAAAGACAAGACAAGGAGAAGTAAGAAGAATTAGTATTGGAACGGGGACAAGTGTTTTCAGAACAGTGGTGCTAATTCGACAAATGCGATGAAAGCGAAGCAACCATAACTAATCCCACATAAGTTACACAACTCTAACAAAAAAAAAGGGGTTAAATTACATAATTGTCAAAAGTCAATTAAGAAATAAATGTTTCCATCCTCCTTGTCTTCCGCCTCTAGTGCATCTGATTAATCTCGGTGTCTATAGCGCATATAGTGCTGACCTCCGCCATCAGTCCGGACCCACTGATTCACACCTGCCCACCAGCCGTCACTATTAAATGTCATCACCTGACCCGGCCGTCTGCCCACTCAGCTGCTCCTCATTCCTATAGATACAGTGTATTTAGAGGATGGGTATCAGTTACACTATGTCAGTCACAGTTTTGACTGGTGGTGAAGAGTAAATGTATCTTCGTTAAATAAAAGCAAACTGTTTGGCACTTGCACCCTTGTGGGTAAGATATTATTACGCATTTGCGTTTTTTGCACACGGCAGCCACACTTAAACCAGGGTTTTACCGACTTCATGGTCTAAATACTGTACCATCTACAGTCCCTCCCTACACTCAGATATCCCATCTTAAAAGGGAAATACGTAAACTACAGAAGCGGAATGTTCTTGTGACCAACAAAACACACGTCGAGGGAAAAATAACCAAGAATGAAAAATAGCCTAATGTAGAGTATTAAGGCTTATTACTTTGCACAGTCCCCCGTTAAATGAACCAATAACTAAATGCATATAAAGAAAGCAGTTTTCCCCCACTTCCAGCATTGGTCATGATCTTCTCAACCCCGGAAATTGGAAAGGCTGCATGAGGCATCTCTAAACCCCTGAAGGATGTGGAAATACAGCAGGCACACTTAACCATCACTTAAGGGGGAGCATGTTGCATTAGATGCAGAGTGGGACAACCCGTGGAGATTCAGGAAAGAAAGAACAACGTGTGATACATCCTCAGGGCTTAAGTGTTCGGGACGCTGCATTAGATATATACGCACGAAGCCCATGGCAACAACTCATCAACGTAGGTCCTTATTTGGATGTTCTGTCCGTATATTTGCGTGTCTAATGGCGTGGGAGTGGATGTTCATGAGATGTAGAACCAACAAACTCTACCAAAACTGTCAGCATCACCTGATTCAGTGACATCAGTAAATTAAATCATACATCAGTTTCACCCGTTTATCTTCATCACGCCTGTGCATGCTGGAACACACAGTCAAGCAGCCCGCCTAACCTTTCACACAACAATGCTGATCCCTCCTCCCATTTACCCCGCCCGTGTTATGCATTGTTGACAGCCACTGTATAATTAGTTTGTGTCACCCTCGTCATTTGGAAATTGAGCCGACGGACATCCCCAAACGTGCGGGAGCAGTGATTACAGTCCAGATCCTAACGTCGGGGCGAGCGAACCACCGTGGCCTCCTCTGACTTGCGATGCCAACGTCGTATCCTAACACGAGCGCCATCTGTTCCACTGGGCAGGGTGACGGGAGTCGGGCAGACGTGGAGGAACATTATCGCTCTCTCCTGACAGGCAAAGCACAGCAGGACAGTCGGAAACAACAAAAACCGGAGGAGCAACGGCGTGAGATTGAAACAGACGGCCTAAAATATTGAGTGAGGAGAAATGCAACAGAAGTGGAACGGTAGTGGAGAAGATTGAAGACGAACAAAAAAAAACCTTCAAGCTCACCACAAATTATTAATGCGAGCACTGACCAAATGAGTTCAGTGCACAGCGAGGGGTGGGATGAATCGCCCAGTGCGAGTCCCCCCGAGATAACCTCCAAAAATGGACTAGTCCCTGGTGACAGAGCGCACACATGCATGAACACTAGATATCAAGCGTAGGTCAGGGCTTATCAAGATCAGTGGCTTCTTCTGGGCATGTTTTTAGCCAAAAAGGCTTTTCACAAACTCTTGCACAAGCTAACCCAAATCCTTTCAAAGTAAAAGAAACGTGTCAATGTAGAATGACCCCACATCGTAGGCAAAGGAGTGCGCGCGAAATGCTATGCAGTGTCATGAATAATTCTATGTAAGTGCACATTGTTTTGAGTCAACCAAGTTGTTCCCACAGAGGACACAGCGCTGCAAAACAAATCCCTAATTTAACGAAATCCTGAAATCCTGAAATGATATCAGCAGGAATGACAATCATCCACCAGATGCATTTAATCCCATTTACTCAAGTAGTACGTGAAGTAGAAGTAAATAAAGGACAATTTCAAAAAGGGGAACTCGACAACTACTTTGATGCAATAATATTGATGAATTGCATTTTAAGAAATAACGCCATACATCCCCTTGATTGGATACGCCTTTGTCTTCTGTGAATACATTTAATTGTTTCGCTTTTATCCAACCAACAGTCCAAAATCAAAGTAGAATTTGTGCTTTGTGGCATTTTTTGACATTCTATTGACCAAACAATTAATCAAAACAACAAGCGGATGTCAGGTTAATTGATAAAAGTAATCATTAGTCTCAGCCCTTAAGACTTTACGGTCTTGAAGCAATGTCGTTGCGACTCTACCTCGCTGCAGTTGGGGGGGGGGGGGGTTGACGATGGTTCCAAACATCAAAAAAACACTTTTGCATTAATATGAATGGTGCTTTTTGTCACGGCGCCAACTGCCTGCAGCCTGTGCCCAACAAGAGCCCTTTGTTTGTTTTGGTTTGGGCTTTTCTGCTCCGTTAGCTCCGTTAGCGCTGTTAGCATTGGAAGTTCACTCATGTGTCGACTTCCCTGCTGAAATAAGTCAGCTCCCCCGCGGCCAACAAGACCCCTGCGTGTGCAATAGCGCTGCTGTTGTAGCCATCGCTTCAGATCCGAGCAGAGGAACAACACGCGCTGTGGAATCTTTGGCCAGCTGCCTTGATGAATACAAAAACACAGACGAGTGTCCTCGGCACGACGAGAAAGCGTGGTGCATACAGTCATCATCACTTATGAATGGAGCATATCAAGGAGAGCACTGAGGTCACGAAGTTAAGCCTGCATCCGCCCATATATATATATTTGAATGTTTTTGTAAACGGACCCTTTTTAACGAAACATCTTGCTTTACTGCTTTCGGTTATAGCTCTACTGTGGAAATACAGTAGAAAAAAAAAAAGTCATGTCACATGATGCCACTGTCAGGCTTTGATTTTTTTTTTTTTATTATTATGCAAACAATCCCCTGAAGAGGCAGACCATGAATAAAAGTAATCCACTTTAGTATCATCAGGTAATAGCCCACTGCCTGCTCACTTGGTTTAGTCTTTACACAGGCCACACAGAGGGCAACAGATGTGACATCACGTCACAGGTGATCAGATAGGGAAGCTTTCATTTACAGCCGTGATTAAAAACACTTGCATCAGATATGTCTACACTGTAGATTACAGAAAATGAATTGGTCCGTCTTGCCAATCAGAGCGTTGTACACCTGCAGTCCAGTTCCTCTTTTCTAATTAAAATACCACACAAATGGCTTCTTTTTGCAGCAGCAGCATCTGCAATTTCCATCTTTTTTTCTGCAGCGACTCTCGAAAACACTCCTTCGAGCAATGCCTCGAATATCAATTTGTAACTCTGACTCCTTTAACATTTTTATATTGTCACTCCTGTGGCCTTTGCCCCAGCTGCAAATATCTCCCCATCTGATTCAATTACAGCGAGACGGTCCGACCGAGACAACCCGAGGGTCAGACGGGGGATCATTTGCAAAAATTACAGCTCATCGGGGCTTTTAAGTTCTGCGCACATTACAATGTCGTGACTGAGATGGTGGTAAGAGGAGTGGGTTAGGAAGATGGAATTAAAATAACACTTTACACTCTTGACAAGCAATCCTGAAGAATCTAAAGAAGCAATCAAAACCGCTGCCTCAAGGTTCACCGTTTATAGAACAGGTTGCAGCTCGCAGAAAAAAAACGAAATACCAAAATGATGAGATAACACCAGAACTACAGTGTACACAGTTTTTGATCTACTCTTCTCCTTTACAGGCTGAAGGGGCAGTGATGCCGAATAATCAGGCTCGAGAGGAGTGTAGTGGTGTAGCTTTTTGCATTGAATATAGTCGCATGTAAATATGTCTCTCTGGGAAAATGCCCTCTCACAACCTCTTGTATCTTCAAAAAGGTTGACAGCTTGTTCGCCTCCTGCCTCCACAAAAAAACGGCATTTTAAGTGCCTCCAATGTCAACAACTAAAATCTAGAGATATATAGACGGTAAAATACCGTCAAAAAAACACACAAAACAAGATCTTCGCTGCATTCACAGGCAGAATCTGGGGCAGATGTTGGATGGACCCGTCGGCCTTCATTCACTCTAGTCAGCACAAAGCTGCTTCCTGTAAACACTCAGCGGGCCTCAAAGGTCCACGAGCAAACTGTGTTTAAAACATCACAGGCGCGCACAAAAACGCACTCGCACGCAACCACACACACACACACACACACACACACACACACACACACACACACACACACAGCATTGCTCTCGTCTGCTCCGGCGTCCTGCTGCTGGATTGTGCTGAGCTAATGGTCACTGCAGAATTAATTGCAACCATCCATCTCATTTTACTTGGAAAATACAACGGCAACGGTACTTCTCCTGTCAACCCCCCCCCCCACACACACACACACACACACATTGTGTTCTCTACACCCCCTAGACATGGGTCTGTTTTCCATTTACCTTCACTAAGCTTTTTCCGTGAGCCTGAAGTCATCTTTTGATCTGGGTTTGTGGGGGGGACGGAGTGCTCACGGATGCTTCATATCTCACGCGTTGAATATGACTTTCAAAAGACTTTGTAAAACTATGGTTTATTACAATGGGGGTGGTTTATATTTGTAGCTACAACCACAGCCAACACTTTGATGAGATTACGTGTATCAAAGTGATTGCTGAGATCTGGGAATGCAGCGACATCGCTAAAAAAATAAAAAAAATGTTAAATTACTCTTTAGAGAGCACGGGAAACGTTTGCATTTCTGAACAAAGGTAACATCTGAAGCTCCTTTCCATGCAAATTTCATCAGGCAAAAAAGCTGAATTCTGTATTTTGACATGCTTTGTTCTGCGGACTTCAGGCCCTCTTAACACTAAGAGAAGTGCCTCCATTTGTTTGTTTGGATCTTTAAAATGTCTTACATTCCACAGAGCAGCACCTTTACCTACATGTCTCACTCCCAGCTCAGTGACTACACATATCAAACTCGTTAATATGGTGTCTGTTACACTTGGCCGTTAAGGAGCTAAAGCTTTTGAGACTAACGAGTGAACAAGTAAAAATAAACTCCACGGTTGCTAAGCCACAAGCCTGAGCTGGAGAACTCTGGAGATCCTGGCACACACCCAATGTCACGTGTTTGACTGTGCCAATCAAATTCAGTAGGAATTCAGTTTGGGGGTCAACTCATGTCACGTCAATGCGGCGAGTGAATTATGTTTAAACCTCACAGCTCAATCACGCTGTGCTTTGTCTCTAATTGAGGCTCTTATATCAAACCTGTAACTATTATTGTATTATTTGATGCTTTGTCGTTATTGTTTCAACCGCCGTTTCCAATTAGCATTTTGAAATTGGAGATAATTTAAAGTGACATGATCTCAGTCCCTGACACAATAATTGTTCCGTTTGCAGGTGGAAGCCACAATCTCTGTCCTGGGTTATCCAGGGATGTGATTATAAAAACGCACATTCCATTGTCATTGTCATTGCTCTTCGCTGTGTCCAGGAGGCCGCAGCAGACGCATCATTACGAGAGAGCCGATGACCAGGGGCCACATCTTCTGGGGGACGTTTGGTTAGCAGCAGGTTTCCACTCTAATGGCGGGCCGAATTAACTCAAGAGATGGATCGAGCTTTCGGTACGGTTAGCACATAAAAAGCCTAATTAGATCATTTGCACGACTCGGAAGCGCCCCAGTTTGAGCAGAGGGAATAAAAGCAGAAACCGCATCGTCTCAGAAATGGAACAGATTCCTCCACTTTGTGCCGATTGGTTGATTGATTTTATGACACTTTCAGTCTGTAGTGTCCGTACTGTCCGTACTCAATATCAAGCCGCATTCCAAATGTCACTTATTTACTTGTTCTTAGTAATAGAGCTGAAACAATTACTCGATTACTTGATGAGCTGATCAACAGAATATTAGTCTGCAATCAATCCGTGAAGTCCTTTTTCAGCCTTTCCAATGTGAGAAATGGTTGTTTTTCTCGGTTTTATATCATCGTAAATGTAAAAATGTAGGATTTGCAACTGCTAGTCAGACCTAAGAGGATGCCACCACTGGCTCTGGGAAATAGTTTTCTCTGACATTAAACCTATTAATCACGGACATAATTGGCCAAATAAATCAATAATACAAATTATTAGATAAAAAAAAGTAGCCTCAAGCCATTAGAATGGGGTCACTTGTTAAATGTACCTTTGAATATATATAGATATTAATCATATGAGGCTTGAAAGAGGGGGAACTCTCAGATACTACCGCCCATCTGTATCCGTCAGCTGTCATTTCACTTACATGTAGTATGTTCGTGAAACCTAAAGTGAATAACGGTTGTTTCTTTGGAAATCCTTCCTCACACTAACCACCGATGTATGAATCATAATGACCTCTGCGTGCGCAAACCAAAAACAGTGGTTAGCTGATACAACATATCTGGGGTTCTCCAAAAAAAAAAACGATAACCACAGTCACTTCTGAAACTGGACAGCGCCCATTTCCTGTTGTTGAAGCACGCCGCATCACCATCTGCTCCTCTCTAAGTGAAAATACAAGTTTGTTTCCCGAGAGAGAGAAAAGAACCCCCCCCCCCCCCCCCCCTACTATTAAAACGGGTTCTGACATGAAAGTAACAGACTATGTTCAGACATTTTTGAACACTTTTTTTGTTAGGATATGAAAGGTTTGGAGATGACATCCTCTAAAACAGACGCTCCTTTTTAAAAAAAATTACAATCATTCAAGATTGAAATGACAATGAGCTTTTTGATGTGAAGGGTTTTAGCTGTACTTTTTAAAGCAAACGGTTCCTGCCAATAGAATTCTAAAGAAGCTCTTAAATGAGCACACTATGGCAGCTGCTGTCCTGACCGTGGGGGCTTTTAGTTATTTTAGGGGGCTGACTTGGTTCCCTCTGGTCGAGATAAATAGCCACTACATTTTGAAGGGGGTTTATGTATTATATGTTAAAGGGAACCGCATGTACCCATCTCTTCCACATCCAGCGCAACATTAACGCACAAGACGTTCGCTCAAGAGCCCGTCACCTACGCGTCTCGTCCAATTAACGATCAGCAAACTAGTTGTTCTCCCACACACAAACTCATTAGACGACTATCGAAATCAGTTTATTTGTTATTTCTCCGTCTTTCCACCTACTTCGGATGGCTGGAACTTGTAATTATCTAGCTGGCCCATCATCCAACCTTGATGGAACCAAGAGAAATCTATATGGCTCCCTAATGAGCACTGAGCACCGCTGCTGCCATTTGATTAGGGACTTAATTGTGATATAATGAACAAATACACCCAGCTCTGGCTAAAATGGTCTTGTAAGCATTCGGCTAATTAATGACCATTTGCCCACTGATGCTGATGAAGGAGAGAATCACTAGGGAGACACATTTCCCTCTCAACCCACGGAAAGCCAGACAGCTCTGTGTTGTTGACCATGAAAACGGTCTGGTAGGCTTTCCATACACGGCCATTGTCCTCACTCGGGTGAAAACGCGTTCATGGCCAACAAAGGCCCGCTACATAAAAAGATGATGTTGTCTTGCGGGGATCCGCCTAAATTGTAGGTCAAAAGCTTGACAGCATTATTCAGCCATCTTGAAAGTAGGCTGAAGCCATGTCACAACACGATAACGGCAACGCAGACGGGCCGATCGGCAGCGACAGCGGCCGGGCAGCTCACACTGGCTCTCTGGTGATGAGGAAGAGGAGGAGAGCAGCGACAGTGAGCGGGGCCCGGGGCCCACTCGTCGTCAAGACGCAGGGGAGGAAGAACGAGACTGAGTAACAGAGACAGAATCAGTGACAGTTCCAACGAAAAAAATGTAATAAAAATCGCAACTAGAGCCAAACAAAGGACGAGCAACGATTGGGACGAGGAGGAAGACAAATGGGGACGAGCCAGGTCCTCTAGTCCACTCTAATGTCTTGCCATTAACCCCGTGAACACAGCCACGCATGTTTTCTGACCAATTAGGCAGACATAAAGGCAGGGGGCTGACACTCAGCTGGTTACATCTAGGCCACTATATCTCTCTCTCTCTCTCTCTCTCTCTCTCTCTCTCGCTCTCTCTCCACTTCTTTCCTATTTGTTGAATCTGCACGAGCAGGGAGGCCAACGAGAGAAGGTGGGGGGGAGGGAGCAAACAAGGCCATCCCTGGATCCTTCATCTTCTCCACTGTCTGTATCAAACACATGCAAACACCCCCCCCCCCCCCCACACACACACACACACACACACACACACACACACTAAATCATACATTGGCTGAAGTTTGCAAAAACATGACTGAGCTGAAAGCACGTGTGCTGTTGTAGGATGCTGGGAGTCCACACACAGAGTTGTTACTACAGAGTACCGACTCACTTTAAGTCAATCGCTGCCAAATTTTGGTAACTGAGGGCCCATCTGGGGGGGAGAGGAGAGAGAGAGAGAGAGCGAGAGAGAGAGAGAGCGGCGCTAGCTGGCAGAAAGAGCAAGAGCGAGACTACAACACCCTTTGAGCTCGTTCAAGTCACAGCGAGTCAGACTCGGGGAAACGGCCTGCCGAAAGCGGTGGCGTGTGTTGGTTACACTTTTCAAAACTCGACGGAGACCACACTCGCTGAAAAATGTGTAATGGGAGACGCAAAAAATGGGCAGGGCAACACGTCTCACACGTGCTTCCTCAGAGACACACAAACACACACGCACACGACGGCGTTCTCAAGCTTTGCTGGAGGTTTTATGGGCGGGTTTTGGAGGAGAGGAGGAGGAAGGAGACTATGTAGTAGTTTTATTGTGTTGTGTGTAAAATGTTCTACAAAATGTCTTCTTTCCTGTTATAGAGCTAATAAAGTCAGCAAGAGCAGAGAACGACTGCAGACGGTGTGGAACATGGCCATTAGCCCACTTTAATGTAGGCCTAACAATGATGAGCACACTAGAGGGAAAAAGTTGAAGTGAAGACAAAAGCTATGTAGGATGTTGGGAGACGTTATCAGAAAGACGGGGACACTGTGGAACTCGAGACGATCCAGTCAGGAATGAATGCGTGTGTGTGGGTTTTTTTTCCCAGGAATCACCAGCCTTCAGAAGCAGAAGATTAGGAAGTACAATGACCCCATTATGTCAGCAGTACGGTTAACTCAAGATAAATGTGCCTCCAACGGACTTATTGCCACATCACAGCAGTGGAAGGGCGGACTGACTTTTTGTGAGGGTTCCGCTGATGAAAATCTGAAGGAAAAGCAGAAATCAAGTTGCAGAGCTCAGTGCTCCCTCGCAGCTCTGAGCTCTGTTCGGGAAGGTGTTCAAAGTGTGGGGAAATTTCTGGTCCGGGACGTGACCCCCCCCCCCCCCCCCTCTGCTTTTACTGGCAAGTGACGCAACACCCCCACGCTATAGTAAACAGACAGCGGGGTAAACAAACAGACTGGAGTCAGGCCTGATTTTTAAACCTCGCAAATATGGAAGTGCGGGAGCAAACAACAAGGGCCGAGTTTCAGGGACAAAAAAAAAGGGGATTTTTATGTTGTGCAATGAGGGAAAACATCTGCAAACTGTTGACTAGGCCACGTCATCAGGGAAGGCAAAGATACACAAGCTGTGTGCCTTTAAAACTGCTGAGGAACATTTACTGTGCTCACGTGAGCCAAACACACACACACACACACACATTATACGGCATATATAAACCCCACTGTTCATTTTTGGACGAGGAAGAAGAAGTTGACTGGCCTCTCCGGAGAGAGAGGGACACTTAAGGCATTTTATTGGTTCAAGATGTGATATAATCCTCCGCTCCGCCTGTGAGCCACCAACACACGCACAGTACACAAAAAGTAGCACACACACAAAATTAAACAAGCATGTCTGGACAAAAAGAACGTGCGTCTTGTAACTAGATAACTTGTGCAAAGAGTTGTGTGTGTGAAGGCCCTTGCACCAGAGGTATCTGCAGACACAAAGCATGCCTCAACAGAGAGAGCTGTTTGACCCTTATCACAAAGGGAATGCTGGGAGAGGACTGCGGTGAGGGCAAAAAAAAAAAAAAGAAAAAGGATGTTAACCAACATCTCCCCCCTTTTCAACTCACATCCTTCCCTTTTCCTCTTTTCCGTCTCACCCGATCACTCTCTTCCTGCAGTGATGGCCTGGGGGAGAAGGCCTGGTATTGTGTATTTTTTCTACCTGACACGTCCTCCTCTTGCTGTTATTCTGTGAACTCTTTTATTTATTTTTTTAAATTGTTATGTAATGCCTAAAAAGGGGCCAGAACATGAGGGGTGGCCATGAAGGAACCAATCAATATCGTAGGTGCCAGTAAGCAAGATTCTCATTGGGCAACACCAGGTCAGCATGTAGTAACTCAAGCGTTGCAGCAGGATGTCCGACAGGAGCGATGCAGCAAAGTCCGTATTTCTTCAAAAATGACATACACATGAGGCTACATGACAAGTCCTAATCATGATCTATTCTGCCCGCATAGCTGTGACCATTTCTCAGAATTTGACGCTTAAATTAGTGTTTTAACTGATCACCACCAACGGCATAAATGGTTCTAATGCGCCAGAATAGTGTGTGGGTTTGACAAAGCCGTGGTCTTTAACATAATCTCGCAATTACTGTGGTCGAGTGCGTTTGCCGTCATTCTGGGGCATTTTGTTTTGATAACCGCAGAGACTAATGAGCGGTCGTTTTCTCTTTAAACGTTATAACATAGTGGGTTTATGGCAGGTATGCAGCACAAACAATCTGTAAATAGTGAGTGTGTGTTGTTGTTAAGACGTGTGCTTTGCAGGTGGTACAGAAGTACTTCTGAGCATCGTTTAAGTTAATGTCACACGTTGGATTCTCTGAGGGTTTCAAAACTTATCTACAGGCTGTGGAGCCCAGAACAGGTCATCCGCCGACTTCTATCCGCCCACAACGTGATAGATGCAAATATACTTACAGCACTTACATTACAGCATGTACATTATGCAATGCTCTGCTTTTTAAATTCACACCGAGTAGTCGTTGTCTCATTTCGATGCGTTCTGCACAGACATGTCCTCGGCTTTACTTCCTAGATAAACATCTCTGTTTGTCGGTGGCTTCACTGCAATGTTCTGAATAGCATTAAGAGTTTTGATTTCACTACGGTTAGTTTAAAAGTGACACGATAGTTCTGTTCTTTTAAGAGGGTAACCCGTTAAGTTTCCATGAGTAGTACAACACCAGGTGGTACACTCATCCCTGCCCTCCACTCCACTCCGTGCCGTTAGCCGCTCATAAGGTTAACAACTCGAGACGTCCCGTCGCCATCACTGTAAGCAGCCCTGGGTAAAACCGACTGAAAGCCTACAATGTAAATGTAAAAAAAGAAAAGGGATGAGACTCGCTTCCTTCTTGTGTGGCAGTAAAAGGCCTCCATCAAAGCCTGGCAGCATTGACAGGTTGATAATATCTGTCTCGGCTGCCATTGACTTGCACAATATATATCAATATCCAGCGGGCACAGCGGGCACAGCGGGCACAGCGGCTCACTCCCCCGCATAAACAGACCAAAGACAACGATTGGCTCATACTCCAAACACCAGCCGCTGACATTTGCACAGCATCCACAGAGGAGAGGAAAAGCACAAATGTTCCAGCTCCACGGGAGTGCTGGGAGAGAGAGAGAGAGAGAGAGAGAGAGAGAGAGAGGCTTTTTTTCTTAAGACTTTGTTCATCTTCCTTTTCTTTCTTCTCGCTCAGCGGGCGGCCATTTTCCTTGCTCGGACTGAAGGTTGTTTGGCGCACCTGGCTCGTAGCTGGAGACAGCAGGGGGGGGGGGGGGGGGGCGGCGGGAGGTCAGAGCCGGCCAGGAGGCGCCGGCTTAACGGGAGCACTTTATTCAGACAGACACCCAGCTCACAGGTCATTACTGCTGTAAGGGGATTTCAGGTCTGGGCTACAAGCTCATCTATTTCTGCAGCTTTGTGCTGGGTTTGTGTGTCCTTGGGTGTGTGAGAGAGAGAGTTCGTGTATTGCGACAATTTGGTTGTTATACGAAGGCCTAATTATCTGATATCGTCCACAGTTCACAGCACTCCTTGCACACTGTGAAAGGAACGCTTTACACTCCACCTTTGATTACGGCTCTTAAACAAACAAACAGAAGAAGTTGACTGATGTAAAATGTCGATAGTTGGGTGTGTCTCAAGAGCAAATACAAGAACATTTAAAACATATATATTATATTAAGCAAGCTAGATGTATTGCACAGTGGCATTGAGACCATCCTTCCAACTAGAGGAAAACATTACTAAAATGTCTTTCAGATACAACTGCTCTGAACCAAACCTCCTTGGTTTATTATTATTACTTTTGAATTTAAGATCCTAGTGTTCGGTTCCCTTTTTTTGGAAGCTAACAAAGGAACCTAGGAATTTTTCACATTAAAAGTACATTTTGAGGAAATTTCCCTTCAGACGTTTCCTTAGTAAGTTAACAGATGATGTTTCTCCATGTTACTGCTCATTATTCTGGCTTAAACACACACACACGCACACGCACACATCCATCTGACCATTAAGTGGAATCGCTCTACAAACTGAACAGATGTACCTCGTTGTATTCTTGTTAGTCGACACAGTGATGCAGGTGGGCTTCAGTACTGGATAAACACAGTGACAAGCCTTCCAACTGAAACTGTCAAACTCCAAAGTCATCCCCAAGCACCTGATCATCTAGATAAGCCATCCAGTGCGCGCACACACACACACACACACACAGTTGGCAGACACACCCACAGAACAAAGAAGCCCTAAAGACTTTGTATTGCTCCACTGGAGGAGGCTCTGCCACAAGAGGCTGCAGTGTGTCTGTCCTCTCACTGCTGTACTCTCAGCTGTCAGCTTCATCCCCTGCCAGCGCTACCGTCTCCTCGTGTAGGGCCGGGTATCGGTGCTCTAGCCAAATAACGCAGTACCGAGTAGTATCGAAACGTCTGCAGTCAAAACGATACCTTTTTGTACCCAGATGTAGAAAATAATGAGCATTTGTGTGGTTTAGCTCACAGCCGACATGCCACCAAAACGTTGGAAAGTACAGCTATGCTACACGCCCCGTGGCGTCAAGATAAAAATAAATGTGGTGGTTTTACTGATTGCTTCCATTCACACGATGGGTAAGTATCAAATATCACTTTAAGGGTACTGGTGTATTGGACTTGCTTGCTTTTATGTGACATCTTTCTAGTCTTCCGGGCCACTCAAAGCGCTTCACACTACATGTCAACATTCACACAAAAACGTTCATACACTGATGGCAGAGGCTGCCATATATAAGGCGCCACCGGCCCATCCGGATCTAAACTAATGCGCATGCTCACTCACACACACAGGCTTCGGGAGCAATTTAAGGGTTCAAGCATCTTCTGTCTCAAGGACACGTACACATGCTCAGTGCAGGAGCCGGAGATCGGTACGCAGATCTCCTGATTAGAGGACATGACAACCCGCTCTACTTCTGAGTCACAGCCGCCCAGGGATGCTCCCTTAATTTGCTCGGATGTGCTACTTCTGCACTCTGCATCGGGTGTTTTGTAACTGCACTCCAAGCTGTAACCTGAGTGAATGTAACAGGACATCAAAAGGACATGTTTTTGTGGAGTCGGCCCCTGCCACCCAGCCTCTTCTATTGCTGGAGCCAATGAGGCAGCGGCAACACTCTTTGAGCCGTGACATCACAGAATTACAAATAGGAAGACGTTTGAAAAAGTTCTCTCATCTTCATCCCGCTGAGGACTTTCAGGGGAGAATTAACTACCTACTAGCGGAGAGGTAAACAACACCTTCGCCATTTTTGGCAGTACTTCCTGGTATCCCGTGGAGGCCCAGCTAGTGGGGGGGGGGGGGGGGGGGCTGGCTTCAAATATTTGTCTAGTGTGATCATCAGACTGCCATTGTCCCCCGTTTCACCCTCACTTGGCAGTGGGTGCACACACAGAGGAGGAAGGTGGGGAGTCTGCTTTCTAGTTGTTGGCAGTCGAGAGAAAAAAAAAAGCGATGCTCATTCACAGTTTGGGCATTGAGGCACTCAGTGGGCTGGACCAGACCCTTTCTGCTGGCTTTGGAAAGGGGGGGGATACCCTCTCCCTGCATTCATTTACAGTGAACACAAAAAAACAACACTGCTTTTACAGAGCTGCTCCGTCTGTACATCACAACACAAGCTGAGGGGGACAACTAGAAATGAAATTCTGGATGATATGTCATGCTTCACAGAAATATACATCAAAACAGCTAAAGAAAAGAAAATCAAAACATTTTTGTTTCATTGTTACAGTCAGCGCTTGGTTGTACATCTGTAAACCTGGACAAAGCACAGGCTCACTATGCGTCAGCCCGAGCTGGCAGCATGAATGTGAGCCTCCGGGAAAGAGAGAAGCCGTCTGGAACGCTGCCAGCCGGCTCGAGACAGTGGAAACTGAAGCATCGACAACAGCAAACCTACAGCAATGCACTACGGGCTACGAACATGCAATGAGAATGAACGGGGGCCCGTCTGCTCGTCGGTGCCTTCGTAAAAAAAGGTCTTCGCTCGAGGAAACGCAATGACAAGTATGCGACTGTGATTGGGAGGAGGAGGGCGTGGTGGAAAACAACTTTTAACCCCGCTGCCCCCTCAAAGGCGAGAACTTTTTTCCGAGCTCAGCTGCAGGGACCGCGCGAGCAAAGTCACACTGGCATTCACTTGCAGAGAGAGATCAAAAGAGAATGAGTCAGTGAGAGAGAGCTCGGTGCACGCGGGCCAAAACAACCCTCTCAGTCCTCGGACGCCTCGGTTATCATGTAGCACGTCACCTCGAGGTATGAGAGGCATGCGAGAGTGACAACGGGACTTATCCGTGTCACCATGCCAAGGCTGAACCCCCATCTGCACATGCTGGCCAATGGCTGCCTCCCACCCTCCCTCCCCCTCACTTGCCTTGAGTGGGTACAGATGTGTGATCCACAGACGCTGCCACTCTGCAGCCCTTATTGGACCCACAGGGCTCAACAAAGGCTGGCACACAGCTTGAAGAGCTCCTGGCCGAAGTGTCACTGCACAATGTCACATCATTTACAGGCGTCATTTTTTATTTATTTTTTTATCATTCAGAATGACCTGATGGAACGCAATTTAAGAGCTCCCAAAAGACAAATATGGCAGTCTGATAATGCTTATGATTACTTGCAGAAAAGGTGAATGATCAGAATGAGTTTTGATCTGATTATTTTACAAACACAACGAGGTTATAAGAAGAAAAACATGGAATATGCTGCATTCTGCTCAGGAAAGAGCAGCACCTATTTAGCAATGCCACAGTGCTGCCGCGGACAGATTATATATATATAAAGTTATTTCACGTTGTTTCTTTTGCACACATCTTTCTATTATATTCAGACATTAGGCTTCATGTAATCTCAACTAGAAAACAGCAGAAACATCACTCAGCTCATCATTAGTCCCCCTGTCACTGTTCTCCATCAATAGAAACCCAACAGAAATGTATCTACAGGAAGGCAAACACATTTGGACAAGCAATATGATTGAGAGGGATGTATTTTATCCGTTTGACAGGAGCTTGGCAAACAACTGTCCCACACTGCTCGTCCGTATTGTCACACAAATACAGACTATTCAAAATCAACAACGGAAATATAATTACTTCTTTCAACTGTGCATGCCTGTTTTTTGGGGGGAGGGGGGGGGGGGGGGTTATATATCTGAATAAGGCAGACTGACATTTATCCGTCATGTTTTGACAGCGTAAACATCCTCCCATTCAAAAGCTCTGACAAGCCACAGAAACATTTGAAAAAACTGCTTATTTTGACTATTTTGTGGGCGGGAAGTTGAGTGATGTCACGTGACTGACTGAGATAATTTGATCAATGTGATAGATTTAGACAATATTCATATTATAATGTCCTGTACCCCAAGACGACTTCCTGTTTTTTGTTCCTATTCAACCTCTTGACTACTTCCACATAACCCTTGGGGCTACTTTAAGTCAACTGTCCACCTTCCTGCAGACACAAACATTTGACCCGTGATCCACCTGCACCCTTACCTCTTTGACTTTCTCCCGGCGCTCGTTGGTCTGGGGGTCGCTCGGCCTGCCGGTGTCTCGTCCCAGCGGGGGTTTGAGCAGACACCCTTTGAATTTGTCGTAACTGAAAGTATCCGACATGGCAGCGGGGTCAGAGGAGGAGGAGGTCGCCGCCTTCTCCGAGGCGGACTCGGTCTTGGACCTGGGCAAAGTGAAGTCCTCCTGCGCTTTACCCCCGGCGAGCCGCCCCTCGGTGGCCTCGCGGGCGACCGTCGGGTTGCGGCTCAGACTCTTCAGCTTGGTGCTGGTGGTCTCTCCTTTGGCCGGGGTCATGCCCCGCGGGGGCTCCTGGTCCCTGGGTCGGTTCGGGTGTTCCCGTGTGACATCGTTCTCGGACCCGGAGCCGACAGTGACCGGCTGGGTCTCGGTCTTGGACAAAAAAATGCGTTTTAGTCGGACGGAGTCCGGCAGGAAGAAAAGGGCCCCGAAACACAGCGTCACCAAACCCGAGAGAAAGAGCAAAAACACGAACTTCTGGGACAGCCGCAGACCCATGCCCGATGCAGACACACCGGGCAACTTTCGGAAAACCATTGAAAGTTTTCTGGAGACGTTGCTTCACAGTATTCTTCTCCGACACCACACAGTGCTTTTGACAGTCTCTACTGAGCGGCTCTTAACTGCCGCGTTGGGGCATCTGTAAAAACTAGAAATACGTGACTTCTAAAACACCCCCCACCCACCCCCCAGAGTTGACACTTCCAGAGTTGCATAAACAGCCTGCCAGAGCAGCTCTTATCTCGCTATCGATTGTATCTGCATAAGCGAACGTTAAGGCCTGCCTACACCAACAATGTACCAATCATCTGACAACACAACTCGAGAGCTTTTTTTGGAGGTTTCATCCAGCCGACATCACGCACGTCACGATAGGTTGCGGGATTTGAGTCGACGTAAACCGTGAACGCTGCACAGATTAAACGGGACCGGCGTTCAACCGGAGCACTACGCTATATTCAAGGAGAACTATAACGTAGCAAATGTATCACTTCCGTAGGATACAATGAAACGTTTCGCAGTGTGTCAGGTCTGTGAACAAAGTTGTGTCTCGATGCATTATTCCGTTCAAATCGTCAATAACACATTGCCCCTAAACGGTGCAAACCTCAAGCGTGCAGCAGAGCATCTCTTTCGCTTATCTCCGTTGAAACCGACCCACGTTGCCGCATCCTGTGCTCCTCCAATCTACGTTTAAAGATCGTCAGCCGTGTGTTGTTTCGCATCTATCCTGTACAGCTGGCGGACGGAAACGCGTGTGTATTCATGTCGCCTATCTGTCAGTCGCTCTCTTCCTCCAGTAGCCTGCGTTTCCCCCTTCTTCTTTTTTCTCCCCCCACTCAGCTGGCGTCAACACGCCGGGCGAAACAATTCGGTGGATGACATGAAATGAGGCGGGTTTTTTTTTTTTTTGTCCCACGCGAAGTTATCCTATAGCCCCTGATCCAAAAATCCAGAGAATAAACAAATCCACCGTCCAGTCCGCCCCCCCGGAGGTCTCCAACAAAAGACAGACACACACACACACACGCACACCACCGCCGCGTCGTCGTTGCTCCGGTACCCGCCGCCCGTCCGTCCGCCTGCCTGCCGTGCCTCGCACTCTCGCCTGTAGTGCGCACTTGTGTCGCCGTGCCGTGGACGTCCGCTTGCGTAAAAAAAAAGGAATAGCGAGGGGTGGGAGAGAGAGAGAGAGAGAGAGAGGGCTGGAAATGTAACAATGTATAGTGCAGGCAAAGAGGGGCGAGGAGGTGGAGAGGCTCGGCAATCCAGTGGGCTGGTCGGATGTCTTGATGGATATTCACAGCGGCTTATCAAAACACCGTGAAGCCGTTTGGACAAAAGCAGAGAGGTCTGGATGGTTCTGTACATTAGGCAAGAAAAGAAAAAACAACATACACACACACCCCCGCCCCCCCCCCCCCCCCCCCCCCCCCCCTCGAGGAAAATGAGCTCGTTTAATCCCGGAGAAGCTTTTAGAAAGCGGATAGAGATAGCTGCCACAGATGTCTCAACAGTCCTCGGGAATTAAATAAGCAATATAATGAAGAAAGCACTTTCTAATAACTGCTTTTTTTCTTCTTTTTTTTTACAGGCCACCGTACAAGATCTCAATCGCTTTATTTTATATTTTCAAGACTTAATTGTCCAGAGATGAACCCCCAGTGGGGACAAACCCACCTGATGAGAAGTAACATACTTCATTCAATACATATTATTTATTGTATTTGTTGTGTGTTGGGTTACCAAGAGTTGATGACCACAAACATAAACACAAGAAGTTTGAAGAGCCAGCGTACCCTAGTTTTGAAGCCATTTTCTGATTCCTTAATATAGATCATCAAGTTTCTGTTTCTTCTGAAATAACCCAAACTTTGTTTTGAAGACATTTCCAGATTGCTTAGAGACGACCGTCTGCTGCACAAATAAAAAAAGATTTTTAAAAAACATTTCCTTCAACCAAACAAAGATGGTAGCCATGGCCTCTCAGTGACATGTTTGTGTATGTGAAGTACATTTATGTAGATAAGTTAGCATGTAACTGAGGAATAAATCGAAGTAAAAAAAAATTATTTTGGTGATACTCCAACTGACAAGCAGGTAGATGCGTCACTTCCGGCAACGGAATTAGTTTATCCAATTCAAGTGTTGCAACGTGGTAAACGTGTTAAGCTAAATTCAGCCAAAGACGTCTTGGCCTTGGATAAGCTACATTAAGTCATCAAGATGTTTGAGCAAACATCATAATGACTAATGATTTCAAGTTCAACAAAAGCATCTTATCTCAGCATCTACTAACTAGCTTTTCCTGGGGCTTTCAGCCATATCACACTGGCTTCTTCAAGCGCATGGACTTGGATCAGTGGTCATGGAGACAAATCGGCTGACATGCTACGGCTTAGTAGCTGTTCTCCGTGACTGAGCAGATCAATCCGCTGATGAAGACTGTGTGATGAAGTTGAAAGGTCAGGACAAAGCTAAAAAAGTGAACCACGAGTTGGGATTGCTGTCAAACTCTTTCCAAAGACAAGTATGAAGTTTCATGCTTGATTTCAAGTTTATTGCTCAAATCCAACACACTGAGAGTCACAGCTGTATGTATTTGTTTGAATTTGTCTCCATCCTCCCCGGGACTGAGGTGTGTTGGTACACAGGAAGTTTAGGAAAGCGAGTTTACATAATGTTTACATAAGCAAAATAGAAGCTAAAGTGTAACACAGTGTTTTGTCAGTATTTAATAAGATAGATGGGCCCGTGAGTTGGCCATTACTGAAGAGCCTGCACAGCACTATTCAACAAATGCACCTGAAAGCAGGAAAAAAGAAAATAAAGGTCTGATCGGATTCAATATTGGTCTTTAATTACAGGTCACAACCCCACAATCCCACCCAGCGGCCTCTGCTGGTCCTCAGAGGGTTGTTGTCATTCCGCTGCCCAAAAGTTGCCCCCAGGACATCCTTACAATCAGTGTATTCAGTGTGGACCATCAGTGTCATTGACTTTCCTGACAATGTCTGTGATGTCTAATGAACTCTTGATGAGCCTCAAGCACACATCCTCCTCTTTTCTTCCCTCCGTCTCCTTCTCTGCTGTTGTAATACTGATTTCAAAATAAAAGTGTTTTTTTACTTTCTTCAAGGCCAAAAAAAAGTCGACTAGAATTTGAACATTTCCTGTGAAAGCATATGGTAGGCCCTTATTAACACCTGACACGTGAAACTCCTTAGGTTCTCTTTTTTGTCAGGTGCATATGGTGGGATGAGCTAATTTTAAGGTAATTTGTGTTGCGTTTGACCCCACACTTTCATTGTTAAGCCATCTCCCTCAGCAACCCTAATTGGTTCAGACTGGCTGTCTGTAATTTACAGAACAGAGGGGGAACCAAGAACTGTTGAATTAGCCTTTTTACTTCCAGATCCAAGAGCTTTTCTTCTGAAAGTAGGTACATCTATAAAGCATTTCACGGGCTTTATCACTGACAAAAGGACAGTTTGTAGTCAGACAGAGGGGCTTTGTGATGGCTCAGCGTCTGTGTGGAATGAGTAGAAGCATTTTATCACTCTTTGCAGTGCAGCGTACACCCAGCGGACACTTTATTAGGTACACCCCTGTACAACCTGATGCAGTACAATGCAACTGCCATAAAGTTATATTAAGGTCACAATATTTTAGCTTTAGGTTCAGAGTTAGGGGTGGAGTTCTAATGGAGTACAATTCATTGAGAGGTGTTTCTAATGTTCCGCCACCCTCATGCATGTAAATAGAGTGGACACAAAATTAGAAACACCTCTTGATATAAAGTAGTCCGGTACAAAACCACCTTTAAATAACACCCCAATAATAAACTTTACACAATCCTGACAATATCGACAACATCTGACAGACTTCGTAAAGAGCTGTTGTATTGGATTGCATTCGATTGTACAGGTGTTCCTAATAAAGTGGCCACTGAGGGAACATGTTGCACAGCTCATACTATGAATGTAATCACTGAGGCATTTTTAAATAAGTTTCACCTCATGGGTTATTCACGTGTTTATGCTGATTCCAACGAAATGAAATACCAACTGCTGCCTTTCTGTAAAAAAAAACAAAAAACCAACAACAACTTAATAGACATGTCAAGTCAGTATTTCTCAAAAGGCCAAGTTATACACGAGTCCAGTCGTTGAGCTTGCATGAAGCTGCGCCAGCCGGTGACAGCCTAGTTCATCACAAGGATGGATGAGCAAGGCAATACAGTCTCACCACTACCAACAGGCCCGGATGAAATCAAAGTGCTGACATTTTTCACAGACAATATATAGGGAAAGGGCTCCTACAAAAGGTTGTGTGCTTTGCATTCACTCTCACCGCACACACAGCATCCCTATCACATCCTCATCACTTCAGTGTGGGGGGGGGGGGGGGGGGGACAGCATCCTGATCCTCCGTGTACAAATTATAAGCATGGAGAAGGTAAATCTGGCGGTTCATGTGAAGTTGTTTTCAGTTGGGGAGGCATTTGCCACACACAGAATACATTCAGGAGTACAGGCAATGATTGTGTGTCCTTCTTCTCCTCTCACAGTTGGCATGTGGCACAGATCAGAGGACAGATGTACTGCGATGGAGCATTTTTCACTCTTCTCTCAAAGACATGAGTTTAAATGACGGACTACAGTACAACAGCTGATGATTAGGATTCGTCTAACAATTACAAAAAATGACCACTTTGTCTGTAAAAGTATGCAGGACGTGGCTTAAAACAGCTGACTCTCTTATAAACATTTTCTGCAGAGGGTCACAGACTGTAATAAGTGCCGTGATCCATAGCCAATTCAATTCTCTCCCAACCCACACTGATGTTTTATTCATCAAACAAGATGCCAATGAGAAAGTCCATCTCTGTGTTCTACTCACTCCAATACATCAAACAGCAGGCAGAGATGTATTGGCCCGTGCCAAGGGTGTCCAGATTAATAATGTCTCCACGCCCGCTATTTGTTTCTTTAAGCACCGCTGCAAAGCATTCTCCGACATTGTGAATCGCGGCTCGGCAGCATGCTTGATGTCGAGCCATAAATATCAGCGATAGCTTTTTTTTTTTGGGGGGGGGGGGGGGGGGGTGACCCTGGTGCATGATGTGAGAGATACCTGACGAAGCATATTGGAGATGGCGACCCAGCTGTTATGTTTTAATACACAAATGAGGCATTATGTAATGCTAACTTTTGGTGAACTGAGGAGAAATCTACAGACGCAAACAGACAAAGTGCAGTGAAATAAACACCTAAATGTGTATTTTGGTTGTTTTCTTTCCACTAGTCTGAAAGAAGACACTCAGAAATGACCAGTGCATGAAGAAAATATGTTTTTGCATTAGATGTCTGGCCTTATGTAATGGTACAAAAGTACTATCAGCTAAATGTACTTATGGAAAAAGTAGAATGGCCCCTGTGTTTAATCTTCAACATAGCACCATCCTTCATGATGATGATGATGTGATTTCTATATCAAGTCTGAATCTGCAAAGTAAATGTAGCTGTGAGATAAATGCAGTGGAGTAAAAAACATATAAAACATATTTCTCTGTGAGATGTAGCGGAGTAGAAGTGTAAAGTACCATCAAATGGAGACACTCAAGTAGTGTACAAGTTACTTAAAGTCGCACTTAAGTAGTGCAACTGTTCTGTAACTTTCCACCACCTGACTTCAAACCTTGCACTACTCGTGTGCGTAACTACTCTGAAGAGAAGCGGGTCTAAAGTGGCAACGTTACACTCCTCGTCTCTCCCTTCAACACGAATAGAATACAGCTCGGCTCAGCCATCAGTGCAAATAGTATCGGTGGAACAATAAGCTCGGGCGTTATTGCCTCGCTGAAGTTATATTTGTCTGTTTCCTTTAATAGACGAGACAAAACGGCAAACCGCTGTGTGTGTGCGTGCGGCCCTCGAGTGACCCCCGTCTCCACCAGATTCATGATCAAAACATCTCCTGTTGTGCAGCAAAACATTTTCAAAGCACATTAGCCGACGCGGAAAATCTGAGAACATTCACTCGTGAGGAACATGGATGGCCAACAATTAGCCATACATTAGAGGGGGTTATGTGAGCCATGTAAATGAGAGTGAATGCAAAAGCAAACACACCATTAAGCTGATGGAACCGGGCCACAGAAAGCCCGACTCCCTCCCCAACACAACGATTAAACGTGCCACTATGCTTTTAGTGCACTAAACATTCCTAAATAATAGGGGGAAAGTAGGAGCTCGTTCAGCGATGACAGCCCTTACTAAGGAGCTGTGTACATTCGTGGCTACACAATGCCATCCGCTGGTGTTTACATGCATTGCAAGCGGAGCCCTGAGACGTCACCGAGGTTGAATTTCGGTCACCTTTTAGTCATTCGCAGCAACATTAAAAAGTGATTTTACTTTTAGGCTGACTGCACAGATTTTGCACCCAAAAAAAAACACCTGGGTTCCTAAGTGTGACTGTGGGTCAGGCTGCTGCAACATTCAAAACAAAACAGCATATCTGAATATGTGAAGGGAAGCCTAGCTCTCTTAGACGTTAAAGAGCAATCAGGAGTGAAATACACAGAGGAGCCATCACGCAAACAAGACCAATTTAACCAGCTCCACCGCGGTGGGAACCCAGCCGACAGTCAAATGAGATGGAGGTGATTTAATAACTACAGCAAAACAGAAAGTAAACACACAGTCGGACCGATCCATTTGAAAAGCTTTCAGGTTCAATCCACACCGGGGCGAGGCTATTAAATATTTGGCTTGAGTTTATTGTGTGTTTATTCTTCTGTGAAAAAAAAAAAAAGAAGACCCGTGAAGTAAATTAAATTCTGTTTTGCAGCTTCATGTTAATACACAAGAGTAGACGCAGATACACACTGCTGTACTCGAGCTGAAAGAGAAGACACAATGACACACACACACACACACACACACAATAAAATGAAAGCACCGGTACAATAATAATAATAATAATAATACTATTACTACTAATAGATTTGGTTTGTATAGCACGTTAAAAAGTACTTAAAAGGCATAGTAAATGTGAAAGACAAGCAAACGAAGCAATAAAAGCAAAAACAATAAAAAACAAAACACATTATAACATATAAAAGCAATTACATTATAGTGATGATTACAATAATGAATCACAGATTTAAATAGGTGGGTGTTGAGTACTGCTTTGAAAGAGGGCAGTGAGGGAGAATATCTGAGGTGTTGGGGGGGGGGGGGGGGATGGACAGAGATCCAGAGGGGGGGGGGGGCACCATCGTATAAGCCCCCCCCCCCCCCCCCCCCCTCCCCTCTTCCCAGGTCTGGTGCTTGTGGACCGCGTGAGGAGGTTGCGGGTGGGAGGAGTGTGTCGGTGCAGGAGGTCAGAGAGCGAGGAGGGGGGGCTATAGGTTGTGTGGAGGGCTTTGTTGGTGAGGAGGATTTTGAACGGGCTTCTTTGCTGAAGGACTGGGGGGGGGGGGGGGGGTCACGTGATCTCTGGTGCTGGAGTAGGTGAGCAATCCAAAACAAAAGCTCCACAGAGTGCGGCCTCCATCTAAATTTACCACAGAGGATGAATCACGCCTTATCTTTTTTTTTTTGTACACAGTCCCCAGGAAAAACCGGTTTAGATCACAAAGTATTAATTGCAGCGCTGTTGTGTCGGGTTGCCTTCCAGAGCGTTGTGAAGGTGTTGTTTTGCAGCTCAGAAATACAATATCTGTAAATCAAGGTGACGTTATGCGAGGACTTAAAAAAAAAACCGTTGCAAACACACATCGACGTTCAGTTTGTTTCACAGATTCATGGCCGGGACAAACTCTTCTCTCACAAACACGACTTAGCTATCGTTTGCTCGCACTCTTGGTGATCTGGGAATTGAAGCTCATTTCAGCTGTTTACTTATACCGTTAATTCCTCTGGATGAGTATCAGTTTAAAGTCCTTCAAAATGCAAAATATGCAAAGAGGATTTCCAGCCAACAACAATACTAGTAATTAGAGTCTGAAATTAAACTCCTCAGATGTAAAATTAACTTGGCCACCCAGAGGCTCGGATAGCAAATGATAGAATGCAGCAACATGCCAACAATTAAAATGAGTGATTATGACAAATAGGGCCATATCCATTCCAGAAATATTACAGAGGAAATATGGATGTTCGGCCAAGCTGGTTAAGGAGCACATGAGTCATTGTGGTTTTCCATTTAACAGAAACAGGAGCGGAATAAATAAACTAGCTGAGCCAGAGCGGCCACATCTTTCTCTCTGCACATCTCACACTCTCCATTAAACCCTGCCGGGAACGAGTGATGCCATCACACTTTTAACAAGGCAGACAGTTCATTCTCAGTTCATCAGACTCAATAAAAGTATCCAATTATAAAACGTCCTCCGGGTATAATAAATCCAACTCTTCCCTGAATGTTTTACTTTTGGGACTCATCCCGTCTTGATGTCAGAACGCTGAAGGATTTTATAAAATGTGAATATTATATTGAGCAGCACTCCCCCTTCTGGACAAAAAGGTTACTGCAGGTGGATCAAACCGGCAGGGGAAGATACACCGTTACTGCAAAGTAACTAAGTACTGTGCAGTACAACTTCACTTTACCGGAGTATTCCCATGTTGTGCTACTTTGTACTTCAATTGCACCACATTCATCAGACAGCTGTCGTCACAAGTTGCAGATTACGATGTCCATTCTGCATTATGAGTACTTTTGATGCTTTAAGTATATTTAGCTCACAATACTTCTGCACTTCTTTTTCCCTTTAATGTTTGAATGCAGTATTTGTACATCGTGTTATTGCTACTTTTACTCTGAAGTAAAGGATCCGAATACTTATTCCCACTTTGCTAATGTGTAGACTTGATAGTCATCAGATTGAAGGATGCTGAAATTCACAAAGTCATGTGATCGGAACAAAGAGATGCATTGGAAAATCACGAGACGTGGACACAGCATTGCTATAAAGTAAATCTTTAATTTGGTTTATAGTTTCTGACGTAGTTTCATTTCTGGTTGTTAGTTTCACTGGTCATTACAGGAATGGAATGCTGAAAGCTGAAGAGTAATCAACACTTGTTATCTTTCGGATTTGTACATAAATTTCTAATACATATGTTTTTTTTTCTTTATTATATATATATATATATATATATTCCCATTTATGTGTATATAAAATTAAATAAACCTCTTAATTATTGCAAAAACATAAATTCAAACATGAAGATGAAGACAAAAAAAAAATGAATCAAAGGGAAATACAATCCACTCTTTCATCAAGTTGACATTCACGAGGATTTAAAGCCCCCATCCTCTCTGCCTGAGGACTGAAAGCCCCGAATACGTCCCTGTTTGTAAGGCCCATCATGAAGTACATTCCCTTTTCCCTGTGATGTGTCACCTGATAACCAATGCACAACGTGTACACTACATTAAAGCCACTTATTGCTCTCTTCAACATCGGTGTTTTTGAGATAAAGGTACAGCTCCGGTAAAGTGCTCGAGTGGCGTAAGATGGTGGAGAGCGATGAGGTAAACGAGGGAGGAAAACAGTCTCTGGGTGGTGGAGTAACGACACCGCGGGGGTCATCAGGTCGATGTGTGTGTGTGTGAGTCATACTGTGATTGCTCTCGCTATAATTGGAGAGCGTCATCCGCAGTCTAACCGCTCTTACAGTACTTAAAGGAACAGACCAGTGTTTTAAATGTTTCAGCACACAAATCATGTGGTAACCAAATTAGTGTTTTTCAAAGCATGGTAGATTTTGTATCGGTGTTTTTCATATTTTTCTGGCAACCATTCATCTCCATTCATTCTATTACCTTTAAAGAGTAGCTCTACTTTTGTTTTCTTCTGAAAACAGTATTTCTATGCCCTTATGTACATTGAAACAGTTTTCCGTCACTGTAATCGTTTGTCCTGGTCACACTGGCCCTTAAAAGATCTTAACATCTCCTCTGAATCCATTTTCAATGTAATTGATGGAAGACAAAATACAGTTTCATACAAAAAAAATGCATTCCAGTGTTCCACAGAAGATAATGTGAGCTTGAAACAGCAGTCGAACGTAAACAAATGAAGTGTCTATCTTCCAAACTCAAAGTCTTTTTTAGAACAAAAACTCCCCTTTTTAGTGTTTCATACTAAAAACATTTCTACTTTGGAAGACAAACAGAAGACACAAGAAGTCTCTCAGACTGTTGAGGGTTCATATTGAACTTATGAATGATGATCTCTTTACGGCTTCAGTGGACATATGAGCATGTCAACGTTGGTGTAACATAGATCTGAACTGTAACAGGCCTAGAGGTCGACCTGAAGCCAGTTTAAAGTCTCTACAAGGTTTGTTATTCTCTGGAGAATGAATGGAAACTAATGGTGGCCTGAATAGCAGGAAAAAAACAACCTCAAATCTAAAACATGTGAAGAGTTTTGGTCCGCATGCGTAGCTGATTAAAGTTGTTGCCTTCACTTTACTCTTCCCAGTGGAACAAGTGGAACTTAAGCAGAGTTTGGGTTTAAATGGTACGAGTACCGATTAGAGTTTATAGATGTAGATCCAGCCACTTTCTGCTGGAGCCTGAACTCCACAGTCTAAAGTTTGGGTGACAAATGGAGTGCAATGAAAAATAAACATGAGATGCAAAAAACAAAAAAAACAGGATGAAGTTCTTCTAAACTTCTGTAAAGCACATGGAGTGATGTAATGCACATGATTCCAGATAAAGCACTTGACAATAACATAAAGGGACTTGCAGTTACAGAAATCCCTGTAAAGCCCCAAAAAAACATAATTGTACAATAGCGCGGTTAAAGAAAATAAAGCGCATGAATAAAGCAAACGTTAAAAAGACAAAAAGCCGTAAAGCTGAAGCGACTGCTGGTGAGGCAACAGTGTTGTTGTAGTCCAGTCCAACACATTCATTAAAAACATCGGCCATGACACCCAGCGTGGAAATCAAGAACAGCGAGCGTTCATTTGAAGATACAAGCGATTTAAATCTAAAGACTTTCATTTGTGTTAATGCGTCGAGCGAGACAACGGCAAACATGACGCGTACAATTAAATAGGTTCTTCTGTAGGCTGTATGGCTTAAGATTGAGGTTTCCTGCACCAAACATCCCCCCCCACCGTGGGAGAATGTTTGCCCAAAAAAAAAATATGCATTTGGTTTGAAACGGAAAAGTATGAAAATAGTCGGGGGGGGGGGGGGGGGGGGGTTCGTCTTCTTCTTAAGAATTTAGAAGTGTCTGGGATAATGTGACGCGATCAGGGGTTTTATTTCTCTTGTTTTGAGGTTCGTCTTAATCTGAATTGGAGGTTTTTGGTTTCTTATAGTTGATCACATCCCCCGAGCTAACTAACGACTTTGATATTCTCTCGGAGAGACACTCTACTTTGCATTCACACGTTCACACGTGGGAGTACGTTTAGAAATTCATTACTTTGCCGCAACCTTCCTGAAAACCCACTTATCAGTCTCTGCAGAGCAGTTTAAGGGTTAAATGAGCAACACAACCGGCCTTTAAATGGAATCAAAGAGCATCTGGGACGATGGTTTAGAACTATTCCCCAACAGCAGCGCATTAAGAGCACATTCACGAGAGAGAGAAACACTTCTCGGGCCTCTTGTTGCTGCAGAAGTATAAATAAATGGATGAATTCAACGCTGCGTGTAAATACCACTGTCCTCTCAGCAGCAATAAAAGGAGGGTTTGAAGACGGGGGGGGGGGCCGCATGTCATTTGGCTTGTCACTTCAGGGTTTTAAACAACCCCTCTCTCTTCGACCCCGTCCCTGTTGACATTTACAGCACAGTTCTCTTCTGCGACACTCCGTCACGCGCTGACATTTCCCGACAGTAAATTGAATTTGGTCCAGACGGGGGAAATGAGATGCTTTAAGGTTCGACCCTCCCATCGCTCAGCTACAATTACCCTTTCAGAGCTTGGGAAGCAGGAAAAGTACAAGGGGCAAAGAAAAGGGAGCGAACGCGCTCGACAGCGGTGCACGTTTAATATATATATATATATATATATATATATATATATATATATATATACACTCAAGATTTACATGAGCGCGGACAAAATATCCTCTTATCCTCGCTGTAGCAAGCGTAGCAAGCCATTCACAGACGCGAGGAGAGGAGAGGAGTTAAAGGACACGAGCAAGGCCGTCAGGTGGTTGTGCTCGTTCCCCCTCAGCTGTAAATGTGAGCCTTCTGGATGAAATGTGAGCCTTCTGGATGTAAGAGGATCAGGGAGCATTCAACGGCCACTAACAGCCAGGAGACTGGAGCAGTGGCTCAGTCGGGCCTACTGCAGAGGAGGAGGAAGAGTTTCAGTGCTGAAGGTTGTTCTCCAGCGTACGGCCTTTGGACGGGGCCGGCGAGTTATAATGGACCCGGGTGGAAGAATACTTGCTGTGGCCCACGAGATGTTGAAATGGATCAGAAAAGCATCCCATCAACACCACCCCCCCCCCCACCCCCCCCCCCCCCCCGGAATGATTTGTCTCAATTCTATTTGAACTGAGCGGCTGTGTTAAGAAACGACGCGCAATGTATTTCACACGCAATGTACAACCGGATACAGTACAGTAGAGAAAAACAAGCTACGTTAACAACGACCACACACGACTATGTTGTCGTGCGTGCAGATACATTTTTAACTGTTTTTTTAATGCCCGTGTTTGATTTTAGCTTTGACTTCTGCAGTGTGTTCGCCTCAATGGGTTGCATGTTTACAAGATGACTGGAGTTTTAAAGGGTATTCATAAATATAGGATATTATAATCAATTTACATATTTTACACATCTATACTGCATAGAATTACTTTTTTTTTTTGTCATGAGATGCCGACAGTCTTTGGCCGTGGCTGCACTCGTCTTGTTCAATGACACTTGTGTGTTTCGGATGCACCAGGTCGGTCATCATGTGGGGGTCCACACGTGACCCTTCTATGTGACCTGCCTGATGCGGATATGTTTTTGTGGTCAAAAGGAGCAGCTGTAAAACGGTGGATAAACATATTTCATTTCCTATAACTTCTTCATAGTAAAAGCTTTTGTTTTGAAGCAGCAACACCAGGACGTGTTTTTTCATCAGCGGTAACTGGAACACGACTCAGGGCAGCGGGTCTTCTCCTTGCTAGCCGCTCGGGAGAGGAACTCCCGTGATTACGGAGATCGGATGACGACAGTCGCATTGAAAAGACAAGTGTAACCACGGCCGTGAATCTTTTAAGACGCGAGGATGGATTGTACAAAGTAACCGTCACTCGCCGTGTAAATAGCTGAACAGTGATGTAGAGCACAGAGGCTTCTAGTAGCGACCAGTGACAACACTGAAGAATGCAAATTGGCATGTAAGAGAGAGAGGAGAGGAGAGAGAGAGAGAGAGAAGAGAGAGAGATGAGAGAGAGGAGAGAGAGAGAGAGAGAGAGAGAGAGAGAGAGAGAGAGATGAGAGAGAGAGAGAGAGAGTGAGAGAGGAGAGAAGAGAGAGAGAGAGAGAGAGAGAGAGAGAGAGAGAGAGAAGAGATGAGAGAGAGAGAGTAGAGAGAGAGAGAGAGAGGAGAGAGAGAGAGTGAGAGAGAGAGGAGAGAGAGAGAGAGAGAGAGAGAGAGAGAGAGAGAGAGAGAGAGAGAGAGAGTGAGAGAGAAGAGTGAGAGAGAGAGAGAGAGAGAGAGAGAGAGTGAGAGAGAGAGAGGAGAGAGAGAGAGAGGAGAGAGAGAGCAACTCTGTCCTGATGTAATAAAATCAGCTCATGTGCTCTGAAAGTTAAAAACATGGTTGTGAGGGTGACTGTTGGATGGGCACTTCTTCATTACATCAAGAGAGACAACTACTGCTAGTTTTAAAGGGTGGTTTAAAATTGAGGTAAAACATAAAACATCTACACTGAAGCGTGACACTACGACATGTGATTTCACTTCAGAAGACTTGGACGGGGAATCAAGCATGATATCACCGACATCAGAACATCTGTGCTACATCACTGGCGGTCGCAGCTTCCCAAACGCTCGGCTTCGCTCCACGTTTTGTAGGTCCAAACAGCTTCATACAACAGCGAGGGTGTGGGGGGGGGGTCTCAGAGTCCGCCTAACTCCCTCCGCAGCAACAGGACCCGAAAGGTCTGTAAGCACGACTACGAACACTGGATCAAACTCAAAACAGACGTTAGTACCCCTGAACGTAAAAATAGGTTTAAAACAAAAAAAAAAAAGACAAAGATATAAATGCACCAAGTGAAAAGGTGCGACGTAAAGTAAGGCCAAATATTAGAACACTAAATGTTTGAATATCCAGCGAACAGTGTCAGTGAGATACTGGATTAAAACAAGCACCGTAAACACAAGTGCCATGTTGGAAAGAGAAACTAGATTGCTTTGTTGATTAAATTTAGAGGCCCAGCACGTCTCAAAGGTAGCTTTAAAAGACAGAAAAACAACAGGAAGTCATTAAAAAAGGAAAACCAGTCTGACAAGTAACAATGATATTGTCTGACACTAAAACAGTCCAGACCTTTGGTAATGCATAGTTCTTTCCTGAATGTCTGAATGACTATCAACCACAAACTCCACCCATCTCTCAGACTGCAGCTGTTCCGATTCCCGTCTAAAAGAATACAGAGCGATGATAATTAAAAACTAATGGCTCTTATATTTCTGCTCAGACGATCTCCGTTTGTGGTTACAGCAATAGCAGTTTTGGCTTGTTTGGTGTCTGAACCAAATGAGATAACTTAGAGCGGAGCAGTGAGGCAGCGCTCTCTCCTCGACTAAGTGAGGGCGGCCACGCAAGCCTGACCCCCCCCCCCCTATCCGGGTCTGCTGTGTCAAGGCAGGAAGGGTTCGTCCTCCTCCTCGTCTGCGCTGGGGCCGGGGTCGCTCAGGCACCTCGTCAGCTTCTGCTGATCCCGGCCTCCGTCCGCCTCGCCTGGCTTGTTGGCTCCACTCAGCTTCATCGTCAGGCCCTGGTCCTCCTCCTCCTGCTGCTTCTTCTTCTTCTGCTGCTGGTGCTGCTGCTGCTGCTTGCTGGCCGCTTTGAACTCATCCAGCAGGTTGACGGAGTCCGGAGACTGAGGAGAGGCCAGGTCTACCTGGATGGTCGGCACGCGGTCCGACTCCGGCTTCGTGCTGTAGGCTTGCGGGTCTGCAATATCAGGGAATTAGCTTTACTGAGGCTTTAACAAAAAAAAAAAAAAGGGATTGAATTTCATTCCGACAGCGTGCATGAACGTACGATGTACAAGGGGAGGAGAATTATGGTCAACAAATATTAAGGTCAACGAAGCTACAATCACGGCACAAACTCGAGGCTTTTTCAGATATTTCACGACACGACAAAAACAACGAGTCACAATGATTTAAGATGCAACACATGCGGGAGATAATTCCCCTTTTAGCTAAAACTCATGATGAGAAACAAGCTGAAATTCAAACACACATCATGCTTGACTCTTAAATCAGGTCTTTGCTAAAATAAATCATCGGCGTTTGGCCTCATGCCATGAGATCCCCTCGTTAGTGATGAGCGATTAATGAGTGTTAACGAGCAACACAACCGACCGCATGCAATGTTAGGATCGCTGCCGGGTCGTCACAACTCAGAAAGGACTCTTCTCTACACTCACTACATACCTGGACTGCTTTTGTTTCCTTTCTGCTGCTGAGCAGGTTTGAAATCAGTACCTCGGCCTAAAATGAAACCACACACACTGGTTTACATGCCGGGCTGCCACATGCAAACATATTTCCCTCAGCGGGGGGGAAATATCTGCGGCTGCAGGCGTGAACAGTAGCAGTGCTTTCTACGGTGTTTATTGTTTCGGGGGAAAAGCTGCCACGAGAGACCGAACACAATATAATGTCTCATCACCGTGGGTGCGTATCGGTGGCGTAGTGAATTTCCTCCGATTGTTTTTTTTGACGCGGTACAGTTTCAGTACGATGGTGTGTGTTGTGCGCTCGGCTGCGTTTACCTGAGGCCAGTCTGGCTCTACACATGGTCGGCGAGTCGGGCGAAGCAGCAGGCACCGTCAGGTAGTTATTCATGTCTTTTATCTGGGAACACACAGGGACGGTGTTTGGTCATGGGATGATTCAGGCTTTCATGTTAACAGGAAGTACACACTCGGCTTCATTTAATTGTTTGTCGTGCAGCAGTTCTGGTAAGTCACTATTCATTAAAATGACGCGCTGCTTGTCTGTAGAAATGGTCTCGAAGTCTACGGTGGCTTCTAGCACATTCAATTTACCCCAAAACAGGAGTCTATTTTCATTATGTAATTACAGGCTGATGAAACGGAAGTTAGTGGTCGGGCCACTCAACCGTGACAATAAATCAAACACAAATTTGTGTCGAGAAAATGTTTTCAGGAGACTGAAGGTGGACTTTAATTAGAGCACAGAGCATAAATTTGGCAAATCATTAAATCATTTAACTGCTTGGTGGCCCGGTATGAAATGAGAAAAGCAGCTGTTCATCTGTTGCTTGTTTTTTTTGTGCTTTATAAACGTCTACTTTGTTATACACCAGATTACGTAACAGGCACACTGCTACGGTATCACAAAATGTCAGCGTTGGCTTATCAACAGAATGTGTTTTGTTCAAACGTGCCGTGACGAGGTGTCAGTAAAATGTGATAATGCAGACAGCCGGCTCAGACGGATTCTTGATTGAAGAGCAGTTGCCCTGGCGCAGAGTGATGATCATACCTTCTTCTCCAGCTCAATCATCTGTTGCTTCTTGATAAAGTTACCGAAGCCATCCTCGTACGGATCCGCCACCAGAGTGTGTCTGTTGTAGGAGCGCAGCTGAGAGAGACGAGAGACATAAAACAACTCAGTTTCAGAGGACAAATACGAGTTGTACAAGTACATGAAAGAGGGAAGGTTTTCTTTATCTCAGATCATGATGACCACAAGGGGAAAAATCAATGAGAAGTGCTTTTCTGTGTTCCAAAACAATCAAAGTCAGTATTATGATCAATGTATGAGCGGAGCTACTGATTGAATTCTAACTCTTGTCACAATCAATGCGCTACACTGTAGTCTAATACCACTTTGTTTATCAGTGCAAATCAATATGAAAAGTGATGTGCTCTGAACTCCCGGTAATACAATCAACGCATCTCGAGCGGCTCTCGTCGTCGACGCAGCCGTGTTACCCGCTGCCGTGTCCTCTGCAGGTTACTCCTCAAGATCTTCCTGATCTCCTCCTCTCGGCCTTTAGGCAGCTGGGACAGAGCTCTCTCTGCCGACTTGGCAAGAGGAGGCTTCTTGGGCTGGATGTTCCTGCAGAAATATGCAGAAAAAAAAAGAGTCAGGACTATCACAGTCTGTGCGACAGAGACACGCGTCTGTCATGAGCGCTTCTGTCGGGACACGTGGCAAACTGTCGTGATGATAATTTCATTATTTCCTCCTGGTATCCGATGACTAAGAGAAAGTTTGGGTTGTCAGTGACAGCTTGTGGAATTAAACAGCCAACGTTAGAGAGCTGACATTAGCTCTTTCTGGAACAGTAAGTCAAAGTATCAATAATGTAAGTGGCTTGTCAACTGTGAAGTGATGTTATAACCGGATTCATTTAGCTGACACGTCCGTCCTTGGTTTGGTTGCGGTAGAGTGAGAAAAGAATCAGCAGTGATCAGACTAATTCTGAACCACTGCGCTTCTCTCCCGAGTATCCGACTTTCTCCAGCATTTAGTTACGTTTAGTGAAGTATGACTAATGCTCTCGCACCGGGTAATGAAACTGACCAACGCTTAAGTCAGCATTTCATCCCTGACTACTTGGTGCTGCAGATGTGAAATGAATGAGACCTGTGCAGATGCTCACATTAGGTTTTGTGATGATAACCGAAGACTCCTCGCCCACTTGGGGCATTACAACATGATGACGGTGCTGCTTGTGTAACACCGGCTACAAAACAGCTGGAACACATCAGTGCTCGTCAGAGAACCAGCAACACGTGTAATTAAGGAACTATTTGCTTACAATCTTTGCCAAATCAACTTAAAAAGGTGATGACTTGTGAATATTGTGTTCTGCTGCCCCCAAGTGCTTAAAAACAACATTTCAAGTTGAAGTATTTCATTTGGGAGCGGTTGGTTGAGTGTGGTAAGAGAAGACAGAATGAGTGTATATACTCCTACTTACTGCATGGAAACGGTTGAAGGCATAGAAGCTGGCAGCTTGACTCCCCCTCCGCTCTCCACCAGCTCAATGGCCTGTTTCATCTCCATCTTGTGGTAGAAGGCGATGAGCTGTGGCTCTCTGGAGCGTTCGCCGGCAATCAGGCACTTCTTCACGTACTTCTTGTTGAAGCGGTTCAGTCTGGAAGGAGGAAATGAGTTACGGATGGAAAAACAGAGACACGGGACAAAGACAGCCGTGGGAGTACGAAGAGGAGAGGGAGAGATGCGAGAGGTTTGACACATACTGCGTCTTCTCTCAGGGGTTCAATCTATTAGCTGATTATGACAGAAAATTAACCAATGACCATTTCGACGATGGATATATAAAAAAGCAAAACTACACCTCTCTCAGTGAAATATATTTTTTAATGATTCTCAGATGATCACAAAAGTTATGACTGTTTATGAAGTTATGAAGTTCATACTTGTCCTTCCAGTGATGGTGTCCATAGTGTCCACAAATGTCCTCGATTCCAGTTAGTAGGTGGTCAAGGAACTGCGGATAAAAAGAGGCAAACAAAAAGAGGCTGAATCGGGCTTTTCAATACGACCCTCTGCCTTCTGTGGAGTGTTTTAATATGTTGGAAAAGACACTTTATTCAGAGGCATGATATTTTTGTACCTTGCTTTCTAATAAACACGACTTTCCAGGGATATATGCTGGAGTACATATATGTCATTTAGAGCAATTTAATTGGTCAAGGACAGATACTTTGCCATTTTTTCCAATGTCTTAAGTACTTGGAGGCAAAATGTGAAAAAAAGTTGCTGTATAAACTATAATTTATGATCAACAGTGTTATTAACTGTGATTACATGAATACTCCACCGCAGACGTTACTCAGCTGCATCTCACACCTTTTTGCTTCACCTGCAGTTACCGTTCCTCCCAGACAACATCATTATCAACAGCAGCAGGTGATGACGGGCTTTAAAGTGACGATGCCGGGAGAAAACCAGCAGCAGCAGCAGCAGCCGGGTGACTGATCGGACCGTGTGTGTGTGTGTGTGTGTGTGTGTGTGTGTGTGTGTGTGTGTGTGTGTGTGTGTGTGTGTGTGTGTGTGTGTGTGTGTGTGTGTGTGTGTGTCTCGTGGCAGCACGCCTGCTCAGAGAACCAGAGACATGAACCGATGCATTTGTTGCCCGGAGTGCAGTCGGCCGCAGGTCGCCCCTGGTGCTCTGATGACAGGCAGCGTAGCTATGGGAACAAGTCATTAAGCAGAGCCACAGAATGAACTTCTGCTTTGTCAGAAGAGACTGATTTATGTGCAAACCGCCCAGCACTGCGTGGGTGGCGGTGAAAAATTAATAAAAAAAAAAAAAGTGGCAACAGTATGAAAGGTTTCTCTAGACAGCGATACGTTATGATAAATCTCTTCTGGTTACACTAATACTGGGTCATAGATGTATTATTACCAACCTCTCGACACTGGGGCCTCTCCTTTTTCACCAGTTCACTGTGTGTCCATTTGTCATTTGAAGAATGGGACAGGTGTTTCATTTCTACCCATCTATAAAAGTTATGCTAATCTGAAAGCCCCTCGTGAGAGTTATATTTAACTAGACGCTCATTTTTCTAATCTTTGGATTGAGATTCACTGCGCTGTACAAGTACACTGTACAGTACAATATATGAGATGAAGTACCACCACACAGCCAGGAGGTGGAAGCAGCGATCCAGAAATGGCCTCAGCAGTACAGCAACAGAACATCAATGTGAGGACTTACATAAATACAACTGAAAGGAATGTATAATAGTATCACATTCATTCATTGTTGTGAGGCACGAACCTTTCAAACCATTTAACCATTTCATTTATCCACTGCATACCCAAAGGGTCAGGGGTTATTAAGATGTATGAACCATGAAGAAGTGCTCAGCTTCTGATCATGAAGGCTGGAGGTGAAAGGTCTTACCTGGGTGTGGATTTCCTCATTAATCGTCCGCTTGGCCTCCTGTTTCTTCTTCACTGCCAGAAGCTCCACAAGGGGCTTGATGGTCATGCCCTGCAAGAGGGATGAGAGGAACAAAGCTTTGTTCATTATTCCCCTCCTAACCTGAGCTAAAGATAGAAGCAGCCTCTTATCGACAACTCTGCGCTACGCAAGAACACATAAACCGTCATACTCTGATAACTGATATCGGTCACACTTCCCACATTTTGCAACGGATGATTAACAAACACATCAGGTCGTCGCACAGCCTTTCACAAAACCCTGTTGTTGTTTCCGTAAGTCTCTCACCACTTTAGAGAAAGACGGCATGTGGAAAGTTACAGATTTCAGCTGTGAAGATCTAAATCTGCTAAATCCACGCCCTTATCGCATTTATTACAGTTCAAAACAATATCATTTTGTGTTTCCACTGTTCCCCGGACATTCTTTGAAGTATACAAGTGGTTAAAAGTAAAGGCAGAGAGATGTTTCGTGCAGGAACAAAATTCAGCTGAAGAGAAATCCTGAACTTCTAAAAATGTTGATGTTCGTTACAGACAGAGAGTGATGCAGTTTCAATCACAGTGAAACAAAAGTGCTTTCTTCATATCGGTAAGTTGTTAGCACAAGGTTGTCACTGTGATTAGAATCTATTATCATAGAATATGGGCCGAGTTGAATTTGTTGCCACTGTGTCAAGTGGACATTTGAGGAACCGCAGGTTTTGGCACTTTCGTGTTGGCTTCATTTCCTGGGGGGGGGGGGGGGGTATGTGATTGTAAACACACTCAACTGATAAGTGCATACATCATCAACAACTGTGTGTTTGTCCCGGGTGTAAACTGGTTGGAAAGCAGCAAATGGTGCGTTTCCAACCATGCATCTTATGTTGATAAGCAAACAACTCAGACAAAAAGATCCAAAATAAACTCTTTTCCTCTTACGTTCTGGCACCAAAACAGTTTTTTTACTTTTACTTTGATTTGAGAAACCAAACCTAACTCCATTGTCGTTTTACTAGAAAGGGTTTATTTCTGGTCAGCTGTCAGCAGGATTAAGTAAAATACACTTAAAATACACTGCCACAACAGACTGGCTCCAGAAATGAAATCAAACATCAGTCTAATGTTCGGCTACTACTTGATGATAACCAGTAGAGTGTGTGTGTGTGTGTGTGTGTGTGTGTGTGTGTGTGCTCGTGCCTGTCTGCACCTAAAAGCTCCAGCGTATCATTCTGCTTCTTAAAGAGATTACGCCGACCATCTGGTTAACTGTAAGGGCCTAAAGTGGATGACTGAAGGTCCCTTCAGCTCTTTCACAACATCCAGTCATGCCATCAGGCATGCATGCAAAGGAACCTACACTTGGACCACCTCGTGCTTACTGCAATTCAACCACAACAAACATTACAAAAGGATCTTCAATAACTACATTTATTCCTTCACCTTAAACAAGAGGAATCCAGAATGTTTGAGGGCCCGCTTGATATTAACAATAGTTCAAATAACCAATGACAACTAAGCAGACAAGTCCACAAATCCAGAATCTTAACTGGTTATACTGTAATAAAGTATTCAGCAAAGTAAAGTAATCCAACAAAAGAAAGGAAATACCACCCATCAGTATACTCAACGTTTATTACATTACTTGTAAATTGTCATATAGATGATTATTATGATAAAGATCTTCACTTCAGACCATCTAGGCTGACTCTCTTCCAAATAAAAAGACAACCCCACTCTCACAGAGTCATACTTTTAAATAACTCCACATGGCAGGTGAAAGGAGCCTCTCCCCTCTCACTGCACAGAGCTGAATCCAGCAGCATGAATAAAACATGTTATCGCCTCCGAGGAAAGACTCCATGTCTATGGTTCTATTTTAGCTGCCTCCACTCTGGATCCAAACCACATCCAAGAACGTTCCTACAGTTTCACCAGGGGACAGGTTTATCTGACAGGACAGGTTTATCCGACAGGACAGGGGCAGATGCATTCAATGTCGTCTTCATCTCGCCTTTTGTGTTAATGTGTTTGTATGTTATGTGTATGTGGACAGCAGGACTGTGTGTCTACATGAACCACATGTTGTGTTCCTTCTGCATGTGTTTTAGATCTGATGCACTAATTAGCCCACCTGGCTGCGTACTTTATTAAAAGGAGAAGCTGAAATCACATTTTCCCAAACCAGCTGGAGCTGTTTACTTCAAGACCAAACAGATCAAAGAACGTCCGACTGCTTGATGCAACATCGAATGGATCTTTTTTCCTTGGAACGCAACTACACGAGCCTTTGATGATCAAACCTCATTATTACCGGTTAGATTAACGAGATTCACAGCGTCTAATTGAACGGTTGTTCTGAGATAGATTGGTTTTGTCAGTGGACCCATCAGTGGGAATTCAAAACAGTGATGTAATCTAAAACTGAAAAAAGCTAGACTTACTGGGAAAATATAATACACAAAAAAAGGAATTTTGGTGCACCTGAGAGGACCAAAAGTACTGTAATGTTTTCACTCCAAGTTAAGAGCCACAGCATCTCTTTGCATTGTGCATTGACTGTGGCCATGATAACATCCCATTACGAGGCGAACACATGAGGAAAGTCGGTTGAAAACAAACCAGGACGACCTAAACCGAGTGCTCTTACCTGAACAAAGACCGTGAAGAAGATGACGGTGATGATGGCAGTAAGGAACATCTCCCTCATGGGAAATTGCTCCTTCTTAAGCAGGAAGCCAAGAGAGAAGGCGATGGCGCCTCGCAGGCCACCGTAGGCCACAATGAACTGGTCCTTGGTCGTCAGCTTGACGATGCGGAACTTGTTGATCACGTAGGTCAGACCCACCACACCTGGGGAGGACAACGTAATGAGAACGGGAGGTTTGTGACTTTGTGTGCGTGTAATAGACGTTAAGTTAATACCATAAGAAGAAAGTATTTTCATGTCAAATTAAAATGCTTTCTGGAACAAGGTTTTTCAATGTGCTTTTCCCGTCTTTCACAGTCATCGTTTTCCTTATTACAATTATGAAAGCCAGCTTACTAAGACTTGATATAGCATGACCGTCACAGTTATCATCCCATCTGCTTTTGCCCCAAATATCATGCGCGGTAATGCCAGCTTTTTAAATCTATCTCAGACAAAGTCTGCTATTTGAACTTAATATCAAGTTCAAAACTCTAAGGCATACTTTGGAAAGTTGTACCGCAAAAAGATATGTGATTTATAGTAAACATAAAACATCAGAGTGGCTCTTTAACTGACAGGAGAAGAACCACTTGAACTGTTCTCCATCACAAGATCTGGTCTCATGTGATGCCAGTAACACGTGCACGACTACTGATTGCAACAGTCACAGACAGCATATTTGTGTCTGGAACGTTTGGTCAAAGCCTCGTCCGCTCTTCAGGCTGAGAATGTCACATAGAGAAGTCAGTATTGCCCGCCTCATCGTTCTTTCACTTTGCGTATCTCTCGCTCTCTCTCCAACGACACTAATAACTCTCGTATGACAAATCAGGAACAGAAGGACTTGTGACAGCCTGAAGTCCACCCGGAAATCCTCGGCGGTGCTCCTTCTCACACACCGACAGCTGTGTGATGAAACGTGATGGCGACAGTTCCTTGTTCCCTTTTTTGCACACATTGACATCCTTTGTGTGTAAATTACAGCTCACTTCAAAGTGCACTATAATACGTGGATCTCCTTAGAAGATGTATGAATACAAAGCAACTTATTTTTGTTGCGCTTCTTGATTTGCATTTAAGCCCAGTTGATGACAAACCGGTTAAATTTAAAAGCACTTCAAGATGAAATATGAAGTGATTGTTTCATTAAAGATTCATCGATAAAAGCCAACCGCATCATCAAAAGAGGTCTTGCATGAATTAACACCAAAAACTCAGCATGGCACCACTACATTTACTTCAAGATGTAAGAATCACTGCAGCTGACCTATGACCCGTGACACCAGACACAGAATGACGGTGACGGTGACGAAGGTCCAGTTCCAGGAGTGAGGTCCGTCCACCGTGGCCACACCCAGGAAGATGAAGATTAGCGTTTCGCTGACGCTGCTCCACATTTTCAGGAAGTACTTGATGGTGGTGTGGGACTTGTGGGATATGTTGGCCTCCACATAGGTCCGCATCACCGCTCCGCAAGATATTAACCTGGAAGGAGAAAAGGCAGATGTCATCGGAAATTAAACACAGTTGAACAATGAAGCAAAGTACAAATAAGAAATGTTAGAAATGTTAAAAGGAAACCCTAACTTAAGGAGAAGGGGGGGTTTTACGTGAGTCATGAGCAACAGTAGCGTCAGAGGCTTCCTCTAAAGGAGTGCTGTGGATACCCAGAGTTCCAAACCGATTTTGGAAACATGTGACACCAACAAAGATGTCTCCCTCCCTGTCTGGTGGTCACTTCTCTATTCCATTCTGGTGTCAAGCAATGATTCTAGGTTAAAGGCCAGAGGGACAGAAATAAACGCCAAACATGTCCCATAATCCTCAGCGGCTACTCAACCTCCTCCTCCATGTTAACGGTGGTTTGGTTCTCAAGGCTTTAGGGAACGATGAAAGGAACCCACGCAGTGAGCCGTTTCGCCTTTTCTTTATGAACCGAGGAGCAAGGAGACAGCCACAGGCTTTGGAAGAAATTGTCCTTGAAGCTACGCATCCTTCGGCCCCCGAGACTCAGTACATCATCCCCTCCTGTCTGCAACATCAATAACACCCAGCACCTCAACCAGGAAATAGATTGAAAAATACCTGAGGAGCAGATGAGAAACGGCACCTCAGGGAATGTTGGGACGCCAATAAATTAAGGCTTGGTTTAGGGGACGTTGGATCAGATTAATTCATTATACTGCTGGTTATACGGAGAGCAATCTGCCAAGACGTACAGTTGAGATACTGTCAGGGCAATGACTGAAATAGGTTTACCCTGCAGTGGCATGTACATCGACCATGACATCTCATCACTGAGGGAAGATCCACAGAATACAAATGTGATGCAAGAGGGACGTCCCTGAGACAGCTGGAGTATTTCACAGGTTCCAGAGAGCGCAAATGACACACTAGATACTGAATTTGTAAATGGGGAACCTGTATGAAGTATTTCACTCACTGGACGGAGGAACCAGAACTGTCAGTCTTAAGGATTATAAGACGAACCATGCTGACAATCCATGGTCTCAGTGTTCTAACAGGCTTTAAAAGACGTCTACTGAAAGCATGCGCTACATACGCAAAAGAAAGTAATTAGGATTTGTCACATTTTTTAAAGAAATTTGGTAAAAACAGAAAATTATTAACATTAAAATATGAATATGTAATAGATACAGTACAGTTACCCCCCCCCAAACTTACGCCATGATGCCAGAGAGGTGGAACATCTCAGCTGACAGGTAGGCCATGTAGCTGTACACGAAGACAAACAGTGGCTCTATGACACGCGTGTGGGAGGTGAAGCGTGAGGTGAAGGCGGTCAGGAACCCATAGATAACTCCAATTAGAACGCCACCCAACGCAACCACCAGGAAGGAGACGACTCCCAGGAAACAGTCCAATAGCGTCACTGTGCCGGCACCCGAGTACTCCTCAAACAGGTGGTATAACACCTAGGAGAAGGGGAGTATGAATACACAAGATTAGAAAGAAAGTAACGGGATGTTGATAGGATGATAAAAAAAGTTAAGCGTATATCTCATACAGCTGTATTGATTCTAAAATCCCAAAACAATTTGTGCCAAATGGATTAAAAAATACTTTATATTGTGTACCAAGCATTTACTAAGCATCTCACTATGTAACACAGCATTCACTTACACAAGTGTTGCGATAGCTGATGTCAAAAACACAGGTCGTTGAAGCTAAAGTTGGTGCCTTGGATAGCTATGATGCTGAAGTAACTTCATACTGAGGATGGTGCTGTTGTTAGCTGGGGATTATTGTGTAGTGACAGGGTAGTCGACAGATCACTATGTGTGTGTTGACAGGTTAAGTCTAACTGTGTTGTGGTTATACGAATTATTAAGTTTAACACACAACCTGATGTGGTGATAACACCCAGGGACTTTTTAGCTGCTTCCCAGACTGCTGAGCTAAACAACACTTCAGTTTTAATTTACAAATGACTTGATGCTCTTCATAAGGAGACAATGTTAATGTTTCTATGGTCACCAGAGTTACAACTACCACCCAATTATGTCTGTGAAGATACATGAGCTTCTGAAGGCTACAGCAAACGGTTTACATCTCGGGCACATGTATTCCTACTCTACAGGTCTACCTCATTGGAGAAACAATAAAGCAAATAGAAGCATGAAAGCCTCCTAGCAGCCACACATTTCCTTATTTTTTGGTCACTCACCACAGTGACGGCGTCGTTGAGCAGTGATTCGCCGAACACCAGGATGTGCAACAGTTCATTGATGTGGATCTCCTCAAACACGGCCAGCACAGCGACGGGATCCACAGCGGAGATGATGGAGGCGAACAGCAGACAGGGCAGGAGCTCTAGCGAGTTGAGGACGGACGGACTGCCAGGCTGGATCTGGCACACGGCGTACAGCAGACCTCCGACGAAGAAGGTGTTCCACAAGGTCCCCACGACGGCGAACATCAGGATGGTGCCCAGGTTCTCCATGAAGGGACGGATGGGCAGGAAGTAGCCGGCATCCAGGATGATGGGCGGCAGCAGGCAGAGGAAGAACGAGTTGGAGTCCAGCACTGGGGGGACCTCTTCTCCGGCTAGTTTGATGAGCCCCCCCACGAGCAGACCCACCACGATCAACAGGCAGCTCTCTGGCACAATACCGGACAGACGAGGAACCAGGTGGAACCCTGGGGACGGGGATGGACAAAAAAAAAAAAGGATAAGATGCAGTGGCATGGAGGAAGACAAAGAACAAGAACGAGGGAGTGGTTTACCTGGAAATTGGAATGGTTCCCAAGAAGTTTTAAGAACTGAATACACAACTTTACTAGATCAATCAGCTGTGACATACCACACTTCATTGAGTACTAGCACCATCCTGGCAACAGATTCTAACTTCTGTAGAACTCCCAGGTAAGAAAAAGCTGTTCTTAGGAAATACAGAGGAAACACACTTCTGCTTCTAGTGTAGGCTGTGCAGACACGTCAAGGCTTTCCTGCACGCCTTTGCTTATTTCGACTACTACCCGTCTGTAACAGAAAACCGTTAAAGAACTTATGTTCTCACCATGTGATTGACATATAAATACATTGGTGTCTCCAGTCTTGAAGGTGTATCGTTTAGGGAAAAGAACATGAGAAGTGTACTGTATGCTGCGGAGATACTGGTGAGACACACAGCCTAACACAAAGGCCCTGGGGAATTCTTAATAAATGGAAATAATATGCAAAACATTAATTGTCGAAAGATGTCACATGACAAGTCAGCAAGTCATTGGCTGCCAAGAGACCACATTCAGGAGATGATGAGAGACTAGTAAAAAACGTGCTGCCAGTGACACGAAAAGGGAATCTTTCAACTTCTATTTGTCTTCTCGTTTACGTACTAATCCAGTTTTGGAGGAGTCCCACGTAAATGAAATGACCTTTTGCAATTATGTGCTATTGCTTGAGGCCGCTTGGCTCACATGTCACAGCACAAGCAGCTCTGTGGGGAAACCTGAGAGATTATTAATGTGGATGTCTTTACAAGCAATACGACAAAAGCTGTTTGACTTTAAAAAGGCTGGCCCAACACGGGTAACTAGTTAGTTGATACGGGACCACATATGCACCGTCACCCCTGAGCTGCTGTGACGTCTCACGTGAAACTATAATCACAGACAAGGCTACATACACAGTGAGGTGACGGGACCACTGCAGCCTGCGCTTAAATAGTAAACAAAAGAAGCTGAAGACTTCAAAGAGACGCCAGCCTGCATCGCATAGTGAGAAGTTCTTCCCCGGCTATATTTACTGTACACTACAGCAGCACACGGACATGTGATTTTCCAGCTGGCACTGCATCAGTAAACCGCATGCTGCATTAACACGGACACACAAACAGAGAAATAAAGCTACATGTTCACACACGGGCTAAACAATCTGATGCCAAGAATTAAATAGATATGAAACATATGCTAGAAGCTCACGTGAGCGTTACGTGCTCCAAAAGGATGAAATGCCCTCAGGAATGACACAATAAGACCTGTAGTTTGTAAGTACGTCTATATTAGACACAGAAACAGAGGGATCAACGTGTTAATTGAGCCATGTCAGCAAGTTGTTCCTCACATCCACCCTGCCCCTAAAAATGTTAGATTAAAATGGATGAACAGAATTTGAACCCATTGTGTGTTGGGATCAAAGCACACATGTTAAACTATCAATAAGCACCACAGCTACATAGAATAACAATGGAGGGGGCAGTGACAGCAGCACCATCTGGCGCAGCAGCCACAGGGCGTGTTCCCTCCCTGTTTGCTTACATATGTAAAATGAGGACGGTGGAGCAGCTGACGTACTATCATATTGCATTGTTATGCAATAGGCAGGCGTCAACCTCCGTGTGTGAGAAGTGAAGCCAATGCGGACGTGACTTAAACTTGCATTCTTTCTAATAGCCAGCAGGGGGCGACTCCTCTGGTTGCAAAAAGACGTCCACTCGTATAGACGTATATACTTGATTTGTTACCTCAGTAAACATTGTGAACATGAGTCTCAATCGCTAATATCAAGTCCTCTTCAATACAGCATGATGCTCATTTAGTAAATGATGGTCCCGTTTAGAGCGAAACAGATAAAGCAGGGTATGCTTTAGGGCGGGCTGGGAGTTTTCCGTGTTTTTCGTCTTACAACTTTAGCCCTTTCACAGTGTGTTTTCAGTTCATGAAAGTTAATTGTAACTTTTTTTGGTTGCTTAATAAAACTGTCTTATTCAGCGTTCGGTTGTACTTAGCTCCACCCTCTCGTGTCACGCCTGGTAGCATCAGAAATTCTCTGTAATAATACAAGGCATCTGAGGTAGGGGGAGGGGCGTTCATACTTGAAGACAACACTATTACTGTTTCGGCATGCAAGCTCAACAAGTGCATGCCTGTGGATTGTGCAGCTGCAATGCAGCTGTAACTCTGGAGCTTTGAGGAAAGATAGTGAGGGAGTCTTTGTCTTAAATGGTCTAAGGAGACCTCATTTCCCCCACAGCGAGATGTCAGAGACTGAGTGCTCGTCTCTTTTCGATGCACTGAAATGGAAAACAGAAAACCGCCCACAACTCCACAGAGGCTTCGCAGCCACGTGGGTTAAGTTAACAAAGATGTTCTGTGATAACTGCTTGAAGCGCAGTAAACAGAAACCTTTACGTGGATCCCCTCTGAAGGCTTATGTGGCGAGCAGGATGTAAATTCCACAGCTAGTTCTGAGACCATCCACGGCACAATGTCTCTTCAGAAGAAAGCATCAACCTGCTGACTGGAGGCTTCAAAACGAAAGCTAAATTAGCTCCATTAAATTAGCACATTATAGTTCACAACATCTTAACTCCCTATGGACACTGCTACATGATTAATAAGCTGTGTCTAAGTGTCTGAGACTTCAACACCGCAGAGATCTCCGTTCAGTGTGGGGGACACCAGATCTCATAAGTGGGCCTGCACAACTCCAGTGAGCTAATTGGTTCCCGGTTGACCAGAACAGATTACAGTGACAGGCCTTCCAAGCACGTTCACCTGTTGCAACCTGATGGGGCAGCAGACGTCAATGCTTACAACAAGGTGTTATGAGATTGCAAACAAAGAGCATTTACTTCTACCAGCCAGACCTCGAGGGGCCTTCTGCTCTACATTTCTCAGAAAACATATTGCTTATGTTTGCAAATGGTTGCACTGCTGTTCACAAGGAAAATAAACATCCTCTGTAAACAGCTGGATAAAAGTTAGAGCCACTACTGAAAGAAACTGAAGTCCAGGAAGACAGCGACTTACCAATATTATCTAAGAACTGATAAGGAGGCAAACTCCGGGTCCAATGCAGAAGTACCTTAAACTCCCATTCTTTCTAATAGTCAGCAGTGTGCTATAGTTGCAAGGAGAAGTCAGATTGTATAGAGGTCTATGAGAACATGTCCCTACTTCAAACTTGATTTATTACCTCAGTAAACATTGTAGACATTAGTTCATGGTCTATGAAACCTCATGGTGTATTTTAATCCTCATAATTGAGTTCTAATATGGTACAACATGTGGTTTACAATTTAGGATACTTGACTATAAACACAGGCTATTTTTCAGCAAAGTCCACAGGGACTACTTCCAGTGGTAGACGGGGTTTCATGAATCCTCCATACACACAATCACTTACACTTGTGAGTGGTTTGGTTATACACACTTCTGTTAGCCACTAAGCAGCCAAACGGAGACCTTCTGGTAAAGCAGAGCTTTTTGATACTCATGATAGAACTATGCTACTAAACAAAGTATAACTGAACGAGGAAACCAAAGTGGGGGTATTATTAGAGGACAAGGAGTCCCATGATTCCTTGTGTTAAGTGACCTTCTAAATGACATTAAGTAATGGACCTTAGCCAGAGTACTTTTAGCTCCCAGCTTTCACTCCCCGAGTCATGAGTCATGAATAGGCCACACCAAACTGGAATTTTAAGTTGAATCAGGCAATTAAAGATAACGGGTATATGAAGACTGTGATCATCTTTTTAAAATGGTACCAACACACCATCTAAAGTTCTGTTGGGCTGTTTCTGCCAAGGGTTCCATACCAAATTCAATTTCACTACGCATCATCCATATCGAAGCAATGCCTCATATTTCAAAATAAGATTAATCCTAAATCAGTCACAGCGTGAGATCTTACATTCTTGTGTTATTTTAGTCTCAGGCTCACCTCAGCAAAAGCTGTGGAATAAAACCCAGCAGCTCACAGAGGAACATCTTTTCAATTCTCGATTGAATGGCGGCGTCCTGCAGTGAAATCCATTTACACAAATCCTTTAATCAAAAGAAGGGCAGCGAAGTCCTCGAGGGAAGAGCAAACAGGTCGTGACTGGATGGACCTAAACGTATTACTGCAGTCGACACTGGATCCCAGAAGGACCCATTCTAAATGACCCATTATCATTCATGGGTGACCAGGAGGGACACGTGAGGACAACCAGGAAGAGAATGAGACAAAAAAGCCCTTTCGGCCTCAATGCTGATCCTTCTAAAAACCATCAACACATACAGGACCCCAGGACAAAAAGCTCAGCGGAGGAGGACCCAAATTTCCAAGTGGTGACAGTTCACACATTCTTAAATGTCTCCAGCGTGACTCCGATTATGGCCTTCAGTGCTCGTCAGTGAAGAGCCATGCCGCTGGAGATAAGATAAGTGAAAACGAGGGCTTATGAACTTCAAAGAACAACTCGTGGTGCACAACTTCAGCGCTGTCAAGACAGATGTATGAAGGTAAGTGGACTCAAGGATTTTCATGCCAGAGTCTTAAGATCTTAAGAGAACTACAAGATCAGGCGGTTCATTGTGGCTTCTTGTCAATAATGGCAGCCGCTGTGTCCTTGCCCCACTCCCCCCCCCTGAGAGTGCCTTTATGCAGCAACATTATTGAAAACCAGTAAAGGGTAACCGCCCTCTCACTTCTGCATGTGTACCCAGTGTCAGCAGAGCCAGGTACTCGCTACACGAGACCATTCCCAAAGCCAGGAACTGTGTCCTGTTGCCAGGTGACTAATTGTACACTGCCAGCAAACCAAATCGGCTGGACTAAGCAAGCACAAAAGAGAGAAAACATTTAAACAGTTGCTTTGTTGAAGGAGGTGATTGATGATACGTTTGATTCTTTTTCCTAGAAATGGAGATGTTGGACCGGCTGGCTGGCGATCACAGGAAGGTCAAGATGCACATTTATTTCGTAGTACAAACTAAGCTTTTGTGAGTCATTGTTTGAGTGTTTGATGCAGATCATTGTGCTCCTCGAGTTGCTTGTGCAAGACTAGTGTTGGTTTAAATTATTAATATGGGCCTGCTGCTGCTGGTGTATTTCAGTATGACCCCTGACGCCATATCTGCACAACAATACCGACTCACGTGGGTGAGTCCTCACGTGGTGATGATTCTGAGCAACAGAAAGGTTTTGATCCTCACTATAATTCACAAGCACATCTTACTCTACAACTACTGAATGGAGTAAAATTCAGTGACGGGGTCAAATGTCGGTTACAGGCAATACTGTACGAAGGTCTTCTCGTGATAATGTTTAGTCAGTCTGGTGTAGAAACATTTAAAGATTTGGCATTAGAAGGGAAACAAAAGGAAAAACACTGTACTCCCAGTAGATCCACCTTTATAAGGTCGTCTTGAGACCGACAGGAAATAGTCTTGTTTCATGGGAACGACAGTATTTCAGATAAGACCGTTATTTCTACGATGGTAAAGAGGCCGAGCCACCGGCCTGCTAATGAAACAGATAACGGTGTGTCAACTGCAACCACTAATTGCTAGAACGTCCTTCGCCTACGACACCTAAAATGATGATTACCGTTTGCAAACTTGTGACGCATGCACAGAATAGAGAAGCATTAAACCAAATCAATATTCATTATTGCTTTAGAAGCTATTTACCTAAATTGGATTAAGTATGTATTGATTTAAGTGTGAGGCAAAGACATCTATTTCTAAGATTAAGGGCATGTACTTTTGTTCTTTCTTTAAGAAAACGTCTGTGTGAAGCATAACCTAAATAACACATTGAAGATAAGATGTGTAGAGCTTGTGACGCATTTACTCCAGCTTTACAAAGGGTGTGGTTTCTAATGGTGTACCTGGAATCTTTTCCACGCCGGCTTTATCGATAAGGACAATATTATGGCCCTTATCTCGAAATGGGTTTGCCAAATGCTGTAATGTAGGACTCCACAACAACAAATGTATTCCCCAAACTTACTCATAGAGAGTCTTCATTCATAATAAGTATGTTGGTTGATTCTAGTGCACTGCTTCATGTTGATGAATTACATAGTAACTGTAGCAGGAGGGACTAGGAGGGACTAGGAGGGACACATATTGTGCAGGAATAATTACACAGGGGGTTTATTGGTCAACCCAGTGGTTCTGATAATGTCTCCCACCTTCGTTATCATCAACTGTTTACTGTAGATAACGCAATCCTTTATGGAGCGGGCAGGTCTCTTAGTGAACCATTTACTCTACACAGACAAGCTAAACAATGGCAGCATTCATGGAACAGAGTTAATCAAGAGATTGTGGGTCTTAGAAAACTAAACAAAAATCCAGATATTGAAAAAAAGAAGAAATGTCACAGGAAAGAGAACAACAAAAAAGAAGAAATCTAACATAATTCAGAAAAATACAACAAAAATAAAAGACGACAAGAAGCACACAAGATGGGCAGAACAACTAACTAATCAGTATAGTATAGTATCCAATAAAAACAAATAAATATATGAAAAACAGCAGTGTTCAACGCTGATGGATAATCACTCTGTCTTCTGAAGTTACAATTCTGGATTGCCATTGAATATGTGCAATATCTTACTAAATAACATTGACGATGGACACTCAGTTCATGCTTTCAAAATCTGCACTTATATTGGATGCACACTCATAGTTGTACTCCCAAACCTCGAGTGAGTGCAGTCTATTGTATTTCTCCTTATGTCACTTCCTACTGTCTAAATAAATGGAATATGTTAAGACTTCTTAGGTACTTCTACTTACTATATGTGCTTGAATAGCTTTCACTTTTAGACAAATGTAGTAAGTATAGCATACACAGTATTTGTCATTTTTGTGCTTCGCCTATAATTACAACTGACAATAATAAACAAAGCTTGCATTGATAACAAGCAGTTCAATCCTTTATTTGCACCGCTTAAAGATTCTCAACAACCACGGTGATAAAACTGCAGCACTGCTGAGAACGTGCTCATGACAATAAATCACTGCATAAGCATATACTTGTCTGGCTGGTATTGTATCGTTTATCTGATGCGACACTCCATAAAAGTTGCTAGCAATTAAATTCTTGTTGAGCAGATTCACAACAGAGGATCACAAATTAAATAGATAATACTTTTCATTTCACTTCGGCTATTTAGCCGATGCTCACTCTCTTTTTTTCCAAACTACTACTCATAGGAATGAAGGTTCAGGTAGCAGGTCCAACTTCTACTACAAGAAAAAGAAATACACTCAGATAACAGAAACTCTGTGTGTGTGTGTGTGTGTGTGTGTGTGTGTGTGTGTGTGTGTGTGTGTGTGTGTGTGTGTGTGTGTGTGTGTGTGAAGCTGTGTGAGGCTTTCCTGGCGCGCCACACTGAAGTAACACACACCCTCTTTTCGAAGTGTTTGGCCAGTTTTGAATTGTAAATGGAAGGCGAGACTAACGGGATTTGTAAGACATGTTATGCGGAGTTTCACTTGAAGGACGGGGAACAGTGGAACCAAGCAGCTTCACAGCCACCAGAGGTAATTACCACAGAGGTGTGTCCAACAGGGCCCCATTCATGTTTTACTAGTGTGAATACTATCAGATCTGACCAAACCGAAAGGTCAATATGAAAGTCGGGAACCCGGTGGATGTTTGATGAGGCTATAAACTATAAAAGCTGCTACACTGTACTATGCAAGGCTTGTTTATGAGTTACATATTACTTTCACTAAATTATATTGGGACAAGGTCATTGAGATAATGGCTTAGCTTGTTAGCATTAATTCTTCCTGGTTACCTGAGCAGACCTTTCAAACACAACCTTCTCCTGAACACAGAGGATCACTTTATGAGGACTGTGTAGCAGGTTTTTCAGTGCTAATTACAGCCTCTTAGTCAAAGGCTGATGAAGCATTGTTATTTATGAGTGGTACTGCTCTGTAGACTAATTATACAGGAGCCAAAAACAGAAGATGTCTCATAAATATAAGGACCTTGCCACTGTCAGGGCATATTCCCTTCTAAATAACATCCCCTGGGTTTTGATTTATATGAAACGCTTCTGCACCGGGTTTAATCAAATGCAGACAAGTATTAAGAAATAAGGACAGAAAGGCACCAGGCACAGTGACAGGGCTGCTAAAGAGATAAATGGAGTGTGTGGATGTGCTTTTAGGCTTATAAGATATGAACCAGACGCTGTGCCAAGGCTGAGCGATGTGTAGCAGCCACTCTGAATTACCCACTGCCCATTTTCAGTCATCCTGGGACAATCAGAGGCTTAAGGTCACTGCTGTCAGCGCACACATACACCCGTCTAATTTATTTCAACTCGCTCCCTCTTTCTCCGTATTCCAAATCTCTCGTTTTCACTCCATGCCCTTGAGTTGCGACCCGAACAGAGAGCCACCCTAGCCAGGACGGTTCCTCTCTGCCTGTCTCCCCCTCCCGGGAGACACCGGGCTCCTCGCCCAGACAGTGAGGCGGTAGATCCTCCCCTGGCTACCGGCTGGTGCTCAGTCAGGCCCCTGATGTCACCGGCAACTGACAAGCTGCTGGCTCACGGACAATGATAGCAGGGGGACAATGCAGTGTTTTGTGGAACGCACAATGCGAGGAGGCATTGATGACAGTATAGAAAGAAAGAGGAAAGAAATAAGAGCACCAAGAGTGGCAACAAACAGTGAGGAAACACTGAAGCAACAGAGGAAAGTGAAGAGCTGGACAGAAGTTTCTCAGTGTGTATTCGAGTTGGGAACAATCGTGAAGCGGTTCAACTCAAAATTTCGCTTTCGAGACATCCTTCATGACAATGCCTCGAGGCTTTTGGCTCACAATAGCGTAGCAGGAAGTTCCACTGTCTTGAAAAAATGTGTTAAATAGTTGCTGTCCAACGTCCAGCCCGCTGCAGCAAGGTGCTTAGTCATCACTGCATCAAGGAGTAAGGACAGCACAAGCAAAGAGACTCTCACCACACGAGGCTGCCGGATCTGACGAGTAATCTGCGTCACCAGCAGTATAGATTCGCCCAACGACTCTCCAACTAAATTGAGCTATTCTGGTCCGACTTGCTGTGTCAGCATACCAGTGGCATCTCCCATTGGTATGCAGAATACAAGGCCAGACATGACAAGTGACAGGTTGTATCTTTCTGTCAAACACTTGCAAGCCCATTAAAAGATGTGTTGTGACATGTAACATTTTAACCTGTGCGATTTATAGATATCTGCTGGATTTATTTGAACCCAGTCTTCTCTTGATTTTGATTAAAATACCTTTCTGATAAAAAAATAATTTGATTTGACATGCAGGCATATTATGCACAACTAGCTGCAAAACGTGCCAATTTACCTGCAATGACTACTACACCTGTGGCCAACCCCGATAACCTAACCCTGAGCTAGCATTTCCTGGATAAGATGCACTTAAAACGCACTACATTCAACATTCACACGATACTCACCTAGCTTCATCAACGAGGCCAGCAGCACCCATAGCGAGATTTCAAAGGGAGTGTGTACGTGATGGTAGTCGAGGCTGAGCACCGGGAAAGGCTTTTTAGTATAGTTATATCTTTCCTCCACCACTTTGTGGTTGTCCACATTTCCCGGTTGGTTGGTATTCGGAGAGCTGGCCGCTCCGAGGGGAAGTAACGCCAAAACAACCAGCAGGAGCAGCCCCCGCTCCGGTAGACTCGTACCGATACCGGGAAGAGTTTGTGAACCTGTCCTCGAAGGCATGGTGTCGAAGAAACAAAACAAATTAAAAATTAAAATAAAAGAGACACTAAAAGTCAGCTTGTAAGCCAAGCGAGTTCGAGGAAGTTGAATACAACTTTGTAATGTTACGTTAGCGTTAGTTAGTTAACCAAGTGTTTCAACCGTAGAACATTCTAACTGACTTCAACGGTCGGTTCGACTAGTTTAAACCGAACCAAACGTCCATTCTGTCAGGTGACGTTAGCCCGCTGAACTGACAGCCAGGTAAACAGTCCCAGCGACGCAGGCCGTTGAGAGAAAGCAGGAAACGCCAAGATGTTTGAAAGAGTTATTGCACAGACAACTATGCTGTTTTTACAACGTTGTTTCCACAAGTTCCAGTGTCAGTGACTTATCAATGTCCTCCTTGGTGACAGATGTCGTTGATGCTGGAGGCAAGCGAGACACAGCGGCATCCCATCCACGCCTCTTCTTCTTCTTCTTCTTCCCTCCGACTGCCCGAGAAGAAACGCGTCCGTGAGGCGGCGGCGGTGCTCAGATACTGACCTTGAAGAGAAGAAGCCACACTGCTGCCACATTGCATTTTGCCCGTGCGCACCTATGTATCTTTTAACTTTTTGATATCAATGTCCGCGTATAGCGTCCGGCTTTTTCCACCCGTGTTCCCCAGGATGACAAGGACCTTGGTCGGGGGCTCAGCCCAGAGGGAGGATAAGGGGAGAGGGGAGGGAAGACTTGGGGTGTCCTCTGCTTCAGAGGCTCGTCCCAGGTTGATGTGAAGGCAGGAGGCGACTGCTCCTGTCTGCGGTGGTGTTTAGCTTCATACAACCTTCAAAACGCACACCCTTTCGCGGAGGTTTGGTGGATGGGCGGAGGATTGGAGTGGAAGAGGGAGGGGGGACGGCCGACTATAGTGACACCTATAGGAATGGAGGTTTAAGGTGTCTGGTGAGGAAGAAAAATAATAGCATCTCCATAACTGCTGAAAGTAGTTCCTCACATCTGTTCCTTTGTCAATGTCAGTAGTCTGATACTGTTTTAATCTCATGTGGATGCTGCTTGTTAGCTTTCACAGGGATGTCAGAGGTCAGGGTTAATTATAGCCCACAGCCCAGAGAGCAGAGTCGTTTTTACCACACTGAATACATACTGTAGATGCTCGCTTTAACATTGTCCCCTTACAACCATTAGTGTGACTGCTCTGCTGAAAACGTTAACATGGTTCTCAGATGTTAGAAATTATAGAAATTGTGCCTGCGGACACCAGATCGCTCCATGATCTGAATACTTATTCAGCATGATGTGACCAAGCATTACAAGCAGTGATATTCAAAAATGTCTTGTCAGAGGAGTGAGGGTGCATACATTTGCAGAAATTGACTTGGAATATATAAATAGCGATGCATTTCCTTTAATGACATTATGTTTCCCTATAGGGCCCTGAGAGCAGGTTCAATATATTGCTCAAAGACACTTAAGTAGAACACACAGAAGCTATATTGAACCAATATATTTAAGGATAGTCATAATAACCAGTTTACTGTTCCTGGTGTGTAGCTGTGGGTGTGGCCTTGGGAACTATGACTCAACTAGTGAATACTAGTGAATCTCCAATCACACCTTTCACATTTAGTAACACATAATTCCCCTTATTACAAAAGCATTGAAGTGACACCAGGCTTATCAAACCAGCACAAATTCTTTATTTGGACATTTTATTGAGAAGATATATAGCCGATTAATTGATAATGAAGATAGCTAGTTCTGATTTTTATCAATCCAAACAACCCATTTGTCTCTCGTGTGATCTAACATGAAATTACAGTAATAACTGTTGAGAAGTGTTTCCACTCGTGTATTCTGCCCCAACAATTAGGACCACGAAGAGACACGTGGGTTGATTATAGTTTTGTGCTCAAATAGCAGCTTTCTGGACTTTTAGAGAAGAGACTGGCCAGCGAAGGCAAAACTATAAAGTCACTAATTGCTCTGAGGCAAAACTTCTGAGTACATATGAATTAGATCATGTCTAGTCTCTCAGAATGATCTTGAGGGGAAACATTAATAAGGTATGGTGAGTGTTGATAACAGTGTCCTGCACAACACACGTACATTTAAAACACCGTCATAGAGTTCAGGTGACAAACTGTCTGTGCTGTTTTTCTGTCTCTATCTATGTCTTTATCACTCTTTATGACTGAAAGGTTGTTTTATGTTTTACAGCCTCATATAATCTGTTGGGCAGAATAGTTTACCGCCACAGTAAGATAAGGCATCGTCATCACAGGAAACACTGCAACTTCAAAGCTGCAACTTCCTGGAAAATGAAACACTAAAAGAAAGAAAAAATTCCCCCTAATGATTGAATACCTGTGATTTTCTCAGGTCTTCTTAGATTCAGATTCAGGCTCCTGGTATTGTGGATTCTAGCTCACTGTCACACTGTCATGGCTTACTGGGAAACTTGAATAGGACCATTGTTAATAGTATTATTAACACCCGTGCTTTTCCTATGATGCAAAGTCAAAATGTTCATTCAAATTTCATTCAGCTGTGAGTAGTGCATCCATTTCCTTTGGGCACTGCCTTGTTGGACAATCATCCAGATCAACGCGCACACTTTTTCTAAGTATGCATACTGTTTTGATTCGAGTATACTTAATATATACACACACTCGAAACCTGTTTGAAGTTGTATTAAGTATGGAATTGGCTGGCTGCCACCAGCCGCTTCTTTTTATGTGACTTAATCTTTTCATTTCACTTTTGACTGACCGCTGTGTTAAAGTGTCTTTGAACTTTGCTTCTCGTTCCTGTGTACTCAGCAAATGACAACCCGAATATACACTTCAACACTTTCTGCTAGGTTATAGCCATTTTGCTGACCCACAGGAGGAAGGTGAGGGGGGCTATATTGATGGTTATAGAGCATGCCTCCTCAGGGTTCAGTGCATGTCCTTCTATCTGAGATTCATCACGCCTTCACATCTGCAGGATCAGCAGTACTGTTTATTTGTACTTGTACATGTCATTTGTAAGACAGGGGGGAATGTTAGTTATTCTGATCCATATCAGGATATCTCTCTCGTTTATTATGCTGTTGTGTTTGTTTTAGCGTGTGTGTTTATTGTGCTTTTTCATAAAAATGAATGTCGAAAGTCTGTTCTATTCTCTCACAGGAGCATGCAGAACATCTATTTCTGCTTCCTCTTCAGTCGATTTATAGGCCGGCTTACTGCTGATCGTATCGCTATCACACCAGTAACTTTGCAACAGAACATTTAAACCATACCAAGCATGACTTTACTTAACAGTTTGTCGATGAACCCCTCCCCGAGTAACCTCAGTAAAGTCCATGTTGGAACACATACATGACCAACTTACCCACCCTCCTTCAGCTCTGTTGTTGTAAAGTTGTGATGCCAAGAGCTTCGCTGCAAGAACCCAGATTTCTACAACATGATTGCAAACATCCCCAAAACCTTTGGAGAAAATAATAGGAGGCATGGTGCTGTGGTTAGTGGATACCGGGAAACTACTCGGGAGAACAGAGCTAAACACATGACTGGCCCGAGACTACTTATAGCAAAATAGAATATGTGCTTCGAGGCCACATGGAGTTCAATGCTGTAGTCAACTCTGCACCCTGAAGCCAGAAATTCAGATTTGATCAAAGATTAATTGTACTCTAGTACAAATAAATCCTCGGCCTTGTAGAAGATGGAGTTGCATGTTGAAAGCCTTCTATCCATCCAAGATCACGCAAAAATATTTGCATTGAACCCCAGTGACCAAGCCTGCAGTCCAAGGCTTATTTGTTCTTGCTTTTGGGAGGCTTGCTTTCATATTCCTGAAGCTAAAGAAAGTCCAGTCCCAGTGAACTGTGCAATTACACAATTTCAGATCATAAAACTCCACCAGCTCACCCTGACCCCAAAACGGGTTGTATATGCACTTTGAAGTTTCTATTTTCTGCCTTTATCTGCACGGAGTTAGTCACTGTGTCTTCTCCCACAAACCACGCACTGTGGAACAAAACAAGTCAATTATTGCCAGGCAGCATTAAAAAGTGAAAAAAAACAAAAAGCTGGCTGTAATTTTTACTATTTCCACTGGATTATAAAACAAGGCAAATAACGAGCTTTGCGTTTTTCTTTGTCTTCATGTTTGTTTCATTTGGAAAAAGTGACTCTAATATTAACCCCCTGTAGAGTGTACAGAATCCCATTTATTCAGATGAACACAACATGAACAGGTAATATCAGACTAAATGGGACCTTAAATCCTGCTTTACATACACGTGCTGATTACCAAAGGTCAGATTAAATGAATAAATCACACACCAAATGTTCATTCCCCTGCTCAGAATGACTTCTCCTGGCTGCGTGTATCAGCTCAACATTTAGAGGCTGGCTGCAGGATCCCGTGCTGTCAGCTCCTGGTGGATGATGACCCAGCAGGAATCTGGGATGAAACTTGTGAAAAAAAAAAATCAGATGGCGACATGAGGCCACCTAAGCTCTGTAAATGATGACGAGCTCTGACAGCATGTCTGTCAGCAGGGACCGATGCATAATATTTTGACAGTTTTAAACGCACTCTGAGCTCCCTCTGGCACAGGTGGTTATTTAAGGATTCGCTGGGCAAACAGTCACTTCTGACATAGCATCTGAATAATGTCCACTCTTAGATATAAGGGTTCCAAAAGAGCCCTTTGCTTCTGAACAAAAAAACTATTATTTTTACGATTATCGAGGGTTGAGCTGCACCACATCAGCCCTGGCCCTTAAATGACTTAGATGAAGATGTTGGAAAACAAAAGTATCCTCAGTTGAACCTCCTGGGTGCGTTCTAGATGAAACCCATGGAATATAAAAGCGTTTTTTTCGGTAGAATCCCTGGGTGGGTTTACATTAGCACTCTTAGAAAGTGTATAAGTTCTGGATAGAACCTCCACAGGAGAGTCTGAGTGGAACTTTTCTCAGGTGGTTTTAGTTGTAACCCTTCATGTTGGGTTATTGGTAGAACCCTCTGTAAGGATTCCAAGTGGAAAAACGGAAGAACTCGGTTCTAGTTAGCACCTTTTGTAGTGGGCATTTGTTCGAAAAATCTAAAACAATCAGTGTTTCTCATGATTTAGTTAAAAAAACATAGGCCCACCCCGGTGCATGCTGGTCCTGTCTCGTATATTGGGGGGGCGACAGTGGCTCACTGGGTTAAGAGGGTTGTCTGGTAACCGCAAGGTCGAAGGTTCAATCCTTGACTCGGAAGTGTCATGTGCCACTGGATACTGGATGGGTCAAATGCAGAGAAAAATAAATGGATAAATATAGTGTAATAAATTTAAACAAATAAAAAATATATAAGTGCCCACAGTGTTACCCAATTCCCAAACAAACCAATAAACTAACAACAACAAATATTTAAACTAAACGAATGAAAAAAGCTATCTTAATACATCAAAAAAATCTAAACTAAATAAGCAAACAACTAGAATACGTTCACAATACTACTTATGAATAAAATAACTAACATCAAATAAATAGCTCCAACATCTTTATTTCTAAGAGTGCATCTCTCTCTCATCATATCACTGCAAACCTCTTCAACCCCCATTTCCTCTCAGCCATTGCAAATATCATTGCTCTAACTAACGTCAGATCCCATCATGTTTAGTACGTACACAATAGCTCCTGCAGACCACTGGTGTCTCTAGGGTATAATTTACATCATCTTAGGCAAAGGGATATTTTCATAATTATGGCCATGTGGCCTTGGCACGCTAAGGGGTCAGACAGGGATCCACATAATGTCTCTGGTGTAATCTGGTGGCCGCTCAGAATCGACATGACCCGTGAAAGGCACTTTGTAGCTGACAGCATGCGTTAGGCAATCATTACCAAATGACCAAGAGTTGTCATTAATTAGAGCATGGAGAAATGACACGACAGGAGGTCTTTTCTTCACCTGAAATGTGTGTGTGCAGAACAGTGCAGTCAAATCTCTTACTTGCAAGAGAGAATGTTACATTATTTGGAAAAAATATATATATATATATGCAGAATGTCATATGAGTCATATAGGGGAACTTTAACGATTTCACACATACACGTACTATTACAGTTTGAAAATGAAAACAATCTGGGCGTGTGGAGTTAGGAAGAAGTGAGTTAACCTCTGAAGCCAGCTCCTCATCTGTGCTTGAGGCCATTACAACAAGCTGCATTGTGGGTAATGTTTTGACAAGGAAGAAGGACGTGTGCAATTAGAAATATCGTTGGTTTTGGCTGCATTGATACTGATCACTTTCTAAACCGTCTCATTGTGAGTGCAATGCTACATTGGTGGAGAATGCTGCTCTTTGTGTCACTATGAAATGTGGGCTGGTTCGTTCTTTAATCAAAGTTTCTTTCTGTTGCTCGGCTCAAACTGCAAGACAAAGATGGAGACATGCATTTTGAAATTGTCGGATGAGGAAAACAGTCGATGAGAAATAAAGAAATTTAGCAATCAGATAAGGAAGTTACAAAACCAACCAAAAGAATGTGGTTGATGTGATGACATTTCTCTGCTTCATTTGTGACACCCACAGTCTCTCCACTGCAGCATGAGATTCATTTATTAGATATAAAATCCGCCCCCCCCCCCCTGCTTTCTCCTACTAGTGTCACCTACCTGAATGCAGAAGATATTTTTACCTGAAGAAAAACTCTGACTCACTCAAGCTGTCTCACGGTGATGCAGCACCACCACCTCCCAAAGTCAACCACATGTCATTGCTTGCAATTGTGAAACATGTGCACGCACATCTATCTGCCTGAAGGTGGTGCCATCTGTCTGGAAATATGAAATGACACGACAAGTGGGACACGCTCTGTTTACATATTCACGAAGGAAAAAAAAACACTGGGGAAATTGTCATAATGAGGTTTTGGTTTCAGAAGATTACATTGCAAGTTTGAACTCACAAGTATGCCTGTCAACAGGGTCCAGAGACAGTCTTAGGCAGGACCAGAAGCAAAATACACCACTGTATGAAAAGGCCTTCATTGTCTATCGTTGTGGTGTAAAGAAATGACTTCAGCCTCTTGAGCGAGGACACGCTTAAATCCCTGAGCAAAGATGCACGTAATATCTGAGCGACGTAAATCAAATTCAGATGGGAGCCGTGAGGCCTTGTCCCAAAATGTAACGTCACATGTTGTTTTCCCTCACACACTGCTTTAATAAAAGTGAGTTAAGTGCAGCTGAGCCAGACTCGGCTCTGTGCTGTCAGGTCGAGGTTGCCAAGGTGTTCTTCTCTTTGCGTTCCAGGCAGACCCTTTTTGGCTCCGGGGGGCGAACCGTAACTCTTACCTCATTACCATGAAAGGTGCGCTCGCTCAGCGATTCTGCCCAGGTCACATCTGGCACCACCCAGAATAGAGGAGACGGGGGGGGGTGAAGGGAGGGAACACTTTGAACTTCAAAGCAGGCGTTACAATTTGCTCGGAGGTATTCCACTGTATACACACATGACATTGTATTGTGTTCAGTATTGTATTCAGTATTCGGTATTGTATATATCTCACATGTTGCCAATGAATATTTTAACTATCCGCAAAATTTTAGAGCACACTGGATGTCTCAGAGGGCACTAATTACTTCACTCAGCAACTTTGTGTTACGCCACAATTTGTCAGTTTATTACTTAACCTGTAGAGGGCCCTATTAATCCCCAAGTGATGTTTGTTGGAGAACATCTGCTAGAGTTATGACTTCAACCACAAGGCCAAGGATGAGAGGGTGATTGGCTTACCTCAGGCTGCACCAGCCAAGGCCAGCTGTGATATGAGCCGTATATCAGTACCTCTACGGGCTAAAAAAAATATGAACATACAGCGTAAAAAAAAGGAGCATCAATTCTCTGTCTCTTATCCAAATACATGCACATACCGGGCGTTATCTGTCCTCACACTTCACGGATCCACACTCCACCCACAAATACACACACACACACACACACACATTACGCCACTCGCAAAAGCTGTTGGCGTTTTAACAGTGTTCTGACTCAACCTCTCACAATGCACCAGCGTGAACACAAATCATCCTCTCGGCGAGGTGCAGCCAGCCAGGAGGAGATGTTCCAGCATGTACCTTGACATGGCGGCTCTGTACTTCACCACCACAGTTTTCATGTATAATTTACCACCACAAGAGATTCCTCTTCCGTGTATTATTAAACGGAATAACCCGTCATTTGGACTCTGCACTCGTTTTCACTGTACAATTATGTCCACACACAGAGCTGACTGTTTGAGGGAGTTTGCGAGGAGTGAAACTGAATAAAGGCACTAATAGTCGGATGTTATAATGTGGTAGGTCTCAATTCAGAAACAAAGTAGAGTGAATTTAGCTTATGGATGCAGAAAGGCTGTGTACTCTATTGCGTTATATGGCTATATTTTTACTTTATCTAATTACGGTATGTTTTTTTTATTAGCTATAATTGGTTATTTGAAAAAAGAATGCACTATGAAACTTTCGTAGGAGTATTAAATGATTAAAATCTGTATTTATAGACATGTTTTGCAGTTATAATAAAATCTGTAGACAGTTTACAGCACAGCCAGTTATTGGGTATGAAATGAACACAATTATAGATGTGCTAAGAGCACAGGTTGAGGATTCTGCTGAGAAAGCGAATTCCCCATTAATAAACGTATTTATCTTATTTGTTACTGTATGGAGTCAGGCTTCACAGTCAAACGTCTACCGTTTGCAACGCTTTATAAAAACCACAAAACATAATGGATTACAAGTAGAAGTGGCTCAGTTATGCTAGTTTTATCAAGTTTTCTTTTGTCAAACAGATTTTTTTAAGGTGTGTAAACAATCACGCCCCAGCTGCACTTTGTCCACTTGTCACAAATAAATAAACACCAATAGAATAACCACTAGGGGATCATAGAGGGGGGAGCTGCAGAGTGGCACAACTACTTTCGGTCAGTCGTCTTTTTCAGTAAACGGAGTAGATTTTTAGAACGCTGTACCAAGACTATGTGTGTTGCGTCCACACAGACACACAACCATAACATCACGCACGTACTCATGTACTGCAATGAACTAGGGGGAAATACCCACATGCACACATTATGCAAAATATGTTAAAGGATGCAACGTGCGATGTTGTGTTATTATTTTGATTTTTATTCCTTTAATGACTAATCAGGAGCAAGCTCTGTAAGGTTGCCAAAACAGGCTTAAACAGGCTAAAACAGGCTTAAACAGGTTACTTGTCCATGCGAGTCAGAACAAGTTGTGCTCCTGCGTAAGCGTTAATCTGTTTATATGGAAGTGTTTTAAGGTTTAAGCGAAAATTGATGTGTGAGAGATTGTAAACAGATGTTTTGACATAGTTTTGCTTTCGTTAAACGCGACAAGAGGTGGGTAACTGATATACAAATAGTCAATTTGGGGCTGAAGTATTCCTTTAAACAGTAGCGTCATGCCTTTGCTTCAGTCTGTTCCCAGCCGTATTTTGTTTTTCCTCCTTTCCAACACAAGATGCTTTCTGATTGGGTCAGGGAAGCTGTTATTTCCATAGTGATGAGAATTGTGTGTCTTACCCACGCATAAACTGTCACATGTGTCACAATGCCGTGCGTTTCTCTCTAAACACCGCTCCTCTTAAGTAAACTGTCATTTTCTTTGCTAAATATGTCACCATGCTCTGTCGACCTCTTTAATCAGTCCAGCAGTTCTCAGTTTGAGTCCCATAACCGCTGCCACTGCATCAGCTCAGGGTGACAAGTCAATTCCAGCGTTCACTTCTAGTGCGCCTCGTAGTGAAACCACATGAGAAAGACACTGCTGACCATCGAGTCTATAAAGGGAGCAGCCCGTCGCAGAGAACGAACCACAGAACTCTGTCTTCACCCCATTTTCAGCTCAGGAAAGACAAAAATAAAAGTCCTCATAAAATATGCAGGAGCACTATTTCTGGGAGACAGCACGTTTGTACTGAAGGGACCTATGGGACCTATTGGAGCATGCCATCGACTGGTTTATAGACTCACTGTTACAACGCAATGACTTGTTTTATGAGTGAGAGAGAATGTGAAGCGTAACCCTTGCCTGTGAACGTACAGTATAGAGTACAGTGGCAGGAAGAGCGAGCCAGCACAGCGCAGGAGAGGCCACATCCTTCCTGGCTCTCGCCGTATCTCCGTCCACCATACTGTACATACATCTGAATTATGCTTCCTGAGTCGTAATTCTGTGGGAGTAGCCCCAGAGCATTAACGCATACTCATTTCAGATGAGAAGGCTGCAAGGAGAAGGGCTCTGAAAACCTGCACTGTAACTCAGTAAACAGCAGTCATGGTGATTGCATTGCACAAAAGCCGATATATGTATATATATAAGGGCAGATAATACTTAAACATCATCATAAACCTTTTTACAGTTGTGGAAAAATAATCTTAATCGTCAGCGCTCGTCAGCGCTCTACATGTGGGAGTTGTTTTTGTATTAAAGTCAGTGCAATTATGAAAAATTGTGCATGACGTGCATTGTAACTATACTGCAATAGGGACCATATACAATGTCTATTAACCCATAATTGCACATCAAAGTGGGTCACACAGGCTATGTGTGTCTACACTAATTGATGTTATTATAATTAAAGAGTTCAGCTTGAAGCACACAGTGTGTGTTCATGTGTCTGCACGGCACGTGTGTAGGTGCATGAAGGGCATGCTTGCTCGCCTACGTTCGTCTTAAAGCACATGCGTCCGTGTGTGTGTGTGTGTGTGTGTTTGCCCGTGTTCCCGCATGTGTGTTCACCCCCGGGGCCCTCGAGCGCCACAGAGAATGTCAAGAGGCTTGTGGGGGCAGCGGGGGCGTGGGGAGCGTGACTCAGCGTGGACGGTGATGAGACAGGACAGCTTTACAGCAGCGGGGCACGCTGCTGCATCAGACACAGGCAGGATTTGAATATTGCATTAGAGCGCTGGAGCTGTCTCCCCATACCCCCTCCCCCCTGGGCTCTAGCCCACCTCTGAACCCTCATTCTGGGGGAAGGCCCCACCGAGCCTCTTCCGCGGTAGACCTGATAACTCTGGACCAGACTCTTGTTCGGTGTGTTTTACAAAGAGTTTCCCATGGTTGAGTGTGAGCCACAGTTTGCTGACGTGTGTCTTGTCTGTCTGTGTAAATGTGATGACAAGTTATAGGTGCTACTTGTGAGGAAAGGGAAACTGAGCTCCCATTTCATTCAGCCTTCCTAAGTAGCGGCTGGCCACAGAGTTGCATTCTGGACCAAACCCAAAACCACAAAGCCCTGTGTGTTTAGAGTGAAGAAGGGTGGGAGCATGCAGTCATGGGCTGGGCTGGACATTACAGAGTAGGGATAAGGATCTGGCATATCAAAAAATCAGGAAGATGTTAAGAATTCCTGAAGGGAAAACCAACGTCAGTGCAGGATATTCAGACTCAGAAACAAGTGAATGTGGAGGGAATAAAGACTCAAGGCGACCTTCTTCATAATGAATATGTCAGCGTTAAATACCTACATTACAGCCTACATTATATCTCATGGTAGACTTCAGGAAAAAAGAGTTCACCAACTCTGAAATTAAAAAAAGAGAGATGCTGCACATCTGGCACCTCAGCGCCACATGATCTCACTAAGCAAAACAAAAAAAGCCACGAAACACGAGTACAAAGCCCAAACTCTGTTAGATGTAACCATTAACCACAACAGGCATTGTAAAGTGCGACGCTCACATACGGTAATGCTTTTTAAAACAACGCTGTGTTGAGCGTTCATTTGACTCACAGCCACTAACAATGCCCGCTGCAAAGCCAGACGTGTTGGCAACCAAGGGAACAATACAATAGACAAACACTGCTCTGTAATCAGCCCCGCCCACTGATGGATTCCAAATGAAGATGTCATCTACTACACAAGTCTGTTTGGAAAACAGCAATGTTGACAGGAACCTTCAGTCTGGTGCTAAATGGAGGAAACGTTAGCCTAAAGGTAGGAGAAACCGGTTTGTGACTGGAGTCCTGTAAAGCTGACTCAATCTGGACTGGGAAAGTAGGTGATTAACGCGGATGATTAAGGTGCTATATTTGATCTCCAAGCTGTGTGTGAGAAGGCGCGCTTCTGAGAAGATTCACCAAAAAAAACGATTGGAGTTCAGAAGAAAGCCTTTGAGAAAGGTCATCCAGATGTATTCGATCGCCGCTGCAGCAACAGAGGAACCCTCCTTTTGTCTTGACCACATCGTCTACGTCTGTTACCAGAAGATACACTCACAGGGCTTCTTCTGAATGAGCCATTGTCTCCAGTCTTTGGTTCCACAGCAGCCACATCAACAACAGCAAAGGAAGACGACAGAGACAAATAACAATTGTACTGTTTTTGGCAGAGGAGAAAAAAGTGAGCGATTGTTGAGTTTGTGCACGTCAGCGATCACAAGGAAAAGGTGGTGGGGGCTGGGGGGGGGGGGGGGGGGGGGGGGCAGAGAAACAAAGAAACATGTCATGGTGTTGGTTTGGGGTAGAACTTGAACCGCAGTCCCTAAATATTGAAGCGAGCGAGGGGGACTGTGTGATGTGGTGTGTGTGTTCTTGGGTGGAGTGGGGCCCGTGTGTGCTAATTTCATTGTATTTTTGCGTGCGTCAACACATACATATAATCCAAGCCATTACATTTTAATGGGCCTATGTTTGTATTACGTAAGAGAGAGAGAGAGACAGAAAACATACGCGTGTCTGTACCTCATGTCCCTATAAAGCTCAGCTATAGTCTCCGATTCAAGAACACTGCATACTGAATATAGCATGCGCTTGCTGAGCTCTGGCCAACATTGAAGCTCTCTACCCTATTGTTTATTTATAGGGACTAATTTAGGGTCAGGCCCTTTGGCTAATATAGCAGCATATTATACATGCACATTCACATGCCAACTAAAAATGCTGTTTAGTACTTGGATATTACATGCAGGGCCCCGTGGAAGATCAAAAACGTTGATTAAAAAATTAGATTAGATTCAACTTCATAAGAATATAAGAACTGAGGCAACAAAACACAGTTTAGCTCCAAACTAGAAGTCCAAACAGCAGTAAAGTGCAAAGTAATGCCTATGTGTACTGTGCATGACATATAGGATGAACTGTACAGGGTAGATGTGAATTTACTTATATATATATACAGTGTGAACAGTGTGATATGAGTACGCTTGATAAACAGTATTAACAGTAGAACCAGTTGCATCATGGGAAATGTAAAGATGACTAAACAGAAACAAACTACAACCACCAAGTAAGTTGTGTTGCATCACTATTGGTCACTGGATGAATCAAAATTGTTCCAGTAAAAGTTAATAAAGTAACAGTTGTCATAATATGTTCATGAATATTTATGCATGGGGTTTTTACCTTTCGACCCAACTCTAATGTCCTGTTACAAAAAGCAGGTTTATTGACTTGAAACCTGGAAACTCACTCACCTGTCCCAACACTGACTCAAAGCAGCAAAGGTCTCCAGATAATTCAGTAAACCTTTTTTACAACGGGCTGCAGCTCCGTGTGAGTTCCTCACATGAACTCTGTGAAAATGTTAATTTTGACCTTCTGTATTCACTGATACGTTTTCAATTACGCCCTCCAGAGTTTATCCGAGGACACTTGTTGTTCTGGAGTCACTGCCCATGTTACTCAGTCTGTGTGTAATAAGAGCCTCATTCTATCACAGCCTCCATCAGATGCACAATTATTGATGAGCCACAACTCTCAAGTGAAAATGGAGGAGTCCATGTAGAAGAAGAACATTTTTTTCCCCAACAAAATACTTCAACTGTATTCTTAGTACTACAGGCATTGGTGGTTTCTTTCATCTCTGGCTCAGTGCATCCCTTCCGGTCTCCTAAAGGGTAAAGGGTTTTATGCAAAGTACATTTTGTACGATTATTCCCATTTTTAAAACACAATTGTCTGCCCCACACCAATTTTAGAATCTGACTGAATTTCTGCCAGACTAGTTGTTGTTTGACATGCAGCCTGAATGATCAACAATCAGGCTGCCGGATAATCAGAAGAATTCCTAGCATGTCCGATCTTTGGTCGGCTGCAGTTTGAGCTGTTCCATAATTTGATTTCCATACATGGCAGCCGCAAAAAGAATCCTTGATGTGAGAAAGTTTTAATATTATTGGAGTAGTATTTTTACATATTGTGGCTAAAAATGTAGTTGTGACTGGGTCTGGGACTGTGCTGCAGACCATATTGTCTGGATCATCTGCAGCTCCGTGCTTTTATTGTCTGTTCTTGCTTCCTGTTGAAAGTAGAATTGCACAAAGTAACTCTTGCCTGTGAATTGTGAATTGTGAATGGGCAAGATGGAAAGATGGTTATTTTATGTTAGCCTAGCTGTCGCTCATTCCCCACAGAAATGTAGAAAAAGGGAGTAATAGAAAGAGCAAACACAGTGCCATAGTCAGACTCAATCAGAAGAGTTATGAGTCATCATTATACAGTTTACGGATGGCTGACAGTCCTGCTCGCATCAGCCCACAGCGGTCTGTCAGTGAGAGCCACTTCATCATTCAGCATTATCACGGCCATTAGCACCGACCTGCAAAAACACTGACTCGCTAACTCAAAAACACGATGCAGGTACATTCAGTCATGTACCAACACCCAGATACAACATACAATACAAACCCATATTTACACACACACATCAAGTAAGTCTCCAGGGGCTGAAGGAAGAGGCGGGCCAACATAAACACTTGCATTTCCTTTCCACTCCTCCTCTTATCTCCTTTCATGCCTCTCCCTCCGTCGCCCTCTTTTGTGTTTTTTGTTTTTTTTCTCCTGGATTTTTCCAACTCCTGCTGACACAGCTGCAAGTCAGTCAGGTCGGACTCCCACTCTGATGATCCTCATCTGTATGTGGGTGTGTGTGTTTGTCCAAGTGATAGAAGCTGAAGAGGCAAGGTTTGTTAGAGAGAGACAAATTCCTCCCCGATAGCGAAAAAAGGCATTCAATCTGCCATTCGCTATCATCATCCAACGCTTTCCAAAGTCAATTATTCATACGAAGCGTGTTTTCCGGCATATGAGAGGCAAATTTCCATGCGTGTTTCCCAACATGTTGGACTTAAAATAACCTCAAATCAAGACAATGTTTCCCACTGATTCATAGGTATTGTTAATTGTCCTTCTACCATAATATCGGATCCAGAGAATCAAAAGAAAACATGACTCCGACAACCTAAAGTTAACAAGGAAGTGAAGTAATAACAAAGTGCATTATTTTCCACATTCATGAATCACCAGTATTCCACTAAAGGTTCCTCTCTGTTACGAGATGTCTCTGAATTCTGATCACTGCAAAGCGTCATGACCTACAGTAAGTATGTCTCACATCCATGTCCGCTTCCTTTAAATATAGGATTATGAATTCCTGGACTTTTTCCAGACAGGATCAATTTTCTCAGGGCAGCCACTGTAAAACTGGAGGTAAATTTCCACTCACTGCGTCGACAAGTGGAGGATTAAGGTGTCAAGTAGGTAAATAAAGCCTGATACCTGATAGATGCTGAGGACTTTGTGTGTGTGTGTGTGTCTGTGTGTGTGTTCTGGTTCGTGTCACTCACTGAAGCGGGGCTGTCTCTTCCTGGGAGCAATGAGCAACGAAACCAGAGAGGGCCTCTGTTTCCTGTTTATAGCATCTTTGCTGTTACTGCCTTGTCCCCGGAGACAACACAGAAACCTCCAGCTGATAAAAGGTGCAGAAGACGGTTTAAGAATAACAAGAGGACAAAGAGATTTGTTACGATGGCGTTGTTTTTACCGCGGCTAATCTCTTATTAGTGATATCAGAGCAGTAATCTTGTAGCACTATCTGTAAACATGGTGATGCTTACCTACTAGAAACGTTTACAGCCGTGTCTGTCTCTTTTAAAGTGCGTGGGCTTGAGTGCCTTTTTTCACTTTACAGCACAACAAATCAAAGTTAAGATGGTAATGAGGCTCAAAGGAAAACCAGTGAGATGTGACTCTGTCAAACAAAACGTGCAGCTTGTTGTCTGAAATACAGATTCACGTCTAATATTGTACACAGTGCAGTAGTTTCAGCAGGAAGAGGTATAACACAAGAAAAAGAGGATCCTTTGTGAGACAATTATAGGGCAAAATGACAGAAGATACTGACCAAAGCGGACTTGTGACCTCTGAAAACAAGCAGTGAGTGGGAGGTCTGAGGCAAAAGGCAGAGATTGAGGTCAGGGTCCATTTGACACTGTTTTGAGAGCATAAAGGTCTCAGGTCTCCAACCAAGGCCTAACCCGAACTGTTTGACCCCCGGGAACGTCTGAAGGATGCTTTACAGATGAGCAGTACAGACTGCTGGGTATCTGCAAAAATACTGATATTTTAAGAACAATTTAACGAATGCATGAATTTGTACTCCCTCAAACTCTTAACTTTGTGTTTGTGTTAGTCTCAGAATCAACTCAATGAGCAAAACAGGGCACCTGGAAGCGCCGTGGTCGCTTCCTAGCCTGGAATCACTGCATAGTTTACACGATACGCTACACAATTAAGCCTCTGGTCAAGCTGAGTGTTTTGCAGATTTACCACTGCCCTCGAGCATTGTCAAACTTCCCCTTTATGTCAACAACTGCACAACTGGGCAGTGATCCCTGTAATGGTCACATAAAGGGTGTCAGTGTGTCAGACACTGGCGTCAAAAGCAGTTGTGTCCATTTTAATGGAGGCTCCTTGATTTAATGACCATGTGACATTAGGCATGAGAGTACCCCGAGGTTATCCGTGGCTGGAGCCAGACTGTGTGTCTGCCAATCTGGTGCTCACACTGTGGGTCAGTCTTCTGCGGGAAACCCCTCAGGGAAGCTTGTACTGGTCCACCAAACTGCTCGTTAGGGGGTAGCGGAGCTTCCTGCAAGAGCTCTTGCAGATCAAAGAGCAGAGGATGGTGGGCAACTCAATCCCAGGACGCAGGCTAATCAAAGTTAAATTCTGGATAAGCCTCCAAGTTTCACCATGGGCCAATAGCTGCAGCCAATGTGATTTTGATTAAGGCTGATGGCACTGGGAAAATCCATTCTCTTTGAACCTCCACGGGGTTAAAAGCAAAGACCACCTCTGTGACTGACAGCCATGAAACATGGGAGCGCACAAACTGCCAGTGACATTTGCCAAACAGCAGAATCAAAGATCCGCGAGCGCGGTGAGCTCTTGCAAGGTTGCGCAGAGAGAGCTGGCAGATGCCCTACTGGGACACATTATGAAAAAGTACCCACGTGCGGGAGCCGAACAAGTTAACATGAAACATTTGCCGTCGTTTCAAGCGACTGTAAATTAGTTTCCCCCCGGGGGGCGGCAATCTCATTAGAGAGGAACAGACATTCTCCCAATAGAAATAACATCAGAAAAAAGTTGTAAATTCAGATGATGTGTTTGAGAAATGTCTGTCGTTTCAAATCAAGCCCTATACCGAGTAAGAAGAGTAGGAAATGAAAGAGCTTCATATCCGCTTTTGATCCATGACTCGTGGTTTCATGGGCATTTGGACACTTGGTTGATTTACAGCTCACATCTTGGCACAGATGCTGGTTGCTTGTCACTGTCCTCGTCAAAAAAGGAAACAAACACTTTTGGCGCATGGGTGTGAAAGCCTGTATGGCCTGGCAGCAAGCTGCTGCACTCCAACCCTCATTAACCGGAGCACCGTTTGGTGAACACATGGCCGATCCAAACAGTTGCAAGCCCCCGTTGATTAAAATCTGAACTTGGTTTAACTACGCCACACGGTTCAAATTATATCATAATGCTTGCTTGCTATCTTTGAAACCAAAAAAAACATTTGAGTATGCAGACTTCTGCTCCAAACGATCTGTTAAAGATTAAATCAACTTCGTGAAAGACGCACTCGTGTGAAGCTAATCAGGAACAAATAAAGAGACGGGCAATCTGCGCCACGTCGCCACGCCTCGCGCCGCTACAACATATGTCCACTTAGTCTCGTGTTTTGGGCAACATAGGTGTTGACAAGCATCAGTTTGTCCACATCCGACCACCCCGCTGTTCAAAAAGCAGAGCCGCTAAATTAGGGGAAACGTGAATCCATGCATGTCCCCACATGCTGGGACCCCAGCGCGGTAAAAGGAGTGCGTCTCCTGTTGAGGGACAAGCACAAAGGAAGGCCGAACTTCCATCCCTGAGGGGACAATAAGGCCTGTCACAGGGACACTTACCCTGCTCAACACCTCTGCCACGGCACAGGTGATGAGGCTCCTGTCTTCCTGCAGGGGACGAGGATACATCAGAGGGAACCATCGGACGGACAACATCCCCTTTCAGTCGTCGTCATCCGAGGGTGAATTACAACAGGAAAAAAGCTGTTGGAGCATGACTTTCCTTAGATGAGGCTTTGTTTAGCTTGTTCGCTAACGGTGGGATTGAGGCCCAATCTGCTAACCATCTCTATAATGGTTGGTGTAGCTCATTAGCCGGCCTCCAGGAGCCATATATCACCAGGCATGTGGAAACCATTTTGAATTCACCTGGTCCCTCTGCTGTAGGGGTACAGTTGAGGTGGAAGTGGCCTGTTTAAGACGTGGAGCGCTCCATAATGATACTAATAGGCCCAGCTTTATAGGCTTGAGCTGCTGTGTCTTGAGAGGAAGGTTGTATTGAGGCGATTAGCCCGGATGGAGATCCACATCTGCTCTGTGCCAGCTGTTTGACAGATTCTGTTGGAGTGCATGGCCAGGTTTTCCTTCTGTTATAAAAGACCTTTGAAGTCGGTCTTGCTTCCAGTAAAGTGCTGACTGTCCACATTCATCCTCCATTACGGGGCATAACAGTATTTCAAAAGTAAAAAAAAACACCCTCACATGACTTGGAGTTCATTCCAAAAGCGTTCCAAAAAAAACCTGTGAAATATGAATTGCAAGGTAACACTTCACAAAGGAAAAATGTGGTTTCACACTTCCATAGACGGTGAGATCATCAGAAGAGGAAATACTGCGTTGATCATTTAACTGCATTCAAAAGCAGGAAGAGGAAGGAATGCCTGTGTTTAGCTTGAATTATTATGTTGGTTACAATTAATTCAGTTAATGACACATTTTCTTAGCAGTAAAAATATATAAAATCCATGGAAACATCCATCTGAAATTAACATTGTCCACCTGTAAGCTCTCAACATCACTCAATTTAAGTAATTGTCGTCAGTAGTCAGTTGGGATACTGGGTGCAGTATAAATGAACTTAATTTTTCAAAACTATGGATTCCTTGACCTGGAATGAATTATGTTCTCATATGTTACATGTATGTATTATGTTTTATGTTCAAGTCAAGTGCTCTGAGTTTTTACTTGGCTGCGAGTTGAAAGTTCAAGCTGACCACAGCTGCTGTTGTTTGATCAAACTCCGCAGCCACCTTTCAAGCCAACGTGAGGTGAGTATTTGATAGTGAAATGTTGATTTTGGGTGAAGTATCACTTTAATATCAGGACTTTAACGAGACAACATATAAGGGCTTTTAGCCCAAAATCACGTTCTCAGTTTCGTATTATTCCAACAAACTTTTACAGTGTTCAATATTATTGCAGGTGGCAGAGCTGCCATCTAGACATGACAACCTCTCCGGCCATCCAGCTGACAGACACCGACCCACATACTAAAACTAATCCTCTACTTTCCAGTGTTTGTTTTCACAGAAAGCCTGAATGTGTTGGCCTGGGCTGTTTACGTGAAGACCTTTTGGCTGACGGACCCCTAAAGTCTGACTGTAGAGCGCTTTTCATAAGGCCAGCTCCTTCACCGTCTGGTATTGTTTCACCACAGCAAAGATGTTCTGCCCACGGCTGTGAGTCCCTGAGACAAGTGGAAATACCCAGAGAATGTCTCCCTACATGACGACATAGCTGCTTCTCTCAGTACTTACACAAACATTGATCTTTTAATATGAGGAAATATTACACAGACTGCATTCCGGACATTCTTCTCGTACACTTCTCCAGTAGACAATAAGTGCCGTGAGCTGCCCGGACCCATGTCAGATGGATCCGATCCAAAACGCAGCACATCACACCTCGTCAATCAGAGCCGCCGCATGTTGGAGCTCAAACAAAACAATTCTTCATACAAACGACTGTGGCACCGGGTCAACAATTCTGACATATTCAGGGCTTTTTTTTTTTTTTTTTTTGCGAACATCTTCCTCCCTTTCTTTCTGTGAGGTTGTGAGCACTAAAACTAAACAATGCAGGGGCATGCTGTTCCTCCACCAGATGCAAACGCCGTACAAAAGGCGTCGTAACTGGCAGGGGTGTGGTGGGGAGAGGGGTAAAGGTCAGCACAGAGGGCAAGATAAACAAAAGAGGACACACCGGTGCGAGCATGTTGAGGTCAACCACCGGGTCTGGGCCTTAAGTCACTACACTCACGTAGGGATGAGAGGAGGGGGGGGGGGGAGAGAAAACGGTCACTGCTCAAGATATTTAAGATGAAATGACTGCAGAAAAGTCAAAGCTGTCTCCTAGAAATGATCTATTAGCAAAAAAAGTTTTGTAGGACACTTAATGCAACTCAAAGCACTCTATTTAGGTTGGAGAAGGCTTGGTAAACATATTGTTTAAATATAAATATAGGTTAAACGTTGACTTTATCAATATCTAACTAAAACCATAATCCTTCCCGACCATTAAAACTGTGTTTATGGATTTATTTTGGCCACAGGAGGAACAAGCTTTAGATATTGACATATTATGATTGTCTTATAAAGTTGACCTCCAGTACTCTTCATTTTGCTCTGTTGTTGGTCTCCATCTCCTGAAGGAAATATCTGGCTCTTTATCTGCTAAATGCTCCACGATGTCCAGCAGCTAGTTGCTAACTGTTTCTGCCTGCCATTTGGTGCAGGGAATGTGTCGTACTGTGGGTTTTTACTTTTTTTTTTGTGCCGAGTTGTGGGCTGTAAAACCAAAAATAATGAGCTGAATGATGGTAAAACACTTCAGAGTTGGGTGACATGATCCATTGTTAATTGATTAGTGCATCTTTAGGAGTCCTTGTAAGGTCAAAGTTCTACCTAACCTCCTCCTGCCTGGGACATCATAAATTGGTCAACAGAAAAAGAGAAAGAAAATAAGTACGCCACAACCCTCCTCTTTTCACTGTGTTCACAATCAAACCCGAGAAACATCTTTCAGTCCGAGACAAATGGGCTCCATCAAGTTTGAGCAAGACCACAACTGGTTCAGGTGCCCGCAGGCCGCTTATTGTTGAACTTAACCTATACGGAAGACAAAGCGCTGCAACAGACGATTACCTCTGTGGCTCCAAATAGCCACCACATGGCTCACAAGGCTACAACGTCAGCTACAGCGATGCCAGCAAATGGTCCAAGATGGGAAGGGGCAGGAAGCTGGCCACGGTGCGGCTTCCTTCCTTTGAAGTGTCATTAATCCTCAAGCTTGTGTGTGTGTGTTTGTGTGTGTGTGTGTGTGTGTGCTCTTGTTCTTCCATTTCTGTGAAAACCACATTGAGTCTGAGAGTCAGGACATTTCTGCAATTTTCCAAGGCCTGTTTGTGATTCAAACAATTACAAATCTCATAAAAAAAAAAGACCAAAACCAACAACGCAGCATTTTATCATTCAATACTTTCTGACTTCCCTGTCTGTGACAATGTTCAGTTAAAAAAAGGCTTAACAATCCCTTAAAGCAACTGGCCACTGTATTTTTTTCAGTACTAGTTAAATAATAGGAGTAAAAAGTGAATTTGTTGGGGACTATTTTCAGCTGTGCATCAACATACATTTGGTGCCCTGACTGTTTACAGCAGCAGGACGATGTACGCGGGTTCAACTCAAAATAATCTACATGAGTCCATGTTCATGTTACTGAAGGATGATCAGCCATTCAGTTCAACGGTGAGGCTCAGTTTCGTGTTTTTAAATAGTTTTTAGACAACAATGATGGAGCTCTATGGCACAAAAGAATATCAGGTTTTGGCCACACAGACAATACAGAACTCACCACATATTATTCAAAGGGTCAGACCCAAAACTACAGAAAAAAAAAACCTCAACAAAACAAACTAAAATATCTGTGTCGAGGATTCTTCCTCCCACCCAAATATGATGGAAGCCAATTAAGTTTTTGGTGCTAACGGAATTAAAATTATTTTTTCAGGAACAGTTTCCTGCATACTCTGAACTCTGAACAGTTTTCACTGGAACTATTTTTCTATGAAATAGTGACCCTTTAACTCTCAAACCGCCCATTCATTCAGTATGGACCACTCAAAAACCCAAATTGGTCCTCACAAACCTAGTAAAAGAGCACACAAGCAACTACTACCAGTCTGATCTCTCACAGTTGAAACATTTCAGATCCTTTTGGACCCTGGTTGTCTCCCTTGCCCTCTCTGTGCGTGATCTTTCACAGCTTTTACAGGATTATCGCCCCCGAGTTAACAGGGTCTTAAACAGCTGACTGGCACCAGGAATCACGCTAGGAATTAGCCACCTGCTACGTCGGCCATCCGCAACCACATAGCAGCAGGAAGTGCCCTCCTCGGGGGCAAAAAGATGGCGTCAAACAAGGTACTCGGCAGGAAGTGTGGCTTCCTTGAGTCGTGGCTGCAAGGGCAGAGATCAGGGAACAGGATCCGCAGATCGTGTTACTGTGCCCAGATGTGGCACAGCCACATGTAGCGTGCCTGCAGAAAGAGGAACTTCTATTTTAAGAAATGCCATACCTCTAATAATACAAGAGTGTGTCGATCTCTTTTTTTAAACCTCTATTCTCTCAAGGCTTTGCTGAGCGTGCTTGCTATTTTTAAACTGCACATTTACACACTTTCCTATCAGTTTAACACTTTTCCATGAGCGACAGAGAGAGAGAGCCGCCTCAGTTTTGCCTGTTTTGCCAGTTTAGCCCGTCGACCCTGTCAAGAGTGAGGGGCTTGAGAATGAGAAACAGGTGTGTGTGTGAAATGTGTGGATCACTCCTTTATCTCTCTTTCACTCTCTCCCCCCCCTCTCCTGACCTCTTTGAGCTGGTGAGCTGTGTTTTATGACAATGGGGGGGGGGGGGGGGCAGAGAAAACACAGAGAGTGGATGGTCGCTGAGAACGAGCAAAGTCTGTTGATTATTCTCAGATTTTATTCAAGTATTGAGGACAACAGCACATTGTAACTTCATCATTTATTGCCCACAGCTAAATGACAAATAATTATCAGAGGACCACAAATGAAAGAATTACATTTAAATAAGTCATGTGAATGTAAAGCTTTCCCAGCTTCATGGTTCACACATAAGGGACATTTTCTGGTATTATTTTATTCTAACTGCATCACATGTGACAGTTAACAACATAAAAGGGGATAAAGCTGCTCAGACAATGTGCTAATTGTGAGGCTATTAAAAGCTAAAAGTCCGCTAAGATAATGTGTAAAGTGCACTGTTAAGGTTCCTGACTCAACAACTGGAGAACAATCCTGATAAAAGCACAATCAATCAACTAAATGCTGGATTGACATTAATGAACAAGATAGTATAACCAATCAGCATGAGGGAAGCTATTTTCAAACCGCTTAGTGGGTAACGATTTAGTAAATAATTCTAAAATAAAATACATTTTGGTCACTTTGGTTTATGACGAAACATCCTTAAAGTTGCACTTTGTGTTTGGTGGCGATTAACAATTACGTTCCCATGCTAATACACCAAGCTAATATGTGGTGAACAATACAAACATATTACCTGATAACCGTTAGCATGTTAGCATTGCTATTTAGCATGCTTACATTAGCATTTAGCTCAGTTCAGCCTCACAAAGCAGAATATGGTCGTAGACTCTTAGTCATGAACGGGTTTTAATGGTAGTAAACTTTTTGGTAGTCTACCCCCACCCCACACTTTATAAAGACTTTATAAGTTAACAAGTTGTTAATAAACAACTTTGCTTCAGGTTTTCTCCAGTTATTTCCAGAAAATAAGTGGTAGAACCTTGACAACAACAGTACAGGCTACAAGATTAGTGCAAAAACAAGTAGGGCTACTAATCCAAAAGAAAATAATTATTCTTATGAATTAAATGATGTAAAACTCGTGGATTTGTCCTTCCTGCCCATATGATCTACAGAATATTAATAACGTATTAAAGGCAGGGTTGGTAATTTTGAGAAATTAAGCACGAGAATGCTAGATTAAATAAATTATCCAACCGCAAAAAAACAGCCCAGTGTTGCCATCTCTTTTCCAATGAAAGCAGCACCAGCTCCAAAACTTGCTAAATGTAGCAAGAAATTCGTCAAGACGGCAACACTGACAATCCGTCCCTTTAGGCTTAACTTTAAAGCCCCTCCCCCCAAATTACCATTATGACCATAAACATATCATAATGAACGGCTGTTAGCTTGTGGAAGATTTGGGCCGAATGAAATGCTGTGAGAATTTTTAACAAGAATATAAAAAACAAATTTGAAGAAGATTACCAACCCCAGCTTTAAGTGGGAGTCTAAAAAGTATGCTCTTTTAGAAATAACTACTGCCTCAGCTACTTCCATCACATAATTCAAGATAAGATATATACAACTTGACTTGATTAAACTTCAACCAATAATACTGACACTATAGAATAATGTTTATGAAGCCAAATTACTTATTGTGATGGCACATTTGACACTGGAGTCTCCAGTCCTGCCCCCCCCCCCACCGCCCCACGCAGCTCCCTGCATGCTCCCTGCACAGGAGTCAGTTTACAAGCAACAGCCTCATACCTGCCCCCCCCCTCCGCTGTAGGGACTCCCTCTTTATCGGCTGCTGCCGTGCAGCGGTCTATCAGTGTGCCAACAGTCCCCGCAGAGCGCAGAGCTGAGCGCGCTGAAGCTCCGTCTGTCACAGAAGATCGAGGATCTCCGCCACCTTTACGGGATCTGAAGCAGTGGATAAACTGAGAGAGACAAGGTGAGCGAGGAGCTGGCTCTCGTTTTTCCGTTATAAGCGGACGTGTGATTCGAGACATGCATTTTGGGAAGTTTTCCGGGTACCGATCAGGGTGGATTCGGGTAGGAATTGATTCATCGGATCTGTGGTCGCTGTGATTCTGCTCTCATTATGTGGCAGCACTGTTTTACACTTTTGCACGAGCGAAAGATTGCTCGCGCATTGAATGAACCATATGCGAACTGAACAGCTGAAACGGTAAATAAAATGACGTTATAATGCCGTGGCATTGAGTGTGGCACTCACTGTTGATAACTAGACTTTATTACAGTCTGCTTGGCTTTACATGCCTATATTACTATGAATTAATACAAGTTAAATCCTAAATTGGACACAGCTCTCCCCCTAAGACATAGTACACGTGTCTGCCCTTTTAAAGTTGACTACAGGTTTACTTACAGTTTGTCTTCTTAAGAGTCACACTTGAGATCTTTATGGTGTGTTTATGGCCGATGCCCTATAAGGCAAATTCTGTTTGGCAGCATGTCTGTGATGGATGTCAGACTTTTTTTGTAGCTGGATGATCCATAAACAATACTTATGGATGGATATTTTTTTTTTTTTTTTTTGTGAGAAGTTGACAAATGCAGCAATTAATTCATCATCTGCCATGTAAAGCTATATGTGGGCTCCCTGGTTTAACTCAGCCTTGAAGTCCAGCAGCAGTAATAGCAGCGTGGTATGGAGAGGCTGATTAAAGCAGATAACCTGGGGCAGCAGGTTTATCCCATCTTAAGTCTGCTCCACACAAAATATTTACATCTGGATGAAATCAGGGGAACGGCACAAGTGAGGCTCTGGCTTCCAGTCGACTAATCAGGGAAGAGAGGTTTCGTAGTGCTGAAATTAAATTAAGCATTTTCCTACCAATCAGTTTGTTTGTGACATATGCGTGTCTCGTTTTGCAGCCGGGTCGTACGAATGAAAACATTATAAAGCCGAAGACGGTGTTACCTGAGAGCTTACAAAAGAACAAAAGTAAGTTGGGGACCTGAGGGGCCATTATGCAACGCACCCACTCTGAAAACCGAAAAGACTGTGAAGACTTTCTCCTCCAAGGAGACAAATCGCGTGCCCTCGGGGTCAACTCCACCTTGACCCGCCTCCACCCCTCCCACCCTAACTCTCCGCTGATGTGTTTCATGCAGTGGTTTGATCGGTGTGGGGGTCAGGAGCGTAAACAACTTGGAGCTAGACTAAACAGACCACACATGTCCTGTAAACACATTCACCCTGAGATTCGTAGGTGAGCACGCGTTGGTTTGGCCCGTGCGCAGGTTTAATTCATGCTCTTTGATGCAGATCATGGACATGATGGTGCGGTTGTGAAGCCTTGTTGTTACTTTCCAGAGGGGGGGGGGGGGGGGGGGTGATCCTACTTTAACAGCCCAGACTTCCATCTTTTGAGCACTTTAAGGAGTCCATGTTGGCTGAAGAGATAAGCTTATATAAGATTGCTGTCCTCGTAGTTTTGTTCAAGGCACTTGTTATGCATGACGTATGATGAATTTACTAGGAGGTAGATTCAGGCCCATTATCTCTCCCTACCTTTCCATGATTCAACTTTTGTATTTCTTGAAAGTTGAAACCCACCAATCTGACTTGGTTTGCATCCCTGCCCCGAGAGCTACAATGAGTCACAGGTCGTAAACACCTACATCCAACACGTTGCACGTGTTTAAACGCAGGAAACAAACATCTCTCAGACTGAATTCCTATACCTGCAAAATTACTGTGTGGGGCCTATCGTAAACAGTCCCTTCTTTTTTTCCCTCCCTGCGATTCATGTGGCAGTGCGCTAATTTTCCAGCTGTAATGCGGCCTCGTCTGTGTTTGATGCTGATCCCAGCGGAGCAGACGAGAATACTTCCTGCCGTTACAGAGCAGAGGGCCCGGGGGCGCAGAGCTGATCGCTGCAGTCTCCGTCTGTGGCGTTGACAGGAGGCCTGACATCATTAACGTGACTAAATGAAATGTAATTTAGGTCTTTTCCCGTCCCGCTCGGCTCACAGCACCAGCGGTGATATGGATGAGGATGGTGTTGGTGGTGCAACACTTCAGAAAGCCTTTGAGAATCATGTTGACTTTTGAGACACCAAACATACTCACGCTCACCACACCGTATAGGCGTCGGAACAGAAGCCAAGGAGCCACCACGACACTGACGTCCGCATGATCTAGCACAGGTCAAAGACGGGAATATCTTATGGGACATAATAGCACACAAGGATTCCACTTTAGTCTTTCATTTTCCAATTTTCTCCCCTGAAAACAACAATGTTTTTTGTGAGGCTCTACGAGTGTATAATCTGATCGGTTGGAGCCACATCAGTGCTAGCCGCGGAGGGCGAGCGGAAGCCGCGAGATATTTCATGGTTTTTAGCTCACAATGGGCCACTCATGTGTTTCTTATCACTCACAGTTCAGCTGTACCACAGTCACATTCGAGGCGCGGTTTAGTTTTCCTGCGCAGCGCAGAACTGAAAACGTCACATTTTAAGAATGATGTCAAACATTTTGCTCCGTTTAATCCCCGTTTTGTTGCATGGTTAGATGAAAAGTCCCCCAAGTTATGTCGGGAGGCTCGAGTTTCTAATTAGAGAATAAAACGTACCCTGTTAATGACATCATCTTCCCCCTGGCACTGCATTAGTGTGTGTGTGTGTGTGTGTGTGTGTGTGTGTGTGTGTGTGTGTGTGTGTGTGTGTGTGTGTGTGTGTGTGTGTGTGTGTGTGTGTGTGTGTGTGTGTGTGTGTGTGTGTGTGTGTGTGTGTGTGTGTGTGTGTGTGTTGCTGAACAGCAGCTGGTTTTAGAAATTTGAGATTCACAACAGTGTGAGACTTCAAACACTCACACACACACACACACACACACAAGCCACCAGGCTTATAATTTAGCTTTATTGCTCCTTGTTTGGGCCATTGTAGAGTCTGTCGCTGGGAACTTCCTTGCTGACAGTTTTCAGGAGGAACTGTTTAAAAAAAGAGGAAGAACTTGTCAAAAATAGTCACAGTTCTCAGTTACATCCAGCAGCAAAACAACTTATTCAGGCAGGTACCCCACGATAAAGTGATACCCACTCTTATAAAGGATTGCTGGCTGAGAAGGAAAAGTAAAACCCACCATCTGCTGTACGTACCAAGCTAGTATTTCTCCTGTTTTGTAAACAACCGAGTGTGGAATCATGTTCATTGAAGTGATAATTTGATGAGCAGGGACATATTTATCAAAATAGATGTAGCTTTTTTGGAGTGAAACCTCTACTTGTTGGCTTATCTCTTGAAAGATTTATGATGCTGCGCTCTCGAGAAAGGTCTTTGAATTTAAGACTTGCACCAAATGTTTGCATCCAACTCTGGAGCTGATTTGATCATTACCATAATAAGTTTTGTCATTCTCTGCAGGCCTGAAGTCTGCTCTTACATCACTCGCATATCTCCATGGGGCTCATAACTCAATCCATAATTCATTGTGGGCAACGAAATCACGAGACATGATCTGACAGATCTCCATCTCCTGACAGTCCCCTGTGTGTGGGTGACAGCTGTGAGAGCAGCCCTTCTCTCCTCCACTCTCACATCCCCGTAATTGTTCACGGTCCGACCGGGGCGCCTCTGTCGCTCTGCCACATCCCATCACACTCAACCGTCCCGCGCTGCATGTCCGCTCAACCGCGAGGAAGATGACACAGGCCCGGACAGTCGCTCCGACACGGGAGCGGGACCGTCGACGCGGCCCCGCAAAACTCTTGCGGCTCCTCCAGATGTTTTCTGATTCTGACAGGAGGCGAGGGAGGCGAGGGAGGCGAGGGAGGCGAGGGAGGAGGAGGAGGCACGAACGGCGGGGGTCTCTTTTTCGTGGCACTCGGGGGGCTGTTTGTCGAGAAGCAGGTCGCTCGATCGGTAATGAGAGAGGACAGCTGGCAGGTTCAGGGGAGGTTAACAGCTAAGCGTAGATGGCAGCGAGGAAAAAGCTCGGTCGAGGGTCTTTGTGTGAGAGATTTTCTGTTATTCTTTTTCTCGTAGTCGGAAAGTTGTTATGCTTGTTTGAGGTTTTGTTTTGGATAGGTTGCAAGAGATTAATGTTGGATGTAAGGCCCTAAAAACCATAACTGAATCCATAAACTATTTTGGCCAATGTTTTTGTTATTTTAGACAAGAGATTTCTGCACATGTGTTTTTGTCCTTTGGACAGACTCACTTCTTTACGTTTCTGCACCAATCAGGTTTCAGGAACAGTTGAATCAAAGTGAGAGTTGTGGGGTTGTTTGCTATGATTTTTAGCACTGTCAAATCAAACCTACACATTCCTGATGAGTTTTTTGACTGTTCAATCTTGAGAGTTAATTATTTAGTCAGTAATATCTGCGGTTCTAGAGAAATACCGAAGCTTTGGAACCACGTTTTCAGGGCCTTTTTAATTAACTTTAAAGCAAGCTAGCAAAAAAACAACAACACACTTTTAATTAAATGTTGTGCCTCAAAAAACAGGATTGGATGATGTTTATCCAATAAGCAGTATATGAATAAGAAGTGTCAGTGAAGCATTATTTCAACTGGAGTTGTACTAATTGAACCTGATCAAACTGTTCAGCTGTGCAGAAAGCAAATCGATACTGGCACATTTTAAGTGGTGGAGAGTGTTTTTGGTGTGTGTGGGGGTGGGGGGGGTTGACACTACAGTCACAGACGACCTAGTATTTGGGGACACGGCACAGCTGGAGCAGCTTTAAGCTCTAACCAACCCCAAACAAGCGCTGGCACGGGTCCTCACAAGTCGGCGCTAACCTTTTACTGCTAACATCAGCAACATGTGTTTGGAGTAATTCTGCAAATGTTGTGTGAATGTCCTTTTGACAACCTGGTGTGTCTGCGTGAAGAGAGGGTGGGGTTACACAGATGTTACGCTCATTTTCCTTCTTTTTGGTCGCTGTGGGAGTTCTTCATTGAGTACTGAGCATCACCAAAATCACCTCTCTGGTGTTTCGTTCAACGTCCTCAATCTTAAAACAAAACCTAGGAGTAGTGGATCCCACCCTCTCCACGTAGATATGTTCATCCATCACAGTGTTGTCAGGCTTTTAGCTGTGACAAGGTTTCACTGCAGGTACACAGGTGTATGATTTAACACCACTTACCATGTTTTGACATTTTAGTTGCTCTTTGCGGGTTTAACGGCCACCATCCACTGAAGCGTCTTCTATCACTTTGTGGAAGCAGACGTATGCCTGGCAGAGTGAAAAATGTGCCGACTTGGTGAAATAAAACATCTGGCAGCTGGCCAGACAGTGCTGTCTTTCAGAGCATTCTCCCCAGCTGAGAGCTTAATGAGTGTGCACAGTGTGGGAGCAGGCCTTCATAATTTAAGACTCTGGGAGATTGAGGGATGTGCCCAGAATTCTGTCCATGCACTGCGCTGTAAAAACAGCCTCAGGACAGGCTTTCTTAGGGGAGATCTGTGTTACCCTGAGTTGCAAAGTGCATTCCCAGTCCAGGGCTGTGCTGCACACACACACACACACACACACACACACACACACAGTAGGCTACTGCTGGTCACATAAGCCAGGCTGGCATGTGAAGGGAGCAACAGCGGTGGTCATAATTTACAAAACAACGCTGTCCAGAGCTGTGGGACGTCTACTTGATGTAGCCCAGATCTGGACACTTGGTATTCAAACTCTCTCTTACTGTCTTCTCCCACACAAAGATCCATATGACACACTGCACACTCTGGACCGGCCTCGACCCACGATTTAGACAAATCAGGTCATCGACTTAGATGAAAAACTCAAATAGTTGCACTAGTATTATCTTCTATTATCTTCTTTTTTTTCTACAGTGATTATAGTAGTAACATAGTAAGCTGTATAATTTTTTTTGCATCATTTATGTGTGTGGGTAGTCAGGCAGGCTCAATCAGAAGAGACACTAATGTGCATTCAATATGAGCACCTGAGTGGTAGAAACCTTTTTGACGAATTCTCCGATTAATTGGCTTTCTTTGAAATGAATGAGAAACATTTTTCTATTGTTTAATAGATCCATGCCCCACAGTTGAGTGTTGTCTTTATTAAAGACAAATACAAGTAATCCAATGTCTTTCTGGATCCTTGGTTCTGTACAGTTCTCATACGAGGATCCAGGTTTACGTCATCTCCTTGTAAGTGCACGAGTTCAACCGACAATAGTTCACTCATCAGCGGTGAGGTATTGCAGCTGGGCTTAACATTCCTGGACGGGGAGGCAGGTTCAGGTGTCTCTGTGTGGATTATAAGGTTTCCTAGCACAGTGCACCTGGTGTCGAGATCATCCGAGAGACTTTTGGGTCACTTATGTCAAAATTTGGGCTGAAATTGGAATTGCATTCTAATGATAGTTTAGTCTCTCATTATTCTCGTCGTTTAAAACTGAATTTAAGGTACATTTTCCAGTCAAATGTTGGCCAGACTTTCAAAGGCAAAGCTTGGAGTACAGTTATATTTGCTTGAAAAACTGTAGCGGAAAAAGTAAACACTCAATGACTCATAAAACTTTATAGGTCAGAGCTGTTTAATTATCAACAGCACCGGCACTCTTAGCAGAGAGGAAAAAGGAACTTACACCGTCTGTTGATAAAAGTAAGAATACATGTGAACACGTTATCTCAGCAGACGTTATCTGTGTTAGCACTGCATGGGTGTGTAACAGTTCCTGTAAAGGCCAGACTTACAGTATAACGGCTCTTACAGGTGGTCACACGTTAAAGCAGTCATTGCAATCTCATTGTTTTAATTATTACCTCAGATAAGTGGAATACAGCCACTAGCGAGTGTTTTCACTATCGGTTATTAGCTGACATGGCAGTTGGCTAATAATTATCTGATTTACAAGCTAATTATCTGTTTAAAATGATGTTTTCTAAGTTATTTGAGTAGAATGTGAATCATACCTATACTTTTTTTAAATTTAGTTTCAACACAGAGGCCAAAATGATAATTTCCTTAACGAGCTCCGGCTAATTTGACCAACAAGCTAATAAGCTTAGTAGCTAGTAATTAGCCAGCTTAGCCAATTGGCGTGACTTACTTAGTTTACTGGCTAATTATCTGTTAAATTGAAAGGTTTTTGGTTATCGCGAGCGACTTCCTTTCGCAGACTTCTGTGTTTTCCGCTCTTGACCGTCATCTTTAATATTGACATGGACTCGTGCATGCACCCAGCATGGCACGTGTCTTATCACTGTCATCTTAAAGTCTGCCCAGGCCTCTTTGGTTTGTTCCTCCAGAGCTCAGCTGTCTCTGCGATGATTTGCTTTGAATGACAAAAGAGCTGCAGCAGGGAGTTAAGAGCCCATCTTGTCCATTTTACTGTTTGGGAGGAGGCCTATTCAGGTCGCGGGGTCCCTTAAGTCATCCCAGGTGGCCGAGCCATCCCCAAGGTAGCCTCTAACCGTAGATCAAGCGGTTAACGGCGCTCACAGCCTTACAATGGCGACAGGATTTACAACTGGCTACCAGGCTTTGTCTTTGAGGGGACAGTGTCTGTCCCGTGGCTCCATCTCTTACATTTTACTGCCACCATGTTGTTATTTGTCCCTTTCCCTCCCTGACTAATGAGGCAGAGCAACCAGGTCAAGACTTATCTGTAGACCTGCAGGAGGACTATTGTTGTTGGCCCATTAATAATGCAAAGAAAGACCGGTATGGATAATAGAAGAAGACACCTCCTTTTCTTCACAGACTTCTTGAGGTTTGTAGTGTTGGTTAATGACCCAACCGGACAGACTCATGAGTCGTGGCTCATTACTGGCCCATGCAGGCGCTTTATAGTCACGCTGCAGAGAATCGATGTGCACAGATGCTTGGTCACGACATGAAGAGCTTTGGTTAACGTTTGAACATTTCAGTCCCTTCGTGATGATCGTTAGTCTGTGTCATCCTGAAGAGTGCTGCCAGATGTTGGTACAAAGAAAGGGACAGAGGAGGAGAGTCAAGGCATTAGAGATGGCCAGTTGGTTCCTTGGCGGCAGCAGATGCCTCTTATCTGTCCCAGGATTTATTTGACAGGTAAGTGTGCTGCATTCATTCCAAGGAGCTTCAAAGGTGGTCCATGTGAATTTATTAACCTCGTATCTCATGTTTACCTCACCGAATGCATAATTCACACGCAAACTTCCTTTAACCTTCTGATCCGAGGCCAGATGGTTTTCTTTGGATATGCCCAGCGAGCCCGGGTGAAGTTATTCTTCTCTGTGGGGTAAACAACCACTTCCTGGATTTTTTTTTGGGGTGTTTAGTTCTTTCTTTTTTTTCCACCATCAAATATTTGTACGTGACAGTAAAATCGATAGCAAAACGTAAACATAACCCGCTTTGTGTCCTGAAGGGGTCAAATAGAAACTAGTCCAAACAATGCTGTTGATTAAAAGGAAATTTGACATGACAGGTCTCTGTCAGGGCTGCGGAGCATCTCGATGTAGCACGACACAAAACATCTGGTTCCTCTTTAGCTGCATGGGGGCGCCTGGCTAAGCCTCCCCTGCAGGCCGGGCCATCCGCTTCACAGGGAGGACACGGGGGAGGCGGGAAAGGAAGATAGAGGGCAGACAGACAGACAGAGAGGAGTTTTATTAAAGAACAGAGAGATGGAAGGTGTAAGACAGCGGTTGCACATTTAACATGCTGAGTTGATAAATCCACGAGTTGGTTAATGTTTGGATTCCGTTGTTATCGTTTGCACTGACCGCACGTCCCATAAATCACTTTTAGAATGAGATTTCACTTGTTTCCTTGTATGTTCATCCACTTAGACTAACATTAACTATCCTCTTGGTCATGTTGTAAAACTTGTGTATAGTGTAGCCAGAGACTGACCTAGAGCGACCTGCGATAAGGCTCACATAGAGCTGTGTAATACATATTTAGTTGCAATGGACCAGAGTGCTTATTGAATAGTTGAACAGCATCTGAAACCTTCTGCTCCCATGTATTTTGGGGTGGGGTGGGGGCTGTAACTTTCTGAGCACTTGGAGAAGCTTACCAATTCAGGCAGAAATTTGCCCAACTTCTCTTTGTAGCGGTTAAATGTGTATATTTTGCTGAATTCACAGCAATAAAGTATGACAGAGGATGTTTCCATTGGACTCTGGACGGCTGGTTCCCAAACTATTTGGTCTATGACCCTTCAGAGGCATGCAATGTCTTCTCCTGGCCCCCCGTCACGGGTTGCTTTAATAAAATGGGAATTTCACTTATTTCAGAGTCCAGAAGAGGTAAAACTCTCCAGCATTTCTCAGGAAATAACTTCAGAAAATAAATGTTTTTCCTTCTTCTGACCTATTTTGTTTAGAAATCAGATTCATCTTGCAACCCCTCGGATTACTGTTCCACATGAACATTTTACTTAACTAACAGTGTCAATATATGAAGAAAAAAAACCAATTCTCATAAATAAAACATCTTGTTTTGGCAAAAGCTTTTGAAGCTTGCACTTAGATGCAGGGAGCACACAGTAAATAGAGCAGGAGAGAGGCAGGAAGAGGGTGATGGAGTAGGGAGGAAAATAAGAGGGTAAGGAGGCCCTTTGGCATATACAGGAGATGTAGAGAGACGAAGAGTGGGAAGGAGAGCAGGAGAGTTCAACGGGAAGGAAAGACACAAGGCTAGGTTGCATTATGAAGGAGAAGGTCGGCGGGGGGGGGGGTTCACTATAGAGATGAAAAGGGTTTAGAGGTTAATGACAACCTACAGTGAGGCAAAGGAGGTCACGCACCAAGAGAAAGATTTTCACAAACCTTGAGATCACAGCAGAAGGTGCTGGGTACTAATCTGGCTCATTATGGTCAATGGAGCTAATGGTGGCTATTGTTCTCCAGCAAATCCCAGTTGAGTCAGTGGTTCACTCCGTGTGTGTGTGTGTGTGTGTTGTCAAATGTAACCTTTTCACTACGTGCATTTCTTCTCCCTGATGTTCCATTTTTGTTTGAACATCTTATTGATTTTTTGTTGAAAAGACTGCTTAGTCGTCTCTATTCAGCACCATTTCTGGTTGAGACATTGTGTCCCAAACAGCTGACTCAGATTTAGTCATATGATGTCCGCGATAGCACCCGGAGCAAGAGATAACCTCTGAAAGCGGCTGGTTTCCTTCAAGCTCGTCGTGTCAGATTCCATGAATGCACACTATCGTTACGAGGAGAGCCGAGGAAAAAAACCATTGGAAGCTGGAAAATATTGTTCTCTTTGTTGTGGATTTCAAGGTTATGAGCGTTTGGTCAGGAGGGATTAGTTGCTGTATTCATATCATTTTTGCATGCTTTACCCCCATCCCCCTTCAATGGAAAGCCACACATCAGGATTAATGACTTTGTCTCGGCTCCTATGGCGATAATCCCCCCTTTAATGCTTCAATAGCATTAACCTGCACCTTATCCATTTTAAACACAGATGGGGAACAGATTGTTCCCGGAAGAAAGGTGTCTAATAAATACCCAAACCCCAGCAGCAAACCGTAACCTCTCTTCCCACTTCCTCCTCATTTTCTACCCTTTTTACTTGTGTCATGCCCTTTCTTTTTCCTTCCACACCTGTTGACATTTTTCCCGGAACTCTACCCAAACAATGGCTGACTTTCCCGAGCTCTGACAGACCGACATCTGGAAAAAAAAACAACTAGTTGGCCGTTGCCCCCTTCCCCCCCCCCCCACCCCCTCTTCCTCAGTGAATTTATAGTGGCGTGCCATTTGACAAGCTCGAGCTTCTGTGTGAGGGGTGAGCAGACTGAACCAGGTAGAGTTACGTGAGCGTGAAATGTCACCGTCTAATGTATCAATAGTAGTTAAGCATTTAGTAGTAATAGACTATAGAGTACTGAACGTCAAGCTGAACCCTGGAGAAAAATGTAGTACATTTTAGGAATTGCATAGTGAAATAAACGTTTTTTTAATTGTAAGCCAAATAAAAGAAATAAGAGAGCACTATTCTAATGTGATTTTGATCAATATATTTCATAAATGAATGTCCATAAACAAACTGCTGGTAATTTGCTGATCTGCAGGTTTGATTTTGGTGACTTTGGTTTCTAGCTCATGACCTTAGTTGTTCTGTCACACTATTATTTTTACTATCTTACAAATCACAAATGCTTCATAAATACAAGACGGAAAAACGAGGGTTAAGTGTTTGCCACTATCAGCTGAGTCATATGGTTTGCCTTAAATGATGAGACATATATCCTTTTTCCTGCCAAAGAAGGTTGTTCATTGTTTTCCCCCATGTGAAGGAAGAGTTAAAATAGCATTTGATAACACTTGAGGCAGACCTGAGCGAACAATGAGCACAACACCCTCCTGTCGTCTAGCACAGAAACACAGAGCATTTATCTCTCCAGGTGGACTCTTAATACATTTTAAAGGGATGTGAATGGAAAAACAGGCTCCACTTGTGCCTCTGGGTGTATCTATACACAACAGCTTCAAGTTTAAGAGGCGACTTCTTTATCTCCCTGTTTCGCAAGCGGCAAGCTTCTTTTTTTTGTCGACATGAAAAAGGTACAGGATGAGAGAATGCGTATGGGCCCTCTTTCATTTTCAGGGAAGCCTCTTATTGCCTCGTGCTGACACACACACACACACACACACACACACACACACACACACACACACACACACACACACACAGAGCTTATAGGCTCAGGTGCAAAACTAGAGCAGATTCACAAATATACCCATGACCACATGCACATACATGCACACATACATAGACACATGATAAGTTTGCCTGGTTGTTTTCATGCTATAAATACTCCTCGGGTCCAGCCTTTTCCCATTATTGAGACGTGCAGCCTCCTTCCCCCCCTCCCGAATACTCACATAGCACGAAAACTTAAAAGATATGAAACGTCTCTCCTCACAGAACACATCATCAACGCAACATGAGGCAGCCCTTTTTCACCGAGTCATGCCTTATCTATGTTCGGTTTAAAGCGATGTGTAACTTTTTTTAGTGGCTTGTTAATTTGAAGAACAAGCTGTTTAACTGTGAACTATGAAAGAGTTATTGCTTCAGAAGTGTAATGGTTTAATTAAATGAGAACAACCTCTGCTGTCATTGTTATTTTCCTTAAGTCACATGTCCTGGTATGTTCATGTAGTGGCAGCGACAGACAGCAGAACTGGTGCTTGTAGCAGTGCTTTGATATGGGGGGAAAAAAACAAGTTAAATATATAACATTGATTTTGATGTCAAAATAAAATCCGACTGTCTCTGCCTGCCTGTTTTTCTCAGTGATCCGAATTACAGGATGTTGTATACTTGCTGCCATTTGTCTTGGCCAAATCTGCCCAGAAAGAAAATAGCAATGCAGTACTTCCTGAGCAGAAAACAGGCACATCATGTGGATGGACATCAGACATTGTTGCATCCATTCATCTTTCATCCAACACTTACAGGATGTTGCAAGATCGTCTGGGCAACAGACAAAACTGCAGGAGGGCAGACACAAACCAGACAAAAGTTAAAGAAATACATGCATAGGAAACATTACCCACATGTGCTTAATTCATATATGGGATATCTATGTTCACATTTAAGGAATTTGTTCGGTGACAAAGGAAAAACACATTTTGTCTCACTTCTAAAATGTTTCTGGTTCAGCTGCAACATGTCAATGTAGCCTGTAGTTGAACCCTTAAATATGTACTCATTGACGAAGATAGTGTTCAATTCTAATAGCAGTGTGCTTATAGTATTTAATATGCAGTCTGCTCCAGACAAGTAACTCCCTCCAGCTTTAAATGAGCAGAATCTGAGCTGAGCTATAGGGACCACCGTCCTTCCTGCCATCTGTTTTTTTTGTGGCTTTGCCCTGGAGAATAACACTTCCAACTGAAACCCACTCTTTCTCTATCTGTGTCTCCCAGGGGTCCCCGCAGGTGAGGTGAGGACAAGGACGAGATCTGCATCTGCCCCCATCTGTCCTTCAGCGAAACCGAGTGCCTCGGTGCCGGCCACCCTCAGGTCACCTCAACCACGACGGGCGGCAAACAATAAAAGTCTTGACCCGGCGTCCCTCAGACAACCTGCACAAAGCAAATATTTAAGGCCATTATATCTAATTTCTCCAGGCAGCCGTCACTGAAAAGATCAACAGTGAAGGGTGTTGTTGGGAGAGAGAGAAGGAGAGAAGAAGAAAAAGTGGGGGAGGAAAAAGTAACTCTTTCAAAGTGCACCCTGCCTGCTATTTCTGCTGCGGTGTGGGCAGGGAGCGTCTCATTTGGGAGGGCTCTTGGCTGACAAAAAAAGGACTTCCCTCTACCCTGCCTGCCTATCCAAATGCCTGTGTAAATACTGGATAGAGATATCAGTTTGTCTGGGCTCTGAAATTGCCCAAAAAAAGGGACTGCAAGCTATCTATAGAAAAAGTTACAACAAACTTGGACTCTGTGGTCTTCCTGAATTGCTACCTATCTAATACTCCTCAAAGAAGATTCAAGAGCTGTTTGAACAGGAAAGAGAGCAGGTTTCGTCACTCAGAAACTTTTGCAAACTGCCAACAACTGCTCTCTGGGGGACACCAGAGGCTGCCGGTCATTTGAGGGCTGCAGTTTTGATGTCTTTCCCAGCTCAGTAAATCAACATGAAGCCCCTAACGCCAGCTGGATCCCCCTCTCCTCTGAGGCTCCTCAACAAGGGTCCAGACTACCTGCGCAGGCAGATAGACGGTGGAGGCTACGGCCGCTCCATCAGCGCTGTGGAGAGGCTTGAGGCGGACAAAGCCAAATATGTTAAGAGCCAGCAAGTGATCAACACCAAACAGGAGCCTGTGCTGGTGCCATGCGCTACCCCTCCACCGCAGCCACGGCGAGCTATATCCACCCCCGGGAGCCTGACGCCTCGTCTTACCCCGCGGTGTTCATCCAACACCCCCTTCTCTACACTCTCTGGCTCGTTCACCTCAAGAGATGAGAATGAAAATGATGACTCCAGGAAGGAGAACAGACGGACCTCTGTGGACGTTGAGGCGCATAACAGGAGCAATGCGAACAATGTACTGCCTCCCAACCCCAGGACTCATGGCATCAACTCCTTGGTAGCGCCGCACAGTGCCCCTGTACTCAGGAGAAGCACAGGCAAACGCATGTTGAGGCCGGACTCCCTCGTCATCTACAGACAGAAGAAAGAGTGCAAGAGTCCCAACGGTGCAGCAGTCGGGGACAACAATAACACGGAAGTGAGAGGCTACAGTTTTGTCCGCCGCCTCTTCCAGGGCTCCATGAGGGAGAAGGGAAGCGGAAGTGAAGGCAGAATCCAGAAGATGGTGATCGGTGAAGAGAAAGCGCCTTCACGGGATGGAGACTCCCGCATGTCTTGGACCAATGAGAAAGACACTACGAATGGGGGACCAGGAAGCAGGAGGTCCAGTAAAACGGATCCAGAACGCAGCCCAGGGTCTATCCCCAGCCCTGGGCTTAGCTCTACGCTTGAACGGACTAAGAACGGATTTACAAATGGTACCGGTGATGGTATCACCAATGGCAGCCACTCAAGTAACCATGATGATGAGAATGACCCGTGGAAGCGGGCGTCACCCCTACCAGCACCCAGAAGACAGTTTGGGGAGTTGCGGCGCTCGAAGTCAGACCTGGATCTGCGCTGCTCTGTAGCGTTATCGGAGCAGGAGCATTTCTTTGACTTCTGCGGTCTGGACGTGGACATGATAGAGCGTCTGGGTCGAACAAATTTCCTGTCGGGTGCCAGCTCCATAGACACACTCTCATTGGCCCTCCGCAGTGTCGCCGGGGACGGCTGCTCGGAGCCCAGCGAGTTCTCCCAGCACTCAGGAGACGGGCTGTTTCAGGAGGAGCTGGCCGATCAGCCTCCCACTGGCGTCTCGATCATTGAGAGGAACGCTCGCGTCATCAAGTGGCTTTACGGGTGTAAGAACGCTGCTCGAGAGGGACCCAAAGAGTCTACTGTTTAATCTAGGGACAAAGAAACCATGTGCCGTGGAGGGCAGAGAGTCTGAAACAAAACAAAGAGTTTGCTGGTTTCTTTTTCGGATATCACATGGTGCAGACCTTTACCCTTTGTGCAGAAATCTGCTGTTGAGATGCACTATGAACCAAAAGTCAAAGCATTGAATCATCACTGAATATCACTTGAATTTCAAAAAGCAACAGTATGGGCTGTGATTAGCTAGCAGCATTGCCGCAATGCAAATTTCAAAACAAATTTCTCTGACAAGTTAGGGTTTGTTTCAGACGCCTATCACTGCACGTAGGGTTAGCACTCCATGGCACACGATTACCTTTTGTCTCTTGCTCTCCCCGACTCCAAAGAGACTGTTTCTTCAAATGAGAGGACAACAACTGCTTCTAGTTATCTCCTGTTCAAATTGATATATTGTATTTATAGATATATTGTGTGGGCGTATAGACAGACCTTACTGATGAATGGAACCATTTCCCCCAGCATAATGTTTTATGTGTGTGTGTGTGTGTGTGTGACTGTGTGTTGAGTAGACGTTGTTGTCCTCTCCATTTCTGAAATCAGTCCCTGTGACCCTCTACAAGGCACATAAGTGTATGTTCGTCATGACACGGTGGGCACAGTTAGTGTGCTTGACACCAACACTTTCCCTTAATGACTAAATTAAAATGGAAAACCACTAAGCTATGTTGTTTTTTCTAAACTGGAAAACTGTTGTGTGAGTGTGAAGTGAACCATGAGTACCTCATCAGGATCTGTCCCAGTTTAGTTTGTGTGTTGCCTTTTTTTTTTTTTTTTTTACTCCTTAAACGCAGGCGTTGGAACAAACATGCGAGGCACCCCTGTGGGGTTGTTAATGCACTGAACTGGACAGAGAGAGAGGAAATGAAAGATAGACATATGGCTTGAACTCTTTACGGGAGCTTCATCTCATATAACGTTAAACACTGAGCTGGATTCAAAGGAGCTTCTGCTTCGTGGAAGACAAGGAGCCATGTCTGGCCAGTCATTTTCATCTCATTTTCATCTCATTTTCTAAACCCCAAGGAGGGTTCACACAGTATAAACACTGTCCAATAATCACTAGTGACACAGTCATTGATTACCACAGCTAATGCTTCGTGTCTGTTCAGTGCTCATAGCTGTGGAAGCTATATGGTTGGAAGCTCAGCAACAGAGAAAGATTCCTGTCAGAGAAAAAACAGACATTTACAAGCACAATACGAGCACAGTGAGGACTTAAAAGTCACAAAAGAAGTTACAAAAATGATATATTCACCTCCAAAAAAAAGAGAGCTCAAGTTGTCAAACCCTTTACAGCGAAATGTTTTTAGGATGTCGCTTTTACCACCTGTCAGTTTGCAGACGTTGAACCTTCCCAGCTGACTCAGTCAGCCGTTTCCCATCAAAACAAGCAAGGGGAGGCTGAAGCCTCCTTTCTCTGATAACCACGGATCCTACCTCACTTCATCCATCCTTCAGTGATTCTCACTTTATCTCCATGAAAGGATGCCACTGAAATATGAACTGGGGGTCTGCCGAGGTATGCGGAGGTTAGACAGAGAGGCGTTCTGGGGTGAGAGTTACTGAACTCAAGGGCACGATTTATGTGATAAATTAACACAATTACAGTACTTGCAGCTTTGATATGATATATTTTCCGTATTCGTCATCAGCATGGCACACTCCTGAAGTCCCTTCAACTTTTTTTGTTTTCATATCTCCCTGTTGAAAACCATTTGGTTGCATGTTTACAAAGTGGCTCCGTGAAATTCTGAATCTCTTTTTTTATTTGATATATATATATATATATATGTATGAGAGATTTAGTTTTTATTCCAAAGAGGTTTGTGTATGATGTACACAGCAAATAAACACAAAGAATGAAATAAGTGTGTGAAGGTGATTTCTTTGTGGTCTTTCTTGTGTTTTTGGGTGATTTAAAAAAAGGAAAAATCTGTATTAATAAACCAATTACTGTGAACCAATTAGTACAAATAAGTGTCCCTGCATAAATGATACTTGAGAAATCCTGTGAATATTTAAGAAATAATTTATATTACATGATATTACAGCAGTCAATATAAAAAAACATGAAGAAAAAGCTGTGGCTGTTGTTCTTTAATCTTCTTAGAGGGTAATGGTTGACTGAGTCACTGTTGTGACGCTGTCTCGTCCTTGACTCTTTGCGGCCTCCCTCCACCACATCACGTCTCATTTTTCACATTATCTCAAGTGGCTACGCGCTAATCCTTTTAGCATTCCCTGCATGGTATGCTCTTGAGTGAGTTGCAACAGGTTGTGTTTATAGACAAGAAGGCCTCTGTGTGGCCTGATGCTATGTCTACGCCGTCCGAGAGCCGACCTCCACCCCTGCCTGTAGACTCTTCCTGACACTCTGTCTTTGTCTCTTCTCTCCTTCTTAGACATGCTGACTCAGCTTTTGTTTCTGCATGCACCAGTTCACAATGTATTCAAGTCTCAAGGGGAAAGAAGTCTAGAAGGTTTTTTGGGGGGTTTTTTTATGTGCACAGGTCTCCCCTGTCACAAGCTTTAATGCTGAAGTGAAAATATCAGATGACATTTTTTGGAGTTGGTCCATTTATTGTCATTTTGGGAATTATGCGTGATCACTCTCGTGCCGACGGTTCAATTAGAAGATCGATGCCATTCTCACATCTGTCCATCAAGTATTGAGCTAGAGCCATAGGCAATTAGCTTACTTTAGCTTAGCATGAAGACTGGAAGCAGGGAAAACAGCTAACCTACCAGTGCTGCCTCTGTTCACCAAGAAATAGTTACAGCACATAATTCCCCGTAAAAAAAAAAACACAACTTTTTCTATTTGTGTACAGATGAATCAAACAAGCTATATTTCGTACTTAGTGTGTTTTAGAGGTGCTGAAAGGCACCTATACTTTGGAGAGCCAGGCTAGCTATTTCCAGTACTGCTAAGCTAGGCTAATCGCTGACTCTAGGTTTATTCTTAAAATGCTTTATAGCTGAGAGACAAGATTGATGCCACTCTCGTGTCCGTATGACAGAAAACTAGCAACAGCCATCAGCCGGTTAGCTGAAAACAAAACACTGGATGAAGGTTTCAAAACCCACAGCACCTTTAAAGGGCACTAAGTAACTTAACGTTATATCTGGTTTGCCAAAGTGTCTCTAAGTGCATGTAAAAATGGCGATTTTACTTTTGCTGCCATGGAGGCAACCAATGAAAACTTCTGGAAATTTTAGGCGGCTGGTCCCAGCCAAGAAATTGTCCGGCACATAACTCTTATTGTCATTTTTGTAGAGATGACATTTACAGGTGCCTTTTAGTCCAGCTTGGTATTTACCGTTGGTATCAATCCTCTCAGCTGTGATAAAAAAAAGCAAACAAGCAAACTTCCCAACATGTCAAAACTGTTACTTTAAGCTGTCACAATGAGCTTTATTATTACATGAAAGTATTGCATTATGTGAAATACAAAATGTCTCCACATCACAATAGAATCACCATGTGTGCTGTCCGGCTGGAGGTTGATTCATTATTCACTGTCCATGGAGCAGTTACAAGGTTTGTCAGAAGATGACTTTTCAGCTTTAATAGAGACCTCAAATTCACAAAGAAAACAAAATATGATATATATTTTAGGAAGTACTTCCCCTTTAAAGAGGCCCAACATGGTTTCAGGACATTTTAAGGATACAATCGTCTGACACATTCCCAGGGCTCTGTTTTGCTGACACTGAACAAAAATGTTTGCGAGCTGGTTTGTTTCTTCAGATAACTCTAAAGTCCTTAAGTCTCTCACAGCAACACTTCAGTGTAACTGCACACACAAACGCGCACATCCAATTTCTCCATCCCTTAAACCACGCTTCCCTTTCCCTCTTTCTGTCTTTCCCAAAGCAGAAGAAAACAATAGCCCTCCTATGTGCCTGTGTCTATGTCAGTTACTCTGACCGGAGGTCCTGCTGTGACATCCTGTTTTGGGTTCACAGGACAAGGTTTAAACATATGGTCATGTTTTGGGTTTGGCCTTTCTTTCTCAGTCTTCCTGGAAATAAGCCGACAATAGACAATTCAGATTGTATTCTTACAGGGTTGACGTGGTTTAGTTTGGTTCAGTGTTTTTTTGTGGCAAAATCGAGATAGTGTACCTGTTTAAGAATGTTGCCGTGCTCGCAGAAAATGCCTGTTTTGCAAAGTGAACGATGAACTGGCAGCGATCCACCAACACTCCAGGCTTTGATGCTGCTGATGTGGTTTTCCACTCACATAAAACAATCACCACAGGGGGTCCAAACACCTCCTGCTTTACACTTTTGCCCACCGGCAAATCCTGTCCAGCAAAGTTCTGACCCAATTATGACATCACAAACTGGTTTGGAGCTTTACCCGAATAAAGCATCTCTTGAAACTTTGCAAATGTAATCTGATTTAATAATCCACAAATGTTAAGAAGTTAAACTGCCATTTTGTTTCCTCACTGCCACAAACGTTTAACAGACCTATAGGTTCAACAAATGAAGATGTGACTCCCTTCTTGCCTGCAGTGTTAAAGTCACTGTGGTCTTCAACGCTTCTAGCAACTGTCACAACAAGACTTTTTCAGTGTCACGTCGCAGAGGCAGACATACACTGAGCTTCTTCTGGGCTAAAAACCTCCATTCCAGCTGTTTGACAACAACTCTGGTCAAATAGTATCACTTTGTGTCCGAGTGGCCTCAAACTGTGATGCATTTGTAGCTAGGATTTTTTTTTTTTTTTTCTTCCTCTGAGCTCTGAGAAGCAGTAATGTGTGTCAGGGTTAACATGGGTTGTGAAGTGTGTCAAATCTGGCCTAGTTCTTCTGTGCCAGCAGCTTCAGCAGACTGTGGATGTCTACGCTTGAGAGAAGCTTGCTTCATGACTCAGGGAGAGAGAGGCTGAGCACACAAAACTAGCACAAAGGTCGGTATGATCTGCCGGTACAAGAATAAAACACGATAAGCCAATTAGCAGCTGTTGCCAAGGCACATTTTCATCACATCAGTGATGTGCTAGATACATCAAAATGCTACAAGCATGGGGACGTTGTAGAAGCAGTGGTGGTCTGGAAACGAAGTTACTGGTGACGAGAGACCCGTGTCCCAGTTTTTAGCATGTAGTCCCTAAACACTGGGAGACTGAAGTATACTCAAAGATGTCAGCTTGCCTGATAAATTAGCTGGATTTTTTGGATGTGCCGTTGACGGGCACGTTGCAATACAAAAGAGAAACTTGACTCACTCAGAGCTGGAAAAATGTAAGAATGGTGCAGAAGGCAAATAAGTATACCTTTGTTAAAGGTATACAGTGCAGAAATAATCCCTCTTAATCATCACTTATGACCCACTAGAAGTGTGTAGCGGTCTATTGACTTATTTTCTGCTTATTTTACTGTGTTTACTGTGTTTCACTTTCGCTGCCGTATGTGATGCTGCGAGTGAGGGCACAACTTTGAATGTTGTGTTATCAAACAGTAAGTCCGTCATAATTTGCCTTAAAGTTAAAGCTTCATTCAAAAAGTCCTTGTTTGATTCATGTCTGTCAGCACAAGAATTAAGAAAACCAACCGTGTTACGACTAAGTTCCGCATAAAGCTACATGTGTTGCGTTAAAAACAATAACAAATAACTATGTCGATTTTGCATTTTTCGAAATTTTAAATGACAGCCCTAGTATGTAGTTTTGGAACTTGAGTTATGAATCAAGAGTGGAAGAGGGCACCAGAACGTCAGCCCACAGTTTGATTTGATACAGTTGCAGACTCACGACCGAGACAACCAAAATAAAATCCTCATGAGTGAGTCCAAAGAATGACTGGAATGATCCAAAACAGCAGCAGTCGTATCAGTTATGTAACGGTGTTCCAAAATCCAACAGCTGGCTAACATCTGGGTATGCAAACCTACCAGAGAATCAGTCAACAGCAAAAGATAACAGTGTTGTACCTGCTTATTGTCCGGACACACCACAAAGCAGTTTCAGCTATACTGCCCCTTTTGACTCTGAAATGCCGAGCTTCCCCCTCTAAATGTCTGAAATCTTAAACCAACGTTGGCAGGAGGTGCTGGGGGAATCTGCTTTGGTGTACCTCCACCTCCGTAACAAAAACCATCCCCGAGCGGGAGGTATCCTATGGCTGCGCCGGGTCATAAATCAGGAGGAGTGGCCCATTTCATTCCCCCTTCTCTCATGCGTGACCTCTGCTTCCCAGGGGTTCGGGGAGATGTGCTGAGCCTCGGGCCTGTGGGAAACCTGACCAGGAGCCACGGACCCTCTTCAAATAACCATCTGATGTCAGGGAAGACTACAGCAGAACAACGGCAGGACTGCCGGAGGGGCTCGGGTTCAGCCCCAACTGAAACTTACAAAAAAGAGGAGACAAGAGTTGTATGTGTTTTCTTCTTCGTGAGGTCAGAACAAGGGCAAGGATCGACTGCAGTTGGGCTGAACCGAAACTGAATGTTGAGCAGTTTTCATTCGGGGAGTATTCCAGCTATTGACAGCTTCCTGGTTTAGGTGTTATAGTTAAATAGTTTACTTTACCCATTGCTGCCTCGTGCAGGAATCTACGTTGGTATGAATACCCTAATAAAGAGACTGTGCTTTTATTCCGGTAGTTTTCCACCCAGATCGACAGTGAAACACAAAGCTATCTCCTCATCACTGGTACGATACTTCCAGTTGCTAACAGCCAGCTAATCTCTGACAGGCTTCATTACTTGTCAGCAGAAAAACTGAATAATTGTCTCTTTCTGGAACTTTTTTTCTCCCAGAAAATATTCAAAGAAATAGATTAGACTGTCAGAAGTCATGTCACATGCCATGAGTAAAACTAGAAGTCACTGATGTAGTGGAAGAAATGGGAATGGTAGTGCTCTTCCTTATTGTGAACATGAAAAAACAATTACCATATTTTGGGCAGCCACTACTGTATAGCAAGCTAACGGGACACTTTTATTTGTTTTGACGGGAAAGAGAGAAATAAATGTTCTTTGTTGTGACAAGTCCAGTGTTTTGGATAGTTTGGGTTTGAGGCTGTGCGGTCGAGAGTTCAGCAGCGCCGGGCCAAATACTAGCAGCAAATATTCCCTCCGTGTTTGTTTTCACCTGCTAGGAGTGCAGATTAGCAGGGTTTACTGCACATCGTGCTCTGAGAGAGAGGAATATTTTCACTGCAGAGTATATTTAACCAATATTTGGTGTTGGTGTAACGCCCTACTTACTCCTTTCGCATTTGGTGAAGAAGAACGAGAAGAATTCAACAAAACAAATTAGAAAAGATTTTGTGGTGAATGGTTTTAGTTGTGCTTTAAAGAAGTTAGAGAGATACATTAGTATACGTTATCTCCTGTTTTATGACATGCATTGCCAGTTTTCTGCTAAAAACAACAACAAGCTAGTCACTATTCAAAAGAATATAGGAATAAACTTTTGGCAGTAAACTAAAAAATACCAGCATGTTCTTAGTGGTTACAGGTTTATTAATTAAAATTCACCCACGCTAGCTGGAGAAGTTTGGAAGTCTCTTTGATAACAAGCAGTAAACAGGTTTATAATAAAACTATGGAGGTAAATCAAAAATCCACAGTCAGCCACATGACATCTTTGGCCAGTTTGATGATGATGTTGGTTGAACAGGGCGGCAAGCAGCGATCAAAGTCAACTTTCTTTTGGTTGCAAACCAGTATTTTAGCTGCAGGATTGCGCTACATCTAATTTGGTCTGACGTGCTCTGGCGTCCCACCAGTCATCACTGTAATTAATTTTAAGAGAGTTCAGTATCTTCAACAACGACCCAGTTTGAATGTGGGGTGACTTTCCAAAATCTTGATTCCACATAAAACGATAAAAAATGTACTTTAATCCAAATTATAATATATTCCCTACAAATGATCCATTAACGTGCATGCATGTGGTGCATTAAGATGCAAACACCGCCTGATATCTGTGTGAGCAGGCAGGAGTCGTGGAAGACTTGATAAGCGAACAGCTGTTGATGGGCAAATAACTATTCAGGTTTCAAACTTGTGAACTTGCTGTTACAACACAGACAGACTCTATTATTACCCTAAGACAGTCCCAAAAACATGGGTGTGTGCATATTTGCAAAAATGAGTGTTTTTCCATTCTTGCCAAAGTATTGCATTGAAAATTATTATAATTTCAATACATTTTGTATCCAAATCCACCATTTATCTTTTACAGCAACATTCTCCAGTGTGTTCTTCACTGTGAAAGCATCTTAGGCCACTGGGTAGTGAGAAAGCAGCTTAATCACATAGTCAGATCTATATTCCCAGTCATGTGGGAACAGGAAAACATCAGGTCGACAGCTGGCACTGGTTCCCCGACTGTATCCATGAAAACATTCATCTACACTTCTCCGGCGCCGATACTCGACTCCCACGAGGGCACAGAGTTCATAACCCAAACACCTCGATACAGTCTCTTTATTAGTCGCTTTATTGCACCCCTATGGTTTTCGTTTACTCTCTTTCACTCTCAGGTCTTGATGTTTTCACCAAACAGGGTAAAAGCGTCTCCGGGGGACCATATGTTCACAATGTGGCCTGGGTACAACCAATGACAGGCCCTTTTTTTTCCTTTTTAGATGGTAGCTTTGATGTGTTCCACAGCCAGTAAAAATTAGTTTGGGAAAATGTATGTTTAAAAAAAATCAAATCATCCGCAACTTCTCCCTCAGCACCTCCTCCTCCTCACACAAGCCTTCGGTGTGACGGTGAGATCCTCAAACCACGCAGTTATTCTTCAGGGTCAACAATATAGATTTTTGAATGGATTTCAGAGGAAGCGGCAATCGTTTGTTATAATATATGCAGGTATAGTTCACTTCAACAGGTGCTGGTACAATGGGTCAGGTTCCAAAAACACTCAATCCTACAACTCCCACATTGCATTGAGTAACAGAGGATACCACTGATGTTTTTACAAAACACAAATATGTCCACAAATGTTGAACTGCTCTATTTTTTGGCAAACTTCAAATCAGGTAATGCTGGACATATTTTATGCCACTGTTGGAAACAAATGTGCTAATAGCAGTATTTTACTGAGTATACACTGAATAATTACTAGAGGAACACCATGTGGCCTACACGTTTGTAAGACATGTTCAGGAAGGACTGCAAATGTTACAGCGTACGTACAGTCATTGTTAAAGACATTAATTTCCTTTTGTTGCTTATTTGTTTTGGACAAAAAAACATGTCATGCTTCAAGCGTATTCGGTGGAAAGCTTTTTTTTACAGCACACATTTTGAGCTCAGCTCTACAGCGTAGACCGACTGAGTCCAGGCTCAGACTGTAACCTTCAGGCTGCAGAGAGAGAGAGAGAAGCTCTGCAGCCTCAGCAGGGCCAGACACCAGGAGACGGGAGTGGAGAGTAAATCACCGTCTGCTCTTTACGGCTCCAGGTGACCGTTAGCTCAACCCCACTCTCCCCTTTGTTACTCCAGTCACGCTTGTCAAGCTTTTCGTTCTCACGTGGCACTTGAGCAGTTTGCAATTCTAACAAAGGCAAATCACAGTTCTTAGTCATTCTTCACAACAACAGATCTTATATTTCACACAGAAGTAAACAAAAGAAAGTTTCTCATTTGCGTTGTTTGGCTGAGTTGTCTTTTTTAAACAGTCAGTTGCCGACTGTTAATGCAGGCGACAATTTACTACCCCATGCATTCTCACAGAGCCGGGGGTTCAAGCTGTGGAGTGGAGAGGTTAGGGAAACAAATGTTGCAAACCGTTTGCACGGGACACACGAAAAAAATGAAGGGTGATGCATGAATTAGCTCGATCTCCACATGCACACAACAGTAGGAACCATCGGCACTTGATCCGTCCTCTAAAGGGTGCGTCAGGCTCCTGATGAAGAGCGTCTGTCTGCTGCTCTCTCCAACCTCCGCCATCATCAAAGCAGACGAGAACGTTTGACCTCGCCCTCGTCCCCGCCACAGTTCTGAGGTTAGCCTTTTCCTAATTTAACCCCAGTCTGGTTGCCGAGGCGAGGGAAGGCCCATCACCACGGCGCCATGCTGGGCAGGACCTCCCTTGAGGATTCGGCCAATGACAGCCCAAAAAAAACAACCCACAGAGGATCCCCACCTGACATATTATCCTCTGTGGGGGCTAATTGTATCGCACAGGAGAACAGCTGTCAAGCAGTGTTGGAGGCATCGCATTAGTTTTTAGTGGTTTTTGCTTGTTTTTCAATCCTTGTTTTTGCTGTTGTTATGTCATAAATAGTTTGATTTGATTTTAACGAACTCTTCCCACCATAACCATAATTCTGTCCCATTTTGTTTGATTGGTTATTTGCACTTAAATATCTAAAGACATCACTTTTTATGACTTGCTTTTTTCCTCTTGCAGTATCAGTACTTTCAGTGTTTCTTATTGAAAGCAGTGAAAGTGGAAAAACAAACATAAGAATGGCATCTTGTACATCCTCTGCCCTTTTACAAAGAAGATTCTCTTGATGGAGAAGCAAAGCAATACCTTTACATTACATTTTAAGAAAAATGACAACAATGTAGCGCATTGTTTAAATAAGTGAGGAATATTAAATACAAGAATAAACTCACTGAAGTAATCATATCCGAAGGTAACGGCCCACAATGCTGATCACAACCGACAGATAAGACACTTGAAAACAAATTATCAATCAGCAAATGACATGTGGACTGCCTGTTGACCCAGTGAAGCCTAATGTGGTTTAATACAGTCTGTTTCCTCTAATTACATTCTTCAGTCCATCAGCATGAGCTCTTATTGCCAAGATCCTGAATAACTGTGCAAAGTCCAGGGAGGAATGCAGCTCCGTGATGTAACATACTGCAGAATATTTGAGTTACGTAAAGACAAGTTTCCATTTTGGTGATGACTTATTCACTGTAGGCAGAGAAGCTTTAAGAGGTTAAAGCAAACTCTGCAGCCTTGTGCAGTAGATCTATTCCAGGATGAGCTGTGATCCAAGTGCTGGTTTTTGTTAGCACTGAAGCAAACTGTAGTCATTAACAGTGGTGTGAATCACAGTGTGGTGAAAATCACACGTTGGCTGTGATGTTCAACACAAGCACAAGAAATCACAATAAAGAAAAAATAGACATTTTCATCACTTCTTAAGCATTTTGCTCTAACGTGCCCCAGGTGACACATGAAGCTCTGTAACATCTTCAACCTGCGTGAGTGAAGGCCACAGCTGAATCTCAATTGAATTGTCCAAAACCCGACGCCCCTGCCTTTATCCGACACCCAAACCCTGGCGACTGTGACGGTGTTGTCTCCTCAACGGGATTCCAAGCGTGACTGATCCAGGCATCTAATTTGCCAATTAGTGCGTCACTCACACAGGTGTAGAGGTCCTCCAAAAGGAACAATTAGTCACTCCATTCAAGATTTCCAGAGATGAATGAAAGGATCAGGGCCGCTGTAATCTCCCATGAGTCTACAAAAGGTTTTCACCATCTGCGCAGACAGGCCAGACGTGACGCCAGACAGCTGTGATGAGGAGCTATAACACAACAAAATATGATATATTACACGTATTGGATATCTTTTTTGTATGTATGTATATTTGTTTCCTTTTTAGTTTGCTTCCTTTAGCGCTATGTTTATATAGTTTGTTCCATTTCATTTTATATTTATGTTCTATTCAAATTTAAATATGTTGAATATCTGTTCATGCATTTTCTGTGTGTGTAGCATGGAGGGGGCTTATTGTGCAATACTGAATTATACAATGACAATAAGAAATATTTGAGTCTTAGACCAAATGCAAGATGGCTGCATTTGACTGCTTGTTTGACTGATAGAATTATAACTAAATCCAAGCTAAAGTTCTGAGTTATAAGAATAATCCAGTAGAAATATTTCCTGTTTTTACTTCACTTATTTACTTTGGTCCCACCTCCCACCACCAGACGTTTACTCCTCTGCACGGTGTATGACTTTGTGCATGATCTTACAATATGAAATGATGTCAGAGAACAGTTTTAACATTCATGTCAAACGCATACATCATTTAGTTGTTTTGCGTCCACACAAACAAGTCCTCATGAATGCCAACTCCCCACAATAGCCTTGTCCCACAATAGCTCTGCCTCCTGACGGCCTCCATCAACTCCTTATCAAGTGACACCGTCCACTCCGCCCGCGTCCCCTCACCCCACCTCCTCTATGGCCAGACAGGCTGTGACACCGCAGATTCCCATGTCAGAAATAGAGATGGACAGAAGCACGACGACTCCAAAGAGACGCAGCGTGCAGGGGAAGGGAGGAATTTGTGTTGGGAAGGAAAAGCGAAAGAATGACCAGCCGAAAGGAGAGACGGAGGGGCTTTAATGACATCGTGATGACAGGCTCGATGGGGGTGTGCGTGGCTCCTGCAGGAGAGGAGGAAGAGAAGGGTGTAAGGCGAGCCATTTGAGCTTGTGTAGCTGTGAATAGATGTCTGCCCTGTTACGCTCCAACCCTGCATGTCTCCATACCTACACCGAACATACATGATGAGAAACAGGGCCAGCAAGGTCTCCAGCTGTGCATCAATGAGTAATTTCCGATTTGGCTAGTTATGCTACGGGCCACTGGTTCCTGCAGGCTCGATTTGCTGGGCATGGATGCATGATCAGTCCGTGGAGTATGGGGGCTGTACGGTGGGAAAACCCTGCAAACATCCTTCTTCATAACGTTCTTTTTCTTTATATAACTTGAATTAAAAAAATAGCGTTAGAATTCTTGAGCTATGGCCAAAATCACAGTGACTTTTGACCACCAAAATCTTTGTGCCAATTTTGAAGAACTGCCTTAAAAGGCTGATGTGACCTTGACCTTTGAACTCTAAAATCTAATCAGATCATCCCCGAGTCCAGGTGGAAGTTTGTGCCAAATTTGAAGAAATTCCCTCCTGTTCCTGGGATATCACGTCCGTCGACAAACCGACAGACAACCATAGACATAAAAAGCAAACCCGGTTATCTTTGACTGAGTACTTCTACTTCTAGTACTGTGACACCTTACTGACTGTGACACCTTACTGGATCACAGAGATTCTTCATACACTTTATATATGAAACTTATTAAAGTACATGAGACGAGAGTTTTTATCTCCATCATCCTCAAATTCAGACACATTTTCTGAATAGCTTCTCAATGTCTTGCTGGAGTCGGTCAGTTCTCACGGTGAGCTCTGCGTGTCTATGTGTGTGTTTATGTGTGTGTGTGTGTGTGTGTGTGTTTAGGCTTAGAGGCTGTAGCTGCAGGTCGGGAGAAAAAGCAAAGAACAACGACCCTTAACAGCTGTAGCAACAGTAACTTGAGCCTGACAGAGATCGTGTGGAAGGCTAAAGAATCGATTAGCATTCCAGCAACCACAATACCCAAATATACAAGATAAAGATTTCACACACACGCAAGCACTTTTATTATAGCGACCAAAACACCCACAGCAGCAGCCTGAGAGCCCAGTTTTGGGAAGCAGCATGATTGATGAAGGACTGTAACCCTCTGGCATATCGCTCCCTTAAAAATAACTCCACAAACTATAATTTCGGAGTCAGAAACATCTCAGCTGCTCAGTTATATTTCCTGTGTCATGCATGGAAATACCAAGGCTCATGTTCTACAGCTCTCAGCGCCGCTCTTGGTAGGTCGCCCCACGTTATGTGGAAATGATCAATACAACCAACATATACTAACGTGAACTGAGTGAAAAAAAAACAACTGAAAAAGCATTGACTTGTGGTCACGGGACAATCCGTTAAGCCCCGAGCTCTTGTTAGAGCGTCAAAAGCTGAAGAAAAATCAATCTATTTACAGCAGACAGAGACAGACCTACATGTGGAGATGGGTGATCAGATTTCAACAGAGATGTAGATTGATGATGGGTGGCAGGGTGTGTGTGTGTGTTTTTGTGTTTGCGTGCCTGTGCCTGTGTGTGTGTGTGTATTTGTGTTTTTGGTGGGTTGCGGTGTGGCCAGAGGGGGTGGTTTAGCAGAGAGATTACCCCTCTGCTGGGAAATATGGGGGGGGGGGGGTATAGGAGGCAGGTTTTCTTTTCAAAGGGGGTCCCAAATCCGTTGCTAAAGAGCCACGAGATTACAAAACTGAGATTGAGCCTGTAGATTAGAGGGATGAAACGTCCTGTGAGAACCTCCCTAACTCGAGGCGAGGGACTGAGGATCGTGGGTCTTTGAATAATTCACCTCCCTGCCTCCATTCTCTACTAAAACACTAGAAAACCTTTCAGAGTCACTACAGAGCCATGCCAATTAAATAAATAAATCACTCTTCTTTTTAAAAAGCAAAAAAAAAAAGATTGATTTTATTCATATTTTGTGTGCGTGTCATAAGATTTTCTCTTCAAAATGACTCATCCACAATTAAGCATCATTCTATGTTGTCGTCGTGACCATTTTAAGCTCCGTAACTTTAAAATATTAACAGTTTTGAGGATTAATCCTTCTTAGCATTAAGTGACAAGCATTTCATTAAATTAAACCAAAACCAAACCACACTTTGAACAGGGATCCGCACGTTATCTCTTGAGGATTAACAAGGTAACAGGCTGCAAGACAGAGGTCATAATAACCCAGTAGAGAGGAAACTTACTTTGAAAAAAAAACAAATTTCTAGTTGCCTCCTTATCTCTGCAGACACACTGCAAACACTGGAGATTAACACTGACGACTGCTTTGGCTCCATGTTTGTTTGGGGTACCTCCTGCTTTTGGCTGATAAAATGATCAGAGTGTCGTCTGGTGCAAAGTTACCGCTAATCTCTCACACTCCTCCGCCGGAAAGTATGACCTCTGTGCAGCAACTGTAGTTCTGACGACCACGTTACTTTTGGGACATTAGTTTATTTACTGTAAACACGAACGATTAGAGAAGAGATTAGCAGCCTCCATTGGTGTTTCATAATGTGTGGTCAAATCTGCTACAAATAATGGTTTACACCACAAACATATTTTGCTTTAAAAGGATGCATGTAGCACTGATGTTGAGCTAAATATTTGAATAAAAACCAAATAAGAGATAATACTATCGCACGGTTAGTCCAGGAGGCCACGTTAAAGCAGCCCTGTGGAGTCTGTCACGTTTCGCTGCTACTCACCAAAACACATAGACTCTAATTGACACTGAACACGTTTATTTCCTCATTAAACATTTGAAAAGGCAGTTTTTGTAAGAATTTATACATCTATGTGTTCTTAGCCAGCAGTCTTTTTCTACCTTGTCCTTGTTGGTTTATTACTCAAGCCCCCAGGAAGAGCTCTGAAGTTAAGTTACTCATTCGTCAGGCATACGCCAAGATGTCTATATACGTTGCAGATATACGTCAGACATACGTTAGAAGTACGTGACTCATGCGCTATCAATGCGCTATGTCAGCGTTTATTTATTTGCGTCAGATACAGACGCTAAAAGGTGCCTCGGTATCCGACGCAAAGGGGCACTGACCGAGCGGCGATATTTGACAAGCGGGTTGGTTCGTACCTAAATGTAGACTGTAGGAATTGTAGCCTTTAAAAAAACATTTTTTTGTTTAACATTTTACATCAAACTTTCATGGTGATGCTCTTTCATCCTCCCTTCTTGGTTGTTTTGAGGAACTTTTTCCTTTAGTCGAGTCTTCGGCAGGTGAAATACATGTTCGGTTGAACAGAGGTCAGATAACTTACTTGGCCAGTTAGGAACAGAACTCCCTGGGAGTCTAAAGAGGGCTTACCTCTTTAAAAGTCAGCTCTTTCCACCGCCATAGACATTTAATGTCAAATGTGCTGCAGGGGAGACAAAACAATGACATCACAGTCCTTCGCCTAGACTTTTTTCTTAGATTTTATATGTTTGTGTGTGTGTGTTTCTGCGCATCCCACAGACTAGTTGCCACATTCTTGCTTCAAGCTGGTGTGGCAGTTGTAGGTAAGTTTCAGAAAAATCCTCAGACAGCGCGTTTGTGTGTACATCTCTGCACCCGCAAGTGTGTGAGTCACCGTGTCTGTTGAGACGCAGTCGTCATACCTGAGTGCTACCAGACATGTCTGTCTGCCTGTGAGGGCGTTTATGTAATAAATGTGTGTGTGTGTGTGACGTTTGAAGCCGTCTTTAACACCACCTTTGCAGTTTTCCATAACTTCACCTGTAAATCTTCTAGCCGACTGCACTTCTGATCTCAGATTTCACAAAAAAAGACAGCGCCTCAGGGCCAACCTTCAAGAGCTTGAGCTGTAATCTTGAAGACAAACTTTCCCAAACCTGGCAGAGTCCGGTCACTTTGGCTCCATGATTTAGGACTCGAGTAAGCCAAGAGGAGTCACAAAGGGACAGACGCTGGAAATACGACTTCAACTTACAACATAATCACATGGTCGTTTGACCCAAATTCACCGTTCTGCACTATGTCTCTAAAATGGTCCCGCTGACCTCATGTGATGGTTTCTCTTTCTTTATTTCAGTAACAAAGAAATGAGTTTTGTGGATAACCCAACTTCCCTCAGAAAGCATCTATGTATAATACAAATCTAATTTTAATTTCCTTGTGTATTTAGCTTGTCTAAAGTTATGCACTTAGCTTGAACATGTTATTTAAACGCTCTAATCAGAGCCGCTACGCCTTCGTAGCATTAACCTGTTGCCACGATTGATGTATTGCCATATTATAATCATTATTACACAGGCAATCCCACCACAAAAAGACAATTATGGACACCAACAGATTAAACTTGTTATCTTCTATTTACCATCTCCTATCCATCTGAGCAAGCAGAGTGAAAGAAAAGCATTGTGGGCTATGTGCAACAATTAAACTCAGGCTCACACGGCGTTGTGGGCTGCTTTTGTTTGAAGTAATTACAGTGTGTGCAACAGAGCCCAGGGCAAGGTGCGAAGCGGTTTAGTCATCCTTGTTCATCAGCGGAAAAAAAAAAGAAAGTACTGTGAGTGTTTTTTCCGTGTAGGAGGGGGGGTGGGGAAGTGTTTGTGCTACACTGAGAGCCAAAAGTGAGCCAAAGGCCACTGGATCAGTGAGACAGGGTGACGTACTGTTTGACACCTGTTTGAAAAGACAAAACGATAGTTGACACGTCTAGGGGTAGTGTGTGAGCATGAGAGAGTTGGATGTATTAAGGACTGACGGTGGCACACACAAGACTTTCAACTGGAGACTGGTGTTCGATACTGGTTTACGTGTCCTAAAGTCTTCACTATGTCTTTAGACAGCAAATAGTTGTTTGCTATATTAATACTCAGAATATCGTAGAAAACCCTTCGTATTTGGTGTCAAACTGCTCTGCTAGTCTGCTGTAGTGCTACCATCTTTATATCCTGCTTGTTTTGAGGAACTTTTCCCTTTCGTTCAGTCAGGTGACATACATGCTCAGTTGAACTGAGGACGGCTGACTTTCTTGGCCAGTTAAGAACAAAACACCTTGGTTGATTTGTTGGTATCTTCTAGAAACAACGCCCTGATAAAACACTGTTAATTATCACTTTGTGGACTGCTGCTGTTAGCCTGCTATGCTAGCTCCTGCAGGTTGTGTTTACAAACCTATTTCTATGAATTAAATGACTGTATTGTGAAATGAAACATAGTTATGAAATCACAGATCATTGTGAGTTCTACGTTTTTAAAGGAGATCTCCGGTTTACTCCTATGACACCTGGTTACTTTCTATTTACAATTTACCACGAAAAACTATAGTACAAGTACAGCATCTGAGAAGCTGCTTTTAAAAGACATGACAGACTTCCCATCCACCAGTCTCCCCCTGCACAAACTGACAACCATAACACTTCTGTTGATGCTTTCATGCTCCACACACCCCCATTTCCACTGAGAGTTGGTGAAATAAAACTTCGACATGGGCCCAAGAACTGCACACAAGCATCAAATAGTCAGCACCATGCATCAGCCTTCACCCAAACAAGCCACTCTCATGATTAAAATCAGCTTTTGTGGAATATATTTACCTCCTGGGCTTGTTTTATGGTCTATATGAGACAGAAACTGGGTGAGTTACATAAATATATCCAACAACAGTTGTTGAATAGGGGAGATCTGTTCTGAGTCAAACTGAGACTGACAACTGTGGAAGTCTGGATGAAACTACTGAGACTCACTGAGTTTCACAGGATACACGATGACAGCCCTGAAATCTGACTGACACTGGAAGCACATGGAAATAATGGAGGCTGGTCAGCTAGAACATGAACCCGAGCTTCGGGTGCGTTTGCTCACGTAATCTTTGCCTTTTATTAGGGCGTACTGTCAAATTTAAAATGGAAATTTCAACAAAGGCCCCTAAATTGAAAAGGAAACAGTGTTGTATCTGAGGAAACAGTAGGAGAGGAAATGGGTGTAGATCAGGGAACAAAAGGAAATAAAGGAGGTGAAGGAAAAGAGAGATCGGAGTATTATTGACAGAGCATATGATGATATTTTTGGCTCGATCATAAAGGATGGCTTTAGTCGGTATGTGATGGAGAGACAGGCAGTATAACAAGATAGAAAATAGAGGAGATGCATGTTTTACATTCAGAAGGTAAAGGGAGCCCCCTGCTGGTTAGAGGAGCAACAGACTGAACACAGATTTAAATTGTAAATTTTGTATTAAAGAGACACCTCAGAAAAAAGGCAAATGGTGGCACAGAACTAAGCAAAGGAAAGGACTTCATCCCTCAAAACTAACACAAAACAAAACCCTTGTTTTGGGTTAGCAAGAACCTCAAACTCAAACTAAAACCTACTAAGGTCTAAAACAACAACAAATTAAAATATGGAGTGCGTTACATGCAACTGTTTATTTTTCTGATATTATTTATTTCAAATATTTTGTATGTCCTATTGTTGAAAAGAAATAAATATGAACCACTGTTTACTCATACGCATATGAAGGCCTTTTGAAAACAAGAGTTATGCTTTTGAAGAAATAAACGGTTTTAACATATTATGTGTTAAAGTCTTCTTTGAAAAATAAACTAGAGTAAAGTGATAAAAGGAAGAAAGAAAGATTTCATTTACACATTCATGCTTTGTCAGAACTTTTAGTGCAACAGTCTTTTATTATAGCATACCAGGAAAACAAAACAACAGATTAAAACATACAACAAGACAAAAAAACTAAATCTGAGATAAAATAATATAATGCCATGTTCTTTCATGTCACAACATTAGGAATGTTAAAAACGCACGCTTTGCACAGCCTCAGTCACAATCAGAAAATTAAAGTCAGTTAAGTCATCAAGTCAGTGCACCTGACATTATCTCACCACACACACGCACATTCACATTTCACACATGTCATATAATTGTGCAGCACATTTTCCCTCCCTGATGTCCGAGGAGAGAAAAAGTGGTTTATAAATGCTAATTTGATGTAATAGTCACATCGCTCTGCCAAATCTCTACACTGAAATCCGCTGCCCTCTGCGCAGGTTAAGTGAGATAATCCTCAACTAATCCAGTTATTACTGCCTTTAATCTCTTAATCCGATTTTTTTGCTGAACTATAGATTAGATCAAGTTTGCTGACAGGTATGAAGGCCCCTTTTTGTGGTTTAAAAAAGCACTTTGGGAAGGAAGATATCACCATGCAACCCCAAGAAAGGGCTGTAGTGTGCAGCCTATATAACAGATTCAACAGCGGATACATCAGTTGTATTTACCTGAACCTTAATGATCACATGTTACACTGTCAGCAGCTGCGTCTCAAGCTGGGAAAGAGACAAATGTTAGCTCTGCAGGCAGCTATGCGTCGTACACCCACCTCATCTGTAAGTAATAAAGAATTTCATCAATTAGCGTAACTCTCTTTCAGTACAAGTAGTTGTAGAAGTCCCCTGTTGTGGAGCAAACTCATGTTATTCTGTAAAAGTATGGTAGAAGTATCTATTAGTATCTTCAGGTCATATTATAATCTGTCCTCGCTCGTTAAGATTAAATACAACATTTCTAATCTGTTCTCTATTTGTGTGGTGGGAGTATAACTTTTATTTTGTTCATTGTGATGTGGCTGATTCAGATAAAAGGGGACTTCTACAATAGCTGTACAGTTCAGTTACAGGACATCCTGTGTATAATATAGCCTCCTCCATAAACTTCCTTCACCCAACCCCTTCATCATATTGTTTATACTCTCCAGATTCCTTCATCACGAGCAGCTACTAGTTGCTCTTTGTCTTCAGCTCTGCCAGCTTGTTGGTGACAAAGTTCCACTTGAAGGACGTGTCCTCGCTCCCTCCTCCTAGAGAGGCGTATTTGGAGAAGCTGTTGTTGCTGCTCCATCCTCCTCCTCCTCCTCCTCCTCCTCCTCCTCCTTCACTCTCCTCTTCCTGAGGGATCTGCCCACCCTGGCTCTCCTCCCCTCCGGCCTCTGTCACCCCCTCCTCACCCTGACCCGCTGCTGCCTCGTTTGCTGCAGCAGCAGCAGCAGCAGCTGCAGCAGCAGCTTCCGCCTGCTTCTTGGCTGCCCAGTTGGCCGCAAAGCTGTCCCAGATTGCTGTGCGTTTAGTGGGACGAGGAGGCTCCTCCGGCTTTATTGCAAGTGGACTGAGGATTCAGATAAAAGTAGTGGGGTTAAAACACACAATCACCATTGTCAACTAAATGTTTTCTGATTTTACATTGTATTCTAGTGTTCTACTCATTATCATGGCTGACAGTTAGAAGATTCTAGATTGTAATGCACTTTCTTTTGGGTGAGTTAGTTGTCCGCAAGAAGATACAGCCAGAACCCAGTTAGCTTAGCTTAGCATGAAGACTGCAAACTGGGGGAAACAGCTAGCCTGGTTTTGTCCAAAGTAGCAAAATCCACCTGCCATCACCTCTGAACCATATTTTTGTATATTCCATATATACTGTGTTGTATACAGTCTACGGTTATTCGGTGAGATTTGGAGGTGCTGGTGGTTGGATTTTGTTACTTTTGGACTGCCAGGCTAGCAGTTCCCCCCTGTTTCCAGTCTTTGTGCTAAGCTAAGCTAACCTGACTGCAGCTTTATATTTAGGGGACAGAGACTGGTAACTATCTTCTCATTTAACACAGATGGTACAAGGTGCGAGAATGACATCCGTCCGGGGACAGAAAGAGGACAGATGTCAACAAAAGAGAAAGATTTCAACTCACTGGTCGGCGACTGGCGGGCTCTCAGTCTCCTCTAGAAGCTGGTGTTCATCTTCTTTGTTGAAGAGAGATGATAGTCTGTTCCAGCTTTTAGTCCCGGCCCCCTGCATCTGGACACACAACCAACCACACAGGTGGGGTCAAAGGTCAAAGTAGGTATACATTTAGGTGGTTTCAGAGGATCAGTCGAACAATGGTCTTCTGATACTTTAATGATTTTACATCCACTTATTACGATATTCCTCTTTACTGACACAACACTGATGATGTGTAATACATTTAACAGTTCTATGATTCTAAACTGTATTTGTTTACTTACTTTCTTGGCCAGCTGGGATACAGCGTTGGGCCCCTCATCCTCCTGCACGGGACTCACATCATTCTCCACCTCTGTGACCTGCAAACGGCAGAAAATACAAGACAAAATGGATGTACCTGTCCACGCAGCAACGTCCTGACGCGAATACAGATGCACAGGATTTGTGCACCATCTAGTGCAAAATGTGGATACTACAACCTGTAGAAAACCCAGAACAAGACCGAAAAGCGCACATCAAGAAATGTTCATCACAAATATAGGAGGCAGAGACTACTTTGAAATAGTATTTCCACACCAGTGTATGTTTTGAGATCACGGCGATACACTTTAGCTGTGTCGTATTTCACAAGTGCGCATGGAGCAATGTCGACTCAAATAGCAGCTCTGCACATCCCTCCAAATGGAAACTATCTCTCCAAACACACACAGTGTTCCCTGTCGTCCCTGTAGATGCCCTGCCCCCCCCCCCCCCCCCGCCCATGTCAGTCAGTCGGTGGAATGCCAACTAATCCGTTTGTTCAGCTCCCGTGCAGGATCGAGTTTCTGAGTCCTCCAGAGATCCGGGTCAACTCAACCACTGTGTCTGTTCCGTTGGTACCAAACCATGGATGGAGTACAGGTGTCGCAATAAGGCCGTGTAAAGCAGTGGTAGTAGAAGAAGAAGTGGACATAGTCAGAGACTGAAGTTAAAGTACAAGTACAACAATGTTAAATACTTCATTAAAAGTACTTACTTGAGAAAAATTACTGTTACTAATGTAGCTGGTGGAGCTACTTTTAATCACTTTATATACAGTTCGGTATCCAGTGGTTCCCAACTTAAGGCGTGCAAAATAAATCTGAGAGGTTGTGAGATGATTTATGAAAGAAGAAAAACTGACGTTCTTCGACAAAATTCTTTTCTTGAATTGTCTCTTTTTTTATGTGAAATGTTGTTAACTTTGACCTTGAGCAACTACACAGTCGTCTGTTAAGGTTACAGCAGAACCTGTGTGTAGGGGGTCACCAGCCAAAAAGATCAGTGACCACTGGTTTAACCTTCAAAAATGTTTTATAATCTCATCGTTATAAAATACACAAGAGGAAGTATGTGGGCCTAACTTCTGCCTTAAAGTTCCCTTTGCACTTAAAACAAAACAGTCCAGCAAGCTCGTCTGACCCTGTGATGAATAAAACATGATCCGCAAACCAAACCTGGTGACTCTCTGACTTCTGTTTCCAACCACCATGTCAACTTTCTGACACTTTAATACATCCATTTGAATCAGTGAGATGGAGAAAGTTGTGAATTCCGTACCTCTTCAGGAGTGTCCTCCTCATACTCGGGGTTGAGTGTCTTCAGCACTTTGCTCTTATAGACTTTCCACACCGGATTCATACTTGCACAAATAGATGCTCAACACTCAGGGCAAGAAGACCTGTGAAGACCTCTTTATGCCTCTGTGGTCCACCCTCCGGCAAAGTCTCCGCGTCCAGCCTCAGCTCGTCTCAGTTGGGCCGACTTTGACCTGTTTCCATGCGTAAAAAGTTCTCAGCAGCTCAGCAGGACAGAGGACCAGTTCAGCACCGAGGCCCGCACTGTTTCATGTTGTTTCTCCCGCTCTGATAGTGTCGGTCTCGTCAAGCAAACAGAGTTGACAGCTGCTCTCGTCCCACAGAGTGTCTCTGAACAGGTAAAGCTAGGAAGCTGTGCTGCAAGCGCCCACGCAGGTGTGTACACACACACACACACACACACACACACACACACACACAGTGAATTCAGCGTCACGGTTCAGAATCCCTGCCTTGGTTACCTGGAAACAGGTGTGGATTTCCTTATGCATATTTCAGAGGGTCTCTTTCCCAGAGCCAGAGGTCCATTGTCAGCCAGTGTTGGTAGACTGGCTCCTGTAACCCTGATGCATATGCACGCACACACACACATACACACACAAACACACACGCACGCATGCACAGTATTGACATGTTTATGCTCAAATCTGGATGATTTGTTTTTTCATGCTGCAGCAGCTTCACTTCCTTTTTCGCAGGTTGATGTTTTCTCATAATTGGAGATAAAACCCTCCTTCAGAATTAGCAGTTTCCAATTAAAGTGGGGTGTGAACTCTTCATAATGTACCTCAGCAGACAGAACGTTTTTAGAAACATGCATTAACTACTTGTTGTCTGATCTGTAATTCCCGACACACACACACGTTCATACCTGCAGTTTATTCATGGTTACACAAGTTAATACCATCTCACCACACAACCCCTCTGTTACCAGCCACTTCCTTGCGAGTGGTCCTCCTCTGCTCTCATTGGTTGCCGCAGCATATCAGTTGAACACCAATCAGTTTCAGGTTCACCGCAAAGGCTTTTTTTTTTTTTTGTGACCGGTCGCTTGGCAACCTGAGAGGGCCGGCGAGTGCCGCGTAGATAAAGAGAGATGTATAAAGTTTTGATGACTGATTGAGTTTCACCAGCCACCCACAACAAAACAGCAGACTACAGAAATTGCTTATTTGCTTAAAACTACTAAATACGATGCTGACTCGATACATCTCGATTATCTATTTTATTGCAGCAGGGATTCAAGCAAAACTCTCTATATCGACATGAATGCAGTACTTGCTATACATTTATGTAAATCTAACCAAATTAGCCTGAAGGATAATCTCGATTCATCAGAGAAATGTGATCTATCTTGTCCTATAGCTCTCCTGTTCCTGGTTTTGTTTACCGTACAAGTTGGACGGTAATGAAGCTGTAAGGTCGGGCAGATCCATAAGACCAACCTGAATTATGGATGCAGTTCTATGGACGACACGTCTGTGCACACAGACTGATGGATATCTGTTATTTGAAGACCAGTGTGTTTTAGGCCGGAGCAGCTCATGTTTCAGAGTGGAAAAGACACGCCCATGTATTTACCCGGGTTAACACACCACACCAGGGCAGAGGGTAGTGGATTGTTATGGAGGCGGCACAGCTTCTTTAATCTCTACTGGGCCAGTGAAGTAACCTACACATAAACATTTTAGAGCATTATGTCGAACAGGACTTTTGCATAAAAGAAGATAATAGTTAATAGTTAACAAAGTCTACTCACTGTGTATTTAAAGTGCATATACGTATTTGCATTATATACATCTCACCTTTCACTAAAGGTCACAGTCTATTATTCAGTGGTGGAAGTAGTATTAGTAAAGTATTAGCAACAAAATGTACTCAAATTATTAAAACTTATTGCAGAATGGCCTCTTTCAGAGTGTTATATTATTGCATATTTTGTATTATGATATTATTATTTTTTTTATTGATGCATTAACACGTATGGAGCAACTTGATGGTGGAGGTGGAGCTAATTTGAATTACTTTATATACTGTTAGACAGTTAAATCTACTACAAAGCATCATTTCATAAGATTTTCTTTATTGTTGAGTATGTAAAATTTGAATGTGTAAAGTAAATAAATGTAGCGGAGTAAAAGTAGCAGGAATGAAAGGATGTACAAATGTACTTAAGTACAGTGCCTGTTTAAAGAATCACAGACATAATATGAGATGTTTTCTCAAGTGAATCTGGAATTCAAATAATGTGCATGATCAAAACGTCGGTATAGATAATTGACAAAATGTAAATTTTTCTTGAGCTTTCAGTCACATTTTGTGAGCTTCGTCATCACATTCCTTCGTACCAAGCCTGTCAGATGAAAGCTCAAATGTGGTTGAAAGTAGTGACGTTTTTAGTCAAACTGCTGTTCTCAACTTCAACGATGAGCCTTCAAGCTCAGTATAGATATTGTTGAAAATGTCATTTTTATAATTTATGAACATATTTTTAAATCTGTGTTACGTTGCTGCGCACTTATACGTTTACATGATGGTATCAATAAGTGGAACTACTATGTTGGAGCGAAAAACAAATATTCTGTTCAATTAAACCATTCTTCATTCTTAATTAACGGCTTAATGTGCTCATTTTAATCAACAATGAATTCATGTGACCTATTTGTGTCCATGACATGATCTGACTGTGAAAGAGTCAGTCTCACTACTGAAATAAAAACCTTGTACCAGTGAAGCCTCCATATTACCTCTTCTCTCTTCCTTCTTACAAAGTTACCTCTTACTTTCACCTTCACCAGGATTTCCTTATCAATTACTGCCTGATATTTGCTTTTCATCTGGAAAACATCCAAAGAGAAACACACCTGTTGCAGGTCGTAGCGTTAGATTACCACAAGGTGGCTCGAGAGCCCTTTACATCGACCGTCATGAGAAAGCTTGAATTTCAGATGTGCAGTGATTATTAACATGACTTAATTATCATGTAACAATCTGCTTATGCTGATATAAAGTAGTGAGGGAGCTATTTCAATACTAAAAAAGAATAAATGACACAATACAATATGAAGATTAGTAGAAAGCAGCTTGCATACCCTTTGCTAAATTTGAATGTCTGTCCTATATCTGGAAATCCATCCATGCAAATATATATTTTGGGTAGGAGAGGCACACCCAAAGAGATAAATATGTGCATGTTATATCTAGCTGTGGTGTGCAAGAAAGTTTAAAGCTGATGTTATATGGCAAGACCACGAAGACACAGCTTTTATGCTCTCAGTATTTCCTCAAACATGCAAAGATAGCAGTCTAAATCTCACACCCCACACTGCCCTCGCGTGAATATAAGCTCACAGAGGTTTGTACGGTGGCCACAGTCAGCTGTTCTGTTCTAAAATAAATGCAGCACAGATATGTCATTGTTTTAAATGTTCCAGTTCAAACGCCTCTGTGAATGTGGGTCAACACCTTTGTCTCACAGCAGTCTATGTCTTGATATTATCGTAACATAAACTATTTATATTTTAATATTTCACGAAATAATTGGATGTTGTTTACCTCTTTGCTTTTTGCCCCAAAGTGCCACTCCATAAACGGGCAGATGATGGGAATGAAGACTGTGAGATGTTTTTTGTCGCAAGTGATTGATGCAATTTATAAATCTCAATGCATGACTGTTACTGACACATGGTGATATTATTAATAATCATAATAATAATCTGGGGGATAATTTGAGACAACCGAGGAGCACTCTTCTTTGTTTCTTTACTTAAACACAGCTTAACAAACACTTACTTACTTCCCACCATTAATATGAACCAAAGTCCATGCTAATGTCTGCAGGTGCCTGAGTACACATGTGCATGTGCATCATATGCAATGTGATACATCCTTTTTTGGGTGTTGTGTTATGAGCCTTGCCTCCCTTTTTGTACCTCTAGGGGGTGCTCCAGTGTTGTGCTTCAGAGATAGGGAACAGAATGTACAGAACACAGTGTGCAAATGTATGATATACACATACAAGCACACAGTGCCACAGTGTCAACACGCAAGCCTGTTCAAAGTCACCGAAGGGAAATGACAACAACCTCTTCTGAGGCGCTCCGGCATTATCTATCTATCACAGGCGTGGGTCATCTGAATGTACAAGCACATGAGAGATCCTTCCCAACAAAAATAATGAAGATTTTGGTTCAGTGAAAACTAATCCTGCGGACAAAAGGGAAGAAGGCTGGAGCAAATCAATTCAACCTCTTTTGTACAAGCACAAGGCAGCAGGGTGCTACGTGAGCGATGGAGGGGAGAGGGTGGCAGTCTTTGCTGACCTTACAATATTTGCCTCTGAAATATCGTTAAGTGCATAGGTTAAGTAGCATAAAATGGAGATACAAGGAGTTAAAAAGTGTACTTGAATAAATAAAGTTACACTCCACCATTGCCTATTGTTTCTATGAATGCATTGATGTTGGTGAGTGAAATAGCAGTAAGCCATCATCTGTGTGTACATGCACTCAGAGGTCAGTCGAGGTGAGCCAACACTCACCGTCACCCCACTCCCACCCGCTCACGTCCACTGGTGTCCTTGTAACACCCGCCCATTTAAGAGTCTGTTCTTTGAGCTCATGCAGCAACTTGGATTGGATGAAGAAATTCCACCTGTGTGTGTGTGTGTGTGTGTGTGTGTGTGTGTGTGTGTGTGTGTGTGTGTGTGTGTGTGTGTGTGAGTGAGTGGGCCTGGACTTTATGAAGCTAATGCCACCCCTAAATGGACCTAAATGGACCTGAATGTAAAGACAGAGCCATGGGAAGATAAGAATAGGCCGGTCCTCAAACACAACACGAGCCATGAGTTGAATGAGTGAGTGGCCTGCTGAACTTTATGTTAAAACCATCTGAGACCGAGCAAGCCCCATTTGGGGTTCTAGTGGTACCGAGCGGTACCGAGCGGTACCGAGCGGTACCGAGCGGTACCGTAGAAAGCAATTTTTAGAAACAAATATAATAATCCTACAAACATGTTGCATATTTATATATATATATTTGTTGCATGTAAACGTATTGAGTGTTTACCTGAAGGGGAACCAGAGGGTTGGTGCTACACTTACTCGATTACTATTTCAACAAAGCAAGGAGAAGCTTTTTATAACAACACAGACAGAGAGAACAACTTCATTACTGGCTCAGGTAAACATTCCTCCGTTATATCTTTACATAGCAAATAGTCGTTTGCTGCTTTATTAATGCTCTGAATGTTGTTTATTGCTACTTTAAAGAGAAATACTGCTCAATTAAGAGTTAATGTGCTTTTGTTATTATCCACAACAATCCAAACTCTACAACATTAAACCAAGCTGTCATTTCATGTATTGCTGCATGCAATGTGTGCATGCAGCGTCTTTGATATGAGCCGCAGGTTTACAGAGTTCCTTAAGTTGTGACCTCAATCACACATGCACACACAAACAAAACTCCTCCTCACACACACACGTTATCCTAAAAAACAGGCCACGACAGAAGGTCGATCTGTCAATAAATAGGGAAGCATTCCAGTGATCAGTGGAGACACTGGGGTCTAAAACAGATGATTAAATCAGCTTTTCACCAGGATGGACGAGTCCTCCGACCAGTTCGAATCAGCTTAAGCAAAACTGTTGAGCTCATCAGATGATTAAACTCCGGCATTTGTCATTTATCCCTCTGTTTAATGAGAATGTTAGTCAATGTTGACAGTAGGACAAAGAAGCTCTTTACGCAATAAATGGTAAACTTAAGAACCTACAGTCCACAAGGCCTGAGGATGATATCAATATGTACAGACCAGCTGTCTTTATCAGGTGTTGAACTCACTCACTTGACTCTGTAACAGAGTTGAAACTCCAGGTTACTGTTGTAACCCTCACCACATGGCACGCATTGATCTTATCAATTCAAAGACTAGAACATTGGTTTTGCATATATATACTTTGTGTTAAGATAGTATGCTAAACCAAGATGGTGATCGTAGTAAACATTATACCTGCTAAATATAAGTGTGTTAGCATCGCTGACATGAACATAGAGCTCAAAGCACCACTGTGCCTCGCAGAGCTGCTGGCACGGCGGACTATGACTAAATAATAATTAGAAAGGGACTGCCGTCTTTCCCGGATTATTAACAGAGCGCTAGCCGAGAACAGAAAGCAGCTTGGTGTGGTGTCAATGTCTACATGCTGCGATAGTTCTGCTGTTGTGGTTCAGTTCTTGCATCTGGGTGGGGACATTTTGGCAAAATGACACAGTGGGGTTATTTTGGTGAGGAGAATCAGGGTTCACACAAGTTGAAAGCTAAACGGGGACAATTAGTGCCTTTGCATTCACATGTCAGTTTGTGTGTGGTTGCATAGGCACTAGTTTGTACCCTGAGGACACTTCAGGAGTTTTCACTGTATGTGGTTGTGTGTTTGTCTTTTCAGGATTTAACCGGCTGTGAAAAAGTTACAGGCAGGTTTTTACTGCTTGGCTGGAGGCTGTTCCCAGGGCCCACTGTTTAGCTCCACGGGAATTTAAAGTTCAAGACCAAGAAGAAAACTATGGAAGCCCATTCCCGCCAGCAAAAAAAAAAAAAAAAGATCACAAAAAAATAAAATAAAATAAGATCACAAAAAAAAAAATAGTAACTTAAAAAAAAAAAAAAATGTAATTCACAAAAAAAAAAAAAGATATAATCAATTCACAAAAAAAAAAAAAAAAAAAAAGAAATTAATTCACAAAAAAAAATATATATATATATATATATATATATTTTTTTTTTTACTTTTTCTCTGTCAGCAAAAAAGAAAAAAAAAAAAGATGTTTCCAGTTGCTGTTTATTGGTCGCCACCTCAGCCACATTGGTTTCATTCTTTATACTCCAGAGCTGCTTCTTGCTTAACATTCTATTCAAGGGTGCGTTTGCTCAGTACAATCCATGTGAAACATCATCTGTATTTCATGTGTTGTAAAGCCACGTTTTAAAGAAGTCTTCAATGTACTCACAATCCATTCATATGTCATAGCTGCTTCTATGACTGTGTTAAAGTATCTCATAATTTCGACTTTCTATAGCAACTGGAAAAATCTGGTCAGTGTTATGGTTACAGATGGATGCACCAAATGCACTTTTTTTTTTTTTTTTGCTGGTGGAAAAAAAGTAAAATAAAAAAATATATATATTAGAATTATTATTATTTATTTTGTGGGTGGATTTTTTTTTTTTTTTGTGAATTACATTTTTTATTTATTTTTTAAGTTACTATTTTTTTTATTATTTTTTTTTTTTTTAGTGATCTTTTTTTTTTTTTTTTGCTGGCGGGAATGGGCTTCCATAGAAAACAGACATACAGCCTCACAGAAAAAAATATGATGTTGTACAGATGTGATAGACTCAGACATTCAAAGATTCAAATGAAAACACATGGCTCCGTATACACACATTGTACATTTCATGGTACCCACACTAAAAAGTTACCAAGGTGGATTTTTAGTTTCCATCAAAGCAGAACACATTGCTGATTAACTACTTTAGAGATCATAAATAAATAAACATAGAAATAAATGATATTCATTCTCATTTCATAAACAACAGACCATATCCTTGAAGGGGAGAACTTACTGTAAGTACAGTCTACATGCATGTGTGTGTCAATATATGAGCTCACTCCATGCCGTGTAATTCATGTACTGTATCTGTATGTGGAAAGTCAACTAAACTTGTAGTTCCCGTACTTTTCTCCATTTCATTTTCGTGACATTATCTTCAACTAGACACTCGCTGGATCCTTTCATCAGCAACCAAACAGAAGAACGTCTGCTCTTGGTCATTTGTAGGGTGTAGTGTGCGTAGTGTGCGTAGTGTCGTGTAGGTCGGACATAGTTTTGACGGTTGACATATTTTCAAATCTGGATGGGGTGAAAAATAAAATGCTATTGACCGTAGCTTGGCTATCTAAACATGGCAGGTTTGTGCAGGATGTGATTATTCTCTTTGACCAATCAGTGATCTGCGTTGTTTTTAACTCCACCTTCTATCGGCTCAGCTCGCTTGGAACCTCGTCCGAGGCGGAATATAGTTGTACGATGCAGTGGAAACGCGGGACGGAGGGATCAGACGAGACGATGAGAAAGCTACAGCTATCTATGAACTCTGCATTCTATTTGTAGCAGTCTTGGGTTTCGAGTTCTGTAACGGATGTGAGTGGAACTTTATCCTTTGCTGGATGAGTTATACAGTAGTTGGTGATGGAAAAGGAAAGGGGGGGTGTAGATAGTATTCAACACAGCAGTGGGTGTTTCATTTTGGACACAAGCAACATGTGCGAGCAGCAAACAAAGAATTTGTTTGTTGTAAGCCAAGATACAGCTCGTTTTTGCATTTGTTATGACCACACTATAGCATGCAAACACATCTATAAAAGCCCAACAAGATGCAGGTATAAGCAGGCAAACAGGCTGACACAGGGACAAACTACATTAGTGTAGGGCCTAAATCTTTGTTTACCCTCACTCAGCAGTTACAAGCCCAGCAATGTGTGACTCTAGGAAATCAGTGAACATCTCTACATGGATTTTGGAGCACCAGAACTTATTGAAAATGACACAAAGTAAACTAAGGTCATACTATGTATCTTATTTGAACGTGATTGCTGATTGCTGGGTCAAATTCCACGGCCTCCTGAGAAAAATGTGGGCAGAGACAGAGAATTTGTGAGTAATACCTTCCCCTTGTCATTGCGCCCATGTGGTAGCTAATAGTAATAACCCCACACTGAATGCACCGCTGTCAAACAGACAAGCAAATGTTTTTTGCATGTTTTAATGATATACTCATAACCAGGTAATTACTATTCAATTTCAGGATAATATTCTCAGAGATTGAGAAGACAACTTGCAGGAACCTTTAAGTATCTCAGTGTGTCTTAACCACGGAGCGATTCCCAGAAAAGGTGCAACTTAAAAATGTGCTAGTGATAAGATTAAAGATATTTTAGTTAGTTTTAGTTTTGACAAATGAGTAATTTGAAGTCGACGGGTACACACTGGAAAGTGCCTGTGTAGGTGCAAGTGAGTACTGTCATGTTACAACTTATATAAGATTCTGTTTACAGCTGAGAAGTAGGTCACATGGCCCGAAGGTATACCCTTGAAGTGATATATGTCAATGTCGTACGATGGCATTGAGCTGGGAAAGGTGATCTATTCCTAACAAGGCACTCCACATTTGGGTAAGACATTTTCTAACCAAGCAGTATTGCACTGGTGTGGAGAATGAGGCAAAAAAGTCTGTGAATACTGGAAAGTGAGGAGAGACAATAAAAAAAGCAGTGTAACAGAAAACTCCCACACACACTTTGTCCACATAAATAAATGCAAACACCTGAAGCTCTCAAACAGTGACTGAAACTACGTGAAAACACCTTATATGTATAACAGTATGTCCAGGGAGATAATTTCAGAACACTATCCGCTGATGACAGAAATAAGACTCCAACCAACGTCTATTTCCAGCTCTGGCTCCCACAGTCGCTAGTATTCTTAAAAACATCCCCCACCAGTATAGACAGGAAATCACCAGCTTACTGGCCACTGCTCCTCTCATGCAGCGGCTTTAGCAAAAAATGTGCCCATGAAAACCTTGTGGGGTGTTGAAACAACATTCTCAGGCTTTCATTGGCAAAAGGACGGGTCTGAACTGAATTTAAAAAGGGATACATGGATGCAGAAAATACTGGGGTCCGTTTTGACTAATGTCAAAGGGATAGTTTTTCCACCACTTATTAATCACTTGTTGGAGGTAAATATTTTACTCAAAACAGCTGACATATGTGAATTCTTCAAATAATCTGAATTACATTGAAAACTACTTAAACTTTACATTTACAGACTTCAATAAAGACAAAACGAGTTGATAAGCTGCTTGATTTCACAGCAGAATTTAATGATATAACCATAATGTTATGCGTCAGGTTCTTGCTTTTTTGTTTTGGTCTAGTAGGCTACTACTTCCCATGTTTGATGCAAAGCAGAAGGATGACGTCCAACAGTTAAAATACTCAACATCTGCTCTGAATATATATATATATATATATATATATATATATATATATATATATATATATATATATATATATATCCTAGCATGTTTTCATGACACTGCGAGGCACAAAGTTGCGTGACGGTGCTGAATGTTTGTGGTTTATTAAGTCACGACTTCCTCCTCCAGTGATTTCCATTTAAGCTTTCTTTAGCGCTGACACAGTGTTGTGGAGAAAGGTCTGGCTAACGACGACGGTTTTGCAACATGTTCTGCAAATTATTTCCTCCATGTGTTTCCTGGTGGCATGACAAAAGATGAACAAATGGTAGTTTTAGATTGAGTGACAACATTGTTGTTTAAAACAAAAGAAATAGGTTTAAACAAGAGTCAGCCATGCTAGCAGCTCTGTGAGGTTGAGCTAAATGCTAATACCAGCATGCTAACGTGCTCACAATGACAATGCTACATGACAATATTTATCATGTTAGTCATCTTAGTTCAGAGTGTTGCTAACATATGTTTAGCACTACACACAGCTGAGGCTGACAGGAACATCATTAGTGGAGGAGCTACCGACAGACCAACACAACCATCCCTACAGCCGCGCCGGCTAGTGTGTCTAAAATAAAAATACACTAGAACCAGAGAAAAAGTGTCATTGAAATCTATGTGAAACTTAAAAGTATTCATGTCAACTGTTGGACGTTTGTATATGTGGTGGAGTGGCAACACTATGACCTATTTTCTACATTGTTATCTTTTATCCAGAATATTCATAGAATAAGTGACACTATGTTTGCCACAATGCACATTATTTAGGCAAGTAGTCGCAGTGTAAAATCTATAGGGTGTGTCTGATGTCTATCGCTGCACACTTTCTGTTTGTCCTGAATGGACCACATCAATTAGCAACAGTCATAAAGCAAAATAATCATAAACCCGGTGGGGGGAAAAAAACCTTTGAGCCCATAAATAGAGAAACAAACAGCTCTTAGAGTCCAGAGATAAGCCGCTTTTCAGTAAATCCTAATGAAAAGGAAGCCATAGGGAGATAGAAAAAAAATCTGAGTGAGATTAGGAGACAGAACATGGCGTCCTACATCACTGACCTGGCAGTTTAAAGGGCTCAGATACTGAAGCACTAACAGCTACAGCAAACCTATAAACGCAACTTTAAAATTGTCAGGTTAACTTATATAGCACATTGCATTTTATGTGTTTGTTTTTGGGGCATGTCAGGTTGTCCTGTGGCCCATGAAAGTGATTAAAAAACAAAACATATTTTTAGTTATGAGGTCTTTTTCGAAGTAAAAGTCTATATTTAAAGATGATTTGATGTGTCAGCAGATAAAAGTGGATGCTGCGGATTGTGCTGCAGGGTGGGGTTGTCGGGGATCTGAGAGACACTGTTTTTTCTGCAGTCGGCACGTTTGACGCCAGTGACGACAGCCTCTCCCCGTGCAGAGGCCACCCCCCAGAGTGAACGTCCATCCAGCACATGCTCCAGCCGGGCACGTGCACGCTGCCGTCTCTTCAGCCTGACTCAGCCACGGGAAGCTGAGATGTGACCCGATGTGGTCTCTGCACATAAACAGGGATGTTGATCTGCAGGACTGTGGTTTACTTTCTTTATGTGTGCCTCTTAATGATGCCGATATGCTGTTTTATGTGTCTTTGCACCAGCGCTACATCGATCATGTAATTATACATTCAACAGTATATTCATACAACTATTTCTTTTTTCGTGTGAACATCCACACTATGAATACCAGCCAGGAGAGACTATCTGAAAATGTGCACTGTTATCCCCAATATAGAAACAGCAACGCGTCGTACCAACTAGTTCTTTTCACCCTCCCTTAGACGCAATCCTGTGATTCTGTTTTTGACACTTGACATCTGGAGACAGCCAAGAGTGAGCACATACTCAAGAACATATTTCAAGAAAACTGATAACCACGAAGAAGCCTGTGAAGGCCTTGAGGTGCAACTGGTAAAATGATCCTCCTCGCTAACGCTACAGAAGTGGTTGAAACTTGCTGGGTTTGTCAGCGAGCATTAACATGTCAAATAGCCTTTCTGGTGTTTTCTTTTGCTTCTCGTCAGATGGACATAATCAAACTTGTGGTTTAAGAAAGATGCTGACAAAGTGTGGCCTGAAATGCTCATAGCCTAGGTCCACAAGATTTCTTAACCCGGTCCTAAATATATATATATATATATATACACGATGAAGGTGACTATGAACCAATTCATGTGACTTTTCAGCAGTAAGCTTATCACGAGACAATAGTTCATAAAATGACATTCAGGAAATATATGTTAATGTCTTTATTGAACAAAAAGCAGCAGCAAAACATATAATTTGTTCACAGGAGGGAGGAAATGCCTTGTGACGCTCAAACACAAAGGGGTATTACAATACTGTTTGACAGAAAGTAAAGCTAAAGTGCTATTATGCTTCAAATGGAGTTTACCATATTTCATTATTATACAGCCTGTCAAGAATAAATCATATCTAAAGATATATACAGAAGCAACACATTCTTCCGCCGTCTTAGATTCATCGTGCACACACACACACGAGTTGAGCATATTTCTCATAATTGCTCGTCAAGGAGGTTATGAACATTGAAGGTGACAGTCATCTGAGAATGAGCCTCACAGTCCTGTTGGCGTCTTTTTTGCACCTGCAGCTCCGAATTCCACCCATCACCATTCTCTACAAACAGCATTTTAAAAAGGCCTTCTCAAGCATCTACCAAACCATCTCATCTGCAGAACTTCACTTGGTTGACTGTTGAGGCAAACTCTGAGTGCAATCGTATGCCCCTTTGTGACAATTCTTTAAATATCAAAACTAAATAAACAAAGGGAATGGAGCCCCCACTTCCATCCCAAATAATTATCTTCCACACCAATGACCTTATCCCCATCCTTTTGTCTCTGTGGCTCAGAACCAGGCCGATGTTGGTGACGCACCACCGGTTAGCCAATGGGCGCCCTTCGTTAAGGGTTGTGTCCTTAACTTGCATCACTGAGACGGCAAAGCGAGGTTTTTTTGCCCAGTGATGTGCAAGGGGGGGGAGGGCGATGGGGAGGGGCTTGCGGCGTGGGCAGAAGGGCACGTGGCGCCCAACGAGGCCTCAGCCTGTCACAGGGCATCACATCAGACCGTGAACAGGCATGCGCGCTTTCTAAACTCCACGCCCTGCGAGAGAAAGGGGAGGACGTGCGGGAAAGCCATCACCAATCTGCCTCAAACCTGTCCGTGTTGCAGGGGAACATGGGAATCAAGTGTGTTTTTAGTTCGCTCACACTTATAAACGGTGTGTAACTGAGGAAATACGAGTCTAAAAATATAAAGAATGTTTCATAAATACTCAGCAGTGTTAAAAATGGCTGCCACTTAATATGGACGACAAGTTTTACTCGTATGTTCTTTAATTTACCATCCAGAGACGTCACATTAAGGCACATCACAGGCTAACCAACCAAAATAATCCCAGATCTCCCCCATCGTCCCATTTGCTTGAGTTTTAAAACATGACACTTGTTGAGCATGTTCTCCCATGTTTATTGCTTCCTACTCTCTCAATCCAAGCCATCGTTACACAACCACATTTTTGCAAATTCCCCGATACATTTGAGCTTGCGTGAGAAGAGGGCACACTAGCAGGCATGACAAAAAAAAGGCTGCTTTACTGAAAGACACAATGTGTGCATCAGCTTAACTACTTCCTGTTGCGTGCAGACGAAGCACAGATCCTCCGATACAGGAAATACTGCAGCTCTGCAGCCTCCAGCGCCAACGGAGGAACTGTTCAAACTCAACTCAGACTGTTTTTACGTCATTGATCACTAAACACTCACTGCGCATCTCTCAAATATTCACAGCTTTATTAAATCTTTACAAAATAAAGTAACACATTCATCAGTAAAAACAAGACAGGCTGATTTTGATTAAAAGTCTGCACACCCATGCAATATTCATTAAAGTTAGATGTTTGCATGAACATGTCGTAGATATTGCAGGAAGGGTTCTTAACCAGCGCGCTTATTAAAGATAGTCACACATCTTAACAGGACTTCATTGATTTATGATAATAGTGTGAAATCACAAAAAAAAAGAAATATAAGTAATGAGTAGTTTTAAGTCCCTTTGAAGATCTAATGTAGAGTTTAAAAATGCACTTTTGAGCAACTATTCACTGAATCTCTGACACCTGACAGATACTTCACACGTATATACTGTATGTTGTATGTTTGTGAATACAGCTCTTAATGCGTTCACAAGGCTCTGCAAGGTTCTCTCGAGAAGGAACAAAGAATTACAGAAAAACCTAAAACAAAACCGTTTGGGCTAAATTTGAATCCCCTTTAACCATGTTCTGGGCCTGCCATCACTTCATTACAAGGTACATCAATTGCAGTCAGCCTTTCCCTTAAAAAGGCATTACTGTTCTTTTATTTAACCCCCTTTTGGAGCATTGAGCTCTGGCAAAATTCACAGTTATTCAAGAGTCTCCCCCCCCCCTCCCTTTTTGTAGTTAAGAACAGTATTGACGGCATCTTGCAAGCATGTACTTTTGTAATGACTAATGGTCAGACCCAGTTGGCTGGTTTTGATCACCCAAACCAGTCCATAAAACCAGTCTTATCCACAACCCCAAGTGAGCCATCCCCCACAAAGCCCTGACAATGAGTATAGAAAACACATGGTGTGTGTGTGAGGGATCCCAGATATTCAGTGTCTTGAGTGTGACTATGACTGCGAGGTCAGAAAAGTGCGGTCCTAGATGACACTGCACCTGCCCCCCCCCCCCCCCCCCTCCCCACCCTCCTCCACTTCTCATTGGCTCCTCCGTCATCGCCACGATCGGGGTAGTCAAGTCTCTTCAGGGCGCAGGCTGGACCTGGACCTTCTCCGTCATCTGTCTGGCACTGTAGTAGGACAAGCTCAGGCCCATGATGGCCAGCATCATGGCTATCTGGTTGATGGCGCGGTCCTTTGGCTGCGTCTGCACCTCACCGGCCACTTGCCTCTGCAGAGACCAAAAAAAAAAAAAAAAAGACAACCAGGGAAAGGGTCAGAGGTCAAGCCAACAGCAGAAACAATGAGACCAAACATCTGCAGCTTTAGCTCCACAGCCCTCTGCCGTGTGACCAAACCCACGGCAGGAAAAGTTATTAAACATTCAGGAAGGGAGAGACTTGAGCAAAAGGGGAACACAATGTTCTGGGCACAAAAGGAGCCAATAATGCACCTGGGATCCAACGGCTTGTATTTTATAGAGTGACTGCCCACATTTGATTATGCAAACTTTTTTTCGGTTCTATTTATAAGACGTTGTCGTCATCAAATCAACAGCAAATAAGCACTTGGCAACGTTGCGCTGATGAGACTTTGCTCGGTTAGAAGTTGTGTGAACTTGTTTTTCTGGGGACATTTTGCCCTGAAGCACAAATTTATAAATTTGCATTCAAGTCGAACCACGTTGGAATCTTTGCCGCCACTGTAGTAGACTCACCAAAATGCATACTCGGCATTAAAACTGTACTGTCCCGCCAGTGTGTCAAATCGCATGTAAGAGGCAGTCACTCTGCTCCGGTCTGTTGAATCAATGTAAAGCCACATGAGGCGACAGCCTTTGTTTCCTAATTTGTGTAAATAAGCGAACAAAGACTTTACACAGTGGGCGAGACATGTGGAGGGTCACTACTGATGAGTGGATAATGATGACAGCGGGACGAACAAAAGAAACTTCGAGGAAATGATATCACAATGATTAGTGTCACCCCTAATTATAGCGGCAATGAAAGCGGATTGTGGGTCACAGAACAGCACCGGGCCCCTTGTGTGACGCAGTCCAGATTAGAACCAGTGTTAATGTCCATGTAAGCAAAGGATAAAGACCAACTGTGAGGGACACGTTGACAGCTAAAAACACAATTTGCCAAAAGTGAAAATGAAGCTCTTGAGCAAGAATTGAATTCCGACAGATGATTATGTGCCAGTATAAAACACCCGTCATTCATTTTCATCCTCAGAAACGATCACATCAAATTAGAGTTATGCAAAGTATATCCCAGCAATCATCTGCACATACCTGGAGGAGGCGGAAGTATCCGGGTGTCAGCCTGCCCAGTCTGATGATCATGTCTGTTGATGTGGTGAGAGCTGGGGCCAAACAGAGGGAAGAGCTGGGGTGGCTCTCAAGACCTGCAACGAAAACAGAGAATTCACTTAGTAACTGCGCAGAAATCTGACAAAGACGCCAACAAAAAAATAAAGTTACCGACAGAAATACAGCCAGTGAACTCAAATATTTGGACAAAAAAAAAAAAAAAAAAAGTAAATCTAGTATCCAGTCGTTACTTAACTTCTATAGAAGCATCAGATACAATCTACTTTCCTAACCAAACTTTTAGAAGAGTTTTTGAGTACTGCTGCTAAAAGAGGAAGAGAACATTTCCTCACACATCTCGTCTGTGCAAGAGGGAGGAACATGTCTCGCCTGCAGGCACGGCACAAAACTCCCATGTGCTGATCCAATAGGAGCGCCATGTAGAGAAACACAACATACAAGTGATCATATAATATTTTAGATCTGACCTACTTGACACCATTTCCTCCCGGAGTGCCCCTTAAACCCCTCGGGTTATTAAAATCGTCATGTTTGCACCAAAGCCTCTTATTCATGCTGCGCTCTAAAGTGACGCAGCAAAGGAAAAAGGACAATTTTGTTGTCTGTGTAACGGATTAAGAAAGTGGCATTTTGCACGATTGTTGGACAACCAGTTGTTGAGTAGGAGCACCAAAGCATATGGAGGGATGGATGTCCGTCTAACCGTGGCTTAAAAGAACAAAAAAAGTACAGCGAGAAGCCAAGAATTAACCTTTACAAATTGGATGTTCTCTACTGTTGCAAGGATGGGAAAGAGTCATCTCAAGAGTCATCCCAGAGATAAAAGATGGAGCAGATGAGGTTGTACATTATGAAAAGACATAAACCCAAAAAAGGTGTTAAGACTACAAGGGAAGTCACGCTCAGCTGGGATTAACAACGCTTGTGATCAAGGCTCCAGGGAAGGCGAGGAGGATTGAGGATCAGGTAGAAACATGTGTGAAGCATTAACGTGCCAACCTGGTTGCAGTTACACCCCTTACAAGAAACAGAAAATGCAATCCAAGCTTTCAAAGCGGCTCCAGGTGTAAAAAAAAAAAAGTTGCTCTTACTCGACCAAACAGGTCGGGATTCCTCACCTTCCAGAGGCCGTTTTGATTGGCGAAAAAAAAAAGCCCAAAAACAGACCAGCGTGACCCTCCACTTCCCAACCACGCTGAAAACTCCTAACAGATGGCAACCAGAGAGCGACGAACTTCAACTACTGAGAGCTTCTGCGCTGCGCTCCGCCTTTTTATACAGCCTCACTCTCACCCAACCAGATCTGCGGGCTCGCCTTCAGGACACGCCCACTTTCAGAACACATACATGCTGTCGAAATGCATTACTCTCAGTGGGTTACTTCCCCCCCCCCCCCCCCCCCCCAAACGAACCCTCCTCCCAAAACTAGAAAAACACTTTAAGAACCGTCAGATATGATGTTAAATAGGAATAACGCAAACAGAACAACATTGCCTTCTTCTAAGCAGCACGCATGTCAGAGAGTTCAGTTACATAACCTGCCTGATGTGGTCATTTAATCTCAGCTGGAGCAGGAATTAAATGCCACAGACCTCAGGACAGTCCAGATTAGAAACATGAGACTACAATAGTCTTCTTTCATTAACATTTATTTATTTTAGCCGTGCGTTTTAATTGCTCTAGTGGCTGTCCCGTGTTATATAATCTGTTCAGTGTAATGGAAACACATAGTTGCAGTCACTATCCAAGGATCTGTGCTGACATGCTAGTGTTAACATCACGCTGCAACGGACATGCATCATCACACAAGGCGTTATCAGGATATTTGGGCTTCGTAGAGTTTGGTCACACCTTGAACAAAGACAAGAATTTAGCTGGAACTCAAATCATTGGCATCTGATCAACGAGGAGGTATGTAGGGCTGCTAACGTCAGTGTCAAACAAGAACCAAATAAGTCACACTAACAACAAGTTGAAGTGGGCATGGTCGGTCAAATAAGCAATACTATTGAGGTGCATTGTGGGAGTTGTAGGATCCAGCGTTTTTGGAGCATGAGCCATACTAGAGACTCAAAGTCAAGACATCTTTGACCATATTTTTTTTTAAAAGCTGCCTCTCCAACAAGCTACATGGAGGCGCAATACTAAGACTAAGAGTGAAAATGCTATTATAATAATAATAATAAATAATAATAAAGCCAGCAGTTTGGCATAGTTTCTTTTGGATTTATGTAAACGTGTCACCAGTGTGAATCCAGAACATCCTTAGCTGATTCATGTTGATGTGTGAGTGTTCAGGAGTGGTTCACTATGTGCCTCGGCAGGAGTCCAGGTGAATCACTTGCGAACTATTCAGGTTTACCCGAGGACTACCTGAAGAGCGAGAGGGCGTTTCCCTCACACGTGCATCACTCGGGTTGTGACCACGTTTCAACATACCAGCTGTGTCCATGAGTAACACATGGACAATGTCTGATGCCTGCTTTCTGGCAAAACTACTTTGTAGTTACCTCAAATACAAAAAAAAAGGTATGAATTTTAAGGAATCCAAAATTGGTTTAAAGCATGTAGAATGATACAGAAAAACCTATTTCCATAAGGAGAGGTTATGAAAACACAAAGAGGGCTGGCATCTGAATTCAATTGACTTCATCTCCCACTGAGATTGATAATAAAAAAGCCCCTGGGGAGGATTGTCAATCAGCCTGCACTCAGCCCGTAAACATTTACTGGGTACATTGTGTACTTAACACCTAACAGCCAATGAGATACCAGCACTCCTTTCCTCCTCTCTTGGTCCCGCCTTCCCATGTCCCTTAATGGTCCCTCTGCAGCCCACCCGCCGGCAGCAGGGGATCTCCTGCCAGTGAGTGTGGATGGCAGCAGAGGGAAAGACGGCCGCAACGGCAGCAGCTGCAGCACCACTATCGACAAAATAAAAGTCTCCTGCCAGGCAACAGCAGTTAAGGATTACATCATCATCAATCTGACTGTCTGGTCAGGCGATCATCATCTGGGCTTCCGCCACATTCATGACTATGGCATGTACACGACTGCTACCATGGTCTCCCTGCGCTATGTGTACCATCGCCTGTGATGCAATGCTGTAACTGACAACGGCTGATCGGAAGCCTATTTGAGCCTTTGAGTTCTCAGTTTTAATATTTAAAGTCCATCGTAAAGAACATATTTTGTCGCTATAAGGAGTGTAATAATAGTACACGGTTCAGTTCACACCCTGGTTTAAGAGGCACTTTTTCCACCGAGAATTTGGAAAAGCAGAAAGAAAATCAAAAACAAATGTATAAGGATACGTTTTTCATTTATTTTGAACAGAAAGTAGTGCAAGTGTCAAAGACAGTATACCGTCTTATTGCTGGAGACTGACGTAGCGGTTTTGCCCACTGGCAACTTTGGTAAACTATTTCCATCATAAAAATAAGGAACATTTCAAACACTTGTGTATTCTACACTGCACGAGCACTGAACAAACACTCTCACAAAAGGCTATAAAACTGAAAAAGCATCTCTTATGCTATGAAATGGAAAATTCATAAAATTGTAAAGAAAAAAGAAAAACATTAAACCTGAAGGAGGTGCATTTCTATTTGTTCCACCTTGGCTATATGCCCATTGCTTTAGTCATCGTTTTATCCTGTTTGCTCAAAAGCAGCGGAGGTGAGGCGTTGGGCTACAGTTTGCTTTCGCCTCGTCCCAGCGGTCTGGGTGATGATGGCATGGAATGTGCTTTAGCATGTTGGATAGGTTTCCATTCACATAAAGTTAACCTACAAAGAAGGTGGAGCAACACTGACACACTGTGCCCGTGACACACTGTGCCCGTGAGACACACACTGTGCCCGTGAGACACACACTGTGCCCGTGAGACACACGTGACAAATTTTGTCACTTTTTCACGTTCATTTGCCCGACACCCGCATCAGAAATAGTCCCTCAAAAGTCCACGCTAAAGCTACCTACTAAGCAACAATAGCATTCGACCACGCTTCGAATGTACATTTCGGATTTCCTCTCCGGGAAACACTTCAAACGTTACCCGGGGTAGAGCACCCCCGAGCAGCCATCACACTGCAGAAGAATTCTGGTTTGGTACTCAATTTTGAAGCAAAATCATAAAACGATGTCCTTAAACTCCTTTTAGACTGCTGTTTCGCCTTTTGCCATTCGTTTACAGTCTAATAAAGTTGGGAAAAAAGGAAGGGGTGGTCAAATGAGCTCGGGGGACCACATTCCAGCGAGGCAGCCTCGGGCGTTTACGCACGGGTCCGCCGGCTTAGATCGGCATTTTTCGGAAAACTAAAGACTTCCTGAAAATTCTGTTGACGCCAGTCGATTGGCCACATCCAGACACGTGCATAGACGCGTCATTCGAAGAAATCGACCAACCAGGGGCTCTACACTGGCCCAATACACAACCGCTATGGCGCAATTCTCCCGTAGGTCGGCGGCCCCGAGACGCTTTGGAGACGGTTCTAGCTCTCCAAAATGATTTCTAACTGCTGTATGTGACAGATTGTGCATGTACAAGGATAAAGGAAGTTAAATATATAGTTATTTAGGTTGTAAAGGTACAATGGAACAGCTGGAGAGGCCGTTTCTCAAATGACGACCTCTCGTACGTTTATGTCTTTCTCTGGCCTACTTCACTCTAATCACTCCAATTCTTTTGTGGGTGACTACTGCCATCGTTTGCTATGATGGTGGGCGATTTTTAGGCTATACTGAGCCTCATTTAATATAGCGTTATGAATAATAGTGCTTTTTCACCAGGCGAATCTGACATTTTCAAAGTGGAGCTGTGTTCCATCTTCAGCTGCTATTAACCAGTAACATATACATAATACTTACTCAATTCATATGAGCAAACCCTTCTTAGTGTTATTAATCCTTTGAAATTATTAAAAAACACCTTGTAGTTAGAGAGTAAGGCCCCTTTGAGTATGGGTGTAGTATTTTCAAGAATAAGCCAAAAAAACTGCCTAGGGCCAAGAAGGTTTTAATAACGCGCTCCATAGTGTGACAACCAGCTTGTTGTGCTAACATTAGCACATGCTGCTAACGGCATACAGCTAAACGTTTGCACTTGTGAACTTTGGTTCCACATCACGTGTCATACGCACTACTCACACCCACAAAAACATCAAAAAGTCATGCTAAATTGTGTAGAAACTTATCACAAAATAATTACAATTACTATAATTACTGCAACCACTGATTATTGTTATTATCAATCTGTCTAAGATTTCTACACTTAATAGTTTAGTCTATAAAAAACAAAAACGCCTGTCGCAAGTTCACAGAGCTACCAATTCTATTTTGATCGACCAATCGTCGATTGGCCAATCAAGGTGTACATGACAATGAAACTCTAGACATGGCCTCCATTTTGGGCCCCCTGCTGTGAAGACGCCAACATGGCTGACACAAAGTAAAAAGTTGAATTTGGGAGAGCACCACATTGAAGAATGAAGCTTTGTCAGTTAAATGAGCCAGACCTCAAGCTTGTTAAATAGCCACCGGCTAAGCCGACACATGAGTGTAAATCCAATCAACAAAAAGGAAAGTGACCCAACAGAACAGACTAATCCAACCGGTGATACACACAAACAGCTGATCAAAGAGCAGTAAATAAAGGGTATGCACTATTGGCTTTCTGAGGCATTTGACATGCCTCAATGTTCAATTAAAGACCATATAGAAAATCTAAAATATTCAACCTCACCATTTTAAAAATTAAAATGCAATCTACAGTGAACACCGCATCTTTAGCTTCAGGCTCAAACTGCACATTGCAGCCTGATCTCCAGTCTCTCCTGCCAGGGTACACAATGTACAGATGACATGCAACGAGCACAGCGACTTCGCATAAAGACTAACTCAGCATACAGACACACTGACAGCAAATATATAATTTTAACAAGAGTCAAGTTTCTATATTTTGCATTTTTTGGATGCATTAAAGCAAGAAAACCAAAGATTGTTTTTTTCAGACTTTTGAGCTCACATCATGAAAATCTTCATTAAAGACTCAAATAACACACATAATTATGCCTAATGGTCATTTTAAACTACAGTATTGGTACCAAATGTACAGCCACACTGCCAAAGAAAAGAAAAAGAAAAAACACCACATCTACCATTTGGTCCCAGTCAGCTGCACAACACGCCAAAATACACTAATACATAGTTCACCTTTTAAAATGTCAATTCATTAAATTAATGGATGTCAAATGTTTTACACGCAGCTTCTCATTGTAGGTGTGCTTTGCCCTTTACAATTATATAGTTTCAACATAAGCAGACAATTGACTCAATTCGCTAGCAAACGAGCTCAACAACAGCTTTCACGATTATTTTGTAATAAAACCTCTGCAAAAACCAAAAAGATTTAAAGTGTTAATAAGGAAATAAAACCAACAAACAAGCCACAACCCAGAACAATTACTACCACATAGAGACAATAGGACACTTTTTTCCCCCTAACACCAGCTGTGGACGCTTGTTCCTCATCGGTTACTTCTTTCTTTCTTTGCAGCTTTACACTTCTTTAAAAGCATTCCTTTGGACACCAGAGCGCTTACCTGCAGCTGCAGCGGGGTTCAGGACGGTTTCAGGGGGGTCGCTCAGCCTGCGTTTGGGTGAAAAGTACAATATGTACACGATGTACAGACTTTATAGGAGGCCGGGGCAATGTCCTATATGTGCGGGGGGGGTGTGGCACTCTGAGTCCTGCCGCACACACAACGCATGCTGGTGTGCATGGGAAACACATAGACCCCCACGTCTGGGAGAAATGGACTCGTCCACGTTTTGCTGTCATGTTAAGGACATGCTGGTCCATTTAGTTTGGTTGTTACACCGTGAAATGCCAACACATAGACTACCCGCACATGTCATGTGTACACTATGGAATTGTGGCCTAAATAAAATGTCTAAAAAGCATTTGTTCATTTAGTAAGTTGACATTTTAGATGTTAAATAGGTAAAGCAGGTGTGGGGAAAATTGCATAAAAACAGACTACGGTTGGTTGCTCTTTGGAAGAGATTAAAAATCAATTTGTCGACTTTGTCAATTTTACGACGAGGTCAGTTTTGTAGATGTTCTGGAGCTTTCATATCACTCAATCTTCCTCAGCAGATGAACCAGCAAGTTGACACGATCACCTAAACACAATACTTCTCGTCCACGTTGGCTTAAAAAACATCCATCTATCCATCTCAATGTCCAGCCAATATGGACTCCTTAAAGTGATCGGAATCTTAAAAATAAGCTGAAAAAGGTTCTGTACCTTGAAAACAGTATTTGATCGAAGCGATCCCACCACATTGTCCAATCAGTGCCGGTTCTGGAGCTTTTGCTTTGTATCACACAATCTACCCAACTACTAAGAGACATGGAACAACTACAAAAGGGACAAACGACTACAGAAGACTACAAAGAGACACAAAATGACTACAAAGAGATACAAAACCCACAGAGAGATACATAATGACTACAAAGAGACACGAAAACAACAAGAAAAAGAGGCTAAACAACCACAAAGTCTGTGTGTCTTGGAGCTGGTGGGACCTTTTTGCATGCCTGTGCCCAGGGGCCCACGTCTTGGCCCGGGGTCAGTGGACTTACATGCATTCTCAACCTGTACAGATACAGTCGAAAAACACACGTCGGTTTAATCTGATGCATGAATGTAGTGATGTCGTGTTTGCGGTTTCCAACATAGTAACTGACCCGTGCTGTGCTGCAGCCCCCTGCCTGCCCGTCTTTACCACATGTGGAGAGTAATGACAGCTAACTGATTTAAAGTATGTGTTTACTCTACAGTATGTAGTGTAGGAATGTATATGACCCCCCCAACCAACAGAATGCTGCTACAGTCACCTTAACAGATAATGTGCACATGGCTGTTTTTATCCTCTATACACTCGTCCACTCGTTGGCTGTTCTGGAGCTTTTGATCGAATCACACAATCTTCCTCAGCAGATGGATGAGATGTTTTATCTTATCTCTGATGGTTTATAAATTGAGATTGAATCATCTACATTTAAATGACAACATTCCGGCGATGCTCCGTGTGATGAGGAAGATCGTTGTAAAATGATTGGTTTAATACTCAACTAGAGAAGAAGAGAAAAAGGACAGAATCTACAATATCTTTTACAACTTTATTAATAAAACCACAGTACAACAGACAGTTTAAGCAATAAGAGGGGAAGTAAATACCAGATTAATATACAAAATATGTATAACAAGGGAAGTATATCTACACCAAAATAAACATGACTTGTGGTAAACATTTCTCATGTTTTAAAAGACCTTGACCGGTAACAGCTTTCAAGTAATCTTCACAAAAGATTTAAGGACTTCTTAAAGGATCGTGAACAGCTGTTTGCTGCGTTGTAACCTACTTCGGTCACCTGTAGCCTTCCTGTCCCATATCTCACTGTGTTAAACCAGAAAAGGCAGCTGGACCCTGGACGTCTGGTTAAAGGTCTCAAAACAAAACGTGTCATATATGACCGACTTTGGTGTGACGCTGCGCTCTACTGGTGCTACAGAGCAAAGACACCGAGAGCTCCTCATCAAAGCAGTTTCAACTCAAATACTCATTTCTGCTGAAATATTTACACCGGGATGGACATTTCAATTTTGTGCAACTTTATAAATCCGCTCCACTGTTTCACATTTGAGTTCAGGATTACTGGAGCCTTCTTTTGGCACATGCCGAGTATAGATTGAGATGATCTACCTAACAGCACCTGGACAAACTACAATGAGAGAATTCTACTTGATGAAACAGTAAATTCATACAATTAAAAGACAGTATATACATGAGCAGTTTTTACATGTTTCAAATGACATTTCTAGGAGTTTTACATAACCGTTTAGCCTTTGTCTGGTTCAGGGATTTATAATATCCAGAGACGTTCAGGCTCATTAGTTCAAGTCAACCAGCTCCCTAAATCAAGTAGGCGTAGAGAATAAACCTTTTTAAGATTAAAGCAGGTAGAAAATAAAAACTAAGCCACTAACGTAAACCCTCAGAGAAATAAAAACATCTTTGTTGAGAATGATCTTAAACAGACATTAGTTTTGGGGGTTACTGTGCACCTATATGAACCTTAACGACTTCCTTTTCTCCTATTTATGTTTTCATGTCGCAAACAAAGTAATGCCATGAAAACATTTTGACAATTTTTATTCAAGAACATTTAGATCAGCCATTAAAGTCAGAAAAGCTTCAGTCAGGAGAGAAACATAACTTAACGGGACTTTTCATCAGATGACCAGGTTCACGTCGTACATGTTTTTGGGATGCATCAATCTTTTTTATACCTAATAACAGGATTTTTTTTGTGGCGTTTTCACTGATTGGAACTTGTTTCAACATACAGTGTTTCAAAAACATTTGGTAAGCAATTTCTTATTAGTTTGACATTAAAATACAAGGAGATAAAAGGCAAAATTCCTATTTTCCCTCAAATTTTAACAATATGCTTTAGCTGCCTTATAATGTTTAAAATTAGATTCCAATTCCAACTTGGTGGAAAATATCTATTACTCAGCAGTTTAAAAAAACAACAAAAAAAACAACAGAATTAGACGAACTAAAAATGCCACGTCTACGAGATATGGACGGTAATCATTTTTAAATGGATATAAAATGGATATGAATGTGACAACAAACTTTTGTTACAAGTGCAAGCCCAAACAAACATATAAATGACATTTGTAATATAAAACTTGGTAAAAAATACTAATTTAAAACTGTACAATCACCAAGTACACAGAGTGAGCACATCAACTGTTATTCATTTGGCTTCAGCGGCTTCGGCCTTTGGCTCCTGGGGACAGAAGATAAGAAAGTTATACTTTATATGCATTGTTTGTTTCAGCAGCACTGTGATCTTCATCATGATATAATTTACTCCATATCATATTTAGTAAATTGCATGCTGCCATCAAGTCGGACACAGACATTTCCCATTCTTATAATACCAAATAAAATGGGGGGAAATGTATTGACAGACGATGCGTGCACCAAGAACATCTGATTTCTAAAACTTTATTAAAGAAGTATAAATGGTAATAATACAAATCTGTTTGAGGACTTTTCAGGACATGCTGCTTTCATTTGATTGACTGTCTTTTTTTCAGTTTATAATTACAGCTTTTGCTCACAATCACACTTCCAAAGATACCGGCACTTCCTCAATATCAGGAGAACTATTTTTTTTACTTTTGTGCCCTCAAGCTTATACTTCAAAACACAGAAATATGTTCTCAAATGAAGTTTTGTGGTTGGCGAGCAGCTGTATTTATTGAATACCCAAGAAATACTAAAATCATTCCTTCAAATGAGTATTGTAAGCTCCCGCGACACTCTTTACATACTTTGGATAGTTCTGATAATTTGGCACCATTTTTATTTCATTAATTTTCTGCAAAAAAAGAAAAGAAAATTGATGTTGTGTAAGATCTTTCTCATTAAAGAAACAAACCTCAGCCTTGGCGTTCCCATTTTCAGCTAGTTTGGTCTTCTTTGCTTTGATTGCCTTCTACAAATGACAAGAAAATTGATTACTAACAGATTAGACAATCATCACGTTTCAGATTAATGAAGAAAAACAAGGATCCCAAAACATCTAAATTGTTCATCAAAAAGGTATTTTCCCGTAATTGTTTCCTTGAACTAGGCCACATTTAGTTTCCCTTCCAGGAAGTGAAGGCCATGAATCAGTTTCACATGTGACATGCGGCATACAGAGATGTTCTGTTGATATCAGCTAGCTATCGGTTTCATACTTTTACAGCAGGTTTCTTCTTAACCTCCAGCGCTCTGGGAGGGTTCTGCAAAACAAAAAGACATTTCATTTAGTATTTAACAGTAGAAGAAGAAAAAAAAAAAATGGCTGCTGACACGAGGCACATTATTAGTTTTGTGACCATCTCTTAAAATAATCCCCCTGTTCACTATTGTAATTACAAAAGGGTTAAGGACGAAAGGTTTGTGGAAAGCACACAGACAGATAATGAGTTTATGCTGATTCAAATTTCAAGGTTTAAGTTAATCAGAGGAAGCTGCTTTTAGAAAACCAACTTGTGGGTGACGAGTAAGAATAATCACAAAACAAAATAGCAGTCCTTGATAACGGATTAATCGTGTTTCTTACCACAGCAGCCAGCCGCTTGGAAAACCGTCTTTCCTGTTGAGAGATAGAGGAAGAAAACCGTCAGTAATGATTGCAGATGTAACTCATTTGCATGATAACCCAAACTAAACATGCTATTCACAGCCCTAAAGAGGGCATCAGATGGTCTTATCGAAATGACAGAAACAGAAAACTAAAATCTAAATAAAATTACACTCAAAGCAGCAATTAACCGCAAATCTCAGTTATCAATGTATTACAAATTATTTGTACAATTTGTGGCAATAACAGAGCATCAATAGATTATGAACATGAACAAATATGTGTACAAACCTCAGTACGGACAGCCTGAAAGACAAAGAATAGAAGAAAATAAACATTAACAATAAACAAATAGAATTTTTTATATTATTATTCACGACAACTCAAATATCACTTAATCTTCAAATCACGGAGTTCTGCAGACATAACCTAAAAGACGTGACAAAGGACTTCCCGCGCATATTTGAATTCAAATTCGGGCTGTCCTGTCACTATGACACCGCTTTGGCGCGCTGACAGCTTCCTTTGTTTTGTATCAGTGCGCGCCGACAGACAGCTGTCGGGAAACTGATAAGATTACTACTTTACTAATCTGTAGCCGTGTAGCGAAACGCAGCCACACAAAAGCCTGCAGAGGTTTCAAAACAAATTTAAATAAAATTTTAAAAAAAGATTGAGATTTCAGAAAGAAACCCCTTTTTTATTTATTTTTTAATGTTAAATATTATAATGTAATTAAAACCACATGATACAGGGTGTTTAATCGCGACACGCAAAATTGACTTATTAAATATATTAATAATTGAGAAAAAAAAAAATCCACAGCAATGCATTCGTTAATTTACTGACACGCGCACGTGTAACGTTGTAGTAAAGTCAGCCGATCTAGATATCGTTCCGCCAAATGTGATTAAATGCAACGTTAAACCCGTTTTAAACAAACATGCACGAGCAAGTCGGACTTTTCCGATTCAAAACAAGAGGGAAAAATAAATAAATAAATGTGACCTCCCCTCCCCCAACTCCTTCCTGACATTTGCAAGTTGTGCTTATAACTTACTATCTCGATTGCTTGGTAACAAAAAAAACCAATCGGGGATTAAGTAGGTGGCGAGTTTACGCGTTCATATTGACCTAACAGCTACCGTTACACATTTAACGATTCAGCGCGGAACGCTGTAAACCGTCAACATCACCCCCCCCCCCCCCCCCAAACCTGCTGCCAAAGAGGGAAAAAACAAGACAGCGCAATGTCAACGGCTGCACTTGTCGGAGCATTTGGCGCAGGGCGTGAAAATAACATTATGTTCGTTACCAGTCGTGTTTAACCGATAACGGTGCATTTGACGTTACTATCTAGAGTGCAACTTTAATTTTCGCCGACCGGGAGGATGCCCGCCCAGGTCTCTCTCCCCGTCGGACCGCCATGGCTGCACTGTTTGTCGGGGATGATGACGTTCCTCTGATGCAGATATATCAAACGCAGCCTAACGGTTGACCCGAGTTAACACGAACCTAGTGCACGGAGTTTAAATAAAAATAAAACATCTTACCTTCGTTTTGCCCATGTTGTTGATAGGAAGTGGACAGAGAGCTCAAAAAATTGAATCGTTTTTTCTTTTTCTTTCTCGCGCAGAGATAACACACAACAACCGACCAGTCGCTGCGTAAAATGGCGAATGTATAATGCAAACGAATGTTTTTTGTAGTTTATACGCTGAAATATAAGAACGAAACCGGTTCGAACCGGTTTTGTGTTTCGCTGTCTGTCATTGGATGCAAATACGTCACGTGCGTCAAGGCACCGCCCATTTGTTAAAGAGGCAGGAGCAAGCCCGGGAAAATACTGATCAGTGCCCCGAGGGGGCGCTGTGTTGAAGGGCTCTGAGGTTTGTCGTCGAAAAAAATGCACTGCATCATAAACAAGTAGGCCCAGTAGAATAAGTACTTTTACCGACAAATAAGTACCAATGCCACAGTGTAAAAAATAGTAACAAACTCCTAGTAACAAAATCTCTACTAATTAGCTTTCAAATCTAATTTTTCAATGCAAAACAGGTGAATGTTAACTATCCAACAGAATATAAAGTAGTTTAAATTAGCTCCACCGTGACATTAAAATAATGCATACTTGTTTATGCATTAGTAATAATATTGTAATTATTATTATTATTATTATTTAGCTTTGTAGTACTTTTGACTGTTGATACATTTTGTTGGTAATCATCCTTTGATGTTTTGATACTGTGGTATTGCTACGTTTAATAAGTTAAATACCTCAATATTTCTTACCCCATTAGATTAAAGTGACATCAGTTGCACTAGGATTGCCTCACTGAAAATATTAGTTTTGGTAATATTAATATTTCCTATGGAAGGGCATTCAAACTCCTAATTCTACTAAGTGGATTAAGAAGATGTTTTGCAGTTTGGACATGGAAAACGAACTTAAAATAAGTAAGAGATAAAATTGAAGGAGTCATAGTTTACCGAGCTTTACATGTACTAAAACATTACAACTACTAGGTAAATATTTGCTTCGGACCAAATAGCAAATATATACAATCATACTGATTTAATATACGCAATGGATTTCTCAATTAAAACTGTACATCTACCATGTGAATCAGTGGAGAGGTCCAGTACTGACTCCAGCAGTTGAGTAGAAACTAAAGGTTTAGTTGATCTGTAGAAGGACCTCAGTAATCTAGTGGACCAAACACAGAAATCTGGTTTCCCCTGAGATTCAAGTGATATTTCTCTACTGCACAAGTTAAGACTTGACATCCCGACGTATTAACCGGAGCAACTGTTCAAAGTCAGCCTATTAACATGTGGTATGCAAGAACAAAGGTCGGAATTGTACATCATTTAATCGTAGCTGACATACAATAATCGCTTTATTCTGTTAAAGGAAGCTGGTCAAAATATAGTTATGTCATTAAAGTTCACACTCAACAAACAACACTTTCTTTGGGCCACAACAAAACTGCACTGACTTACATTAATCTGGACGGCTGCTTTGGGATCCCTGGCTTTCATTCATGTAATTAGATCTTCCAATCAATGGCATGCAGTTCACAGACAATTTACACAATTACTTAACTACATCTTGACCAGACATTTCCACCTATTAGACTTTCTTTTTTAGATCTTCAATCATAAATATTGATTATTTTACAGCCCCATAGGGGTAAAACTGCCCTCTCGTTTTTGTACAAACCAGTAACACAGCTACTGTTACTGTTCACTCTTCATTTTGGGAAGAGGACCGGGGAGGTGTCATCCTCCTCGGAGCCTTCCTAGGCCGAGACGGCGTCGCTCCACAAGTCATGAATGAAAGAGTCTCTCTTGTGCTTCAGCGCTTCGAGGAAGTCCTGAATCCGTTCTTCCCGGCGGGTGGTGTAGTGCAGCAGGGCCTCCTGTCTTCTCTGGGCGTCGGCGGGCTTCCCATTCCCACGATGCTGCAGGTGCTCTGCGACGCAGGCACGGTCCGCCTCGAGCTGCTGTGAGGCCTGGTGCTCTCGATGGAGGTCTCTGGCTTTCTAAAAGACAACAACAAGGTTCACAAAACACAAACATTATGACCCTTATCTTGTGCAAGGCCTCTGTATTCTGAGACGTTCCCTCACGTAGGCCTTACCTGAATGGATGTGTGATTTAATTGATATTGGAGAATGGCTTCACACAGGTTCCAGAACGAATACTCGGGCCACAGAACCGACTGAAACACTAGACAGGAGTGGGACGTCTGCAGAGTGGGAGATATAAATATATATATATATATAAATATAAATAAAGAGAATCAATAGGAGTCTCAGAGGAGGAGCTGTGAAGTGTTTGACATTATGATCCAATCATTTAGTCTACTTGGTTAATGTTGTCTATCGTAGATTGCAACACTAATATGGTGGATAATACATTGTTGTTATAGGCATAAAAAAGTATGAATATATAAATCAGAGTCCGAAAACCTGAAAATGAGTTTTAATTTTTGCACTTCCGGTTCCTCGTCTCACATTCAATGTTATTATGTTGAATGGGTTTTTTTGGTTAGATGTTTGAACTGAGGTCTGTGGTTAACACAAGCTTTAGAGATGTTAATGTTTTGTTCTACGATGTCTAAAGCGTCAGTAAATACCCCTCTAGTGAAGTTTGAAGCCTTGAAACGTGTTAAAAGGTCATCACGCTGACTAGTCCCTCGTTGTGTTTACTCGCGCTCATGTGACTGTGGTGTAGTTCGTTTATAGCCTAACCTTCACGCTTCAAAAATCATAATAGTTAGTTCTCATGAAGATTAACCTGCTGAACAATTAAGGTATCATAAACTTGTGTATGCCACAGAGTTTATGGTCTGCGATAATCCAAATTCTGTTGAGAGAACCAGCGCACCGCTTACTTCTGGGGTTGGCCTGCAAAAAATATGCCATCCCTGCAGGCGGGATGTGACTCTACCCAAGCTCTCTAATTCTGAAGTTCACCACAAAGTCTTACTGGGAAGACTTGTGCTTTGCTGTAAAGGCTTAAATCGGACAACTATCTTCAACTCTTTCAGATATCTTTTGTATGCACCAAAGAGATATTCAGGACTGTGTCTACATAAACTAAAAGCCTTCTTTGAAAGCATGCTTTGGAGGTGAATACTTGCAGCATAAAAACCTGACAGACAAGTCTAACAGGTGTTACAGCTACCACGCCTGAAGATTAGCCAGTGCTACTCATTTGCATTGATCACTAAACCAAGCCTTGGAATTCATATCTCCAATCTTACTTCAGTGTTTTCAAAGTTAATAATCATAGTAAATATCATTGTTTTCCCCCATGCAGTCATTGTCATCCTCACCTGCCAAAGAAGGAAGTCGCTGAGTCGCACCTCTCCAGAAGTGCGGATGAGCAGATCAGGATTGGGAGATTTATTGCTGTACAAACACTCACTGAGCAGCGGCTCTGAAACGTCACTGAGCACCACAGAACAACACAGACTTGTTAGAAAAAAGATCCCCATGTTGCATTGTGGGTGTCGGCAGAACATCAACAAGATCAACTCAGTACTGTCGTTGCCGTTCGTCACCTTGCTTTGATCAAGCCCTGCTCCACTCCCCAAGCCATTTCTCTGACCGCATTGGTGATTTCATATCTCGACGTGTAGGCAAAGCACACATTCAGGAAACATCTGCAAAACATTTGTATATCTGTGGTCATTTATAATACACAGTATAAAATCTGTTTATGTCACATGGCCAGTGTGGCGGTAGGGGTGAGCCACTAATGATAGGTGTCATAGAAGCAGAGGAACAAATCAACAAAACACGTACTTATTGTGCGCCTTGGTGCTGACCACAGCTTTGGCAATAAGCTGCTGAAGGTCCAGCGGCAGCATGTTCAAGTCGCCCAGCACCCGGACGCACACGCCATGCTTCTCCAGATTCTCCCTGCAGAAGGAGAGAGTAAAGAGGGGAGTGTGGGGGGGGGGGGGGAGTGGAACAATCAAGAAAAAAGGAAACAGGGAGAACAAAACGACCATTTAGACGAGGCTGAAACATCCAAGATGACATTCAATCCAAGACTGTTGAATATTATTATTATTATTATTTAACCAGATAATTCAAGGCAGCAACAGAAGGCAAGTCGGTACAAGACTAAATAAAACAGACTCGATCACTCTTGGGTCAACCTCTAGTGGTCATCTGTGGAACTGCAGATTAACGAGCCTTTACTTGTTGATTGGTTTTAATACGTTTTCTTTACATTTACAGTACAATAAGAGGCCAAATCTAAAAGGTGTAAACTCGATATTCTGGTGCATTGCAGGGGAGAAGTCAGTGTCAGCTACAATAACATGGAAATAACTGATATTGTACGCTCCTATTTATAAGTCAGCCTTTCTTCCCCTTCAGTCCGCAGTATATCTTACTCATTGGCCATTGTTAGCGTGTCCAGTTGCCACTGTGAACTATGCAGATGTAAAAGCATTGAACAGGGAGTTTGAAAAAGTTCTTGTTACACTTGACTACTTACTATCCATCTGAAGCCAAAACACTGAAACTGACACCTCGACGTTTCAGTCTTGCAAAGACACTTAACTTACTTTAACGACACTAAACAGTCACTGCATTTGGTTCCTCTCGATTTAACTTTAAGGAAGCTGTGAATCATAAAGATGTATGAAATGGGACTTGTCCCGAAAGCAACAAGCAAAGACAAAAAACGGCTTTTTTTAAATTCCTGAACATGAAACTCTACCGTTCATCCAACAGCTTCTCAAACTTCTGCCTGGCCAGCTCCATCAGCCCATCCACCTCGTTTTGAGTGCGCTTGAAGTTCTCGATGCTGAAGGCGTACACTGTAACCTCTCGGATGTTCAGGTGCTTACACCACCGTAGTGTCTGGTGTAGAAGGGACAAAGGGTCACACGTAAATGAGCAACCGGTTTTACGCTTAGGTGACATGTGTTTGAGAAGCTTTGAGCTCACCTCTGCCAGCTTGTTGAAGCCCTGCATGTGCCCTTCCTGGCGCTCCATGTTTTTCTTACGGGCAAAGCGGCGGTTGCCATCCATGATGAAGGCCACGTGTTTAGGCATGGGTCCAGCCTGGGAGACACAATGCAGGTCAAGAGCAATTTGGGTTATAGAGACATTAAGTAATGTTAATAATAATAAGGTCGTATGGAGCTTAAATGATTTGCCAATCAGCAGAAAAGAAAAAACATGCTAAATATTCTCTGGTTCAAGCTTCTACAGTGTGGAGATTTCCCTGTCTTTTAAGTTTCATTCGTGACCTGAGCTCCACTTGCATGCTTTTTTTTAAACTTTCACCTGCATCTCACAGTCTTCATCAGCGGACGACGTATGAGCTGCTGATGAAGACTGTGAGATGCAGTGGAAAGCTGTGGAAAAGTGATTCAGTAATATGGAACTAAACAAGCTTTTTAAAGACGTTAACTCTGGCTTTGTGCTCCTATGTATTAACATTACAGTCGAGTCACAAAACTAAGAACAAACTGTTGATCTTTGAAAAACCCAGACAGTTGTTTAATTACTTAGGTTAACCAGGTGTTTACAGAATCCTCAAAGACTTTTCTAAACATCTGGATGGAGAAGAATATTCTGTCTGCAGCACAATAAAAATACAGGAATTACACATCCTTAAGAATTAATATCAAAATGAAAAAAGAATACAATGCCACTTTTTTTCATTTTGTATCTATTATGTTTGTTCAGATTTGTAAACAGTGGCACGTGCTTTTTTTAAAATATACTGTGCAGTTAGTCTTTAGTCTCTTTATTTCAAACACAGCTTGGAAGCTTATTTATTTTTCGGGGGGGGGGAAACGAGAAGTACATAGAAAGAAGTACACAAGAATACACAACATTAGGCTTACCTTCAGGATATTGGCTGAAATCTTCTCAAGCAGGTTTAATTCCCCCTCTCTTATCCACGACATGTTCGGGCTTTCAACAGTCTAAAAATAGGTGATTGAAATTATAAAAAAAATTGTTATGAATGTCAACATTATAACCCACCATTCACTAGTCAGAAACAATGACGCAGTTGATGTTTATATGGCCAAAATAACGTCTTACTAATGTGTAATTTCTGAAATGTTACATGCAGCCAGTGATTGATATATTCTGGCTCACGAGACATGCAGTGAACTGAACTGCTGTGAGGCCATACAAGCACAAAACCGAGTCCCACGTGGTCCGGTAAACACACACGCTTTATGGAAACCGCTTCGTTCATTCACACTATGGAACCAGACGCTGTTCTACTCACAAAATCACTGTAATTTTATCACATTTCAGAGAGCTTCCAACTCACAGCTTTTAACGATGACGACCTCTTCCGCGTTGGAGTAAAGTGACGTAATCACGCAGTGACTACTTCCGGTTTGACGTTAGTAGATTTTCAAAATATGTGGATGAATTTAACGTCCATAAGAAACGTTAAAATTAGAAATACCACAATACAAGAATACTCAAGTATTTGTATACAGTCAAGTATTTGTATATACGTTACAAGTAAAATAATTGGATTTAAATTTCAAATAAAAGTACACCAAACTGTAACCCAACTTTTTTGGTTTGCAGACCACATTAGGATTTATTTATATTTGCTTGTAATTAATGTATTTAATTTATGTGGACATGTACGTGTATCTAGCATTGTATTCTATCCTTTATTCTGTTTATGTCTGGCTTTTAAAACAAGTTGTTTTGATAAGTGCTCTACAAATAAGCTTTATTATTATTAACCACACAAGAGGTGTTTTAGATTAAACCTTCATTGCACAACATGAGACTAATAGCCAACAATGTAGTGTTAAAGATTACAATTACATAGAAAATTTGGATTTTCTACAAAACGTGGTGTTTGTTGTCAAAACTAAGAGCCAATCAGCTCTTAGATCAGGCGACACCCAGGCGTTTCCCATCACACCCTGGGTCTTGCAGTCACTGATACTTAAAAAATAAAAAAATAAACCCAATATTGATCATCCCAATGGTGTGGCCTTTATTTGTGAAAAAGTGCAAATCCACTGTTTGAATACTATGCGTCAGTAATTGCATCAGTAATGCTGCAGGTCAGGAGTGCTGAGTTAACCTTAGTGAGATTGAACACATAACAGATAACAAGGTATGTTTTAAATAAGGCAACAATGACTATACATGCTAAATGTTTATTATACTGCCATATTATATATTTATATAAGTAATCATACTGAATGTGTAATAAATATCATTATAAGGAATCATAATGCAGTAATGCTGCATGACAGAAGTGCTGCATGTAAAAACTAATCTAGTGATGTAAAACTTTTGATCACAACTAATGAAGTTCCATACCTTCAGTTGGGGAACCAAAAAGCACACCTCATTTCCCAAGGCAATTTCATGTCCAATTCTATATGGGTGTAACTAACCTTTAGTCCTCTGTCATTTTCTCCCTCTCAGCACAAGAGGAGTATTCAATGGAGACACCAGCACCCTTTTAAGTGACTTTCCCTGTCACTTAAAAAAGAAGAAGAAACCCAATATTAATCATTTGTTTGTGGAAACGTGCAATGCTGTGTTTGAATATGATTACCTCGCATCAGTAATGCTGCAGGTCAGGAGTGCTGAGTTGACCTTAATGAGATTGAAAACATAACAAGGTATGTTTCAAATAAGATAGCAATAAGGAAACATGCTAAATGTGTATTATATTGCCGTATGACATAAGGAATCACATCATTTATATTAATTAAATAAGTAATAATGAATATGTAATATACTGTATATCATCATTATAGCTAATCATACTGCAGGGTTAGAAGGACAAATGTTACTGTGGGAGGAGCACTGATGTGTGCTGATGATAAACTAGTGATGGAAACACTATTGATGATCACATTGACGTTTTTTTTTACTAACAAGCTAAAACAAGAGCTGTCTGTCTGTAGTATAAGTTTACAAGTTTGTCCTTGTAAACTTTTCTGCTGGCTGAGACAAAGCAACGAGGAGGACTTGAGGAATGACATATATATCTGATGTTTGTGTTCGTTATTATTGATAGTGACTTTGCTCTTTTAAACATTACTGTTGCTGCTCTGGAAACAATATTTAGTTATATATAAATTATAAATGATATAATATTCTGTTCTGAATTTATTTGTTTTTAAAACTATATCTGGGTTTGTAAAAGCAATTATTTCGTCATGAAAAATAACAGAGTATCGATAAGAGTAGCTCCTTGTAGTAATACAATCGATATCATTGCCAGAGGGGCCAAAGTTATCCAACAGCAGAAATGGAGGGAACGGAGCTGTATGTTGTTGCTTGTAATCTGCATTCTCACCACTAGATGCCACTAGATCCCACTCAGTTCCTTTCAACAAGGGATCTCCAGCCTAAAATATTTCAACAAGACAGGTAACTCTAGCTGTTACACTTACTAATCCTAAAATATTATCAAATTGTATTCAAAACAAAACAAACAATTGACAAAATACGTATATATGTTGATCTGTATGAATATTATAAATCAATTCATTTATTGACTATACTAATCAGCAAAAACTTCAATTTTGTCTATCTGTCTGCACCGATTTCTACCAACATTTACACGTGCACATCGCCTGCCAAGTACTTCCTGGAACTATCTGAAGTCTTTTTGAATCACTTGACAATCAAGAATTTAGAACTTCTGTTGACGGAACTCTCTCTTTATACAGCTCTGATAGCTGGTACTGGAGTGTTATGGGTCATGATTACATATTTTATCATTACATAATTAGTATCACTAATGCATTCATGTGCAAGTGGAATTTTACTCTGAGCTCGTCATGGTTAAAGTAATTTTTAATACTTACTATATGCACTAGTACATCATTGCTGGGTGGTTTCATCTACAACAAATCATATTTAGATATTTTGAGTGATTATATGTTTTTTTGTCATTTCTTAATTAGAAAGTCACAGCAAAAACTTGCAAGATTTCCTTCTGAAATGTAGTGAACTTTAAGTATAAAGAAATGGAAAGTAAAATGGAAATACTTATACAGTACCTGACTATACTTTCCACCACTGCCGTACTATATTATACCCCACTTAGTTAGCCTTCTTTTTAAATACTAAGATGGTTTCATACCATAAGGTTTAGGTGGATGTATGAATAATGTGTGCAGACAAATTCAAAGTGTACGTATTAACGAACAAACATTATATAGGGACCAATAATGTTCAAGATTGTATACATACATTTTAAATACATTTATAATATTATGAATGAATACTGAAATGAGTGCTCAATAGATCGATAAATAAAAAAGTAGAATATGTTACAAGGGAGGTTCATTGCTGTGGTCCAAATAATATAATTTCAGATTTATTCTGGTTAAATTTATGAAAGTCCATCTGGCCTCATTTGCATATCTGCAGTGTAGTTCCTCCTTCAACCTCTGGGGTGTGACAGCAAGTTCATCAACAGTTCCTTTGCACTTTCTAAATGGCAAAGAAGAAGTTTCAGATTTTTTTGGGGTGGGTGGGGTGGGGGGGGTGTGTGAGGGGCTGGCCCTTTTTTTGTTCCGCTGGATAATCCTGCTTGAACGGTGAGCAGGAGCACAACAGACCGACGAGAGAATCACAACGCCGCGGAACAACTCGGGCCAAATCACGGCCCCGCGGAGGAAGAGAGGTCCGAAGAAGAAGAAGAAGACAGCATCGCCCTCGAGCTCTGCCGTTAACTGCCTCCAGGGTCAACGGGCAGACAAGCAAACGGGCAGCTATCTGCCGCTAGCCTGTCAACTCCTCTGCGGGTCTGGGGGGGCTCTGGTAGGGGGGTGCACTGAGAGAAGGAGAAGACTACACGCCGAGAGGAGGGGGCTGGAAGTCTGAGACGCTTCCAGCCTGAAGGGGCCGGCGGGTTTTTGCCATAGTACCCGGACAAGCTAGCTTGTACCCGCGCAGCTAAGTGAATGGGATGGAGCCGGGACCGTCTGGCGCTGGTAGGTCTATTTTTTGTACTTAAGAGTTAAAAAAAAAAATGTCTGCATACCTGAGTTATGGCTGCTGCAAATACATAGACTGCAATTGGGAAAAAAGGGGAGCTTGGTGAGAACAACGTCTGTTGCATCGTTACAGAGGGGAGATGGAGGGTGGGGGGGCTCCCTTGTAGTCTGCATGCACACCACTTTGTAGAGAACGTTATTATTTATCCAGATTTATAGCTGTAGACGAGCCTTTTGAGGGAGCGCTGACAATGTCCTCAGCCATGCGCGGGGCCAGGGGAGGTCGTGGGAATCTGGGGTGAGGAGGGATGAGGTGAAGCCCGCCTTCAAGCACCACCACCACCACAGCAGCAGCAGCAGCTGGCTGCACCCAGAACTCCCCACACAGCCTCCCTTTTCACTGACATGGTTATGGATGCTCACACTGTTCAGGTTCTTCCGAAGAGTGTTTAACATCTGTGTGCATTACACACACACATCAGGGACACAGGCTTAAACATCTGCAGAGACGCATGAATTATTTATATGTGTTGAACCAAAAATAATCCTCAATTGTGATATCCGTGCATCAGTTCACAGAAGCTCTTTCTTTTTTTAGACTTGGGAAAGACTGAGAAGCATGTGCAGTGCAGTTATCTGTGGGGTTTCGGTCTGCATGCTTTATGTGCTTATCAGTGGCAGTGCTGATCTTTATTTAGCAGTTGTCTTGGATGGCTGAGGTGTGGAAGCAGCCAATTGAAACACTAGGTAGTGTTTGTCTTCATGCCCAGGTCTAAAGTCCAGCTATCGCGGAAAATCTTGAACCCTAGCATTTATAATCCCGCCTTGAGTCTGTTTTGTACTTTTGGAAGACAGGGTTTACAACTTGAATGGTATTGTTTTTTAAAGGAGATGGTGAGCTCATATAGGACCTGTTAACTGCATCTTTTGGATGGCGTCTTTAGTTGTACAAGTAAGCCTGAGATTGAAATTATGTTGTCAATCCATGACACTGAGCATGGAATTCAGTTGAATAGGCTTGTTTTTATTTTGGGGGGGGGTTGTCCCCGAGGGGCCCCTCATCTCAAAGTCTGCTTTTGTGTTTTGAAGTGTGATTATTCAACGTGCTATTTTCCAAGATAGAGCTGATTGCCATGTTTAGCTCGTGGTCAACAGCCAATTATTCAGAGAGACAAAACTGTTTGGCCCAAAACAATTGAAGCATAATTGTCTGTTCCTCCTCATTCATGCACTTGGTCGTGATCTCCTGATGAGGGACGGGGTCACCACTGCTCCCTATGTTGAGATTGCACAGCCTCGTTTCTTTTGCGATGTGAATTATTTAAATTTGTTTACTGTCTAGTCCTGAATGCTTGAAGACGTCGTCCTGCAGATGTCCCCAAAAGGCTCATGAAATGAACCAGAATAAAGGGGGTAAAACATGTACATGTTTCCCTTGATAGTAGTCCTTTCCCCATGTGACCTGGTCTTACTTGCTTGTTACGTCATCGTAAACAAAAAGCTGTGAGTTGTGTCTTCATGTCGTGATGCAGCACCGAAGCTCTGCTTTAAGTCTTGCCGACCCGGGAAAAGCCTGCTATTGTCTTGGGATGTGTGAAAGCGCTGGCTCCGCTTCCCACCATCTGCCTTCACTGGCACGGGGGCGAAGTGTGCGTCATTGTGTGAGTGCGCGGCGATCACAACTCACTCGAGACACACACACACACACACACACACACACACACACACACATGCTCACCTGCACATGGAGTAACGTGTGGTCAACACATGTCTGGTGTCTGTGTTTGTGGTGTTTGTCCGATTTGTGTGATTTTTATACAAAGACGCACACGAAGCAGAGCATCTTTCTGTTTTTTTCATGGCTGATGTTACTCTTCCTGTCAGTTTGGCATTTTCCAAAAAGCTCAGTGAGCTTATGATTGAGTGGTACGAGGATTTCCATCGCAGCTATTTCAAGCAGGGCTTTTCCCATTTGGGATACACAGTGTAGTGACCAAAAAAGGCCAAGGTCTCATCAATACGACCACAGCGGCACCCTGCCTCCTCCCATCTCCTCCAACAGCCACACACACACACACACACACACACACACACACACACACACACACACACACACACACACACACACACACACACACACACACACACACTCACACACAGGTCCCCTGATATCCATGACAATGCTGTGTTGCCGTGGTGTCTCCATGGTGAGGCTGGGAATGTAGAGGGGGCCCCCTGTGTTTGTGTGTGTGTGTGTTCATCGTAGCAAGGGCGCTCCCTCTATTCCGTATACCCGTGTATTTGTGTGTGTGTGTGTGTGTGTGTGTGTGTGTGTGTGTGTGTGTGTGAGACAGAGGAGCAGGGCAGCTGGGGTCTTTGTTGTGGTGGAGGAGGGCTGTTCTCTGGGGACCCAGAGGTTAAGGCACTGGGCCCCTCTCAGACAGGAGTCACACAGCTAGCCTCACATCTAGCACCCAGTCCTGGACCCTCCCTGTGTTAAGACCTCCTGACTGGCTCAGACTTGTTTTTAAGACATGATGGTCACTAATCAGTGGATACGGCGGGCTACTTAGTTACTTCCTCTGCCAATGAAATGCTGGTTGGTCTATAAAATGTTGAAAATAAAAGTGGAGAATGCCGAAATCCACTCCCAGAGCCTTCCTCTGCTTTCACTTGTTCCCTTTCTTGTTCTTGCCGTTGCCTTGCCTCCTCATTCCTACCATCTCTGCCTCTGAACCGCCTCCCCTCTGTCACCCGTCCTCATCGATGGCTCCTTGTCTCCTCTTTCTGTCCAGTGCCCGAGGGGGCCTTCCCCCCACCCCTGCAGCAGGTGTTCCATGCCCCCCGCCGGCCAGGCATGGGTACCGTGGGCAAGCCCATCAAGCTGCTGGCCAACTACTTCGAGGTGGAGATCCCAAAGATTGACGTCTATCACTACGAGGTGGACATTAAGCCCGACAAGTGCCCGCGGAGAGTCAACAGGTAATAGGACGGTGCTTCATAGGACGGTGCTTCATCTGGTCACAGTGTGATCAGTACTTGTCTGTTGTCATGTATCATAAGTAGTTATTTATTCAATTGTGGCAGCAAGGTATGCATTCTTGCAGTGGAACTGGTTAAAAAGTATGCGTTTACTCACGTTTGGCTTATATTTCTTCTGAATATGGCCCACAATCAAAAACATTTGGCCACCCCTGCCTTACATATGTATTACTAGCTTTTAATGTGCATTATGTTTGCACCATGCATCTCTGTTATGCAGGTAAATAAATTAGTTTGAAATGCGGTATAAACCAGAATATTTTGTCATAAATGACTAATCAGGGGCAAAAAAACCTGAACCCTGTGACCTTCTTTTAACATTTTCAGGCAATGAAACGTATTTTCCTAACTAAAAAAAGTCCATCCATCTGTGCAGAATCAGGCTAAAATAGAACACTTAAGTATGCATGGGTTTCACTTCATATTAAGCAGTCGGCCTGCAGTAGCTGTGTCCGAGTCACCGGACTGGACAGATGGTGGAGTCAAGAGTGGGGCTCACTTCACGGACTCCTTCACCTTGGCTGGTGTAAAAAAAAAAAAAGTCACTGATTTGAGATGGGTTCTTAGGATATTATTGGATCGAATAAACATACTGTAAGTAGCTTTCCAATCAACGTTGTGATAAGACGCAGGAGCAGACAGTTCACAAGGAACTAGAATGGAGTTGGTTTATTGCAAAAAGAGCAATTCATATGTTCTGTATTTATCGGTTCACTCTCGAACTATTCAGGCAAGCTATGTTATTTGCTACTTGCTACATTTGCCATCCTCCAAATTATCAAGGATGTGAACAGAAATAGAAACAAATCAACAAATCAATTACAAATACTGGAACAGTTGTTTGCTCAGAATGTGTTGATACACCTGCTCCAACACTCAGAGAGGGTCTCTTCTGGTTTCACTGGTTCGAGACAAAGGTTCTAAGAAGGCGTGCAAAGGTCAAGCCCTTTCACCTTTTTCTATTGAGAACAACTCCTCACCCCCCCGCCCCAGACTTCTATGAAGGCCAAGGCACCGTGCATTGACTAGTGGGCCCCTGCCCACACCCTCATTCTTTTTGTCCCGGCCTCTCCCCCTGTGTGACCATGAGATATTGCACCCAACAGCTGCATCCTGCTTGATCAATTTTCTATCATCTTTAGAACTGCCCCCCCCCCACCCCACCCCACCTGATCAGGCGATGGGTTTAATTGGCAGAGCGGGGTCTCTTTCTTGCTTTTTGGCGCGCGTTAACCCCATACTGTGTGTGTGTGTGTGTGTGTGTCGCGTCCTACAGGGAGGTGGTGGAATACATGGTGCAACACTTCAAGCCCCAGCTCTTTGGCGACAGGAAGCCAGTGTATGACGGCAAGAAGAACATCTACACGGTGCTAGCGCTTCCAATCGGGAGTGAGAAGGTAGATGTTTGAAGTTGCTTTGCTTTACGTCGTTACACGTTGCTATCATCACCAACTCATTTCTCCTCGGGGATCAATAGTCGATCTTAAGCACCGTTTGAACAGGAGTTGCACTGTTTCTCAAGGGGAGGAAGGGTTGTATGTAAAACACTGATTAGAAAGCGCTATTTATCTCCTGTAAAGCACATATGTCTGACCCAGTATTCACAACAATCTGTTTTATGGAACACCAACTGTCTAGTTTTGGACTCCTCCGGTTGCAAAAACAACTCAGATTGTATGTAAGTCTATGAGAAAATGACTACTCCTCACTTGATTTATTACCTCAGTAAACATGGCAAACATGAGTTTATGGTCTCAATCGCTAGTTTCAAGTCTTCTTCAATGCAGCATGATGTTCATTTAGTAAATGATGGTCTATATAGAGTCAAATCGACCATGAAGCGGCCCTAGCTGCATCTCCCAGTTTCCAGTCTTAATGCTAAGCTAAGCGGCTGGCTGTAGCTTCATATTTACACACTTCAACATCTTATTGATTTTGTCATCCAACTCTTGGCTTGGTGGTTTTTGAACCACCCTCGTTAGTGTGAAATGCCTTCTTGAATAAAGAATCTGGCATGAAATAGAGTTTCCAGCGTACTGCACAGCTTGATAATGATCTTTTCTTGCTTATAGTCCATCTGCATTCAATTTCTGGTTGTTATTCTCCTCCTTCAGCCTTGTTCTTTACCTCCCCTCTCCGTTTCGGTCTTTTCTGTCCTCTATTTCTCCAGGTGGATTTTGAGGTAACCATCCCAGGTGAGGGCAAAGATCGAATCTTCAAGGTGTCCATCCGTTGGCTGGCCAAAGTGTCATGGCGCCTGCTGCAGGAGACTCTGGTCAGCGGTCGGCTGCAGGTCCCCCTCGACTCGGTCCAAGCCCTGGATGTGGCCATGCGCCACCTGGCCTCTATGAGGTACACCACTGTTACCCACAGACACAAACACTCATACATACATACGGTAACACCCTGTCAAATTGAGTTATATTCTTAAAAGCAGATTGGGAAGTAATGTTTTTACCTTGTTGGCAAAATAACTGGACTGTTCCACTCGCATAACATCAGACCGTCATAGCTCCAGGGGTCAGAGTCACTAAACAAAGGTTGTTAGCCGAGACCTGTGTGAATGTATCCACTGAACAATGCGGAGCAGGGGTAGAACGATAACTCTTCAAGCCACAGTTTGTGAGAAGTTAAGTGGTAATGTTTCCCCGTGTTTTGTCTGTTTCAGATCAACATTTTAACTCCTATTTTAGTGTTTTTCCATTCAGGTTTATTGTTGACTTATTGTGAAACCTCCTACATGAGATGAAAACATTACTGGATATGAACTCATGCTGAGGTCATGCTTTGAATTAAGTCAAGTCTCTTTTTTTGTTTTTGTACATTCGTCATTTTCTCCTCCCCACCTCCTCCAATTAGGTACACTCCAGTGGGCCGCTCATTTTTCTCCCCACCTGAAGGATACTACCACCCACTGGGTGGGGGGAGGGAAGTCTGGTTTGGCTTCCACCAGTCTGTACGCCCCGCCATGTGGAAGATGATGCTCAACATTGATGGTGAGTCACCAAGTGACTGATATTGTTTTTACTGACATTGCATGACTGGGCAGAAACCGTCAGACAGTCAGAAATGGTGAAAATAAAAGTAATCTGGGACCAAGGAGGATTTGAATCATTATTTGATTCATAATGATGTAAATACAGGCTTCTATTGGCTGATTGTAACATAATTTTGGCTCTGATGAAAACCTTTTTAAATGGTGACGTGAGGGCGTAATAAAAGTTGCGGGCATCAGTCAACCTTCTGTGAAGTTGCTCTTCTCTGACCGGTGTGGACTTATTGCTGCTCTCTGTCTCCCCCTAGTGTCGGCCACGGCCTTCTACAAAGCCCAGCCTGTAATCGAGTTCATGTGTGAAGTTTTGGACATCCGCAATATCGACGAGCAGCCCAAGACTCTCACGGACTCGCAAAGGGTCCGCTTCACCAAGGAGATTAAAGGTGGGTGAAAGTAAACACACCATGATGAGCCCTCAACACCTTCATGTCTAAAGATTCTTTTTACCTGGCGAACCTCTTTTAATTACTTTGTGTCACGGGGCATGGTGGAGGACTCAAGCGCAGACCAGGCAGAGTAGCGTGCAACAGATATTTATTGGACACAAAACCAAAACAGGGAACTCACAGGACACAACAGGGGATCCACGGACAAGACAGGAGACGAGGGGGGATAATCCAGCAGGAACGGGCAGGTAGACATAACACATGAAGCAATGATCTGGCGAGGAGTGACTGAGAGGCAGGAGTTTAAATAGTGACTGAAACAGGTGAGCAGGTGAGAGTAGAGAGCTTGATGAGGTGAGAGTGGCAGACAGGTGCGCTGAATGAGGGAGCGCTTGATTAGTAAACAGAGACAGGTGAAGGGAGTGGCTGACAGGTAGAGTGAGGAGCTACAAAAAGACACAGAACACAGGAGGCAAAGCCTAATCGTGACACCTTGCTTTTAATTATCATGTCTGTTTTTTTGTTTTTTGCCTGTCTACACACCTCATTGTTGGGATGACCAGGCCTGAAGGTGGAGGTGACTCACTGTGGCCAAATGAAGAGGAAGTATCGCGTATGCAATGTCACCCGACGACCTGCCAGCCACCAAACGTGAGTGCGCAGACGTCATTGAATTTCATTGTCAAACGCACCCATTGATTATCTTTATGCGTACATCGACGTTATTAGGATTTCCCCTGCATCTGAGGAACCATGAGGATAAGGCAGAACTGTGACGGATTGTGGAAACGACAACACAGAGTCCTCCTGTTGTTCTCTGTAGTCACAGTTCTGATGTTTGCATGAATGAGTGAATGAAAAGGAGAAATGCAGAGGTAGAAAAGAATACTGAACGGCTGTCTCCACAGTTGACGCCCACACTGTTTTTATGGTGATTTATTTTTGCTGAAGTAGCGTCTCTCTTGTTCACTCCGTCCCTCACAACCGCCTCTCCCTCTGTCTCTCTTTATCTGACTCATTTGTTGGCTCTTTCTTTGCACCTGGAACTCTCCTAGAGGAACTATATTAATCTCTAGTCCCTGCCGACGCAGGCAACGTTCCTGATTTCCTCTAAAGGTTCTCAATCCCCTGGGAAGTTTTTGCATTGGAAAGGTTCCTCTTCATAAAAAAAAAAGTATTTATCAGCATTTTATCCAAAATGATTTATTTTTAGTGCTGTAATCCTATTACAATACAATACATTTGGTTAAAAAATTAAAACAAAGAGAAATAATTGCCTGCTGCCAACTGAGTGAGCAACTTAAAGTTGTGTTTGTCATTACTTTTTAACATTTTAACATCAACCTGGATGAATCAGCAAACCAGGAGCTGGCCAGTGACTCATTGCGATGACCGTGACATTTGTCACTGATGCGCCAACACACTCATGACCACACAGGGGTGGATCCACTCAAAATCTTCTGTTAATCGTTTCAGCAAAGGCAACTTCCTCCTCCTCTTTTACCAGCTCATACCATAGTTACGTATGTTTCTTGTCTTGTCAACCAGGTTTCCCCTCCAGCTCGAAAGTGGGCAGACAGTAGAATGTACAGTGGCCCAGTACTTCAAGCAGAAGTACAACCTGCAGCTAAAATACCCCCACCTACCCTGTCTACAGGTGGGGCAGGAGCAGAAGCACACCTACCTGCCTCTGGAGGTGAGGAAGGACTAACGACACCGTGTACACCGACTTAAAAACTAGTTTGAGATGCATCCAGGATTAATGCGATTCATGTGAACAACCAATATTTACTCCCCAATGACTCTGGATTTACTTGTTCCAGGTGTGTAACATTGTAGCAGGTCAGCGGTGCATCAAGAAGCTGACAGATAATCAGACCTCCACTATGATCAAAGCCACAGCTCGCTCTGCGCCCGACAGACAAGAGGAGATCACCAGGCTGGTGAGTAGTAGAGACACCTGGTGGAGGGAGGCCACACAGCGGATGTTAACGACAGTGTATGGGAACGTTTGACGGATGGATGGTTTGTCACTCTCCACAGATGAAGAACGCTAACTTCAACCTGGACCCGTACATCCAGGAGTTTGGGATCAAGGTGAAAGATGACATGGCTGAGGTGACGGGCAGGGTGCTCCCAGCCCCTATCCTGCAGTATGGAGGACGGGTAATACACTTTTTATTATTTATTATTATCATATTAGTTATGATTGGGAGTGTGTGGAAGTAGGGACACTCTAAACTCCTCCGGTCCTCTCTTCCACAGAACCGTGCCATAGCAACCCCCAACCAGGGCGTGTGGGACATGAGGGGGAAGCAGTTCTATAACGGCATCGAGATCAAAGTGTGGGCGATTGCCTGCTTTGCCCCCCAGAAACAGTGCAGAGAAGAGGTGCTCAAGTAAGTACTAATGAGTGGTAACAGTGGGAATTAAAAATGCCCTTAAGATTCTGCATTTAATAGTGGTAAGTCATTAGATTCTTTTAATTTAGCTGCTAGCGAGAGAAAGAAATGTGCATCCACAACGCCATATTTGACCTACATTTGGTATCTCAAACACAGCGATTCATTTATTTTAATAACATCACGAATACTATTTCCTGATGCCAGGGCAGAGATACAGTAAAATATGAAAAAGCCTTAGCTTGCTGAGCTTTGTCTCAACTACTCTGGTTTTCTCTTCAGGAACTTCACAGACCAGCTGCGTAAGATCTCAAAGGATGCTGGGATGCCGATTCAGGGCCAGCCGTGTTTCTGTAAATACGCCCAGGGAGCGGACAGCGTGGAGCCCATGTTCAGACACCTGAAGAACACCTACGCCGGCCTGCAGCTCATCATCGTCATCCTGCCGGGAAAGACTCCCGTCTATGGTAGGCTATGGTACTTTTTTATTTTTCTTGAATATACATAATCAAGAGACATCAAGACAGCTTGTTCAAGAGTCTAACTTGACACGATGTTACCTCGGCCCCTTTAGCGTCATGGTGTTCTTCATGTCCCGTTTCCAAACTGTCCCCTTTAGCCGAGGTGAAGCGCGTGGGAGACACCCTCTTGGGCATGGCCACGCAGTGCGTCCAGGTGAAGAACGTGGTGAAGACGTCCCCTCAGACCCTCTCCAACCTCTGCCTCAAGATCAACGTGAAGCTGGGAGGCATCAACAACATCCTGGTGCCCCACCAACGGTGAGCTTTTGTTCGGGCTGCTGTTGAATTAGTTGTACACATTTATGGCAGGAGGACCACAGCGAGACTTTAAATAATAGTTGTGTCACATATATAAACGGGTGTTTGCACCTAAGATGCATTTATGAGCGAGTGTAATTTGCATCTCCTCCTCCTTCCATTTGCACTCTCAGGTCAGCAGTGTTTCAGCAGCCGGTTATCTTCCTGGGAGCAGACGTCACGCACCCCCCTGCTGGAGATGGCAAGAAGCCCTCCATCACTGCTGTAAGTCTCTCAAATAACACCTTCATTAAACAACACTAGTCGTCCTTGAACACAAGCTCAGGAAAAAGGAAGGGAATGTGCAAATATTGCATGTCACACATGATCGGGGCATGCATGTTAAAGTCATGTGTGGGCTTAAATACATTCAGGTGTTATTTAGGTAGAGTAGTGGCCATTATAAGAGGAACAGCAGCATGAGCCATTGTGTTAGTGTTGCTCCAACATTCAGACGGCTGGAACTATAACTGGTGAATAGTTGCCTTTTAAGAACGATGGATCGTTGCCAACAGGGATTTGATCAAAGCCAAAACATTGTTTTTTTAAATCTATTTGTAAGTATATAGTTAAATAAAGAGATTTAAAGAATTGCCACAGTGTAGTGTGGCTTCTCTGATGGCAGCGCTGATGCTAAGTTGGCAGGGGCACTCCTTTTTTATAGGCAAATAAAAAAAAAAACGAGATTATGTAAATGATGCAAATGACCTCAAGATGTCATAGAAAAGCAAACGCATGGTCGTGGTTGCTTGGTGACAGTGGCGCTGCGTGACAGCGATGCTGTAAAAGAAGAATCCTGGAGCCATAAATAGTATGTTTGAGGTAGAAGAGCTTTAACACCTTTGGATCTTTAACACAGAGAAAAAGTCAATCAAAACACTAGAGACCAGTGTCATTACATTCAGCTCATACGTGAGTATTTATTATCCTCTTGACTGTTACGGTAACATGATTGCACAATAGAAATGGGGAAATGCGATAATGTTTTTTTGACTGTTTGATCGATGGATGAATCTGAATAGATTAATTCATCGCCTTGAGCTCCGGTAGCTTCGGATGGGCATTTGTAATTCATTTTGGCATTTTCATTAAAACATCATTAATTAAAGCCCTACTTTATAGCTTTAATAAGTATAAGCACTCTCAGGCAGCTCATAACACCTAACAGGCAATTAAGCCTGAAGAAAAGCCGTGCTTTGAAAGTCAATTTCCTGAGAAGCTGCAGTCAGTCTGATGTGTCCTTATTGCTCAGATACACAATATATGAGGCTGAACGCAAAAATAAACCCAGAAAGTAGTTAGCGAGGGGTCAGGGAGGGATAAAGGGAAACAAATGGCTCATCTCTGACTCGCATTCCAAAAGGAAATGACGTCAGCCCCCCCCCCCCCCCCCCCCCTGCTCGGCTGTGGTTGGCTGTGGTTGTTGCCTAGCAATTATGACAAATGCTGGAGTCACACACGGAGAGGATGGGGGAGGAGAGAGAGAGGGTCTCGTCTTGTTCCTCCTGACTGTGGAGAAAACTGGTAAAAAAAAAAAATGATGATTGTAGTGCAGTGGAAGAAAACTAAAAAGGCTGATGAAGAGCCTCCCACACTTCCCAGTGGCGGCCTCTAGGGGACGCTAACGCACAGATATACACATTGGGACAAGTGAGTGGTGAAAGCAGATTGAGGTGTCGTCTAACTAACAGGATTGTCTTTGTTTCTCTGTCCTACATTTGATGGAAAGCACCCAATGCATGTGTCACCAGCGGGAATCCAAAATCACTAAGCCCCCCCGGCAGTGCCCTGTTCAACTGTGTCACTTCCTTCCTCCGGTCTCTTCCAGGTGGTAGGCAGTATGGATGCTCATCCCAGCAGATACTGTGCCACAGTGCGAGTCCAGAGGCCCAGGCAGGAGATCATCGAAGATTTGTCGTACATGGTGCGTGAACTGTTAATTCAGTTCTACAAGTCGACCCGGTTCAAGCCCACCAGGATCATCTTCTACAGAGACGGAGTTCCCGAGGGACAGTTGCCACAGGTAATATGACACCACGGTAGTTGAAACTGATGACTCGTATACTAGAATCCATTGCATTGTCCTAAATATGTAAAAATGGCATATTCCTCGTAACCTAATTAGTTTTTTGCAAGGTGCATTTTTCTACAAAATAGATTATATCATAGTTGGTGCTAATAAAGAATGTTCTTGGTGTGCAGATTCTCCACTACGAGCTCCTGGCCATCAGAGATGCGTGCATCAAGCTGGAGAAAGACTATCAGCCGGGCATCACCTACATCGTGGTGCAGAAACGCCACCACACACGCCTCTTCTGTGCTGACAAGTCTGAAAGGGTAACACATTTTTAAGAATTCTTCTCTTTTCATATGTTACTTGTTTTGGTATGTTTAATAATGATCATGTTTGTGATAGATTGGGAAGAGTGGGAATATTCCTGCAGGGACTACAGTGGACACCAGCATCACTCATCCCTTTGAGTTTGACTTCTACCTGTGCAGCCACGCGGGCATACAGGTAATATTGACAGAAGAAGAATGTTTCGGTGTTTTTAGAGTCTCTGAATAGATGAAGGCCTCTAACCCCGGTACTATTACACAGACGTATCTTTGTGTTTCATCTCATTTTTATTGCCTTCCCTCTGTCTCCAGGGTACCAGCCGGCCGTCTCACTACTACGTCTTATGGGATGACAATCGTTTCACGGCTGATGAGTTGCAGATTCTGACTTACCAGTTGTGCCACACGTACGTGCGCTGTACCCGCTCAGTCTCCATCCCTGCGCCAGCCTACTACGCCCGTCTTGTGGCCTTCCGTGCCCGCTACCATCTGGTGGACAAAGAACATGACAGGTTAGTGTGGTTGTGAAAGAAAATTGCTTGTGACGCCGCATTTTTAAAACCTATTTACTTACGCTATCACAAATGTATAATCACATATGAAGTGTCGCTGATCTTCCCTCCCTGTCATCTCACTGCAGTGGAGAGGGCAGCCATGTGTCTGGTCAGAGCAACGGTCGGGACCCTCAGGCGCTGGCTAAAGCTGTTCAGATTCACCATGACACCCTGAGTACCATGTACTTCGCCTGAGCCACACCAACCATCACCACCATCGACACCATCGACCCCTCCCACCTCATTTTTACCTGAGTGGGCACACAGCCCACCACCACCACCTCATCCCCATTCCCTTATTCCAAATGACTGCCCACCAGACATACTCCACAGACCTGCCAGTCATTCACCCAAATCCAACCAACATAATGCCCCTCACCTGTAAAACACAGGCAGACTCTACAGCCTCATGCACTCAAAAAGGTTATGAATATTATTATTGTCTTTTTTTTAACTTTACCAGGACTATTGCTCTTTTTTCATGTTGAATTTTTAAACGTGGGTATTATTATGTAATTGTAATGTACGCTACCTTCACACTCCTGTGTATGCAATACGGATGGGAGGAAAACAGGTGGGGGAAAAAAGAATCACAAAAAACTTTTTAACTACCACCACGATGTGTTCCAAGCCCCTTAGCATGGGGACCCTCCAGAGGCACGCACACCTACATGTATCATTTTAGCGTTGTTATGAAGTACATTCATGTTTTTTTTAAATAATGTTATTTTTTTTCTAAACTGCCTTGAGGAGTCCGAGGTATGGTACATTAGCACTTAGCGTTAGCATATAGGTGCCACCAGTCCTGCACGTAAGAGTTTGTTAGAACATGTGAGGCTATGTTAGCAGAGACAGAAAGAGCAGGCGTAGCATATCGTAGATACTGGAGAGAAATCCTGCCGCACTCTCCGTGCCGGTTGGCCAGTCCCTTTAGAGATTTAGCCTATAGAGGCAAGCTTACCAGAACAATAGAGGGACCATTTGCATAGAGTTTTATCAAATATACTTGCACCCCATGCACCTAAACCAGCATTATTAACCAGCCAAAAGTGAAGTCAACCAATGGAAAAGTGGCACTTAAACAGGAAGATAATCTTTCATTTCTGTCTGCTTTGCTCTTTTAGTATTTACGAGGCACTTTTAAAAAAATGTTTTATTTACTTATTGATTTGTTTTACTTCAAAATAGTAAGACTCGTCTGTCCTGAGGCTTGACACCCACACAGCTTTCCAAACAAATAGGTAACTAAGGCAATAGGTGAGGTCAACACTCCTCTGTAGCTTTGAATGCAGGCAAATGTAACGTCTGTGATCACTTAAGTGCTGAACTCTCACTCAGCGATTGACCTTGCTCCGATCATTCTGCACATTCCAACACGTATCAGTGGAGGTGACACCACACAGTGCACTCTAAACTCTCACAGGCGTACTTCCTTGCGTACCTACACACACGCACCCATTTTTACTTTACACGAAGCTCTTCCCTCTGCAGGCATTTACAACTCCTAGCCTGAATAGCAGAAGCACACACGCATATCTGCCCTCGCCGTCTCGTAGCATGTAGAGACCAACCTCTTCAAATGCACTTGTCCCCTTTCCATCCCTCCAAGTCAAACCTATCACTCGTCACTCTTCCCATGGTCACCTTCTATCCTCACTTTGAACATCACACACCTGCAGCATCCCCTGCCCCAATCCCCTAGCTTGTGTTAGCCAATACCCATTGGTGCTCTGTGTGCATGGGCGGCACAGATAGGGGATTGCTACTTTGGACAGGGTGGGCCACTATTACTACTACTTAATATGCCCTGCCTTTTACATCTAGTCACTTTCTGGATTTATGGAGGAAAAAAAAAAATGCATGTAATTATTTTTTATGACTGGATATTCTGAGCCACCTTATTATGGTTTCCTTAGCGGTAGGAGCCTTGCGCTCGCCACTGCCTGCCTCAATTGTGTAATGGTTCTAAAGACTGCTTCTTCCTTGTCATTATGAATATTGTATCCTCAAGAGGGCACTGTGGAGACGGTCTCAGAATTCCACCTCAGTTGCCCTTTAAGCGCCTCAAATCTCGTCTGACGACCAGAGCCCCTTTTGAGCTGAAAGGGATCAAAAGATAATAGATCAGAGGAGTTTGATTTTTTTGAATCATGTTTATTAACGTGCATAATCAAAATGCCTTTGTACACCGTTTTACTGATTCGTCATTGTGTCCAAGGTGATTTGTATATATAATATTAACCTGTTATGTATTTTGGCTCACCAGTTGCCAGGCCTTTCACAGTTGGGGCCAGTGTTTTACCCCTCATTCTGTGCTTTAAAGAAGAAAAAGAAAAGAAATCAGTCTTGGGGCATTTCCCCAGTATCACAGAAACCCAGATGCAGTTTCTTCACTCACTGAAGCCACAAAGCACCTTGCAAAGGGGGGAGACGACACGGCAGTCACCCCTGGTAAATGCATCATGTGGATACCGGAGAGTCCGCTCCCCTCCACACAGCCTCACTGTCTGACTAAGCAATATTGAAGCCACTGATCAAGAACAAGTCCTTATCATAGCACTTCCCAAATAGATTTGAATGAAAGGACATGGAAGCATATTATTTTGGCTCTGTATGTGATAGTATGGGAACTCTGTTGGGGCGGGTTATTTTTTAAAGAAAATAAAATTGTTTTTTATTACTCCTGTTGTTTTTTCTCTTACTTATAACTTTATACTATATTTGCTTGGATTTTAATTAAATCTACATCTCAAGAAGTAGTAATCAAGTCAGAACAGAAAATGGAACGTGCACATTTTTACATTACAACAGAGATGTAGCCCTGAAGTGTCGGTTTTAATACAAAGATAAGATAATCCTTTATTAGTCCCGCAGTGGGGACATTTACAGGATTACAGCAGCATAGTGGATAGTGCAAACAAGAGACAGTAAAAAAACAAGATCAAAACAAGTATTATAAATGAGTAAATAAGTAAAAAATCCACAATAACAGTGTATTTATACTGCACAGCTTTTTAGTGTTGTGTGGTCTACTGGGAGCAGTAATGCAATAATTCATAGAGTCTGATGCATTAAAACATACATATTGTATCCACTAATGTATCCACAGTATTGTAAACACAGGGTTACATCTGGATGAAGGCGGAGTTGGTTCTTCTGACGTCTGGTGACACAGAGCCCACCTCTTTCTGTCGGTGTCAGAAACCCAACTTCACCATATTTAGCTCCGCAGAGTTGATCTGTCAAACCAGACAGAAAACCGGGACACTCATCGGCGGATACTAGCCCGGTGTTGACAGCTTCTTATCTTTTTCTGGGCACCGGGGATACAAACTACAGAAGACGACGCCGTTGAGATTATGGTGCTTGGGTAAACGGGGCCGTGTCAACGGCTGTTTTTAAACGCGATTAAAGTAACCACCGTTGCCTGCCAGAATTATCCAACTATCAAACAGCCAGAGATAGCCGTTTAGCTCATTACTGAAGCCCCGATGCTCGCTGTGCAGTAGACACGGATCCTTGTAGTCTCTGGTTCATCTTTCGGTTAGGGATTCGTTTGGACTCGGTGACCCCCGCTATGATGATGTCCTGACAGTTCACTCTCGTCCCGTTGCTGCCACTTCGCTGAGCCTATAGGCTAGCGAGCTAACTCGGCTAACTCGGAGGTTTTGAGCAAACCAGAAAGCTTTTCTCCGTGGCAGTGAACCCCCCTATTGGACACGTTGACCGTGTGCGGACGCTAGTGTGGGGCCCCCTTCTTTTTTTGTGTGACAGTCTGCAGAGAGAGAGGGAGAGAGAGAGCGAGAGAGCGAGAGAGAGAGAGAGAGAGGAGCTAGCAGAGAGAACCAGGAGACACTCGGGCCATTCAGACGCGGAGGAGGCAGTGCACTGCCGAAGGAGACACTCGGAGGATTGAACCGGAGGAAAGAGTCCCGATCGTTTGACTGCAGTGATCCGGGGAGCGATCCCGGACAGAGACCTCATGAATGGAAATCGGAACTACAGGTAAATTGATCCCCACTAAGTTGTTGTTGACTGTGTTACAGTAAAATTGGTTTCGCGAGTGAGATTAAAACACCGGCATGATGGAGGTTTGTTTCCAGCTGGTGCTCGAAAAGCCCTGGAGGGAAGCTTGAAGCTGTTTATTTTGCCTAAACATGAGTCACAATTGAAGTAACCGTAGTGACTCACTACAGTCATTGCAAGACTGACTTAAACTTATGTTAACTCAAAAGTAAAATATCTAGATGAATCTATAAGTCATTCCCCAGGGGGACTGATGAGTTGGCTTTCTGTCTCACTCACTGTAAAGACATTTGCATAATTAGCCAGGTGTGTGTGGGCTGCAGTACACAGGTGCTGTGATTAGGCCTGGTATTCCCCTGCATTATCAGGAAGACTCCCACACTATTACGTTATTTCATGGTTTTAGTCGTAATAGTGCAGAACCTCATGTAACCTTGCAGATTCCTGTCTTGTCCAGGTGATTTTAACATCGTAAACCTCTACTCCACGGCCGGTAAACTGCTCCTTTCTTGGGGTTCACAGCGGCAGTTTAACAGTCCGAACCGCCCGGCTTTGTCTGCTGTAACGGAAGCTTTCCACTTATGTGACCGTAAACTGACTGCCAGGTATTCGTGATCAGCCAGTGATACATGATACAGCAGTCGGAGGAGATCCCTCTCTGCAGCCTACTGTCTCATTAACGTCTCTGCTCCTCACAGTTCACATCTCAGTATCTCTAGCATAGGGAACATTCCCCCCCAGTAACCAAGCACCTACAGTGAAGCAAAACAGACTAAAAAACACACTGTTGGCTGCAACTGTTCAGTAATATGATGTAGGTTCAACCAAATACTTTAGTTTGACTCCTATAGCTACAGCATTTTAGTTGTATGATAATTCTATGTTTACGTGGGCTGTGTCTCCCTCCACCATAACTCTTAAGATCCTCAATCAGCGTTGATGCCATTACAATTATTGTAGTCTTACACTCAATGTATTAAAGAGAGTGGTCGATGCTTTCTCTTCGGAAGACATTAGTGCATTAATAGAGTCAGGTTGTCAGTCATGTTTGGCTGTATAAATCTCTGGCTTGTCCCTGCAGGGCCGCGATATTGTGTGTGTGTGTGTGTGTTGGAGTTGGTTTACAATCATATATCAGAAACCACCACAAGCCAACCAGTGAGCCCAATGCCTGGGTGAACGGTTTAAAAGAGGTCAGTCAGTCAGCGGCCTGGGGAGTAGCGTGAGAAAATGCAAATTGATTGCACAGCCCGCTCCTCGGTAGTAGTCGGAGCAAAAGCGCATGAAGCTCTTAGCACGAGGGACATAATGAGTGCAAGGCTTTCGAGCCCGAAGCAAATCAAATCCGTTCTGATGTGCTAACCCTTCGGTATGCCTACAAACAGCTTGTCACTTGATATTGATGTGATGTTAGTGGAGTCCTCATGGTTAAACACAACCATTTTAAATGGAGAGATGAATAATGTAGCAGTGCACAAATTGTCTCCCTTCCTGTTTGTTTGTCCCGCTGATGTCTTGCTCATGTCCTTCCCCCCCCCCCCCTCGTCTTTCTCACACTCCCGGGTTTCCCGCTCTTTTTTTTTTTTGATTCACAGACGGTTACTGCCTTTTATTTCCTCCTCTGGGCCTCAGTGGGAGACGCTGTCCTCCCTGTCATTCTTCTTGTCGCCTTGTTCTCTGTGGATTTTGTGCAGACAGTGGGGTCCACTCTGAGGGAGGGCTCGGCACTTGATTTGCAGTCTCTCGCCATAACACTCGGTTCATTCAAGCAGCCCACTGACAATGGACGACCCCCATCCTCAACCCCAGCCCGCCATAAGGCGAACCATTGTCATAATTGTTGCAGGTTTCTATGGAGGATTCAGTTTGCCGTTGCTCTTCAGGCTCATTCTATTAAAGAGAGATTTACCCGGGCCTTTATTGTACTGAAGAAAAGGAAATGTCATTCCAACTAATCATCATAAATATCCAGCTTCTTTATTGTATTACGATTGTAAATGTTGGTTACTTTAATACAGGTAATTGATGCTGTCAGTGATATTCAAAAGGCAGTGTTCTTTCAAGTATTTAATCGTATATATTTCTTAATTTATAAGAGAATCACTGTTTGAACTTTTTTGGGAAGGTAAAGTAACGGGTTGCCGGTAACCTATGTTCCTTAAATAGGAAGAAAACATTTAATTTCCCCTCAGCATCTTTAGAGTAGTTGGAAACACAGTAAGTACTAACAAGTACCTGCTTCAAATTTGCTTTCTAAAAGCATTTTTTTTTTTTTAAATGATGTATTTTATTGTATTGTGAATCCTGTGGCCCTGTGTGGAATACATCGGAGGAATTTCTCAGGTTCCCTACAAACTCTTAATTATGTGCTGGTGTGGTAGACTAACTCTGGCTGACATAGTGGGCTGAGTAGACGGAGGAGGAGGACGACGAGGAGGAGGAGGAGGAGATGTGTCACAGAGATTAGATGCCAGACCACACTCCTTTTCCTCTTCTTCTTCCTCCTCCTCCTCCTCCTCCTGCTTTTCCCCTTCCTGAGATCTGTTTTTTAGTGGAACTGCAAGGGGCTCATTTTAGGGGGAGGTTCTGGACAGGAAGAGGGACTTGGACGTGGAAGTCTGTGTGTATTGTCGGGGGCAGACATAAGTTAGCCTGTTGATCAGTGGCAGAGAGAGAGAGATATTTAAAATACCTCGTCATTATTCCAAACACTTAAGCCAAAGAATAAGTGGCTTCACACAGCTCTGTGTTTGTCTCTCCTCCAATCAGATAGTAGAGCCTTTTCATATATGCATATAATAAACTTTCTGTAAAAACTTTGAAAGATCAGCTGAACAATCCAAATGAACTAATTTTTGGACAATTTCTTATCTGGAAAATAGTCCCGATGAAAACTGTATGCAGCCCGGGGTGACGACTGTCCACGGAAACTTGAGCATTGCGTCTGGAAAGATGTTTCGATGCTCATTCTCAATGTTATGAGCATAACCAATAAAAGTTACCTCCATTATATATCAGGGTGTGGACTTGCAGTGTCGGCAGCAGAAACCTCAAAACGTCTACGAATAAATCCTTATTGCAGCAGTATTATTTTGGTTGTTTTGGTTGTAATTATTTTATTAGACTGCATGTAAACTCTCAGAGTGACGAAGCGGTCCTCCCGCCCAAGTCAACATAAAAAGTCAACAAGCCCTGGCCCCGTGTCCGCTTTTCCACTCAGGAAGGACTAGCAAGACTGTGAGGACAGAAGGCTCCATTTAACCTGCCTGAGTCGAATCTCCTGGTCAGTTTGACAGAGCTAGTACTTTGTGTGTGTGTGTGTGTGTGTGTGTGTGTGTGTATCCATCCATCCTACACATAAGACTGTTGGGCGTTCTTTAATGTCTCTGAGTCAGACCAGCGTCTCACTACAGTCGATTCTTAACCCCCTCAAAATCCCCCCACCTATGTCTCTCTGTCATGTACTCTCATTCCGCCTCTTCATTTTCACTCAGTCACACACACACTCACACACACACACTCTCTCTCTCACACTCACTCACTCACTCACTCACACACACACACACACACTCTCTCTCTCTCTCTCTCTCTCTCTCTCTCTCTCTCTCTCACACCCGCCATCACTCAGCTTCAGGTTCGTCCTGAGGGCGATTTCAACATTTCCCCGCGTTGTTGTGATTGACCAGGCCCTCGTCAGCCTGTCAACATGTGGCTGCCTGCTGGTGTTTACCTGCGGCAGAGAGTGGCATCGACCCACGGGTGCCAGGTGAAACACTCTTGAGGTGGACGAGGGGAACAGGAGGGAGGAGCCTGGCGGCGTGTGACGCGCGTCCATCCTTCCTCGCCAGCCGTCGGTCTTTCTGTGCAGGCCCTGCCTGCTGTGACTAGACGCCATTGTGCCTCTTCCTACGTCTCAGGGCCTCTCTGGATTAGAAACACAACAGCTGTATTGTGTGTGTGTGTGGGCGGGGGGGTGCACTCGTTAGCAGCGTGGACGTTTGTGTACTGGGGGGTTGTGGCTGAGGGGGCTTCTCAGTCACTGGATGTCAGCCTAGCTCCTCACTGTCCAGTATTTCTGGCTCCCGGCCCACTGTGTACAGGGCGACTGTGTTGTGTTTCGCAAAGCCGCAGAGTGTAACGAGTTCACATCTCTTCAATGTTTCTGGAAAAAAACTCGTATGCTTAAGAAAGGCAGCACACTTATTGGTGTGTTGTGTAATATTTATTTATTCCATGTGCACTATTGTGGTGCCTCAACTCACTGGATAGTGTCACTCAGCTTTGTTTACAATGAACTAAAGTCAAGCCTTGTGCTCGCCACACATTCTCCATTGATGCAAAGAAACCAGTAACACAACTTTAGTTAATGTTACTGGCTGTGCGTACCATTGATTAGCACGTGATATTTGATATTTGGTTCCTAATATGACTAATGAAGAATGGATCAATCTTAGAGAAGAGAATCGACTAATACGACACATTAATAAGCTGCCAAACAGAGTCAGAAAAGCACAAAAAAGATATTTCTAACCTTGATTAATATGTTTTATGTTAGAAGTTTGTGGTTTGCTTAAACCGTGAAAGGCTCCAGCAACTCTTCACCTCACCAGTTGACTTGTATAAAACTGATCCGCCAACAAAAAGTGCTGGTTGCCAGAAAATCTGGAGACTATAGTTGTGTGTTCAGCAAAACATCTGAGTGTCCGGAGCATATCGGGCATGCTGTTGGTCAGCGGGAAGGTGGGTTATGTGGCAGGACTCGCAGGAGTAGTTTGAAACGTTTTTATGGATGTTTTGATACGGTGTATAGTGGATGGGACATAAATTCAAGCTAACCACAGTTCTCTGAAAGAGGAAAACTACCAACGTTTAGGAGGGACACTTAAGCTCCTCTTTCAGCAGGATGCAACAGGCCCCAAGGCTTGAGGCGCAAGTTCCATCCACACCATACATTCTTTGCAATTTTACTGAAATCCACAAATGGAGTTCATTTTATTCACGGTGAAGAAGAGTTTGCCCTCCTTCTGTCATCTCTCACCCTCTGAGACATACTGATGATGGTTTGTTAAAGCATGTCCTTCCTGTAATTATTTGAAAGCTCATACAAACACACACACACACACACACACACACACACACACACACACACACACACACACACACACACTCAACACGGGGAGGTTTCCTTGAAAGAGCCAATAAGCCTTTGATGTGTCTGAGTAGCTTTGTGGTTGAGGTTTCACTACTTGTCATACCCAACTAGAACACGTCACCTACCAGCTGCTGATGCCATTGTATCCCTGACATGCAGAAATGAGCTGCTCCTGTAAACTCATGCAATCCTCTTTATTATCGGGGGTCATACAGCTTCCCACACCGAGCAAGCCCAGAGAATGTCCATTTTGATGTCAAGGACCACATCAAAAAAAATTTGATTGATATTTGATATTTACTCTTTCAATAACTTGTATTGCTGGTGGCAGTAGATGAAGCTGTAGAAGCTTGAGACTGGAACTCACTGCTCTCCCAGTTAACCCCCCCCCCCCCCCCCCCCTCGCTTGTTATGTCTGTTTATGGAGGGAACAGAGACACACAGTTTTCCAAGAAGGCCAGATAAGAGTGCGCTAACTGATTTGATGATCAGGATCCGATTGGTTATCCATGAAACGCTGCAGAAACACATCCATGTGACATGCCCAGTTGATTTTCTATATCACGGCATGTTGCTTGCCTCGTGCGTGACATGGTAAGGTCCCGTTTGTGTTCACTGGTTAGTCCATGGGATAAGGTAGTCCGTGCAATCGGGCACTCTTTTGGAGGTTCGGCCTTGGGAGATTGCGCTGTGTCAGGAACAATTTGTCTGTGTGAATGTGAAAAATAATAGCAGTTTGCATCTGTTTTATTATTAAAAATCTGTACGCCTCTGTGTGGGTTTTATACTGAAACTACACCAACTGGCAGAGTCTGTTTGTGTTAAAACTTGTGCGTGTAGTTCATCCACTACTGAATCCAGACCCGTAGACTCGAGGATGCTCCACACGAGGATGTTCTCCGCCCCTGGTGGCTCTGTGACTCACGCTGAACGGAAGCCAGTTCTCAGAGGCAGATGAAAGCTGGAAAACACCAACCCGGCCCACTCTCTGTTCCTGCCACTCCCTGCAATCCACCAGGACCACCAGGAAAACAGAGGACCCTCTTGAAGTTTGAGCTCTTTGGTGGCTGAAAATAGACGGATCACAGTCCGTCGTAGACCCGTTTATCTCTGTAGCCTTAATGAAGATTTACCAGAATATTTGCCTTCTTTGTGCGAGTGTGTGTGTGTGTGTGAGAAATTAGGCTTACCTCACAAGTTTCACCAAGGGCCCCATTGGAATTACCATGACAAAAGTTTGTGTGCACTTAGTTTGGTGTGAGAGGGACAGCCGTGAGCAGGAATTCCAGACTTTCCGCGCTTCTTTTAATCATTTTATCCCACCAGGCCTTCACCCTCCCTCCACCCCACAGCCCAACCAGAGGAGGAACCGATGCAGAGAGTACACACTTCCAGAGGCTGACTGTAAACAAACAGGGTTGCTCATGTTGTCTGCTGTTGCCTTACAGAAGGTTTCTGTACTGTTGTGGGGCGGATTTTTATGAACTTCCCCCTCAGCAGGGCCCTCAACCCCAAAATCACCCACACATGTGAGCCTGTGAGTCAAATCGGCGATGAATCACACTCAACCAGGACTCTCATTTATCAATGACACATTCAGGGCAGTGTTTTTAAAAAAGAAAACTAGAGAATGCCAGGCTTACGGCTGCGGAGACGGAACGAGACGGATGTATAAAACTGGAGGGAAAAAAGGCTGTGTGGGAGGGGAGGGGGGGGGGTCAAACACAAAGTAACATTTGTCAGGCTAATGGATAAGTCTCATCTCAGTTTGTGTGTGAAGATGGCTATTGCATAACAAAAGCAACGTGTACGATAAAATCATCATTGGCACTTTGTTTTGTCATGTGTGATGTGGAAGGCAAGCTTCAGCAGACCCAGAAATAGCACGGACATGAGTGTGAAGCATTAAGTTGAACAGAACTCTAAGTGACTCATGTCTAAGACATCTCATGGACTTTGAAACTGTCAAACACATGTTCTGTTGTGAGTAGCTCTACACTAGCCTCTTCTGTTCAACATCTACATGCTTCCACTAGCTCCGATTATGGAGAACAACAAAGTGTGTTATCATAATTATGCAGACGACACACAAATCTACATAACTATATCAGCAGAGGACTATAATCCCATACAAGGGCTGGGTACATGCATTGAACAAATCAACAACGGTGTGTTTACAGGTCTCCGTAAAAAGTCAATCAGAAAGCTCTATATATATATATATATAGTAAAAATATCATCATGAAAGAAATATCAGGAAAATAGCGTACACAATATTAGAGGTTACATCATCTGAAATGTGAGTCGTTTCCACATCTGTCGCCTCAGAGGGCCGCTGCTGATGTTGTCTTTCTGACGTCTGAAGTCTCATCATTCAGCCCTGGTGTGTTTTTTTAAATGTGACCGTGATTGCGTTTGTTGTATTATTGCAAACATTATGGCATCATACATTTCTTTTATTGCCTTCAAAACGGCTTCATCTGACAATGTACCTCCTGAGTCAGATGGTGTGTGTGTGTGTGTGTGTGTGTGTGTGTGTGTGTGTGTGTGTGTGTGTGTGTGTGTGTGTGTGTGTGTGTGTGTGTGTGTGTGTGTGTGTGTGTGTGTGTGTGTGTGTGTGTGTGTGTGTGTGTGTGTGTGTGTGTGTGTGTGTGTGTGTGTGTGTGTGTGTGTGTGTGTGTGTGTGTGTGTGTGTGTGTGTGTGTGTGTGTGTGTGTGTGTGTGTGTGTGTGTGTGTGTGTGTGTGTGTGTGTGTGTGTGTGTGTGTGTGTGTGTGTGTGTGTGTGTGTGTGTGTGTGTGTGTGTGTGTGTGTGTGTGTGTGTGTGTGTGTGTGTGTGTGTGTGTGTGTGTGTGTGTGTGTGTGTGTGTGTGTGTGTGTGTGTGTGTGTGTGTGTGTGGGGTACACGTGTTTTAGTGAGGTGGTATCGCGTTTTGAAACTACTTTTCCCCTCTCTGTAGTTTCTTTAGAAGGCCTTTAAGTGCATGAAACACGCGGCAACATAACGTTTAAGTGAGATGTGTTTTCCCTACACAACACCTTATCTTGTATTTTTTGTTTATAAAGCCCAACAACTAGTATTTTTTGATGTTCACATGTTCCTTTTATACATAAACAATATATGCAAATTGTTGTCAAAGTTATCAGTAAGTAAAATGTAAAATTCACTGGAAATTCTGTCATTTATACAACTTGAGTTTGAAAAGTAATGTATATTAAATACACAAACTGATCAGTTATATCAGTATCTGTCAATGTCAGCATATTGTATCAGCCCAGCTTTACATATTTACTTTAATATAACCTGACCCGCTCACCGTGTGCATATATTTAGCACATCGTCGCCCTGAATGACCCGAGTCAGATCAACACTGACTTTTCCTTTCATTGGTCCTCCTCTCAGGAGCCGTTGGGGCCCAGTCCCTGTTCTCCATGCCTCGGCGGCCCGGCTTTGGCACCATGGGGAAGCCCATCAAGCTGCTGGCCAACTGCTTCCAGGTGGAGATCCCCAAGATGGACGTCTACCTCTACGAGGTGGACATCATACCTGACAAGTGCCCCCGGCGAGTCAACAGGTAGGCTGGACCCTCTGAATAGCATCTGTCAATCTTCTTCTACACCTCTCAGATACAGCATTAATATAGAGCAGTGAGTGAATACGCAGGGTTTCACAATCTGTTGATGGACACATTCGATAGTTTGTGTTGAATCTGTGACCTTATAACCGAAACTCACTTTGTGTGTGTGTGTGTGTGTGTTGTGTGCAGGGAGGTGGTCGACTCAATGGTACAACACTTTAAGGTGACCATCTTTGGGGATCGCAGGCCAGTCTATGATGGAAAGAGGAGCCTGTACACAGCCAACCCACTACCTGTGGCACCCGCAGGGGTGAGCTGGGAAAAAAGACATAAAAACACACAAACATGCCTCTTCAGCACACCATGTGTGATATCTAATGTGCATACAGACACACACTCTCAACAGCTCACCATTTACCTGAACCAAAACATACCCGCAGTGTATCACACATGCAAACATAAATACACTTCATCCTAAGAACCCACACTTCCCTCTGCCTGGATCTAACCTTCTTTGTCCCGTCTCGCCTTCAGGTGGACCTGGATGTCACTCTACCGGGCGAGGGAGGGAAAGATCGCCCCTTCAAAGTTTCCATCAAGTTCGTGTCCCTGGTCAGCTGGCACATGCTCCACGAGGTGCTGACTGGCCGCTGCATGCCTGAGCCCCTGGAGCTGGACAAGCCCATCAGCACCAACCCGGTGCACGCAGTGGATGTGGTGCTGCGACACCTGCCCTCCATGAAGTGAGCTGCTGGGGGTTTTCCTCGGTTCACTCTTTTAATGACAGCTGGTGGCCTAAATAGACTATTTATTGTATTATTAGGAGACATTGTTAAAGAATGATCTTTAGAATCCAGTCAAGGAAACATCCCTTCTATCCTTCCCCAATCTCCCTACCTTCATTTACAGTCGGCAAACGTGAAGTCAAAAGATAGAGAACACATTGTAAAACATGATCCCTCTGATACTCATAGTAAATACTATATATTTGTTTTGTCATAGTGTTACCAATATCGGCACTCTGATCCCAACGGAAATCAAACGCAGCTTATACGGGCTCTCACGAAGCACCATACTTAACTTCATACCATCTTCTGCTCCATATCACTTCGCTAAGCCCCAGCAAGAGCTCCGTGGAACACGATATCACCAGCGACCTTAATGAAAATCCTTTTCAAAGCGTTATTAAAAAGTGGTTATATCCACACCTTTCATTTAGCCCTGTTCCCGGCCACCGGGGGGCCCGTTTATAGCATCGCAATGACATCGTCAGTCCACGATTCACCGGGGGAAATGCAGCCAGTATAAGATTATTAATGCGTCTCCTGGGCCGAGTAATAAGAGGTGGACGGGCCCCACTGTCACCACCTCTCAATTCACTGATGTAGTTTCAGTGACACTGTTTAAAACACATATTGACATAATATTCACAATTCCGGATGTTTGAACTAATCTTACATTTCCTGTCTCCTTTCATCCGCCCTTTCCTACTTTGCCCCATGTTCTTCCTCATTTTCATCTTGTCCCTTGAATGTCTTGACCTTTCCATCATCTTTCATTCCTTTAATCTCTTTGTTCTTCTTCTCCTAATTGCTACTTCTCTAGGTACACTCCGGTGGGCCGATCCTTCTTCTCGGCTCCAGAGGGCTATGACCATCCCCTGGGAGGTGGGAGGGAGGTTTGGTTCGGTTTCCATCAGTCTGTGCGCCCTGCCATGTGGAAGATGATGCTCAACATTGATGGTGAGAACCAAATTCCACTTTGCCTTTTATCTGGTTTTGATGGCACTTCAGGGTTTCGATATGGCACACACACACACACACACACACACACAGACACACACACACACAGTTAATACGAAAGCTGTTTTTATTGGCTACTTGCTAATGCAGCTGTTCATATTTCAAAAATAATGAAATATGTTTAACATTCACACTACTTTCTATGTAATTCAATCTTTGTTTGAAAAGAAGATGTCTTCTCTCGTACAGTCACACATAAATAGTTTTTTCTGCTCCCCTTTCACCGCAGGGGAAATGAGATTTTAATAATTAAACGGATAGATGAGAGGGACATGGAGCCTCCATGATACATGCTATATTTAGAGATTTGTGCATGATTGATTCACTTTCAGTGATGATAAACTTGTCATGATAAACCTTGCAGCGATAGTGTCAATAAATAATGTCTAATGATTCTTAATTACAAAAGTAGGATGAGGCGTGTTTTATAATATTTATAGCTTTTTACAGATTGTGTGCTAAAACCCTTTACAATGATTCACTACATGTTTACAGTCAGGTAGGAATTATGGAAGCCCATTCCCGCCAGCAAAAAAAAAAAATAAGATCACAAAAAAAAAAATAGTAACTTAAAAAAATAAAAATAAAATCCACCCACAAAAAATAAATAAAAATCCACCCACAAAATAAATAATACTAATTATAATAATTTTTTATTTTTTTTATTTTACTTTTTTTCCACCAGCAAAAAAAAACAAAAAACTTTTGGTGCATCCATCTGTAACCATAACACTGACCAGATTTTTCCAGTTGCTATAGAAAGTCGAAATTATGAGATACTTTAACACAACAGTCATAGAAGCAGCTATGACATATGAATGGATTGTGAGTACATTGAAGACTTCTTTAAAACGTGGCTTTACAACACATGAAATACAGATGATGTTTCACATGGATTGTAATGAGCAAACGCACCCTTGAAGCTCTGGAGTATAAAGAATGAAACCAATGTGGCTGAGGTGGCGACCAATAAACCTATGGAAGCCCATTCACGCAGGCAAAAAAATAAATAATAATTAATTCACAAAAAAAAAAAAAAATGAATTCACAAAAAAAAAAAAAAAAATTAATTCACAAAAAAAAAAAATAATAATAATTAATTCACAAAAAAAAAGAAATATATATTTTTTTTTTACTTTTTCTCTGTCAGCAAAAAAGAAAAAAAAAAAAAGATGTTTCCAGTTGCTGTTTATTGGTCGCCACCTCAGCCACATTGGTTTCATTCTTTATACTCCAGAGCTGCTTCTTGCTTAACATTCTATTCAAGGGTGCGTTTGCTCAGTACAATCCATGTGAAACATCATCTGTATTTCATGTGTTGTAAAGCCACGTTTTAAAGAAGTCTTCAATGTACTCACAATCCATTCATATGTCATAGCTGCTTCTATGACTGTTGTGTTAAAGTATCTCATAATTTCGACTTTCTATAGCAACTGGAAAAATCTGGTCAGTGTTATGGTTACAGATGGATGGATTTTTTTTTTTTTTTTGCTGTTGGAAAAAAAGTTAAATAAAAAAAAATATATTATTAGAATTATTATTATTTATTTTGTGGGTGGATTTTTTTTAATTCATTTTTTTGTGAATTACATTTTTTTTTTTTTTTTTTATTAAGTTACTATTTTTTTCTTTTTTTTTTTTAGTGATCTTATATATTTTTTTCTTTTTCTTTTAGTGATCTTTTTTTTTTTTTTTGCTGGCGGGAATGGGCTTCCATAAGGAATACCAGGCAGACTTATTAAGATATACAATAATTAAGATCAGTATTATGATGGAATAATGACATCAGAATTTGCCAGAGGCCACCGAATGTGGGCTTTTACAGCAAAGACTTCTCTCCTGGTAGCTCTCTTGTTTTTCCCCGTACACGTGTTTGCCTCCCTGATAGGCTTGAGAGAGGAATTACAACATTCATCTTGCTTTTTAATTTGGTTATTTTCAAATCAAACTGAAGACTGCTTGCTGCTTGCATTACTTGTAAAGGCTGTTGAAGGACTAAAGCTTTACGTGGTGATGGGGCATTGCTCCTTCTCTGACATCACACTTTATTTAGTTGCGGACCGATTTATCAGAATTGAGCCACTTCTGCTGGCTGAGAACCAGTTTTTGGGAAACAAATGTAAAAGTTCAAGATGCAGTTTTCGATAGTTGGCTTTATCACACTGGCCTATTGTCAGTAGACACACTTTGTTTAGTGACTTGGAATAGTGAGTTACAGTTTTAATCTGTTGTTATTATTTGTGGAAGATAAGTGTCAGGGATGGAGAATGTGTTTTTGCCATATGCACACTGCAGGGGGTTGTTGGAGACCAAGTCTCTGCTGACAAGAGAGAGCGAGGGGAACTTGGAGGGAGGTGGGCAGGGAACATGACTAGTCGGTTGCTGTGGAGATGGGGGGCGGCTTGTGTGTGTGTGTGTGTGTGTGTGTGTGTGGGCATGAGGGAGACTGGTGGGTGGTGCCTGGGTCAGGAGGGTAGCTGTGTGGAGCATTTCCTTGAGACGCCTTTTGTCTTGCTTCAAGTCTTTGAAGCCTCTGTCTCTATTTGAATCGTTTCCCTCTCTGCTCTCTCATTCTCTCTTTGTCTCATTTTCCCGCCCTCTCACCCTTGGATATCCATTGGTCAGCTCACGTCTCGTGTGTGCTCTCCAACTACGAACTAGAGCTCCATGTGTTTGTAAAGCATTTGTTTTCTTACTATTGTGTGTGTGTGTGTATATATATATATATACGTATATGGCATTGTGTACTGACAAAACTATTAAGCCCATTTGAATACATGTGCATGAACAAACACTGCTTCCCACGCTCGCTATCGCGGCTGATCAAAAGCACATATAGCAAACGTTAGAGAAACGAGACCTTTTTTCAATTTCACATTTGCGAGAATGACGCATAGACGCTGCCAAACAATCGCACTGCGCGGAGAGGACGATTAGGAGTGACGTCACCTCCGGGCCGTTGGTGAAAGGCTCAAGGATGCAAACCAGGAGTGTAACAGAGCGAGCGTACAACGCAGTCATCTGCCTCAGGGATGTGCGCTAGCAGGGCTTTCGTCAAACACGCCCTCAGAGAGATTTCTTCCATCTGAACAGCTGAGCCAGATTTCTTACATTTCTACAGCAGCTGAGCCAGATTATTCGTCAGCAACTTCCTCAACCACAACTCCACACTCACTTCAGCTCTCTCCGTCCATTTTTGGATTTCTTTTGATCTTGCTTTGTGTTTTGATATCCCCCCCCCCCAGAGATTTTAATTTCTCTCTGATGTTTTTTTGGTCATATATTTTTATTCCTCAGTGGTTCAGTCGTTCCATTTATTGAGAGAAAATACAGTCCAAACAGAAGGAACCTGCTGACTGTTTGACCACAGAGAATCTCCACGCAGACTTTGTGCCGCATCAACTGCACTTCCTGTGTTCAATGAGCGGTCCTGCTACATTTCTTTAGCATGGTGGGCTGCTTATACAGAAACATTATGTGATACGCCTCTATAAGAGCGTCATAATAATGGCACATTCAAAAAGACAGAGTCCATCCCTGTGTTACACTTTGGCTGGTAGTCATGCATTGCTTTTGTTAATCAAAGCCGTGTTTCAGTTTGTTGTGTGAACATTTCAAAGTAGATATTGTTTTGAACATGTGAGCTTCTGAAGGAGTTATAAACTGGTGAAAAGTGTTAGGACAGCCATTACATTTCCCCTTAGTCTGAGTCTTGCACAATGCCAAACAAAGCCTTACAAAGTGACCATTAACAGACAAAATAAGAAGGTTACACATTTCTGTTCAGGCACATTCTCAAACCATCCAATTAAAACTATGATGTTACTGCAGCCAGTGGGATAACAAGTTGTTGTTGTTGTTCAGTGGAATGTTGGGATATATATATATATTTTCTGTATAAAATGACTTCTGTCCTTGCTTTGTCTTGCAGTGTCTGCCACCGCCTTCTACAAGGCTCAGCCGGTCATACAGTTCATGTGTGAAGTGCTGGACATCCACAACATAGACGAGCAGCCTCGGCCTCTCACAGACTCGCACCGGGTCAAATTCACCAAAGAAATCAAAGGTGACAAAGAAAGGGAAAGGGAGAGCACATCTCGCGGCCATTCACACACACACACACACACACACACACACACACACACACACACACACACACACACACACACACACACACACACACAGACACATTCTTAATGCCGCTCCAACACCTTCTATTATTCACCAGGTTTGAAGGTGGAGGTGACGCACTGTGGAACCATGCGGAGGAAGTACCGCGTCTGCAACGTGACCCGACGGCCTGCCAGCCATCAAACGTGAGTCAGCCACCGGGGCGGGCGAGGGAACAGGAGACTCTGGGCGGAGTGTGTGGATGGGATGGGGGCGGGGAGCACACTCCACAGATGATGTGATTACCAATTCACCACCAAACAAACCAGATGAAAGCTGACTCATCTTACAACCATGTGGTCAACATTAGTCACGAAGTAGCCGTTGTGTGTGTGTGTGTGTGTGGCTGCTGATCTTCAGTGTTTCCTGACTCTTAACACGCCGAGTACAATACCTCGCTGTGTGATATCCTTAAATGGATTCATACGCCATATTTCCCTCACACAGGATGGTCCATATCTATGTCAATGTGCCAATTAGCTGTTAGAATACTCAAGAGTAAAGACACTGAATGATAATTAGATAGTGATTGTGAGGTTTGACAGTAGTGACTACACACTTATAGATTGTTGTTAATGCGTGCTATGGTTTTATAAATAGTTGTTGACTTGCATTACACACTTAGTTAAAACAGTAGCAATAAAGCCTATCATCATGCAGATGATCATAAAGCTTTAATAATAATACCTCCCCAAAAAATGGAACATTTTAACCTTCATGAAGGCAAATCATTTGTGTGTGTTTCTCCGCAGGTTCCCTCTACAGTTGGAAAATGGTCAGACTGTAGAGCGCACTGTAGCCCAGTACTTCAGGGACAAGTACAACCTGCAGCTTAAGTACCCACATTTGCCCTGTCTACAGGTGGGCCAGGAGCAGAAGCACACCTACCTGCCCCTGGAGGTGAGGGCAAACAAGTTGCTGTAACATAACTCCAAATATGATGGAATCTGCAGTGTGTGTGTGTGTGGTCTACTGGGCAGCTCCCGGGTGTGTCTGTGTATCAGCTGTATGATGAAGAAGAAGAAGCAGGGCCGCTTGCATAACGTTTGGCCCAGACAATCTTTTGCTGGCCAAATATAGTAACTAAATTGATTCAACTTTTACCTTTTTTTTGTATTCTCTCGCAGGTGTGTAACATTGTAGCAGGTCAGCGGTGCATCAAGAAGCTGACAGATAATCAGACCTCCACCATGATCAAAGCCACAGCTCGCTCTGCGCCCGACAGACAAGAGGAGATCAGCAGGCTGGTGAGCTGGATCCACATCTCTTCTGTCGCTTCATTTGAAGATGATATTGAGTGACATCTGTTGATTAGACTGTAGATGTCCAACATTCCATTCAAGACACTTGCAAAAAGTAGTATGGTTAAAATTGTAAAGTTGTATTTTATGAAAAACAAAGCGTGTTTGTGCATCATATACCTGCCGATTTAACGTTTTGTTAATTGGCACAGTGCCCCGTTAGGTTTTTAATTTAAATTTCAGGCCTTTGTTGGGGCTGTAACCTTAAAGGGGGGGGGGTTGTGGACGCAGCCAAAGACAAAACGCTGCCTGGAAAGCTGCCACGTTGCTAAGCTTGTCAACACTCGGTTGCCATGCTGCTCATCTTGATATAAAATCGCCTGTTTAGTAATCGCCTCTCCCAGATTCTCATTTTATATCGTTAACAGAGGCATGTCTGTGTGCTTGTCCATCGCATTTGGCAATTACAAGGCAGGCCTACCTACGGTCAACAAAATACCAGAGTCGTAATGGCTTTAATGTGTGCGTGAGGCTGCTACAGTGTCTGCAGCATATTGTTTATGGATAGATTGACGGCCTGTACGCTGCCTCTGGCCACCATCAGATTAGCAGTGCACACTTCGTATCTGCCGTTACCTTATTAAACCACGTTCCCCTATCTCTTCGCTCGGGGAACAAAATGAGCGGACTTGCTCACAGGAAATCATTGTAGACGGCACCGTGGTGGCGTTTTGTCATTTAGATGCACGGTTGCTTGAAACTGACAGGGCAGTGTGGGCGGAATAGCAGAGGTGGAGAGACGGGGAAAAAAAGGACAAAACAAGCAGATAAGCTTGCAGTCATTTTAGGATTACTGGCACCTGACATTTTGTGGCATGTCACCAATTTACCAATCCATTTTTTCCCATCCATAAAACATCCTACAAAGAAATGAAAACAAAAACAGAAGGAAGGAAAACTAATAGACCAGCAAATCTGTGTCATTAGGGTTACAAGCATGGGCTTAAGGTTCATCTCAAACAATAACACAAGCACTTAGACATTGTTGTTGCACTTTGTATTAAGAGGAATCACAACTGTCATCATTATCTACATTGGAAATTCAGCCTCTTATAAATATAGCTTCTGCTCTTAAAGAAATCGAAACTTTTAAACAGAACAAGCCACAATGAGTGAGCAGGTATAGGGATCTTGAGTAGGACACATTATTATTGTATTATAACCTTTCAGTACTGCAGTGGTCTTCACTCGTGTTGTCATTCACTACCGTGGCCTGACCCTGTGTTCAATTTCCCCCGTCTCTGCAGGTGCGCAGCGCCAACTACGAGGCAGACCCGTTTGTGCAGGAGTTCCAGTTCAAGGTGCGCGACGAGATGGCCCACGTGACGGGGCGAGTGCTACCCGCCCCCATGCTGCAGTACGGCGGCAGGGTGAGCACAGAGCACTTTATGGTACTCTTCCTTTAAATCACGCCCATTCTCTCTGTTTGTCCGACACGCTCTCCCCTTCCTCAGCCTTTACCCCCCCCCCCCCCCTCGTCTCTGAGGGGAACTAACTCACCGGCTTCTGTTCGTGTTTCATGGTGTCAGTCTTTTTGGCTTTTTGTTTGTGGTTGAGTCTCAGTAGTGCAAACTTTGATTCCATCTTTAAAACAAAAAAGGCATTTCCTTTTATGATTCTTTTTAATAATAAAAAAGATGCCCACATTATGATTGGATATTAAAGTGTATAGCATTTGCCCAATGTTTTTTTTTTTCTTGGTGAAGTCAAAAAGAAGTGGGTTTATGAGGTTTCCGAATATTGCATAAAGAAGCAACTTACTGAGACTGAACCACAGTGTGGATTAACATCTGTCTGTTCATCTTCTCTGAGGTGACACACCTTTACTGTACTATAATACATTTAGATTGTGTATTAGTCACTGTGACACCATTGTGCACACTGTGTTGTGCATGTTAAACACACTAAATAGCATCTTACATACTATATTCCATCAAATAGTGCACCACTGTACATTTGCAATGAAATGATATTTGTTAATTTTTTGGAAAGTTAAATGTTTCTTTGACTGACATGTTTCTTTTATTTTTTCAAAGTGTGAATCGATGTATGAAAATGAGTGTTAATAGATTTTGGTATGGATGAAGAGTGCGTGTGTGTTCTGTGGATTTAAAAAAAAGTAATTGTGTGTGTGTGCCTGTTCAAACGTGGGCCTGTATGAACAGTATGAATGCGAGCGTTTGCCCACGTAATCATGAGTACATGTGGTGAGACTGCAATGTTGTTTCAGAACCGCACGGTGGCCACGCCCAGCCACGGCGTGTGGGACATGAGGGGGAAGCAGTTCCACACCGGGGTGGAGATCAAGATGTGGGCCATCGCCTGCTTCGCCACACAGAGGCAGTGTCGGGAAGAAATACTAAAGTAGGGTTAGATGCAAATGTTTTCTTCTTCCTGTAAAGTTTTCAAAAGTTCTTTTCTGAGATTCTGTTGTCACCGTGCGTGCAGTGATCACTTGAGTATATTCATAAAAGTAGTTTGTTAGATTACTATTCAATTTGTCTCATTGATCTGTAATGATGAAGATCAATTTATTTATATATTTTGTCTCCATCATTTGTAATCTGGCATGAATTATGAACGTCTGTTTCAAATGATTACTTAAAGACGGGTAGCATCTCTTATCTCACCATTACATAGTAGGCTGGTGCACATGAAAAATAACTGGTAGATAAAAGTATAGTCTTCATCTGGAGGCCCTGACCAGATGTTTCTCAATTTCCGTGTTTTTTTTTTTTTTTCCCCATGCGAGAAGGACAAGCTTGCAGCTTTGATTTGTAGTTGACTTCACCGTTCTATTGACTCTTCACCATCACCTCCTGCTTCTTCCTCCTCGTTTAGGGGTTTCACAGACCAGCTGCGTAAGATCTCAAAGGATGCCGGGATGCCCATCCAGGGCCAGCCATGTTTCTGTAAATACGCCCAGGGAGCGGACAGCGTGGAGCCCATGTTCAGACACCTGAAGAACACCTACGCCGGCCTGCAGCTCATCATCGTCATCCTGCCGGGAAAGACTCCCGTCTATGGTTAGAAAACTGCTTTAAAATAAATATCACATTCGAGCCCAGAGAAATGCTTGGTGGTTAAGACTACTCTGGGACTGTTTTTTTGATGCTCACTTTTTGTACCCACTCACAGCCGAGGTGAAGCGCGTGGGAGACACCCTCTTGGGCATGGCCACGCAGTGCGTCCAGGTGAAGAACGTGGTGAAGACGTCCCCTCAGACCCTCTCCAACCTCTGCCTCAAGATCAACGTGAAGCTGGGAGGCATCAACAACATCCTGGTGCCCCACCAACGGTGAGTCATGCTATTCTCCTCCTCACATAGGTGCAGTGCTTGTAGCTTGGACTGTTGGACTTGGCTCAAGTTTGTCTTATTATAGTCACAAACAGGGTATCATGCAAGCAAACTGTCTGTATATTGTTGTCATGTAATGCAATGTAATTATTGTCTTTGTTATGTCTCTCAATTAATAGACCATCAGTGTTTCAGCAGCCAGTTATTTTCTTGGGAGCGGATGTTACACATCCGCCTGCTGGAGATGGGAAGAAGCCTTCAATCGCAGCAGTAAGTTCCTTCTTCATTTTACACCTGACCTATTATTGGTTGAATTTGTTAACTTATGTTTGATTTCCCTGTATCTGACACACCGTCTCTCTTCCAGGTGGTAGGCAGTATGGACGCCCACCCCAGCAGGTACTGTGCCACTGTGCGAGTCCAGAGGCCCAGGCAGGAGGTCATCCAGGACCTGGCCTCCATGGTGCGGGAACTGCTCATCCAGTTCTACAAGTCAACCCGCTACAAGCCCACCAGGATCATTTTCTACAGGGATGGGGTTTCAGAAGGCCAGTTCAGACAGGTCAGCTGCCTCTTGATTTCACAAGAAAATTAGGTGGAGTCGGGGCGTGAATTGAACAGCAGTCACCGCCTAAAATTCTGTTCAATTGGCAGAATTTGGGTAGTCTTTGTCTCCGTAGCTCTTATTATCATGATACCTACAATATTGGGTATCTTTCACATATGATCACCATGAAACTAAAACCATGAAACTAAAATGACACACGTAGATTAGGACATAGAAATACATACTGTAACTGTACAGTGTATGAAGAATATAGTCGACAGGGTCGATTTTTTTTTTATTAACATTTGTTTCCCCTCATTCCTCCTTAGGTGCTGTATTATGAGCTGCTGGCCATCCGTGAGGCCTGTATCAACCTGGAGAAGGAGTACCAGCCAGGCATCACCTACATAGTTGTGCAAAAACGCCACCACACACGACTCTTCTGTGCCGACCGCAACGAGAGAGTGAGTCCCCACACACTTTCAGTCTCTTTGAGAACCATTAAAGTCAGCACAGTGTGTTATGTGTTAGTCCATATTCTTTCTTCTTTTTTTTTTTATGCTCTGTGCCAGCACGTTAAGTACTCGAAATGGGCCTCCTTAATTACCTTTTGTTGTCAATTGGACTGTTCACCCTCCTAACCCCTGTAATTACATTCGATTAAAGCATTAGGGCCCAACGCAACCCGAGAGCTCTGGAGTGGCACTCAAGGCCCCGAGAGTAAGACTCGGCTAGTAACAACCTTATTTTCAGAGCAGAGCATTAGGCTCTCTAGAGCATTAGGCTTTTAATTGGTTGATTGGGAAGCATTTGGTTAACCTTCGCCTGGCTCGGTCCATCAACTTTTTTTCAGTGATTAGACTTTTTACCTCCGGACATCATTGAGTGCTTTAAAAGCTTTGTTTTCTGCTGCTCTTTTCCTGAAACTTCCATTTTCTGTTAAAGTTGTTTTCCTGGCGAACTAATGGACTAACTGACCATTATTTATGTCAGGTTGGACGTAGTGGAAACATTCCTGCTGGTACCACCGTGGATACGGACATCACGCATCCCTACGAGTTTGACTTTTACCTCTGCAGTCACGCTGGAATACAGGTCAGTCCAACCTCTTTGTCTTCTTAGGATTTCATCTCACTCTCCTTCAACCGTGGGCTTTTGCAGAGCTGTGCATTCTTGCAAAGAGATGGTGAACAGGATTCAGAAATAAAATGGCCAAAAGAAGAAATACCCCTCGTTCTTTCCCTTTCCTGTAATCATTTGAAGATGGATCCCCAGGAACTGACAAAGTGGTGCCAACAATCAAAAACCATTTGCTGCAGTACCATCCCTTATTGAAATTCACATCATTATGCCACAGGAAACGGGGCACAAGATTCTAACCTATTTGTTTTTAACTTCCCCCCCTGGTGCTAATAGTATCCTTATAGGAATAGTAATAATTAAAAGGTTTAGTTTATTATATATTTGATGGTTTTATCCCTTATTTTCTGTCTCTGTGACTACGTTTACATGCACACACAATTATTCAGGATTTAAAAATATTAATATTGATATTAATTAGCTTTTAGGAGCGGTCTTCAACATGTATGCAGCGCTTTCGGAATAGACGTCTCAAACGGGGTTTTTACCACAGTTTGCGACACATGGCCTCTTGCCTGTTTTACGGCCAGCTGTGTGCGTTGTGCACAAACCACAATATGTTAATCAGAGCATGCACAGCTGCATGTAATCAGCAATCTTAATAGAATACTCATTTTCATTAGCCATGTTGACAGCTTAGTAGAAATATTGTCTTTTTTGTAATAATTGCAAAAAAACTGAATATTTTGTGCATGTAAACATAACCAGTGAAGTTATGTGATTTTATGAAATCTCTTCGCCAAAAGCAAATTCTTAAGACGAAGCTGAAATAAATTGTATTGCACCTTAAATCTGAATCTAATAATACAAATGTGTCGATCCCCTTCTCCCAGGGCACCAGCAGGCCCTCCCACTACCATGTTCTGTGGGACGACAATTGTTTTACGGCTGACGAGTTCCAGCTGCTCACCTACCAGTTGTGCCACACCTACGTGCGCTGTACCCGCTCAGTCTCCATCCCTGCGCCAGCCTACTACGCCCACCTGGTGGCCTTCCGTGCCCGCTACCATCTGGTGGACAAAGAACATGACAGGTGAGAAAGGGAGAGCAAGTGGTGGAGAATAAACAAGGAGGTTCCTCTTTTTTTTTGACTCTTTGTTGTAAAGGTCTTGAACTCTGAAGTGTAGTTCTTTAGAAAAGCGGTTACCTTATACATAATGTGCCAAATTTGTCTCATTATTATTTGTCACCTGTCATAACTGGTCCTCTCCTCCGCTCCGCAGCGCCGAGGGCAGCCATGTGTCTGGTCAGAGCAACGGTCGGGACCCCCAGGCGCTGGCCAAAGCTGTTCAGATCCACCACGACACCCTGAGGACCATGTACTTCGCCTGAGCCACACCGACCATTCCCAACCATTGCCACCCTTTTACACACACATGAACACACAGACACGACCATGCACACCTGGCTTGTCAGTCAAGGAGTCCTCATATGTGCAAGTCCCGCCCCCCCCGTCCCCGTCCCCCCACATGCCTAGTCAATCCGGACCTGACACTGTGTAGAGGAAAGGAGGGAGGGGAGGAGACTCCCCCACACTGGACTGAGGATGCAAACGCTGCTTTAAAAAAAACAAACGAGAGAGAAACTCAGCACTATTATGCAATATTTAACCAGCCAACTAGTTTATTTCCGCCCTTATCAGGCCCCTTTTTCATTGCCCCTCCTCTCTGTTCGTCCCTGTTTGTCTCCTTTACTTGTGGCCTAGTGGCTGTTTTTCTTGTTTGTTTATACTTTTCCCTTCCTTTGGCACAGTCTTTTAGTATTCTGCTCTTTTTTGCCATCTACAGTACCTCAAGTCGGTTTGAGCAGCAGCACTTTTACATTCTGTTGACTCTCCCCAGTATTTCAAATGAGGGAGCAGAGAAGGAAGGGTCGGACTCCGGAGTTGGTGTTTTATTGGACCCGAGGTCCTCCCAGTTGCCACTTTTATATTTTCCTTTTCCCTCTTGTTTCCTCTTTTCTGTCACTTTTCCCTTCTGTGAGAAATCACCAGTCTCTTGTATGAAGTTCTTTTGAGCACACTGCCACCTGTTGGCGACGAGGTATGAATGCCCCTTTAAAGTCACAACGAATTGTTGTCTTACAAGGTTTCAGATCAGTTTAGATTCATCTTTAGCAGTCAGCTGTCACACATTAACAGGCAGTTTATATTGGCTGATATATATATATATATATAATTGCAGCCATCTATGGGTTTTATTTAAAGTATAACACTGTTATTTGTTTCTGTTTGTTATTTTTCTTCTACATTATGTGAAACATTTTATGATTCAGACTTTTTTTTTAATCATTTGAACCATGTAAGCTTATGTTTTTAATCTTAGTAGTCGCCATGCATTCATTTCCCTCAGTGCTTTATCTCACATTTCTCTCTTTCCCTCAGTTTGAGACGGTGGGTAAATAGAGATCACGTCGATGGTTTCCTCTAGTGCAATAATCAGTTGAACGAAGGGAAGTGGATTTTAGGGGACTTGAATGATTCAAAAGAACAGTCGGACATTTCATTTGACAGCGAGTGTCCTCGAAAAGGAGGTGCCACTTCCATGCATTGCTCCTCTGTGAGACGATCGATCGTGTTTCACGAGTTTGCTCTTGATGTTGGGCAAAAAACGGTGATTTTCATGTTTTTACTTGAATCGAAGGATTTTAATGCGGCTTAGTGGTTTCAGAATACTTTATCATCAACGGGCATACTTTCATAATTCCTGATCTTCAGTTTGCTAATGAGGCTGATTTTCTGAATTACTAAGAGTAACAAAGTGGGTGTAAAGGCCATAAAGAAGTAGTATTCAAGTGCCTGGTGGGAGTTAAATGTTAAATGGTCAAAAGCTGCATAACTCGCTATTGGGATTTTATTTCAGTGGGTTAAAATAATCAAAAAGCATATTTCAACAAATGGACAGCATAAGATGGTTTGAAGCAAGAAACTTTCCCCCGATGCTTTTCTATACGTCTCATTCAAATCATCCTAAAATCAATATATTTACGTGTTTGCCTACACTGATGCCGTTCAAGCAAAGCAGGCCGAGTCGTCTTTTTGCTTATTCCTCACCAGACATGGATCCAGCTGCTACGGTGTGTTTGTACCTAAAAGGCCGGGTTCATGGGCGTGGACTCAGCCTCGTCATCAGCTGCTTATTGCAATGAGTTGTCGCTGTCAATAGAGCTCCTGAGTCCAGGACTAGGTCTGAATCCTGTCCATGGAACCGGCCCAAAGTTGTGACTTGCTTCAGAAAAACAAAAAGCTGAAGGAGGAGTTAAAGTTGGTGCAGCAGTAGCACAGCTGACTTTTGATGTGTAACGTGCGCCTGGATTGTAGTCGCAATTTAGCTCCTCTGTGCTGTTGAGGGGGGGTTAAAAGTTATCTGCACTAAAAGAAGCTGTGTTTCGGGACTGAACACGAGTGCGGTGCTATTCTTATCCGACTTAGAATCTGAAGCTGAACTTCTTTATGAGACTCTTGATGAGCAGATGGATAGGGAAGTAGAAAGAAATACGGTAAACCTCACTCGCATAAGGACAGGAGGAAGTCCCACTGCTGTGGTTTGAGGGAGATTTAGGATTCCACTCGGTAGTTATGATCGGCATGGAGAACCTGCAAACGGTACGATGGCAGACGTTCCCTCGGACAGTGAGGTATAATGTAGGGTCCTGCTGCACCTTTCATGGGCCAGTGGGTTTGAGCCTTCATGATTGTCTGAAAGCCTTTTTAAAAGCCAGAAAGTATATTTGTACATTTAAAAATGATGTAATGCACACCACTTATTTTTGCTAACAGAAAAAAAAAATAGTCTAATTATTAATCTTAGTAATAGATGTATCATGATAAGTAATGGTTAAAAAGGTATAATAACAAAGTTTATTATTGCAATAGACTTGTTCCTGTGTCACTGTATGACGTATAGTTTATGTGTGAACAGTGGTGGGGTTGTTGAAACTAGTGACGTGTTTGGACTGTTATTGATAGGGATGTGGATTTAAACCGCCTCTTGCTTTGATGTTTGGAACAAAAAAAAAAAAGCTGCAAGATGTTGAATGCTTATTTCTCAACCTTTTTATTTTGTGTAGATGCCCGTACAGTCCGAGGGTTGTTGTAGAGGAGAGAAAAACACAAAACCTTTTGGAGTACAGTACGTACTGTAAAGACGTCACATCCCTATTGTGACGGTAGAATAGAAGAAGAAGCCTTTGATGTATTGAGCAGACTTTCTGCTCTCGAATGTTCTCGGGTTTTCTTCAACTGGTGCTGATGCCTGCTTCCTTATCAGGAGGGAGAGGAATGGGGAAGTGGTTTTTGAAAGTGTTGTTGATCCATTTCAAGGACAGGTGTGATCAAAGAATATCCTAACACGGAGTAGTAGTTCTCCATTCTTTTGTCGTTAAAGCCTTGGGAGGATTTGCGTTGGATTGCGACCTCGGCTCCTTTCCTCAGACTCCTCTCCGTACCCGAGCCACTTCACATGCTCACGAATACAAAACGAGTTGCCCTCCCGGTAAATCTGTGGTGTGACAAAGCCTGTAATCTTATTGTTGCTCTCTTTCCCCTTTTTTGCTCCCGAGCATTTACTCCCCTTGTGCCAGAGGACTACATTCCACGGCCCAACAATCTCATCCGATCCCCCTGGGAGGTGTGAGAAAGATTAGACTTGAAGGACAACAGTGGTGTCCGGTCAGTAAGACGTAGCGGCTTCTTGTTATTCATTCAAGTATGTGTGATTTAGACGGAACCAAAGCGGATCAACGATAACTTCTTGCGGGGGTTGTTATGTTGGAAGTTGAACAAGTCTATGAAGTTAATTGCGGGAATTCAAATCCATTTGTAACCGACTATCGCTGCTGTCGGTAACGGATGTTCAGTCTGTGTATAAACTACACTCTTGAGGGCAGTTAAACACATGTTTACATAGCAGATGTGTTTGCCTCGCTTACAAGTGAAATGTCATCAGCTCTGCTTTGCAAATATCAGCGAGTGGAGAAGTGACATGAGCGAGACCATTTGGGGCCTGTGGAAGTGAACGCTCGGAGGGATAAGAAGACATTATTTGTTTGGTCGATCTGTGTTACACAGCAGGGTAATGGACTTGTTTGTCCTTTCAGCTCTATTAAAATGACATGTTGGACTTGATTGAACTGAAAGGCTGCACACAGCTTACAGCTAGCTGTGGCCTTTGGCTCTCGCTTAGGATTGCAAACAACACGGAAGTCGTTTTATGGAAGCTGAAGATCAAACATCTTATCCAAAGTGACAACTGTCTGATGAAGCAAAATAGCTAAATTGCGTCCAAAAAAGGTCAATGTCTCCAGTTTTGAATGGAAGTGACGGTGTATTCCATTTCGAGTCAGCGATCAAAAACCCGGATTTTGGTTGCTGTCGTTTTGCGGAGGAAGGTAGCAATGGAGTGAGAAGAAGTCCACAGAAAGTGCCTTTCCTCTTGATGGTGCTGTAAATGGAAAGATGAAATGTAAAATCAAAGAAACAGAATCTCCTTTACAAGAACACATTGCAGTGCAGGAACGGCTGCATTTACACACACACACACACACACACACACACACACACACACACACACACACACACACTGTACACGTTTGTTTTTTTAAGAAATGGCAATGCAAACTTGTGTTTCATGTATTTAGACATTACGCCTACATAGAAATAGAATATATGCCAAGTATATGGTTGTGGTTGAGCTTTCGCTTCCTAGTGCGTTTAGTGTCTTGGACCAATGGTGTCGTTGGTACAGTAGAATGTGGGGGGGGGGGCATAGCTGACACTAGCGTGGTGTGACACAGCTCAGCCCACGAATGACAAACATAGCACAGCACTTTAGAGACTGCCACTCTCACTCAGACACATAGCCAAGCGGTTTCAATCGCGGTCCCTCCGGTCCCCTTCTTCCTCCCGAGGAGGACGAGGAGAGGGTTTGAACCTCAACGACGAGTCGAAGGGACGCGTGTTACCAAACAAAGCGGTCGGTCATTTAACGTGTGCCTCATGCTCTCGTGACTTTGTTGGAGGCTCGGTGGAGTCAGCCTGCTCTCGAGTGGTTGGATGTCCCTCCAGGAGTTACCACTCGACACTTTTGGTACAGCTAGGGCTGGGTGTCAACACGTGATATCAGCAACTCCCAGATTTTGGCATCAACATCAAGCACCTCAAACTTGGACAAGCAGTCCAGAGGTTTTTTTTACAATATGTTCTTGCACTGAGAATTCAAGGTTTTCTTCTTGAAGGGCATTTTACTTAGAAAAGCAGCATAGGTGAGAAAGAAAACTTCTTGATCAAAGTCAAGAATGACTTGAACAATTTAGTCTGTTGCATAGTAAAGTGTGCTTTCATGCAAGCGTCGTTTTACTGCAGGTATGGAGATGAAATTAACAGAACCAGTGTCAGTATTTAAAGTTGTCGCCCGATGCCCAGCCCTAGTAGCGGCCCATGGTGTTCTTTCATCTTAGTGCAATGCCCTGCCATGTGTCTTGTCCCTGATGGAGGGAATGTGTGCCCAGCAGTATCCCTGTCTTGAGCCGGTAGGGTGTCAACTAAAAAAAAAAACAACAAGGGTGGTCTGTAGTTCTGTGGGTACCTTTTCAGTCCAGGGGAGGGAAATGTTTCTATTACAAGAGATCTCAAAAAACACTGCACCTCACTTACCTTGGTATGCTGCATATGTTATACGACATGAAAGAAAAAACTGCAAATTGCTTTTATTATGACATATAATGCTTGAGTAATGCCTGATTGCGATATTCTTATACGGTAACTATTTTAGAGTCAAAATAAGTATAACTGTAAAAATAAAATATTCTCTGTTTTGTCTTAACACTTATCCGATTTTGAAAAATTGTTCTCGAGCCGAGTTTTATTTTGTTGTCCTATTTAAAATGTGTCGTTCTTTAAATTTATATATGAAATATATATATATATATGCGGAATATTTTATGGTGTATTTATTGAGAGTGCATTCAAGCGGCTGGAGTCTCCGCATCATATTGCAGCATGGTGGGGGCGGAGCCAGGAGGATGAGGCCTTTAGCCCCTCCCCCTCCATGTTGACGCCTTATTCTCCGAGACACGCAAGCACAACAATATGGAGGGGGGTGCGAGGTGGAGGAAAGGGAAGAGGTGGATTCGACCTGGTGGTATTTACAGGTCAACTCTCCCTCGTCCTTTCCTTGATATTCTTTACCCTCCACTCTTCTTTTACCACCTGAGAAGGCCCAATGCCAACCCCCACATGTTGCAGCTCATCTCTGACGAAGGGAACCATTTCTGAATCACACTGACCTGAGAGTCCAATAGCTGATTTTTATTTCCCCCCCCCCCATCCTAAGCTGATAATTGGTACGTTAGCCATGTAAATTCCCTGGGGAAGGAAGGAAGGAAGGAAAGAAAATGTTAGCACAGGCGTCACTTCTTTCCTCTTAAATTGGCTCCTTTTTTCTTGTGCCAGAACATTTCACAGCAACAACAGGTCTCATTCCACGAGAAAAGACATGCCTCAGCCTTAAGTGCGTTCTGAAACACTCGTCAGATTTCTATGTGACTTTTGCGACGCCTGTGTCGGGCGGCCTACCAAGAAAACAAGCCTACGTACTTGATCTGCCCCGATTCCCCAACAGGCATCCTCATCTCTTCTTATTTCTCATGTAAACCACTAACATTGCTCCAGAACTTAACTGAACTCTGATGTACGAACACGATTGCTCTGTCCTATTTGTACCGATGTCAGAACAGAAACCACGTCCGGGTCAAACGGCATTTGGAAACTATTCTTGGCGTTTGTTTAAACCAGATGAGCAGCGCTTACTGCCTCAGGATAACATCGTAAATAAAGTCTGAATGACATGAAAACATTTAATCATTTTCATACACTAATACACCAATTGATGGCAAACCCAAAGAACTATATCTTCAGATGCAGTTTGACCCGGGCCGGACTGCTGGATTACAGAGACCTGTGTCTGCAAAATGAACCAAGGATGAACTGCGTTGTGATGATATCTGTTCATATTTTATTTTTTGTGTTGGTTGTCCCCTCACCCCATTGGAGGATCAGAGACATGGAGCTTTTGAGTATTGTCAATCCTGTCCCAAAGTAAATGAGCCCTCTCTCCTTTTTAAACCAGATCATGTTGGTTTGACCCATGTTTACTGTAATGTTTACTCCCATGGCTATCAGATGGTTAACCTGTTTTCACACCATTAGCATTCCAATAATGACTTTGAACCAAATATTGCACAAGAGATTAGGCTCCTGGTGCCGTTGTATACACATAATGGTTTTGAAGACAGTGGCCAAGGACTTAAAACATTGTATGTGTCTCTCTGAGTGATGCACCAGCAAACGGATGTATAACAGTGAACCTTCACCACCAGACGATCCATGTCTCAGTCCCTCTGTATGTTGCAAAGGCTCTGTTGTACCAACAGCTCTATTCCTCTCGGTTTTAAATGTCTTTCTTTTGTAACGCTCTCTTATAGGTTGTTGTCCTTTTAGTGTTGCTTTGCTTCAGTTTGAAGTGTATCTTTGACTAATACTTGCAATAAAATGCTTTGCTTTACCGTGGCTGCCTTACTGACCGAACACAACCATATATTTAGGAACACCATCGATAGCAGCAGAGACACGTTCTATTCATTATGTGCATTACATTGTGGGAGAATAGTGTGACTACGAAACAACCGTATTTAGTATGCATGCTGTTTGCTTTTAAGTATACTTTCCTTTGGCAGTTTTCTAGTGTGAACACAGTACATACTAAAAACCTGCTTAGGATCAGTATGTAGTACGGATTTGGGACACAGCGATAACGCTTACCTTGTTCATCAGCTTAGGTTATCGTGTTAGCATGAAAATATTTAGCTACTTGGCACTAAACACGATGCACATCTGATGGGATTAGTTTAGCAGGTGTTTGGAGTCAAATTGACCTCATGGTGGTGTTAGAAGAAAGGCCAGGAGATCAAAATCATCAGGGTTCATCATCTGCAGACTATGAATGTCTGCACAAACTTTAATGGCAATTCATCAAATAGTTCCTTAAATATATTTCAGGCTGGACCGACCATCAAATCAACTGACTAGCATGGATATAAAAAAAAGGTAATTTGTGAAGAAACTGCGGCGTCGATGCTGGCGGTTGAAAGACTGACGTTAAACTGGATTGCTGACTTTAATTTTGGATGAAGACTTAGCTGAATGAGTTGAAAAAGTGTTAAATGGGTGGGGTTCATATTAGGTATCTCAATATATACATTCATTTTCAGATAATATTTTCAAAAAGTATGAATGTGATTTAAAAATGGTCTTTTCTAGCTGCAGCTTTCTATTGCTGGCTTTAAAAGTTGAACATTTGTGAGGTTTAAATGGAGTTTCTTGCTAACACTATAAATAAGTAGAGAAAAAGCCTGAAGATATGCCTGAGTGAGGAATAAGTCCTGAGTGCTTGCGTGTCAAACTAGACTAATTAGCTCTGAGTCAGCTGTGTATCTAGCAGCACTCAAGGGTGATGGTTACTGCTATAAGTGACTCCTCGGTCAAACAGTTAATCTCATTGAGTCATACTCTGGCTTCCCAGGCAAAAAAAAAACATAACTCCTCTCGATTTAATCTTATACCGTGAAAGCATTTAAATAGCATGCCACTTTTGCATATATGTCACATATTTTAAGCTTTTTTTGCGTGTCATTTAATGCCCCGTCCTCATCACGGACGATCTGTGACGCATGGTGGTAGTTTTAAACGTTGTGAATTCAAACTAAATAATAAATAATAAGAAAATATCTACCCAGACGTCCTCTCGTATGTGGATAGTCTCGCTCTTTATACCACATGACTCCCATGGCCAAACGTGCAGTCCCTTTGCTTGAATGTATGAATGAGCAGACATTTTCCTACATTTTGATCTAGAATGATGTATGAAGAGTGAAAATTGTGAGAAGTGGAGCAGCTTTAGGTTATTTTTTTTAGAAGATTTTGGGTGTAGACTGTATATAAAGATGGACAACATGACAACTTCCCAAAAGTGAAGCCAAAACATCAACCAAGGGTAGAGGATCTAGCGTATTTTGTATTTCAACACAAAATCCATGTAAAATCACTTTAATGGTCAAACGTTAAAGTTACTTCATTCATTATATTTGTTGCATTGCTGCAAAGCGAGTAAAATGCGTTATAAGAGTACTTCAAAAAGAATTTTGTTTAAAAAGATATGTAGAGGTCTTTATTTTAGAGGAGGTAAGAGTGGAAGGCCACATCAGAGGAGATTGGTGTTTTTTAATATATTAAACGTATAGCATTTTTGTTAGTACATGAAGTATGAATGTAAATTCCCAACTAAGCTCCACACTACATCAGTCTGAGCAGAGAGCACAGAATGTGTAAAGTGGCCTTAAAAGGAAAATAGAATGATAGTGTTGTTCAAATAATTGAAAATCCTTCAAAAAATGTTTATATGTGCACAGACAAGAAAAATCAGGAAAAAATAAAATTGGTCCTTTCGTTATTTCACAGTAGGTTTCCCATCAAGATGGAAACCATAGATCTAGTACCACACTGATTCTTAAATTAGAGGATCAGACATGTATTGTATCGAACTTTAACATGCATTTGGTCTTTTTTAAAAACCCCTATGCACATGCTCCTATTTATCTTTCAACACATACCGAGTACAACCTCTGACCTCAGTTATTACACAGTTCCCTTGCAGTAACTGTGTTCCTAAAAAAAAAGAAAAAGGACAACAAAAATATTTTGCGAATTTTAATTTTATTTTGTGGCATATACAAAAATATTGACTTAACTGAAGCATGTATTAAACCAGTTTGGGTTTTTTGTTTCTTTTGTGAAACACTTTAGGAGCATTTCCAAGGAGCTAGGGACACATTAAGGTGCAGCACAGCGTAATGAGAGAATAATAAACAACAGCAAATGATCATTGCTGAGCAGCAACACTTCCTATCATTAAAAACACGGAGAGATGGATGCTCTGTGAGAAACCAGATGCTCTGTGAGAAACCAGATGCTCTGCAGGCTGGGAGTCAACACTGATTATGTTCACTTCCTCACTGTCATAAACGGCTCGCTCCCCCTGCGCCCAGCGACGTCCAACTGACAGAACGATGGTGTTAATATTCGTACATCATTTAAACAAGGCAGAGACACTGTTTAGTCAAACAGGCGTCGCTCTGTGGGCTTAAATGCCGCTGCCACAGTTTCTTGCTGTAAACACATCAGTGGCGATGGTACAGCTCTGGCACCAAACGCGCTAGCCCTGAATCTAGATCAACGACCTAGAAACACAACACTTCAGAAAGTATTTGTCACGGTTTAGGCTTTGCCCCCGGTGTTCCTGTGTCTCTGTGTCTCTGTCTGTGTTTCCCGTGATTGCACTCATCCTACTCACCTGCCCAGTCCACCCAGCTGCCTTCAATCTCCTCATCACCCCACACATATATATATACTCCCCTGCTTTCCCAGTGCTGGTTGTTCGCCCCCTGTCTGCTCCATGCTCCAGCATTTGGGCCTCGTGTTTGCGCCTGGTTTGTTACTTTGCCTTTTTGTTGGTTTTCTACTTATATTAATATTCTCTCTTCTTTTATTGTTTCTGCATGCTTTGTAAAGGGTAAATAATGCATAACTTTGTAATTTTAAACTTATATTCTGTTTTAGGGTGAGTTTGTAACATCTGTCCAGGGACTACAGATGAAAACTAGCCTCTTGGCTAACTCTGGCGCAATTACAGGAATAAACTAAAATAAACCAATAAAATAAAAAATCAAGATCAAACAATGCAAATGTGTAATTTTACAAAACTCAAACAACTTTTTTACACACCTAAATATATCTTTCTTTTTTTTTTAAGCAAGATGCCGATTTTTTTGGAGCAGCGGGAAAGAGAACGACAGCTGTGCTCGCAAGTCACGTTTGTCAACATTTTAGCCTACGCTAAGTGTGATTGGCTGGAAAGACGTAACTTGAGAAGAGACTTGTGAACACAAACGCATATTTTGCAATCCGGAAATTAATTAAAATGAGAAAGCGCAGACTGAAACCAACTACTATTTCGTGAACTGTATTTTTGGCATTAGTGATTCTACATCGTACAGAGGGCAAATTATCGTACAAATCCGATAATTGTCGTACTTCTAGCAATGCCGATACAGTGTGTTTTTTAGAGCTTTTTCACTCAAAACGGATTCCTGCTGCTGGAAACGAGGCTGATCAGAGTAGTGAACCGAAGCCGTTTAGTTTGGTTGGTTGTAAAACCAACACAATGAGCTTAAACATTAGGGGTTTTATTTATCAAGTGAGATACCAGTAAACTATTTTTTCAACAACAGTTTGTCTTGTTAAACAACATAAGGCTGGAATTTATTCCCCACTGCCATCAAAGGATGAGGAAAATAAAAATCAGAGCCAAGCCCTGCTGCTGTTTTGGGAAGAACAGTCATTATTTTTAAGACATTATGCAAATACAATAATTTCTGAAGCTTTCAGCCCGTGTAGTGTACCTGTCATGTTTATTCTCCCTTGCCACGATATATAATTCTGCAAAGTCAAATATTGATGCACCCGCAATCCAGGCAGCCAACACTTTATCATAATTACATAAGCAGCGACATAAATGGTTCTAATTAAAATAAATACCAACTGCAAATATGTGTCTGCTTTAATACAGCTCTGAATTACCATTTTTAGAAATGAGTTAACAAGGCAACTGGATGTTCAAACGGGGCTGACAGCCAAACTGTCTGAACCGCACAGGTGTCTCTCATTCAGCTGATTAGGTGACAGCTACATATTCTTTCCATTTATTGTTTTATCTTTCTTATAGTTTTGACTGAACTTTATTCTAAATGAATGCAAACACTGTTACATGTGCCCTTTGTTGGTGTTCATTTATGGTCTTCTTGTTGTTCTTTTCCTCTCGTGCTTGTCGCTCTGCAGGTTTCCTTGATTAGTTAACGGTGATTAGCTGCATCTGAAACGCCTTGAGCTGGTAGCTATAAAAGGAAGAATTTGGGGGAAAAGGAGTGTGAGCTTCCTGCTCAGGGCTGTGTTTATCTTAGCGGCTGGTGGGGTACACCAAATATCTGTTCTATGGGGTTTTGTGTAAAGTGAGAAACTTATAGGCGCCTTTGCTCTGTCGCTTAACATCTGACAAGCTTAGCTGCAGCAAAGCTAGCTAAACCACAACTTGCACAGTTTTAGAATATAGCTGTGTGCTGAACCACAGTTAAAGTGCTGCGCCTTTCATATTCCTCAACATGCTGCAGGAAGCCACATTTCTGAGTGACAGGTTGTGGCTTCACAATCAAATCAGAGCTTGAGTTTGTGAAGGGGCCTCATCATGAGGGTGGCTTTGAGAGGACCCAGTAAACACTGCTTTGTGAAGCAAAAGATCTACCTCACAAGAATAAAAGACCTGAGAATAGTTTGCATTTTCTATACAACAGAATGAGTCAATCATACAAAATCAAACAAAAATAACCCCATCACACACAGCACAAATACAATTTGACTTAAAATATTAGCAATGTCTCTTAAAGGAATGACTATCTCCAACCTACATTTGTTGTGCAGTTCATTCTAGTATTGTGCACATAAGATCGTGCACAGTACTGGTCTACATTCAGCGTTGACAGGAGCTGTCCAAGCTTTCCTGTCATGATTCTTCAATTTGGAATGAGGATAATCATTTATTGAATATTAGGTCTGTCTGTCTTGTTGGTTTTACAACCTGGATTAACAATACATGCAGTTTCACCTCTCACCAGGAGTGGGAGCACTTCACCAAGAGAAAGTCTGGTCTGCTAAGATTGAGTTGCTGTGTCCTCAGTAGGGGTTCACAAAAAAATATGTGCAATAGGATGTAAAGGGCGTGTCTTTGTCATGAGGGCAATTTGAGAGGGCACACAAGGACAGACGGATGTTTGGACTTATGGAAAAGCAAAGGCTTTATGGCACGATTCCCAGACGTCACAGGATGTTTACGTCTTCATTTCAGCGCTGTATCTTGGGTGTGTGCTGTTTTTATTTGACCTCTAACCCTCCACCATTGCTTCTGTTAGAAGGGTGGGTGTTAGAACTTGACTCAGGCTGCACACCAATGTCTCCTCTGTCCCATAGATGACAAATGACTTGGTAGCACGGGGAATTATCACAGACGTCAACCTGGAAAAGACACCCAGAAGGCCATTCAAGCACAGGACTGTGTTTGCTGGGCACAGTCAGCAACAAATAGTGAATTACTGATACCGCAATCTTTGTGTATGTAAGCATAGTTTGTGATTGACTGTCTGCTGAGTTGATATTTGGCACTTTTTTGTCACGATTAGGCTTTGCCTTCTGTGTTCTGTGTGTCGCTCCACACCCTCCTCACTCACCTAATCAGTGCACCTTCAAGCCTCCCTCATCATCAGCGTAACTCCCATCACCTGCCTCTGTTCACTAATCAAGCACTCCCTCCTCATCAGCACAACTCGCCTCACCTGCCTCTATCCAGCCACTATATAAACCCCTGCCTCTCAGTCACTCCTTGCCAGGTCATTGCTTCATGTGTTATGTCTACCCGCCCGATTTGCTCGTCCTGTTCCCGGTTTCCCCGTCTGCCTGCCCCGTCTCGTTGCTGCTGGAATTTCCCCCTCGTCTCTTGTCTTGTCCGTGGATCCCCTGTTGTGTCCTATGAGTTTCCTGTATTGTTTAAGTGTTCATTAAATACCTGCTTCACGCTACTCTGCCTGGTCTGCGCTTGAGTCCACCACCATGTACCGTGACACTTTTAAAGGTTTCTGGAAAGTGATGAGCTAACTTGGATCCATTTTGATGCACTTTAAGCTTTGCGAACTTCAAAAAAAAAAAAGTGAGCCAAAATGACAATCGCTTAAGGATTAGTTTGACATTTTTGGAACATACACTTACTCGCTTTCTTGCTGAGAGGAGATGTTTACCGACTCTCATGTCTGTCAAGTTAATAACAGCTGGCAGTGCTGAAAAGATTTCACCTTTTTGTCTTTTATTTTATTGTAATTTAGTGGGTTACAATTTGTACTGCTTTTTCGACCTACAGAGAGTTAGGCTGCATTCCAATAAATCTACCTCCACTTGCACTGACTGATAACTTATGACCGTCAACATCCAATGTCTTTTCAGTCTATTACAATTAGCTTACCTTATTTTACTGTTGAAATCATTATGAATGAAAATCAGACGAGGAAAACCCCTCTTTTACAGGTTTATATTAGGCCCAGGCTCAAAAAATGATGCCAAACTGCTTTATTAGATAGATTGAACACTATTAGTGATAAAAGACGTGAAATATATGGTTATATAGTATATCAAATTACAATAAAACAGCTGAAAGTGCTGACCTGTAGAAAAACATCGATACCGCTGGCCTGCTTCACTTTATCAAAGCCCTTTTTTTTGAGAGAGACTCCTGCCATGTTGTGCTATGACTTGTGAGGGGTGATTTGGGTGTATCTGCAAAAAGAAAAATTGCATTATTTTCAGGCGAACCTGAACATTTTCAATGTGAGCTGTGTGTTATGTTCATTCAGCATTAACCAGTAACATATACACTGATATGTACACATATTAACACATCTCACACATTTTAGTGTCATTATAAAATTTTAATTATTCAAATAGACCTTGTAGTTGGAGAGATAAGTCCCTTTGAGTATGTAAACTATTTTCGAGCAGAGGCCTAAAAATGGGGCTAGGGTGTAAAGGGTTTAAAGGTTTAAAGAGCTAAGAAACTCATAACGACATGCTTAGTTTCTGAAATGACCGTCTGTGAGTCTCTATAACAGCTGGTCACATTTTTCTCTAATCACACCAGACCACCCATTCTCCTTTTTGTTAGCCTATCTCTATAAACATGAATATGTATAGTTCTGGCAAGGAAATGCAGCTGCGATAAGAGTTGCATGGCTGGAATGCACAAAGACATTGAATAGTTGGGGGTCAACGAAGGGAAGACTGGCCGCTGATGTTTCTCATGGATGCGCCGTGAATCAGCGCAGTGCTCTTTACAGCCCCAGAGAACAATGCACCCCACAAACAGGAATCTCAATGTATGAATCAGCTATTGTGTGTGTGTGACCTGAGAGCAGAGATGGTGATAATAAGATATTATTGAGCTGTCGGGGATCAGCAGACAGTCTTTTCTATTTGATGGACTGTGTGAATTATGACGGAGCAGTTAGTCCTTCCCAGACATTTTTCAGTTATTGGCAGTCCTCAGAGTCTGGCAGTGTATCTGTAGTTTACATTATTTACAGATCATTTTGATGGAGGTGTTGTATCAAATGAATAAAGGACCCACTCCATTTTTTTTCTAAACCAAGACCGTTTGCTAATATCACATTTATTATAGCCGCGGCCCATCTGTTTGGTGCAGACTGAACTATTAATTGATCTGCCGTCAAAATTTGTACAGACATTCATGCTGCCTCGAAGATGAATCTCCCTTAGCTTTTTTTAATCTTGTGCCATAAATCAGGTCAGAGTGACAGTTTTGTCTGACACTTGTTTAGGACCAGATATGAATGACATTCCCATCAGCCTCAGCTGTACTTGATTAGTTTTTAAAAAAACTACCATACTAAATTTAGATGGTAATCAATGCCTGCTAAACTTCAACATGTAAGTATTGTTGTTGTGAGCATGTTAGCATGCTCTTGTTAGTGTCTAGCTCAAAGCACCACTGTGCCTAAGTACAGCCTCGCAGAGCTGCTAGTAGAGTTGTGTTATGACAGCGGCTTAGTGGAGTAAAATCTTGCATGATATTTTTGACCTTTTTCTCTGCAGACAGCTGGTCTAGGCTGCTATACTCCAATCTGGCATGGAGTAAAGACAATCCGGCTGACAAAATCTTTGTAAGGAAAGCAGTTCAGTTGTAGACTTCAAATGTATGTCAGCAAAGCCCATGAAAAGACAAAAAACAACAGTGAGTTCCCTCAATACTTCATAGCTCTCTGAGCCCCTAGCCAATTTGTTCTGACTGAAAAATCTTTAAAAAAAACTTTCATAACCATATTCAGGAGTTTGTTTGCTACTCTCAGCCACGGATTTGGTGCTCTGCAACAGCAGGATGTATGATGGACTGACACACAATAAACTACAATGGCAATGTAGTGGGCCAGTGATGTGTTTTTAGTAGTTTTGGACAACAATGGAGCTTCCTGTACATCCGACTTGTGTCGGTTTTAGAGGAGGCTCCATGGCTTGCAGGTTCAGCTCCACATGATGGATGTGACTCTCCTGCACCTCCATCTCGTCTGTAGTCTGATGGGAGGCTCAAGAACATCGGGGGCCACCGGGTAGACTAACAATACAATGGGAGCAATTCTAATGGACTCATGACGGGGGACTTTGGCACAAATCTGGGTGAGGAAGCCGTTTGAGAAGTGTTCTGCCCTTCTTTAACGCTTGTACTGTCAAAAGTGCTCTTTAGAGGGATATTCTGCACACGATGCGTTTGTCTGCATTTGCAACTTTAGACTCTCATGAAGCTGTGTTTCATATATAGGTGCATTTAGAAATTGCATGTAAACTTAAACTGCCGTCTTCAGTAATGAGTGATCTGTATTCCACACCGATCACTCGTTTTCATAATATTTCATCATTGTCTTTCTCACCTTGGGATATAGCCTCAGGGAGCTGTTCCTGCTATTCTTGCATTCTGGCAATATGGAAGACTTTTGTAGCTGCAAATGGAGCGTCTTTTCTCTGATATATTTCAAATTGCGATCATAGAAGACAGAAACGATTTTTGGCTAAAACTCTGAGGCCCACCTATACTTTCATGGCAGATGTTGAATTGCTTTTTCCTCCCACGCCCGATATAACGTGTCCTGCACCTCCGGCTCCTCTGGTCCCGTTTCCTCCACATGGTCCACGCTCAGCACAGCCATAACACTGCTGGAGGTTAGAGAGTTCATTCCTTGTGTAGCGCGATGGGTGCACTGTGAAAGTTAACACTGCAAGTGTAGATGAGTTTATTCAGAGTGTTACCTTTCACACACAATTTGCAGTTTCTGGATGAGCACCGAGAACAAAACATAAATGAACGAGCATCCCAGAAGACAAATCACTGAAGTTGAATCCACAATGAGTCTGGAACATTTTGAGCGGAACCAAGCTGTAGCTGAAGACTAAATATTCAACAACTGATCAATGTAAAGAATTTAAGTTTGCTGTGTTTTACAGATTCACCAAAAAAGTACTGGAAAAAAAAATGACCCAAATAGCAAGAAATAATCCCATTTCAGTTTCATATTTCCATTCTTTTGTATACTTACTCTTGCCTACATCTTATCTTTTTCTAAATGTACTCTCCATCATTGGATTTGTTATCTAATGCTGTTTTCGCAGTTTCACAACTGCCAATGTCAAACTTTTATTGAAAGGGTGTTTAATAGATGAGTGCTTCAAACAAATCCAACATCTAATGGTTCAGAAAAAAGATAATTGGAAACACATTTCCAACAATTTTTAAATCTATTCTTCTTTTTAGATTGATTTAAATAACTAGTAAACCACTGAGATTTGTCACATTCCGTAAAGGGATTTTATTATGAAGGCATCATTATAAGGTACATTTCAATACAATGTATAGCTGATTCAAGTTTACAAACCTGGTTACTTTATTAAATACACAGTGTCAGGTGCAGGAGGCAGTGTAAAGACATTGCTGGCACTTCAAGATGAATATCCATTTTGAGCAAGCAGTTCACTCGTCGCATTGTTGCAATGCAGTGTAAGGTCATACTGCTCACAGGACAGGAAGTTCCAGTCTCACAATCCAGTTAATTTGTCCTCTTTTGTATCTCGGGCCTTTTTTTAGATGGTGTCATCAAAATGTTCGTGCAGCCTCTCTCTTCTGTTACTGTGCCTGTGTCGCCTGTAAAGAAACAAAGTTTCCCATTCAGATCAAACAACAGTGACAAACCGAACGCCGGCTCGGGTAAACAGACAATGGTTATGTCAGCAGACACAGTCTGGCCTGTCATGCCTCGTGTGTGTCACTTAGGATGCTAGCTGTGTAGCATTTTGCTGTTTTCATCTTGTACCCTCAGTTTAAAAAAAAAAAAAAAAAGTCCTTTTTAAAGCAGCGACTACCAGTGTGTTGTTTTCTCTCAGTGTATGGCTTTATTATCAGAGCATAGCCTGAAATGAGATTTGTGTCTGTGCCTGCCAGTGTGCATTACTGTACCTCCACAGCAGAAACGCCAGCACTCCTCCAAACAGCAGCAGCAGGAGGATAGGACACAATACAGCTGCTGTTGTCCCTCTGCCCTCTGTCCCGCAAGGTGCTGTCAGCCAGGAAAAACACAACCAATGAGGGGGATGAAAAAAAGCCCATCATCTGACATGGCTGCCCTAAAAGGCCAAAAAAAGGTCGTCTACAACAAGCCTGTAAAGCCACTAAACTGACTGGAACAGCAACAGCTAACAGGAGGTATCCTAAAACACCCGGACTGTCTTTGGATCATCACGCCTCTTGGCAGATAGGAAGAATTGCATTTGTTTCGCCTGTTTAGCAACAGTGGTAGGAGCAGGAGAAGTGGCGTTAGTGATTTATTGATCGCACTGTGGAAAATCCTTTATCTCTGAAACACCACCAGTGATACAATACACAGAACAAAGTGCAATGAGGATATGGCTCATGATAGACGGTATAAAAGGAGTCTGAATGACACAACACAGTGAGCTGACTTTAAATGTGTCAGATTTGCACAGCCACCTTCTCATCCAGTCATCTAGCTTAAACAAACAACTATGTTTTATTCTGGAATTTTGTGGTGTTGAAGTATCATAAAACTGAAATACTGAAGTAAAAGTAAGCACCTCAATATGGTACTTTGGGGCCTTTCAACAGGCCGTAAACACAACATTGACATGTTATCACACTGGAAAAAAAAAAAAGGTACGGCATCCTGTTTCCTATTTACACGTCCAGCAGACACGTTGTGTTTTTGGCCACCTGGTAAATGTAAATCCAAGATTCACTCTCCTTTTTTATAGCTCTGTTTTGGTCTCAACCAACTCCTGAGGGAAATACTTGGCTCTTAAATGCTCCACTATATTCATCAGCTGCATACTTTGTGTGTCTGTCATTTAATGTTGGACAGGTGGTGTATGGTGTCTTTGCTGAAAGATGGTGAACCAAAACGGTAAAGTTGTGGGCTGTAAAACCCAAACAATGTGCTGGGATGGAATGGAAACTGAAGAGTTTGAGGTTTGCCACTATAAGTGAGCTCTCTCTTAGCATATATAATCATTTTTTTTCATTGTTAATATAAAACTATTGATGAGTGCAGCTTTAAAGGGGACATATTATGCTTATTTCCAGGTTCATAGATATTTTGGGTTTCTAATAGAACATGCTTAAATGTTCATAAAACACTTTATTTTCCTCATTCTGCCTGTTTTGCACAGTGTCTTTAAGCTCCCCTCCAAAACAAGCCCCATGTGCTCTGATTGGCTTCGCAAAAGTAGTTCTTAAGCCATGGGTGAAGATACTCACATGGGGGGCGGTATATTTTAACAAGCCTGCATGTGACTTAGGAAGGGGAGCCAAATCTCAATGGCTTTTTAAATCACATGTTTTCGGATCCAGGCAGCCCACAAAAAACTGACCTGGTTATCTTGTTTCACAGTTTGTGGGTTGGTAGGGAACTCTAGATAAACAAATGTATGTGCACAAGCACTGAAAAGGAAAATAAATTACATTTCTAAGTGTCATTCCTCTGTTGTAGAAGAACAGATAAACAATGTAGTGTCAACTCGTACCTGCAGTGTAGGTGGCAGAGCTGTGGCCCAGCTTGTTGCTGACCGTGCAGGTGAAGTGGCCGCAGATAGGAGTCTCGGTCACGAACAATGTCGTTCCATCTCTGGAGACTCTCCCCACAGTGTTGGTGATGGCGACTCTCTCATGGAACCAGCTGAAGCGAGGCTCCGTCCCCCAGGCCTCGCCACAAACCAGCGAGGAGTGAGACACGTTGACGCTGACGGAGACGTGGTGCACTGCCTCTGTAAAGACGGATGAGAGACGGTGAGGGTGAGAATAAAAAGAGGTGATAGGGATGGAGGTAAAAAAAAACTCTCTCTGTTATAAAAGAAGAATAATGACGCATGGCTGTCCAAGATGGGTTGCAGACAAAGAATCATTAGAGACGTTTAATGGCGTCGGGATAAACCGGCTCAGTTTCATGGACAAATAATGAGACCGGAGAGTGCGGCATAATGTCGGAGAACGGGATGATGGAAAGCCCTGGAAGCTGAGAGAGCAGATGTGGAGTGGAGCTGATGAATTGATACCGTTAGAGCAGACAGATGAGAGTTAAAAGCATGAAAAGCTTTGACAGAAAACGAGAAAGCTTACGATGCCACCCAAACTCATCGAGAAGCACGGACACAAAAAGGAAGACCCAGCAAGCAAAGCCTATAGGCAAATTTAATTTCAAGTGTTTCATTATTAAATGAGACATCCACAATCGGAAAGAAACACTGCCTGCTGGCGTGAAATTAAAACACATTCATTATACAGTTGGTAATTGTTTTGAGTCAACACTATAAAGGCCGGGACATCGTCGGCTGATGAGCATTTAAAAATATTTCTACTTTCATATCATTACTCTAACAATTATAAGGCGATAGATGGTGGAGGACACAATCTATAATAAGGGCTGCAACTAATGATTATTTTCATTATTCATTCAGCTATCAGCTTATTTTTGCAATTAATCAACGGTTCAATTAAGTCACAAAATATCGTAAAATGAGGACCAATGCAAAGCCCATGTTGTCGTCTTTCAATTACTTATTTTGTCTGAGAAACTGTCAAATAAACCAAAAGGATTTAACAGGAATTGTTGTTTCAAATGTCAAAAAGTGAACTTTGAACCTCAATTTTTATGCCAATATAGAAAAAGAAAATGTAATATAATTGAACGCTACTAAATGGAGCTTGAGGTGCGATGGCTTTATCGACGACGGCCGTTAAAACGAGAAAATCGTCTAATTGGAGAAGCCGTTACCTTCAAATGTTGGTCAGTTTCATTTGATGTATACATCAAAGAGCAACATCACACTCCCTTTTTTAGCTTGAAACAAAATGCATTCAAGGTGAGGCTGCTTCATACTTCAGGGTATGTTGTACCAGATGTCAGAGGGTCTAGACGACAGAATTACTGGAGAGAGGGACTTGTGTGTAGTGAACACTGCAGAGTTGGACCATGATCAATTCAAAGTGTAATAAAGTGACTGCATGCATAATTCTCAAACTCAAGTTGCTCTTTAAATATGGTATATGATTACAAAAATAGTTTTTCAATTTTCATCAATTGACTAATTGATGAATCTACTAATAGTTTCTGCAATGTTAACCAAGTACCTGACCATGATTACACTCGTATGCTGAGTATCACACTGTACCATAATTCCTGACGATGCAGTGTGCAGTGGTCTTGGCCCCTCTGTGTTCCGTCACAGTCACGGCGAACACGCCGCTTTCCGCTTCGCTGTATCCATTCATCTGAAGTGTCGTCTCCTGCTGCTCCACGCTCACCTGGACATTTGGCCTCGTACCAGCACACTGGAGGCCTCTGCCAGGGCAGCTGGCCAGCGTCACTCTTTCGGGGGCGATTCCAGTTTCGGGCTCCCATTCCCAGGTTACCGCCGAGACCTCTTCCAGGGGTCCGTGCTCGATCCGGGCTTTCAGAACCAGGCTGGAGTCTGGCATTGCATGCACAGGCTCCTCGTTGAGGATGTGCACCGACATGCACTGGAGCCCACATGGCACTGACGACAGAGATTGAGACCAATTGTTGTTGCATCAAAATGGTGCATGCAGCTCATATTTCTATCCAGATGTGAGCCACAGTGTTTCATATTCATCGGGTTTTGACCTTTTTGGCTCACTGTTTTGGCAGAACATGAAGCTAATAAAACAAACGGTGATATAATACTTCATCTCTGTCCCCAGCATACACTTTATGAATATGTATGGCTGCTTTCTGTCAAAGAATGTCAAGCGATGATTTATGGCGCATTACAGCCATGCCTAATGTGATATCCATCAAACCACATCAATATCTTAAAATCTGTGTCGAGACTGCAGTGGACCTGGTAAGCTTCTGTGCATTCACTCCGAGGAGTATTAATCACATTTCTTAACTTGATAGGCAAAGGATGAAGGAGATGTAAATAATGCAGCTGTGGGCACTAATGTCAGGATGCAATGCTGAAAATACTCTTTTTTTTCCTTCCTGTAGTTTCGTGCAGGTTTTTAAACGGGAATCATTCGGCCGGTGGTTCCAACAAAAAGCCTTACACAAGAGAAGCAGCAGGGCAACTTTCCAGCCCAGGAAATACTGTAGATCCATAACACCTGCTGATGTAGACAGAGAACAGAGAGAGGAATTTGTCCATGATCTCAGCAACAGCACACCGTTTTTTTCCTCTCTGCAGCAGGGTTGCCACCACAGCAAGAATAATAACATCACCTCCAGAGAAAATGTAAAAATTAAAAATGAGAGCAAAAAGCAATTAAAGCAGCATATCCCTCTGTTCGAAAATGTAATTCAAAAATGTTAAGGGTAATCTTTTTCTCCTAATTTATTTGTGAGGTACCCAGAGAACAGCAGTACTGGCATTGCAGACAGCACTTGGAACAGAATGTGGACGGGACTGTTGCCAAAACTGAAATGAGCCCCCTCAAGCACAGCGTCTACAGCAAAACGCACACGGAGAGAGGAAGCAGTGATAGCAGCGCGGGAACACAACCCTAACCTGCATGCATTAAATATAACCTGGATTTCCCCTTGCTGTTTACCTTGAAGTCATCCACATCAAAAGGCCCCAGAGTGGGATTCACCTACCTCTCCAAAATTGAGACAAACGACACAGTCGAGCCAGAGCTCATCCACTTCACTTTCTCAGAGGTTAAAAGGTGCAGCGCAATTCACTCTGCGAAGTAGACTTATGGCACAAAATAAAACAATATCTTCAGAGCAGTTGCCATGGCATTGTGAGATATAATCTAGTTAAAGATGACAGTTTCTAGATCTGCGGTCTGTTGCTGCAAACAACTTCAAAACAGGAGCGGAGCTAAATGTTGCAGGACTGTCTTCTCCTCTCTGCTCTGCTGTTTCTCCGACTGTCGGGTCCAGTCAGTGAGTCACGTAGGCGTCACCTTGTTTTCAAGCAGTTTCCTCTCCTCCCCGACTCCCCCATTTCCTGTACAGTAATGGCATTTGTCTTTCCATTGTAACAGACCCTCCCCCCCTCCTCATTCCCAACCTGCCCTGTCCTCCTCTGACCTGTGCCCAAACACATGCTCGCACAACAATACAGCACGTTCGATTCAGATTTTCACTGTTGTTGCACTTGTTTGTAAACCGAGATAAATGCAATGGTATTCTTTTGAAGGGAAACCAGTGACAATGTTGGAAGTCATTATAAAATAGGCTTTGTACTGCGGGCTTCTTATCCAGCATGAACACTATTTACCCCGCAGACGCAACACATTGCCTTGGCTTTGGATTGTAAAGAGAAAGTAATACACAAATTACTCTATTCTTCTTCTTCTTCTTATTTTTTTTCTCTCACACATGCAACTGAGAAACACCTTCGAGCATGTAAAGCGGGAATCCCGATGATTTTACGTTTCTTCCACTGGGATTATTCAGAAGAAAACCCCCTTAAATACAACGTCTGCTTCATAAATGAGATGCTGATTTAGTGGAGTCACATTCAAATTATGCTCATATTCTTTTATAAGTCTGAATTTATACCTCAGCTGGTTTCATGAACTCTCAGAAATAAAAAGCATCTGTCAGGATTATGTAATATGATTGAAAGCTCCAGAACAGCTTCTAAATAGACTTTGGGATGAGATCGTTTTGTCAGCTATGCCTCTTTTACACAACTAGAGCAGTGAAACATAATCTTGCACTTTCTCACTTCATGAAACGCATCCTGGGGCACAGATGTAACGAGTGATTTAAAACTGATTATAAATACATTTGTATTTGCAGAGGGTTTATGAATAATCATGGGAATCACAGCTGTGCCTCCCACTGAGTTCTTTGTTGACAGGCGTGCTGTTTTGCTGGAATTAACCAGTGGGTGGCACTAATACATCAGCTGAAAAATATCAACACTTTGCCCTCAACATTAGCCTCTTTTTCTTCAGCAGACATCATCACTATTAATCAGTAATCCATACCATTGCACAAGGGAGTAAATGGAGCAATGAATTGAATGTATAAAAATAGTATTACCCCATATCATTTCATATGCCGCTTCATAGTAACCACAGCAAATACAAATGACATTCAAGTGACTGAGGAAAATCACCACTTTATATAAAATAGAATAGTTGTATTCTCTGAAAAGTGATATGGTCTTACTACTATCAGTGTGGCACTCTATTTTATTGTCTCATCAATCGGTTATGAAGCCTTGATTCCTGCACTTTGGACAATGCCATCTTCTTATCTTTTCAACCAGAAGTGACACGAGAGGGTGGAGCTAAACACAACAGAATGCTGATAAGACATTTTTAGCCGATTTTAAATTGTCACAATTAACTGTCACGAACTGAAAAACACTGTGAAAGGGTTAACGTTGGAAAACAAAAACACAGACTGTTTAATGCTCTGGTAGCGACCTGTCAATTACAAGGTAGCCATGCCCTAAACCTAAAGCATACCCTGATTTATCGTTTATTATTAACATTTCACAATATGAACATCATGCTGTAATGAAGAAGACTTGAAACTAGCGATTGAGACCATAAACTAATTTTCACAATGTTTACTGAGGTAATAAATCGAGTGAGAAGTAGTCATTTTCTCATAGACTTCTATACAATCAGACTTCTTTTTGCAACCAGAGGAGTCGTCCCCTGCTGGCTATTAGAAAAAATGCAAGGTAATGGCACTTCCACATTGGCTTCACTTTTCATAACCTGGAGGTTGTTTCCTGTTTATTCTACAACAATGCATTGCGTTTTGTTAAGTCCATCATATGTTTTATAGTGTTACATTTCAAAGTCTGTCAATTAACTTGAAATGAAGTCTGCAATTCAGCTCTAAAATAGATCTAGTGGAATAAAACGTACAATATTTCCCTTTTGAAAGTTAACATACCTCACAAATGTACTTGCTTCATGAGCACTTCCCACCACTGGTGATTCTGCTGCAGCTCTATCGCAGGCTGCGGCCCCTTTAAGAGAACAGGTGCGTCTTTGCAGGTAATGGTGGAGAAACAGGAAGTAGACTCATAAATTCGGGAGCGCAAACCCACACAGATTATTATTTCAGCACAAAAATGAACATGAAGGCAGGTGGAAAATACTTTGGTAAGTTTCCTACAGCTAACTCCTCTTATCGCAGCTCAGGAAATACTGTTTTGATGTTTGTTTTTGTGTATAATCGAAATTGAATAGCATATAGTACAGTAATTATCTGTACAGGCAACAGAACTGCTTAACATATCAAACAAAAGTTATTTTGCATATTAAAAGAGCCTCATCTCTCTGCAGACCGGGCTGACTGAAGACATGAGACAACCTTTGCTGCTTCTCAGTCTGTCGCTGGCAGGTAAAAACAACTTTCACTGCTGACAGGTTTTTTTTTTCCTCTCCTTCTGCTCCAAACAAGCTCACAAAAGTCTCAAAAGGAGAGTATCGGTTGTCTCTTCTGTGGGGAAAAAGAAACAGGCCGGGGAGGGGACGATGTGGTATTCCAAGCACGCTTAAAAAAACAATTGCATTTCAAACACAAAGCTCGTCTTAACCGCTCGTAAACCTGCGCGGCTGCATTCCCGTTTGTGCACTGACTGCTGAGTGACGTGATGCCTTCAGGGCCTCCTCCCAAGCTGGTAGATCTGAAGGGTTGTGATGATTCAGAGTGAGTACAGGAGGTCATTGTTTCTATATTTGTATGCCATTTAGTAGTTTGTAGTTAGGGATGGGCAGTGCTGCAGTTTTTGATTACAGACCGTGATGATACGTCGTTGTTGCTCATGCATGAACAATGGGCCAACGTCCAACACCGATACTTGGCTATTGGTTAATATGACTTTGCATGTAATAAGATTATTTAGTCCGGGTCAGACTGCTTTTAATGACATCAATCACAGAGTTTGCAAACAACTTTGTGATAAAATAACGAAAATCAGCCAAATTACATTAACTTTTACTGCTTCAAAAGATTTTTTTTTAATCATTGTAATAGGCCACATAGATTTGAAGAGTGGTCTTGTCATTCGCACAACATGGTCAATTTAAGAATAAAGCTGGTGATGTTCTATGTTTTCATTATTGCCACCAAATCTCATAAAGATGACCAAAAACATACTAACATGTGATGTCTGCGTATCTACAGCCTGATATGTCTTTATCCACGTCAAAAAACATTTAAAAACACACGCGAGCCACTAATTGTGAATCAATCTGTCATTGTGCCGTCATTCTGCTGTAAAATAACACACGAGCACCCAATGTTACTCCGCAGATGAAATTAAACAGATGCACCATTTATTCCTGTTTGTTTAAGCCACAGTGCCCAGCTGTTGGAAATTACCCCTGAAGAAATGTATTTGTGCGGTTTGTAGAGGTTTGCAACTTCAGTAAGAACAAAGGGGGTTGGTGCTACTAACAGAAGTATGGAGAAACAGATTGACACATTGATGGTTTTGTTTTTTTAATGGGATTTGTTGACAATAACAAAATTATAGAATGATGCCAGCCTTACCTTTTTTGAAGTGCACTGCATTGTAAGTTTGCAAAGATAATGTGCACCAAATGAGTAAAGTATCTATTGTGGTGTTCCCATCCCTAGATGACAGATTGTAACTCCCTACTCGGGTATAATACAGTGTTGGAAGCATAAAAATTATCCACTTTAGGTATTTGTGCTGCAAGATGAGCACAGAAAATTATTACCAGGAATGTAAATTATATTTTAATTTGTCGATTAACTAAGGACTGTTGTTCAGGCATGAACGATAATAATTAAAGTAATGATCAGCAACATTTTCATATAATTAAATATTCATTTTGCCGCTGTCTGTCTGCGATTCAAAATTGAAATTCAACAGACACAGTTCATAAAAGCTTTTTTTTTTTTTTGCCTTTTCTATTCACGCCTGGGGTAAACGTGTTTTGGAGCACAAGAAGGGATTTATTTTACATTTTCAGAACCAGCAGTTAGTTTGGGATTAATGTCGGACGTAGATTGTTAGAATGAACATTTAAAGCCGCCACCTACCAGTTAATCTCTGTGGTTTATCATCAATTCAACACAGTTGTCGGCATGGCTGCTGGGCTCTCTGCCATGGTTCATTCAAGGTACATATCTGCAACTAAAGCAATTCCATAGTTCCATATTAATGTTCACTCTTACAGTCATACTTGCAACTTCTTTGAATTGCTCTTGTAAAAACAATCCAACAGCACAACAACACTGTCACTCATTGGAGGTTTCTCCCTTCTGACTCATGTCTCTTTATCTTTCTGTCTCTACTGATAAAGCAACAAGGCCGGTGATATTTATAATCTGTCACCAAAACACTTCTGATGTCTTTAACAACTCCGTGTGGGAACACCGAACGCAATCCATCTCGCTGTTGGCTGGTCGTTTCATACTCTGCTCCCCTGTAAAAACCGTCAGAAGGCCGACCAGTGAGACTGATCAGGACCATATTGATTTGATTCACTATAATTCATTGGCCCGAGCGTTCCTGCGTGGTAGCTTTATGTGCCAGTAAAGCTGCATTGAGAATTCAGCCTGAGTTTCCCCAGCCTGAATTTGTCAAAAAAAAAAATACAAACAAGGGGGAGGACTGGCAGCAAAAATACAAAAACACTGATTTTCTTCCCATCTTCACACACAGACTACAAACGGCATACAATAGTTCAATGCCTGTAAAACCTTTTTGGTTCTTTACAACACTGTTTTTGAAAAATTGCCTATGCACCGCTGCTTCTTGAGGAGAGAGACAGCAAATGTGATTTCGACACGGCTTTAGGTTAAGTCAGCCCAACAAAAATAGATGTTTAGCTTGGGATCACTTACAATCCAAAAAAACCCGGCGTGAGATCTGCGAGGCAGAATAGAGTGTGTACCTTACTAATAGGTTTTTGCCCCCTGAGCCCAGTCTGTGTGTATCTATAGAGTTTGCCCTCTGTAGTGGTGAAAGAAGCATTCACATCCTTTGCTTAAGCAAAAGTACCAATGCATCAATTTGAGTAAAAGCCCTGCCTTGAAATTCCCAGTAAATGTACAGAAGTATTATCAGCATAATGTTCTTAAAATATGCAGAAAAATGGCTTTATATAATATACAGTTGCATGGCGAGCCCCTCCAGAAGGTCACAAGATAAATCTGAGGGGTTGTGATCGTGAATGTATTTGTCGGGATATGATACATTTTTTTTTTATTATTTGGAAATATTATATCATTGCACCTATTTGGACCACGGACAGTTATTTAATGAAACAATCTGATACGTTTATAGGGAAAATGTCTTCATGGTTGAACTGCTAACAACTCTGAAACTGTAAAAAGGGCCCAAAACTGAGTCTGTCTGTCCGTTGGTTGGTTCGTCCTCCATATGTTTCCCCCAGGATGACCTTTGGTGATCCCTTGACATTCTTTCTAGCGCCCCCCATCTCATGTTTTGTCCAATACTTTGGTTTATGACCAAAATACCTGCAAAGTCCCATTTGCAGTCACATCAGCCTCTGATGTACTCTGCGTTTACAGCTAATCTTCAAATGTTGGAATGCTAATGTGCTGAACCAAGTTGATGAACATGATGAACATTATACCTACATACCATTAGCATGTACAGCACCTCTGTGCCGACATACAGGCTCGTATGTCTTTAGCGTGGCTGTAGACTTCTAATAATGTTTTGAAAAAACTGCTAAATGCAAATGAAACCATCTGAGAAGTTTCGATGATAACTCACTCTTTGGTGAAGCTGATAATAAAGGGTCACAACTCACCATATCTCATATATCCCATCCGCTAATGGAGGCTTGTACTGCAGACAGCCACCAGGGGGGCGATGAATAGGTTTTGACTTCACTTTTGGGGAGCGGTCATCTTCTTCTTACAGTCTATGATATAAAATATGATGAAATGTTAAATACTAGAGTAAAGTACAAGTAGCTCCAAATTACGTATAGTACTTGAGTAAATGCACTTAGTAACGTTCCACCACTGGTTCTCTCTACTTTTCTTTTCTTTCTAGTCCTCCTCTCTGCCAATGTGCTGGCTCAGAACCAGATAGTGTTCCAGTTCCAGACCGACCCGGTGCTGGTTCGAACCGGTGCTGAGATCGTGTTCACGGTGCTGACAGTGTCCCCGGTTTTTTCCATGACATGGCAGTACCAAGGAGGAGTCACTGTGGGTCAGTGGTCCAACGGGATCCCAGCGATTAACTCGGGGACCAAGTTCGAGGACAGGACCACCATCACCGCCACCCAGCTCCGGATCGTAGGCGCCCAGCTCCAAGATGTGGGGAACTTCGCGGTGGAGGTGACCCCCACCGGTACAGCCCTGGTCTCTAACTCCAAATCGATACAGCTGAGGGTGTTTGGTAAGAGATAAAGAAGTGTGCCTGTGAGTGAATTTAAGAGAGGAGAAGAAGAGGCGAAGGGAAAGGTGGTGGGGTGGGGGGGTGAAGTGTGCGGTAGAGGATGGTTTTGAGGGAAACGATAATGTTAAGGAGGAACAGACGGGAGTAAAGGGAGAAGAGGGAGGATTTGGGGAGTAAGAGAATTAGTCTGGGAGGTATAATGAAATTAGTGACCCATAGAAGGCGAGGTAAAATTAATGAAAGAGGAGGAGGAGGGGATGAAGCTAGTGGCTCAGGGCTTTATGCTAATAAAAGACATTTGATATGCAGCGCTCATGCTCTTAGATGTTTGATATTGTAGCCGTCTAAATATGTGGCGTTACATTTACATACAGTAGCGGTATTTGCATTAATTTACATTCAGTACTGTAATGAAGCCTGAACATTCTCTTTTTATTTTCAGTCATCAGCCCACACTGGAGGGATGACGTCACAGTCTTTCTCATTCCTCTTACCGCCAGCGCTCGTAGGGTGTCAGGGTGACTAAATTGTTAGAAGCACTAGTCCGTAATTGCTGAAAGGTCACATCCCCCCCCAAACTCACAGCAGCTAGTTCATGTCATGCCACATCCGCGTCCTTGAGCACGACTCCCAACCACCTACTCACTCGTAATTTGTACGAGTGAAATCCTAAAGTATAAAATGCTTCTGCTGAGTCACAGGCAGGCAAAAATGCAAGTGATTAGAGCTATTTGGTAGCCGCTCGGGTGTTTTCTGTTTGTTTTTGCTGTTGCTGCTGCGGTTCTCTCTTAGTCACAGCCTTCCACGTCTGCACGCCCCCCCCCCCCCTCTTCTCCCTCTCCAATTATTTAACTTAGGCTGCCCGCCAAGAGGCATCTCGGCTACCACTCGCACCGTCTGCCCCCTTATGCGCCATCTGTGCCTCTATCTGAATCCTGTCCCTTCTCAGCTCTCACTTTCTTTGATTACAACAAATGATCCTCAACAGAAACATAAAGCTGCCCTCTATTGTTCTGTCACTCCAACTTCTGAAATGAGCTCTCTCATAGTCTCTGTACCTACAGTAATGGTGCCCTTTTTTAGAAAACCTTATCTGGGCAATTCTCCTTTTGCAGCTCTTCGGTAAAACCTTCTTTTATTCTCCCTGTAGATACAGTGGCTGGGGTCAGTCTGGTGGTCCCCTCATTGGCGGTAGAGGCGAGAAATGTGTCTCTGAGTTGTACGTGGACTGCTGGGACGGATATTACCGTCCAGTGGGGCAAAGGAGGCGCAACCATCCTCGCCGACGCCAGGATCACCATCTCAGCTGGCTCTCTGGTCATCAACCCAGCCAGGCGGGGGGATGCCGGGGAGTACACGTGTACCGTCAGCAACCTTGTCAGCGCCCAAACTGCCACAAAGAGCCTCACTGTTTACTGTGAGTTTGCACCGATCGAGACGAGTGGCAGCTAATCTGCTGTAGCCACTGCAAACAACAGTAGCTTATCTACTCTATCTACATTGCACTGCTCACAGTGTCCTGGATTGCATAGGACGTTCTTCCATACGCTTGTCGTGCTGCTTCCAGCTTTGTCTTGATCACGGCATTAAAATTCTGATGTGACAGTCTCACACTAATATCCCAACACACCCAATCACCCCAACAGCATACTTAAGTGGCTCCCAGGCAGCAAGCCCCGGGTTTGAAAAGTGAAGCCAATAAGGAAAGTGCCTTAAACTTGGATTCTTGCTAATGGCCATCAGGGAGCGGCGACTCCTCTGGTTGCAAAGAGAAGTCTGATTGTTTAGAAGTCTAAGAGAAAATGTTCCTACTTATCGCTTAATTTATTACCCCTGTAAACATGAGTTTATGGTTTCAAGTCTTCTTCAATGCAGCATGATGTTCATTTAGAAAATAATGGTCCCCTTAAGGGTAAAATAGACGATAAAGCAGGCCAGTGCAACTAAATTCTTTCTTAATTGCTCAGTCTATGAATTATGAGAGAATAGTGACGGAAGAAGCTAAGATGGCACGTTTAAAGAAACCTGACTCTGTCCAAAGCTCATTATTTATCACGTTAATTCTCGTTTGTTTTATCCGAACAAAAGCTGAAATGTAAAACCTTCAAGTTGCATAATTCCCAAAATGTCCAGTTATTCCCTTTTTTGTAAAACTCTCTTCATTGCCTCGTATGGCTTGAAATACAAATGTTAGCACAAAACGGATAGCACTGGTTGTCAATTGTAGACTCACTAACACGGAACAGAGTTGAACAGCAGGCTGCAGTAATGTATCCGGGTGTGTCTCCTCACTCTCCACTGTAAATATGACTTGTTGAGCCACATTGTTTATTCAAGAGGGGGCAGCCATTGGGATTTTAGCTTTGAAAATCCAACAAGAAAGTGCACAGCTCCTTCATTAGCTCAGTAACACGCTGACCGGATCCAGGAGGCCTCATTAAAAAACACTTTACCCAGACGAGGTGACTTAAACCCATAATTGACAAAATGATAAACCCATAAGCAGAATATATCGTCGAGTTAGCTTTTTTTTCTTCGGGAACACAGATTTTCCTGCTTGTACTTTTTGAACCAAACGTTTTTGATGCTGATAACGATGTCCTCCACAACATAACAGATGGCCCTGACACCCCAGTGCTGACCAAGGACTCCCCGAAAGAGTGTGTCGGCGGAGGGGATGTGTTGGTGGGACAGCTTGTGCGTCTCACCTGCTTGTCTGACTCTCTGCCCCCTGCCCTCTTCTCATGGCAACGTGACGGTCAGGCGGTTGCCACCGGCCAGCCGGACAGCGGGGTGCTCAGCCTTCAGACCTTCTCGACGGATGAGAGCGGACGCTACGTCTGCACGGCCAGAAACGGCCTCACCGGTGCCACGTCGCAGCAAGGGACAGACTTGGCAGTCGTAGGTGAGTTATGGTGCACGCTGACCTCTCTGTGACTGATGATAATGGCGGTTGGTTTTGGACTCTGTTCCCGGATCTGTCTTCACGACAGGAGAGAGAGAGAGACAGAAAGTATCCTGGAGATTGATCTGGCGAGAATGTGGTCAAAGTCATTCAGTGACTTTCACACACACACATGCTCTCCTCCGTTTATTTTCATTTCTTTGTCTCTCTCGCTGCTATTGTTTTAGGAATCTTCCCCTCCTCTCCTCTCTCGTTTTTTTTTCTTTTCGTCCTCTTGTCTGTCTGGGCTCCAGACTCATTATCTTTATTAATTCTCCCCCTTTGACACCATTCTTTTTATTCCAGCCACATGTCTGAATGTAGGGGAAGTGGTGGGGATTGTGATTGGCTGTTTGCTGCTGATCCTAATCATCGTGCTCCTCATCGTGCTCATTGTCTTCCTCATGCGAAGGAGGCGGGGTAAGTGTGTGTGTGTGTGTGTGTGTGTGTGCGATCATGGACATTTTGTTTGTCCATTATTTTATTGTATACCACGCTGAATCAAACACTTTGTTAAAGACTTTTTGATGTTCTCTATTTCCATTTATACGTAACAAAATAGCTCAGCCATGTTTTATTGCACCACGGTGATTTCTTTTTGTTATTTCTATTATTACAGCACAACAGAGACAAAGTGATACTGCCGAGCTTGTGCAGAAGACCAACCCAAATCCCAGGCCTATAGTAAGCCACAGTAAAGTTTACATATGATTCACCATTGATTTTGACTTTATCTTGTCCATGTGATGGTGCTGAAGGGCTTTTCCCAAATTAACCTTCTCATTCCATCTTTCTTGTGCTGTCTCTGCTTTCCCTCCCCGTCATTTTTCATCTGCTCCCATTAAGCCTCCAGATCCACTACCTAATGGTGCAAGGGATTTGGGCCAAGGTCCCCACCCCCCCCTCTATCACTTGAACACGCACGCCCACCACCCTGACCGCTTGTACACAGCCCCGCGTGAAACTCGTGGCAACCCACAGACGCTGCCGCTGAACGGGCTTCTTAACTCCGACACACACCAACACAATGGTCGCACCCACACAAATGGACTCCTACACAATGCCTCTCAGAACGCCAATTCATACCCACACAATGGCATTGACAACCGGGCTTTCACACACACCGATGCTCCGAATGTAAACACACTCCCGAACACACAGCAACAAAATCCCAACATTGTCATACAGACTGGCACTAACCAGGGCGGCGCCCAGCCGCCGGCGGTCCATGTCAGCCTTAACACTCCCCAGCAAAACAACAATGCACAAATACCCACCATTCATGTCAACCTTACCTCATACCCAAACACTAGTCAACAGACGCAGGGAGACAACTCATTTCCGCTTACCAATACAACCAATAACGCTTCACAAACCCAACAAAACGTGACACATACGGGGCAATCAAATCCCAGAATGCAAAGTGGGCAGTCCTATCCTAGTGCCATAGAAGCCGGTCACCAAGATCAGCCTGGACTAGTCCCGACTGGATACACGCATTATAACGGTAATAACGCTCCTCCGCGAAATGCCAACACGCAGACGTACCAGCAGGAGCCAGAGTCTCATCGCCGGTCCGATAGAAACTCTTGGGATCTCCTCAGAGGGACACCAGCGTACACTCCTCAGCGAAACGCCAACACAGAGACCTACCAGCAGGAGCCGGAGCCTCATCGGCCGTCCAATAGAAACTCATGGGATCTTCTCAGAGGGACACCAGCGTATCCCAGCGGCACGCTTCAAAGAGGACAGACATCACCCGAGTACACTTCTGACTATACAGACTACACTACCCATCCTCCCATACAAGAGGAAAGAACGCCAAACCGATCCCAGCCCCGACCTCAGAGCCAAACCACTTCCCGGAGCAGAGCTGCACCCAGACAAGATGCACCGTCAGCGGACAGACGGACACGGAGCCGTTCAGCTGATCTTCAAGGCCCAAACGTTCGCAGTGTAACACAGCTTGAGGATGAACACCCCACACAGAGAAGTGGCCACACACAAAGGAAGGGCGCTCAGCGAGACATCAGAGGTTCGCCTGGTAGCCAGATCGCCCCCAGGCAGGAAGCCCCACACAACAATAACCCCCAGGCACTGCCTCTCATAAGCCAGCAGGCCTCTGTAGGCCGCTCTGCCCTGCCACAAGGACCGATGACACAACAGGGACCGACTGCACCGCGGGGTGCAGATTCAAGAGCTTTGGCTGATCCTAATCACCTTCCACAGGCAGACATGGCCCAGCAACCGAGAGCCGTGCAGATCCAAACACCACCACAAGGCCCGGGCAGACATACACATCCGGTCGCAAATGGTGCCAATCAGCCTCGCCAAGGAGGCACCGCTCCAGTCCCACACTCCTCGGCCCAGCATAATCCCAGTAACCTAACCCAGGCTGCACTTACAGCCCACACTGAGAAGGCTCAAACATTTCGGAATCGCAAACAACAGACCCAGGCTGCTCTGCTTCATCCCGGACCACAGGCACGTGTTCCTGCTGCTGCTGCTGCTGCGGCTCAGCACGCGCCGATTCCTCCCCCTGTTATCCCCCTCGCACAGTTCCAGACCCTCCCCAAGAAGCAGCACAAATCCCCAACTAGAGGTCCTCAGCCCCCCAGACCTCCTGTTAACATACCGGTTCAACAGCGGCCCACCAACCACCACCACCACCATCCTGGAAATGGCGGACAAAGGCATGCCCCTGCCCATGGCCACAGGCACCCCTCCCACTTCACCCAGCCACAGCAGGTGAGTGAGACACAGCGTAGTGTTTTGAAACTGCAGCCCACCAGTAGCCATATGTTTATTGATATTACAGATTTCTAGCACACGGTTCTCTCCCAGATGTGCACTTAAGGCTTCATGTGTATCATTATGCGTGTGTGTCGGACCGTCTCTACCTGCACTGTCACCTCCACAGTTTATGCTTTTGTCAGCAGTGTGAGTTTCTTGAGGACTGCTTGACGGCACTTGTAAATGGATGTTGCATTTTGTCTTCTTGCTGTCATAAAAATGTATTTAGTCTTGAGTGTTTGACACTGTGGCATTTTTTATTTTTTTTAAAGTAGCATTGTGTGTCGGAGGTTCTGCCTCTTCTTCTGCGTGACATGTTGGCAATGAAGGGCTTGTTGTGTCTTTCCAGCATCAGAGTCCCAGAGGGAGACCAAGATGATGACAGACGTCAGCAGACTACACTCTACAACTGTCTCACATGCATCTACTGACACAAACCAACAGCTGACAGACGTGATCCAATGTACCACCGAGCAAGACTGACTGCACAAGGTTCCGCTCTCCGAAACGCTGCCACACACTGGTATCTCAGTCATACAGTCTGTTCTTTTTTTAATGAAGGAAATGAACATGTCTCCTATGGGGATGATAAAAATCTAACCTTTTTGGAATAGAATCTTACTGTTCTAGAAATGACAAATTATCTCAAGGAAGGAGGCCAAATGTGCATAATTAAATAAGTTACATGATGATACTGGAGGATGTTTCAAAGAAATGCTCCCCCGTCAACAACCACTCTCTCCAAACACACACACTAGACCCACATGTATTGTACTATTTTGTATTCTGAAGCCCTGGTCATGCATCAGACTTTGCCTGAGAGCCTGCTCAGAGTAGACAAGTTCAGTGATCCATAGCTCTAGACCAAGCTCGCCTCCCATCATCCATTCATCATCAAAACTTAACAACACTACCGTGACAAAATGCACTCGAGGTGAATATGTGCGTTTCATGTGTTAGTGACAGGCGGTAAGTGAGAAGGGAATTGGCCCCTGGGTGACGGTGACAATTATAGAGGAAGAAATTAGACATAGTGGTGGTCTTTGATGTACATGGAACTATTTATTTTGCGCCTTGTGTTTACAGATGCCTCTTATGACACTTCTGAATTAAGCAGATTCGCCTCAGTGGCGCTCAGAAGTAATGCTCAGCTAACTATGAAGGGGTATCCCACAAATGGATGGGCGCTTATTAATTAAATGCTTTAAATGACTTGGGGCGGGGGGGGGGGGAAATAATCACACCCTTGCATGAATGAGGTCAGCACAAAGACTTGAGCTGCCACGCTTTCTGCTGAAAAAGGACAATGTAACAATGTTCCGTCTGCACTGGGTCATGGACAGCACATTTTATACAATGGGATGCCGTTATTACTTTTACAGATTATGTATTTATTGATTTATAATGTTTGTGCTTTATTTTGTCTTGCACCAATTGATGTCAATGCCATTGTTATTGAATAAATGTTCATTTCATATGGAATTTCATGGATGAAACTGGTTATATTCTGTATGTTTATTATTGTCAACAAATCCTGAATGAACTGATCCTACAAACAAGTGACGCATATCTCGTTCCTCTGTGCCATAGAGCGCAATTGTTGTCCAATAAAAACACATCAGTGAGCTACACATTTTTGCTCTACAGTGTCCAGCTGTTGCAGGAAATTACTTGGCCTTTTATGAAAACGAAACTATTCATTTGCAGCCTGTTTTTTTTCTCAAGATTTATATCTTCGCAATAAATGTGCCGAGAACCACAAGCGGAGAACGGATGTCAAACGTATACGCATTGTTTTTAAAAAAAGCTATATAATTTTGTGGAACTTGACAATAATGCCTCATCCTTTAAATCAAAAGACATAAACTGAACATCCAAATTTGAAAAACCGACATGAACAAATACGCAGCACATCTGGCGGATCCAACCAAACATCTGGAGCCTGAGATTTACTTTACTGCCTTGAAAAATGGTGCTGTTTTTCAGAGAAGGAATGCTTGTATGTAGTTAATACAGATGTTGAATATTCATGTGAGAAGCTGCAAGCACTGGTAGTTCAGTGTCTTTGCTCCTCAGGAAAGGATTTGTACAGAATTGTTCCAAAATCATCATCATTTTCTCAATAATAATACAGTTTTTTGTAGAACTTGGTTGAAGTCTACTGCTCAAACTGTTAACTCAAATTTGGCGCATTGTTATATTTCCACCACAGTTGAAGTCGCTTGTCTAGACTATTCACAGCACAATGCACAATCATCACTTTACTTTACTAGCACATTCTCCCAAACATGAGGATCTTTTGATTTTCAGTACAAAATGCCTCCTTGTGCATGATGACAGTAAAACATCTATTTATTCTGGTGCTCCTCTGAATCACAGAGCTGTTTGCAGTCTGAGCATATTTCTGCTCACTGTGTCTATAGTGCTAATTATGCATGGTGCCTGTGTACACCGAGCGCTGTTGTTGATTCTCCTCAGATGAATCTGTTCCTCTGGCTTGTTGTGGAGGTGCAGAGCGTGTGTTTGGATCACAGCTTCATCAGTCTCCCAATCCCCTGCTCCCACTTGTGCGTCACCTCTGATGAACAGTCCTGCTGCTCACTATTGGAGACACTTCACGGTAGTCTAGCACCGTAATGAGTGGAGATGGAGTGCATTTGAGAACCTGGTGCTAGAAAAGGTTGAGGCATTGCCGACACCGGCTCCAGATGAAAGCTGTGATTTATGAAAAGTTTGGAGCAGTTTTACAAATACTGTTCCTGCCGTCTTTGAAGTGAAGTGTGTTGTTTGTGCCTTAAACAACTGGATTTACAAGACCCTGTGTCGTCTTAAAACGCACGACACTAAACCTCAAACCCTGATGTGGCCTCCTTTCCTGGGCCCAATTTGCATGCAAATCTGCTGGTGTTGTTTTATTACACTGATATGCCGTGATTTACTGTGACTGCCGCAAGTAATTGTAATTGTTTACGCATCCCTTTGGAAGCATAAATTAAAGGCAAACATAACTCAAGTGCGCTGTGTGCAAATAGGCATTTTTTTTTTAACTATTGATGAATGCTCGTTTTTTGGTGTGTGTCAAACTGCAGCAGCAGAGAGCTTTCCTGCCTCAAGTGTGTGTGTTGATTTTACTCTGGAGACTATTTGCACAGGAAAACTTAATACAACAAGATGGGCAATACAATCTGAATCCAATTTTAATTTAAATTCAGTCCAGCTCAGCAGGCACACATATTTTTTGTAGATTTGATGGCATTTTGTACTTTATAATAACATAGGAGGTTCTATAAGGCCCAGACGGAATTAAGTCGAATTAGTGAATCCCCTCATGTGAACAAAAAAGTCATGATGACGCCTTTATTTTTGTTCACTGCAGTGATTATTCTCTACCACCACAATAGTCCTCAGAAGTGCACATCATCATTGAAGTGAGCGGGTTAGTCCTTTTGATATCCATGTGCCCATCCCTGTCAAAGTGTCCTTGAGCGAGACACTGAACGGCTGCATCTGTGCACTGACCCCCCCCCCCCCCCCCCCCCTTTAGTGAAATGCCACATGAGTCTCAGAGGAATATGAAATGAAACAAATTCATGATTAAACTTTACACACCAGGGCAGCTGAACAAAAAGACCCAGCATGTTCCGAGTGTGACAGCATGACCCTGGAGTTTATAGCTTCAGTCTGGGCCACAGCCATCTATCCAGTCAAGATGTCCTTGAGCAGGACAGTGAATCCCCAACAGTTCACTGACTGTAAATCGCTCTAGATGGGAGTGTTAAAAATGTAAATCACACAAACGGCACTGTGGCAGCCAAGGGACTCCATGCCTTGTCATCCCACAAGGGGGAGCCATGAGAGAGGATCTTTTGAGGTTATCTGTTGATCACTTTCCACCCTTTTTTTTTTATCCTCAAGGCCTTCACCATCTGTGCAACTTTGATGCTGACTGCTGAAATTAAAATACAAGCCATAGGCAAAGCTATTCCTGTCTTTAGTCCGGCACACAAAAAAGCAAAAGCAAAAAAATGATTACAGTCGTGTGCAGCAACAAGGAAATCCTCAGTTGTCATTTGGCTTGTTATGCTTAAAGGTGAACTGTTGCCTTCAGGGATGCATATCAAACACAAGAACTTCAAAGAGTTTTGTGTCTTATCGTAATCTTTTGTCGAGTGTATCATGTCGTGTTTCATATTGTCACCATGCTTTCTCTTTTGAATAAAGACGGGGCTTATTTACTGATACTTCTCAGTAAAACAAACTGAAGAGTTCTTGTCGAAATGCAGCGCTTTTAAAGCCTTTGAAATAGATCTTTTGATATCCTCTGTGGCTTTAAAATACAATAACTTGTCCTAGATAGCATTGTAGTTTTAGATACACATTCATATTTACAGATGTTTTCCCTTGTTGTAAAGCCGATGTTTAAAGGAATGATGCTGAAAATGACACCAAGCATAGTTACACCCATGACACCAAACCACTAAACACTGTTTTAACGGAAACACAGAGCCTCAGTTTAGACTGAAACCACAGACGAAAAGCGGAAAGAAGATGCACAGAGCACAGAAGCCTTCTGTTAGGAAGTTCAAAGAAACGGCACTTTCTTCGAATTGCAGCGCAGATAGTTCTTCTCATAATTAAGCCATGTGTTGCAGCAAAAAAAATAAAAAATCCAAAGTCAGCAGAAGGAAAGAAAGATGATCGTACAAAACAGAGCAGATGCACGAGTCACTTTATGTGAGCCAAGAACATAAAGGAAAGCATCTCAGTTACTTGCAGTTAGAGGAGGCGTGATTAACAAAATGGAGTTAATGGCTTTTGCACAAGCTTTCTGTTTATATATTCCATTTTAATGCGTTTTGATCCACTTTCTGTGCTATACGCTCTTACGAAGGCTTAACATAAGAGAGATTAGTGTTGGTCACAGCAGACCAATTGAGACAGTAGCAGCAAAACCAGTGTATTGATTTGAGCAACAGTGTTCTCTATTGCTGACATTTTTATTTTTTTTCATTTGTAAAAAGAAGAACGTGTTATTTCTTCCGTCAAAAGTAACATAGTTCTGTGTGCAGCGCTCGCACAGCACACTCCAGTAATTGCGGCGCCTTGTTCAGACTACACCGAACACTGCTACAGGCCATGTAACCAACCCACACACCTCGAAGTAAACAGGAGGTTCAAACATCCCAACAAACCAACAGAGATCAGCGTATGAATCCAGAGGGAGAACCGCAGCGTGTGAACAGGACAGACGGCTCAGCTGAGTGTGTTTGTGTCTACTGTAAGTTGTGCAGATTAATAGTGGAGGGGATGAAGAAAAAGGGAAAAGTTGCCTTTATCTACCCATCCCTCTTCTGTCATGCGGAGTAATGGTGCTGTATGTGGCAATAAGAGGCGGATCAAACAAGCATTTATGTCCTACCTGCCATGCCTGAAGTGTAGACCCATATACTCTTTGTATCATAAGTCTGTGGCACTTTAAATACCCTGCAGGATAGAGGCTAAACTCTGCTTTTAGCTTGACTTATGTTTACACAACACTGGGTGGATGGATTTCAGTCCTCGACTGCTTTATGCCACTGGCCTACTTTCTTGAGACCGTAAAGCAGAGCACACGCAATCAGAAATACTCATAACAAAGGTATATACAGTGTGTGTAACTGAAGGCAGGTTTATATCTGAACCACCGTGTAACTGCACCAATATCTGCACAGCTGCTCTGCAAGCTCACATGCTGCAGAGTAGCCTCCTATAAACTATAGAGTCCGCTTAACAGTAATGATGTGCTCTTCCTTGCACGGTGTGCACTTTCAGCCATCACCCCATGCCAATACAGATACCAGTAACCTATTGTCAGCCGATAGCATTGGTCAGGCTCTTGTGGACATCCCTGCATCCTCAACTATGTGAATGAATGTGTGTTATTTGATATGGATGTGTTGCCCTACTTATTTGGGCTCAGCAGCTCAGTCTGACTACTTTTTAAAAATTCTAAATATATCTTTTTACACCCACGGGGAGGAATGGAGAATGGATGTGAGTGACAGATTTGCCAACGGTAATTAATTTATCTGAGCTTTAGCGACTCATTTAACACTTCTGATCGCAGTATCTTGTCAAGTCAAATTTATTTGCATTGGTTTCAGTCACAGTTGTAGTTTAAAAAGAACATTAGGGGTTTAAAACAGTGACAGCACACACACACACACACGCGCACACACACACTAAATATATGTTCAGAATAATATGCTGTGCCATAAAACATTAAATATGATTCCGGCAGTGTCATACTGTGCAGTCAATTATTCATTTACTGTCTATACATCATTACAGATGCTTCGAGGGAGAAGTCCTGGTTTTCACATATTCATTAATAAACATTGAAATTACCCTTCATCTGCCTACATCTAAATTATAGTGTTTTAAACCATTTATACAATGCTATATAAAATGCAATATGAATGCTAAATAGGGAGGTTGAAATAAAGTGTTACCGATGGCTTGCTTCAGAACTGCTTGTTGGGTGAATAGTCTATACTGAAACCCCCTCCCCCTGCACCTTTTCGTCAGATTGGAGCATTTGTGTGGAATAATGTCTTTAATTTCACGAAAACTGATAATCTAAGATTCACACCCGCTTCTCTTCTGGTCAGCTGTGTGGAGGTGAGAAAGGAACAGAGGGCGTCACTATGGATGCCTTCCAGGAGAGACATAAACAGGATACGATAAACGTCTCCCTCCTCTACTACTACTACTACTACTACTACTGCTGCTACTCGTATAAACACGTCATCCAAAGTAGTATTGATCAAACATAACCGGACCCGTGCAGAGAGCGACGCAGGAAGATTTAATGTTGATTCCAAAACGCAACAGAAACCAAACGGACATGATGTGAATCGTGGGGCTGTCGTTTTAAGGATCGTCGACGTTGATCGTTGATGTAGACATTAAAGGTCGTCATGAGGACATCGGATATATGGACATTGATGGCATCTCTGTCTACTGTAAACCACTGCTGCTTGCTCCAAAAATGCACAATAAGACGGTTCTGAGCTCGAGCTTTGATGGAAGGGGGGGGGGGGGGGGGGGCGGCTGATCTGTAACTTCATCTGAAAGCTGAAAAGTTTCATTTTTGAGAATCTATTTATTGCTTTAGTCGTATACACAAAAACAACCAAACCTGTGTTCTTTTTAATTTCATTTGTAACAAGGCTAATTAGTTTATTTCCAGAAGTCATTTCCTGACATCACTTTAGGCTCTGCTAAACCGTGATGGGCTTTTGTCATCATCTCTGGCGTTTAAAACCAAATGATTAATCCTGAAACTATAATTGATAATCAAAACAGATTGGTTGCAGACCTGTGAGTACCAACATGTTCCTGCTTATTTTTTTTTTTTGCGTGACCTTATGTTGCAAAATGTGGCCCAGAAAGCCCTGGAATGTCTCTGGCCTTCAAAAATGCCACTGTTGTGCCACGTGACCTCGTGTTCCAGCAAGCCTCCAGGGGAGTTAACGGTGACATTTACAAAATGTTTTTGGCAGGGCTCACTTATATAGAATTGCTCACTATCATATATATTTAAACAGCTTTTGATAAGGAAAATATCTTCAAAAGGACGTTGAAGGTCTTTAGGAAATTACATTTTTGCTAACCTTAAAAAAAAGTCTTTCTATCAGCCTGACTAAACAAAAGCTCTTCAAAGGAGCACTGTGATTTACATTATTTAGTATTATTCTTTCCATTCTGCACTGGCAAAGATTTAAAAGATGATATATAGAGCCCTAAAAGCCGGAATCTTTATTATACACTATTCCTTAACAGTTTAAATTATTCATGCATTTTGAGTTTCCATGTAGATACTTTAGAAGTCGTCACTACACCGATTGCTGCTCTAATCTATGTATTGATATTAGTATCTCTGAAAAACACATTTTCCTCAATCAGCTATGAGCATCTGGGTCCTGCAAGTACTCACCACTTTCTGTTTGTCGGAAAACAGATTAAGATTTCTGCATTTGTGTTTTTGTCAGCGCTCTTCTCGCAAATTTCCAGTTGGGTGGAGCTCTGTTGAGAAAGAGCCGATGTCACATAATCCGTGTTCCAATCAGAATTTAGAAACATATTGTAAGAGTGCAGTGAGGTTCTAAGTGCAGTAACTGACAGGAGACTGGTGGTGAGCTGTTTCAGGAGTTTAGTTTTCTTGCAGAACTTGAGCTAAACTTCTAGAAGTGTCTGGTACTGACACGTGTATGACAATCCAAGATTCAGCAAGCAGATACTACTAACAGGAAGTATATTCTATATATATATATATATATAGTTTCATTTTCAAGAAAATGAATGCTTGTACAGCTCAATCAGACCACCAAGCTTAATCCTGACAAACACAAGATGATAGTCTATACAAGCATTTGGTTTGAGGCGATCATCAGTAAGACACGCATTAAACTAAAGAACTATGTTTCTCTCCCCTTTGACCTTTTGAATGTATTTTTATGTCTTAATGTAATAAGAAATAAAAGTAATTTCTAGTAAGAAAGGGAATAAGGAAGAGCAGTTATTGGTATAAGAGATACGTATTTTTTGTGTTAGCGTGAAGTCATCAGCGGCTGACTTCTCATCTAAATGCTCTCAAATGTTACCAAATGTTCCCCACGGCGATCATTACAATTTAATCTTACCTGAACACGGCAGCTCAGTTGCTTCCCCGCTCCTTTTTTTTTTTACGCTGCAAGGATATTAAAGAGGTGTATTCTGTACATCTATTGGGCAATTTCACACTCTAATCAGAAGAGCCGGGACTTTCAAGTTTCATCGACCTCCAAGAATGAGCGTGATGCCGCCGTCTCGCGGCTCCAGTCCAATCCTTCCTTTTATCTCGCCAATCACCCAATGTTTGACAAAACCATTGATTCAACTCTCTTTTTGCTCCCATAATGAGATGCATTTTAAGTGCTATTCTTTTTGATCTTTCAAGATATTATCATCTAAGCTTCTGGTCTGAGGATCAGCAAGCTTCTCAGCATCAGTTCAGTGTATTTATCGCTCTCTGCAGTTGTTCAATGAACTAAATTCTATTGGCTCTGAACTGATTAAAAGCAGTTTGTATTAAAGACCTTGAACCATCAGTGATTAATTGAGTTATTAATTAAGTTTTGCCTGAAAGTCAGAACTATATTGGTCATCAAGGATGTTTGGGTTGTAAATAATAAGAGGAGAAATAATGGAGGCCGCTTTTCAAATAAAGGCAACATAATAGATTGTCGGCGCAGAGAACAGCTCAACAAGCTCTGTAAACAATCAACAAGCTGTTTCCTGTCGTGCATATTCATCATTTTCAGGCTCATAATAAAGGGCTGATGACTCGAGAGCATTATTGCTTAGGAACCTCAAACATTAACGCTGTGCTGATCTCTGGACACTTTTCAAAGCACGTCCATGCATCCATCAGCTTCGATATCAGCGGTGCTTTTACAACCACTTTGTGACTTCCCAGCAACACCAGATAACCCAATAAAGGCCCACGACTTGGATCCATTGTACAGCTGTGTGACTTGGCCTTGTTCCCAGAAAGGGGAGAAGTTTGAAAAATCTTCACATTGATCATAAGCTTTGGCGTAAAAGTAATCTTGGGTTTCCGTGTTTACAAGACTCACACAAAGCCGGGTATCACCACATGTTGTTGGCTGAAATAATAATTGCACATGCTGGCAATGAGAGTAGACTGCACAGCACTTTGAAATGAGACTACACAATAGTTTCCTTTTGATATTTCTCTTTTTAAAAGGAATTGATGTGATGATTATAAAACTGATTAGTTGGTATGGGCGGGGAGCCAGGGGCTGGAAATCTACTTTGCCTCCATGGCTTTCACAGTGCCATCTATTTTTCTCTCAGACTTCTGTCCTAATACAGTTGTTCTTTGGACTCAGGTCAGACTTGATAAGGCTGCCAGCCAAATGTACAAGATTATCTTTTCAACATAGCGGGCTTTATTTTATGAATGTGTCACTGGGAATAAAATGAGTCCAGCTACTGTATATTGGAAGCAAAGTCACTCTTCAAATGACAATATGGTGGCTTAAGAGCCACTGAACTGCATTCTGTCAGGAAGGGAGACTTATATTGTTATTTTTTTTTTCCTCCTCTGCCATAAATATAAGGAAGCTTATAGGTTCATGCTCTGGGTATTAACAGAGGGATTAGCAAGGAGGCTCACGTCTGTGAAGCACAGAGCCACAATCTCTTCATTGTTGAGATATCTACTTGAGGTAACACAATTAACTATTTATTTCAAATGCACTGGGGTCTTAAAGAGGCAAAGATGGAAGTGGATTTCAGTGGCAGTCATGTGTTGCATCTGACCTGTTGTAGCTGTGCTCACAGTCCTGTGTGAGACAACGGTTAGTCTCCTCGGAGGCTGAACCGAAACAAATTTGCTGATAAGAGTCTGCTGAGTCTGTCGATGTAAGATGCTGTTCTGAAAATGGACAAATCGGCTGTGTGAGGTAGCAAGTCTAGCTGTTTCTATTGTGTTCATTAAAGTGGAAATAGTGCAACGTATTATAGTTGATATCAACGACATATTAAAAATGTATAAAGCCCATTAGGCCTCAGATAAATGGAATGCTATGGGAGGCCAGCAAGTTAAATATTCTGTATAACCAGTGGTGTACCTAAGTAGTACTGTACAAATGTAATTGTACTTCCTCTTATTAAGTATTATGCTGCTTTATATTTTGTTCTCCACAACAATTCAGCAGGGCATGTTACTTTTCAGATTAATTTGTAAGATTCTCATATATTTTTTATGTTAAATCTTAAAGAGTAAACTGCTGGTTTCCAACCCCTTATAAACAAAGCAGGCCCCAGTTGAGCCCCTTATCATGTTTCAAATATCTATAATGTATTACCAATGCCACAAGTAAGAGACATTTCCCCTGTCAAAATGTGTGCAGCAGGACTTTTTGATGTTGTTGTTGTTGTTGTTGTTCCTTTCCCATTAACCATCTCGTGTTCCCTCAGATTTATCTTGTGACCCTTTTTAGAGGGTGCTGACCCCTATAGATTGGGAACCACTGTGCACTACCCAACTGTAAAGTAGTTGAAATGAGCTCCGTCTTGAGCAGCTTCAACAGTAAGGTAGTGCTTAAGCACTGATGGTCAGTATTACAATGTCACAATGTAATAAATAACAATATATCAGTCTCATGAGCCAAAACGAGTACTTTTAAAATGATACTTCAAAAGGAGCTGTAAACTAAATTCAGAGTCTGGTCAGGATTGCCTCCACGTGGCTCTCACTGGAGTCTGACTGACCAAACAACAAACAGAGCGGCTCAGACAACAACAGACACAGAGGGAGGACAACTTCCTCATTCTCTGCTCAGAACACCATTACCTCACTTTATCTTCAGCAAATAGTTGTTATATTAATGCTCTGTATCCTGTATATAGAACCTTTACGTTTTTGACAGACCTAAGTACACTTTAATATCTGTTTATTTATCGCAATATAGTTATTATGATTTTCAACAATGTTGCATCTCTAATTTTCTTCCTTGTGATTATGGGTACCTTACTGAGTACTACCACTTATAGATCATATCTTTCTTTAATACAGCAGCAGAACTTAGTAGCAGGTGATGAAAAAATTAAACTTTTGTGTTTTCTTCATATGTTGACAGTTACCTCAACACATTTTATTTTTATTTTTTTTGTTCCTTCCTCTTTCTCATAAGACATTAGGAAGCTGAGAGGTTGTTGATTTACTGTAAATGATGTAAATACAAAAATCAAGGAGGGGGAAGCGGACAATCACGTCCGCTTGTTCAGCCACTCCATCGTCTCCCACCTCTTCTTTCTCCTCTTTACGGCTCTTCAACAAGGCTGTTGACGACATGCAGAGCAGCTCTTGTGCACGCTGGCCATGTTTGTGCTCTTTAACAACGCAAGCACTCTGGCGCTTTGCAGGCAGCAGCCGTGTCAATTGAACTTCAAAGTGGCCTTTCCCAGTGAGCGCAAAAGCAGAGGGACGCAGACGGCCAGTTTATTTTCTGGTTAATATCATAGTCCAGAATGGTGGCCGACACTAATTCCTCTATTTTTCGGTTAATAATTTCGGAGTCTGATGTTAATTAACACAAAAACAATTAGCTGCTTCCAGCCACATTTTATTCCGTAATGAAATATTCAGAGACTCCGGACACTAAAACACTCCTTTAAAATGCTCACTAATGCCATTCGTCTATAGTTAGCAGCTCCATTAAGCACTATTGCCCACCCTCTCTATTTAACCTCTAGGATACTTAAGAGGAGGGCAATAAAGTATATCTGTTATGGTAAAGTAAAATAAATAAAAGAGAAGAACAAATCTTTTATGGATTGCTCCGATGTGGAGAAATTGTTTCTGATATTTGGCACATTGGCACGCTAATAATAATAATAATGTATGGTTCTATTCCTGCTGCTTCAGTAAACACAGACTTCTGCTCTGCAGGCTTTTTCTCTGTACCTCAACACTGTGCGTCTGAGCCGTGTCCTTGTTCTGTTTTGTGTGCTCCTTCACAAATATCACTTTGTTGCATCAGCTTTGTCTGACTTCATCCCCAGTGTCCCAAACTCTGAAAAAGCCCCTCAGGGTTGTGGGTCTGCTGCTGCCATTCACGACCTGTTTCCAGACACCTGTCTGACGCTGCTGGGGAAAGTCCCTTATTTCCCCTTTACGCACAAACACACCTGCAACACCTGCCTGGAACCCCCTTCTTTGTTTATTTTGTTCATTTTATAAACACACAAATCAACTCGGGAAGAATGACTCAGCCCTCTCTGTTGCCCCAAGTCTTGTCAATGCCCCCCTGCAGTGCCCTACTGCTACTGCTGCTGTCGCTGCTGGACTGCAAACGCTATCTCTGCTCACTATTGCTCAACAAGTCCTCCAAATGAAACCACAAAACACGTTGTTTGTCCATCCCTCTCTAGAACACATTTCTGATTTAATTTACATTTGACTATACTTTTACGCCAGCATAAAATAAGTCAAATGTTTCCAGCAAGTGTGGATTTGCATTCAGACCTCCATGTTGGGAAATAGAATATACAGCAAATATGTCATAGTTTCATGTAAGGTACCTGAACAATATGATAAATCTAAATTTGGTCTGGGTTTGGAGATGGGGGGGAATTCATTATTTTTGCGGCCCTGCTCCACCTCCTCCTGCTTATTACTCTGATAATAAAGATTATATGAATAATACATTATAATAATTATTGCACTTAAAGCTATCGACTAAATGAGAAAAATGTTTACTGATCTAACCTTTTTATGCATAAATTCAGCTCTTTGTACAGTGCATAATCTTCCTTTGGCCTTGGCTTCATGTGAAAAATGATATTCTGCCTCTGATATCATTTGAGAAGATGAAAAAAAAGTCAAATATGGAAAGTGAAAGTGCAAAATTGGGACCCTGTCTACAGATTTGCTCCTGTGTCTCTTGCTCGGAGGGTAAATAGTCTCTCTGCTACTTGCTGAAGAAGGTTGTCCTGAAATGATGAAATGTCACCGAGCGTTACAGGGAAGTTTGAGCTCAAACAACATCTCAGAAACCCCCCCCCCCCCCCCCCCCCTGATGTCACTCTGTAAAACCTACTCTTACAGTTGAACACACCAGCTTGCATAATACAATGTGATCGTCCAAATGTATGTGTGGAATACAAATGTGATGATTTCAGACAAGAGCACATTGCCTCAAACTCAAACATTTTCTTCCGTGGTTGCTCGTCTGGGGTGCAGAGGCACGCAAGAAGGTTTCTGAATGAGATTGATAGCATGGGGCAGGAAGTGACTGACGTCGTAAAGGGGACAAATACTTAATAAGGACTTGAGTCAGACGGGTAACAAAATATCCAAAGCTCACACATGGGAATCAAGTGTTTAAGGACTTAGCTCAAGTGAAGGTGCCTCAGAGTGATTTACATACATTAGCCAACATCAAATAGACTCTTTGTACACCTCTGAGTCATTATTACTTCAAAAGCTCGTTTCTCTCACTTTGTGGAATTAGCCGTGACTATCTGAGCTTTCACCTGTTTCACCTATTTCATAGAAACTTGACCCCGCTGTGATATTAAGAGGTAAATATAAAAAGGCCATTGATCTCTAACATCCCTGGGTTTTTTCTTTCTTTCTGCAGCATACAGAATAATCTCACAATGGGAAGTCTAATCAGTCTTCTCTGAACCACAAGTCATGTTTTTTTTTTTTTTACTACTATTGTGTACAGTATATGGCTTCTCAAACAACTGGCCTCTGTTTGAACCTATGATCACGTCTCCGCCACTCATATTGCACAAAGGCCAGTTGTTGTTACCACAGTAACCGTGTTTGGCGAGGCTGGGAGATAAATTGCTTCAGTATTTCCCTAATAATCATTTCTATTATCTCCGCTTGGTTGTTTAGATTATCATGCAAATAAGGGGACGTGCCGGCCCGACAGCAGGTAGGAGCTGGAGGCAGGATATCAAATAAAACAGTTGAGCAATCACCACATGTAGGTGTGCCAAGAAACACGCAGTGGAGTACGGTAAGCAACAATTACTACTTTATTCTTGACATGGTTTCATTTTAACCTTAAATAGGAAGCGTAGCCGATTTTTTTGTAAAATGTGTGACCTGAAAAACCACCACCGCAGAAAAGGAAGTTGCTTGAATAGGTGGCAATTCTTCAGTTTCTTCACACTTCTCTGTAAAGCATTTAAAAAAAAAAAAAAAAAACTCCCCTCTGGACTATAAGAGTTCACTTCTGTCTCACGTTGCTCACTTTTGATGCTGCTCATTGCATAAAGGGTAAGAAACTATCTTTTCCTAATATAAGGTTATTTTCTCTCGAATTATTTCTTTTCTGCTAAGTCTTTATTCTCTATTTCCTTTATAAAAAGATGCAGGAATTAGATACAGATAGTTGTTTTGATGACAAAAGTGTGTTGTGACGCTGGACCAGCTAAAGCGTTGAGACACTCATTTCCCCGGTGTAGTTAAGTCATTATGTTTATGAGGGTCATCATTTTCTCAACATGTCTCGTGAATGTGCACGTACTGAAAACAGGGGCTGGAAGTTAATGATAAAAGCATCATTGTACTGTATTTACGACACGGAGGAAGCAATAACACAGCATTATGGTTTGTACACAAACACATGCGCCAGACCAAAACACTGGCTCCTCATTAAGAGATAATTGAGTTTCACAATAAACTCTGAAGTAGGGTTATAGAAGGAAATTAAGAGGGAATATAGGAAAAAAAAATGAATTAGAGTTTATCTCTCTTCTTCCTGTGGTCTTTCAGCTTGTAGTCTAGCAGTGCACTCTTAAATCAAGTGTCAAATGGACAGTAGGTAGAAGGACTGTGCTGTGCAGCGTTGTAATCTACTTCCATTCTCTCTTATCAGCAGAGCGCAAAACCCTCGAGGAAACGATGAGCGTTGGTTTATCGGTTAGGACAGGAAAACCACGCTGTCTCGCCGGGTTTGTTCCAGGCCACTGACCCTATAAGAAGCCTTCGTCTCCTGCGGTTCTAACTGCCCGGCGGATCAAACCTCCCTGTGCCGCTGTGTATTCATTCCCCCCCGGAGTCAAGGACATAATGTGACACGTCTCCATCCTTGACTGACTTACATCGAGGCCACCATGCAGGATTGCCACACTGGACTGTGTCTGTCTGTTTACATCATTACCTTTGTGCTGGGCTTCCCAGCCAACGTCCTCGCCTTCTACACCTTCTGCAAGAAAGTGAAGCAGAAACCCACACCGATCGACATCCTGCTCCTCAACCTGACCATCTCTGACCTCCTCTTCCTCGTCTTCCTGCCCTTCAAGATGCAGGAAGTGATGAACGACATGCGGTGGGACATGCCCTACCTCCTCTGCCCGCTGTCTGGCTTCATCTTCTACCTGACCATCTACAACAGCACCTTTTTCCTCACTGCGGTCAGCGTCGAGCGCTACCTGGGCGTGGCTTTCCCCATCCAGCACACCCTGAAGAGGCGACCAGTGTACGCTGTCGCCGCCAGCATCTTCTTCTGGATTTTCTGCTTCATCCAACTCAGCATTGTGTTCATCGTGCCCTTTATCCCCTCTGACAACTCCACCTCAGGCCACAATGCCTCTGCCATTGGTGACGACAAGACGGAAGTGTGTTATGAGAATTTCACAGAGAGTCAGCTGAAGGTCCTCCTGCCTGTGCGCCTGGAGCTCTGCGTGGTACTTTTCTGCATCCCCTTCCTGATTAGCAGTTTCTGCTACATCAACTTCATCAGGATTCTGTCCAAGCTGCAGCACATTGGCCGGCGCCGGCGTCTCCGGGCCATCGGCATGGCTTTAGGAACACTGTTGGTGTTCGCTTTATGTTTTGGCCCCTATAACGTCTCGCACATTGTCGGTATTATTATGTGGAAAAGTCCCGACTGGCGTGACAAAGCCCTGCTGTGCAGCACCTTTAACGCTTGTCTAGACCCTCTTATTTTCTACTTTTCCTCCTCTGCTGTGAGAAAGAAAGTCGGTAGTGTGATGAAAGGGGCTAGGAGTCGCCTTAACAGGTGCATGTCCTGTCACATGCTCTGGGCCATGTGTGGGGGGATTAACAAGACTGCAAAAGATAAGGAACACAAACAAGAGGAGATCAATGCTATCTGAGCAGACTGAAAGAAAGCCGTGAGCAGCTGCCTTCGCTAATTTTGTATTTCTTCATCCCTGGAAGCAGAAAAATGAACGTCATGTTTATGTTTTTACACGTGAGAAAAGGACTTTCCATACTATATACAGCAAACTGTTTGAGGAAACGAGACAAGGGAGGACACCTGTCTGTCTGACCAGACCACAGCCGTTTGTATGCATTGAAGCCACAGAGACGGGCCACTTTGAACAGTCATATTCAAATTAAAAATTCGTCTTACATAAGAGCAGGATTTCATAAGAACTCAACGCAGTCAGGTGTTTTGGAGTGCTGCACCAACAAAATCAATATCTAAGCAACAGCTGCGGACGTCACGTCTTAGCAATAAGAGATGATGCTTTCCTAACAGCTTTGACCATGAACAGGATATGTCGTCTATTTGTAGCAACGTGCTCATTATGTGTCGGCTGTCGAACTCGAAGTGTGAGATCTTGAAGAAGACTCAAGTGTGTTGAAAATGAAATGACTTTGTACGACCTTACAAACACACATGCAGCTAATATGCAGTTTGCTTTTTATGTGAACATATATTTGTGTATTTTGTATTTTGCATTACATGGCTATGACCGTTTTCATGCAGATTTTAGTTTACATTCATTTTAATCTTACTAGGATTTGATTGTATCATATATATTATAACTATATGTGGCAATAAAGTAGCATAAATGTTTGAATATATGTTTGAATGCATAAAATATACGTCTGAAAGCTGTATGACAGGTGTTGTAATTTACTGAGACAAAATACAGAAGTACTATTTTCATACACAAATCATGTAAATAATATATTTTGCATAATGTAGTTGTCATATAATAGGAGATGCATGTGTGAGCATACACGAGCCGAAGAATAGAAAGTGACAACATCAAGACAACCGCTATTTTCATAAACAAATCATGCAATAATAATATAATCATTTCTTTTTGAAAGAGTGACGAATGTGAACATTGCATGTAAATATCGACTGCATTACCTGAATGTGGATGTGATCACCAGATCAGTCATGTATACAATTTACACCTTTTAAAAATTGACGTTCATTTGAAAAATAAAATAAAAAATAAGCATGATTTTTGAGCAATAGCAAGTTTATTGAGCAGATTTTCGACACCTCTAATCTGGTTGTACTGTAGATACATAATCTTGCTAAATTAAAAATCAACTTTCCCCAACACATGAATCAAGATCTCACCCCACACACCGCACACGTATACACAATGCTATCACACAAAGCGAGCGCTGGCATCGGCTGTAATCCCGTTTTGCGAGGATTAGGCCTGCGCGGATGTATCTGTTTGACAGGTGGATCATGCATGAGGCATTCATTCTGACACACGGACCCGAGTGAACGACTAAGATGTGCGAACTATCTGTACACAGTATACTATAGTGGCACAATGGAGCAGATCCAAAAACAAGCTAGTCAGCACGCCACGTTGATCCTTACAGAGAAAAAAATAGCTTTGATGTGCCGAAAGAAATCAGCATTGCATCAATGTTTAGAGGATATACAGTGGGAGAAAAGACAAGCAAGAGGTTTAAAAATGGGAGCGTGGGGGATTATACACAGTTACTCATAGTGCAGAATGAACCGTCCAGTCAGTAAATTCTCATTTCTGAGCGATGACTCTGGACATGATTTGTGTGATGTTGTTTGTCAAAGGTTGGTCGGCTCAGATGAGTCGCACTGAAAACCCAGCGGCCCTTTTTTTGTTTTCTCTCCCACTTCATTTTGTATTTCCTGGAAGACAATAATTGGTCATTGCGTCAGTGTTGACTTTTTCCAAACAATGTGTGATAGGTTACAGGGATAAGGCAATAAGAAAAAACAGCCCCGTGTGTATGCATTTGTGTGTGTGTGTGTGTGTGTGTGTGTGTGTGTGTGTGTGTGTGTGTGTGCGTGTGTGTACATGACTTGTTTGCCAAAGGCAGAGGAGAAAATTGTACTCACCTGGCAGACATCATTTCCCCTTCACGCAGAAATGTTTGACTGCTGTTGAGAGCAAGATCACATAAATTAAATAGTCTTTTAACCGCTTCCTGTAATTCTAGCTGAGAGGTTTACTCACATTTACCTTCCAATAAAATGACGACGGTCATTGCAGAGAGGAGACACATCTTCAGAATGTTCAAGTGTAGCATCAGCTCGTTAGGGGAGGCATCTGGAAAGTAGAAAAAAAAAAAAAGGCAAACACTGATTAGCACTGACTTATCATGTTATTGAGCACGGCGGAATTAAATCAGGAAGGTTGAACTGGCTTCGGTTGATGGACATTCGCCTCCTCGCTGGGAGGAGAGAGGTGTTTAAACATTGATTGGGTAAATCATTAATTTGTTCAAGTATGCAGTATTGCAGGCAATCTGTTGCCTTGGAATGATCGATGTCTGACCCACATTAACAGTCAAGTAGGACAAACACTGAACAAGCGACTTGTGGTATGTGAGGCACTGTCGTCCCGGAGCTCTGTGTCAGTACAGACTGTGTTATTTGGAAGGAAGTTGCCTATAGACCCGCAAAGAGGAAAGAGTACAAAGCCTGTTCACGTCCTACAAGGCGAGGTGAATCGCAGTTGTATCTATCAGTACAAGAGTCAGCTGCATTAGTCAAAGATGTAAGCCTGTGTACATAAAAAACAATATTTTTATATGACTAATGGATTATGTGAAAGGAGTTGCATGCAGTGATAAACCCACACAGAATTTTCCTTCAGCTCTCCTTCAGTCTTTCAGCTATTTAATTTTCAGTATTCTGGCCCGCTACATCACTGTTTTGGTTCAGTCTCATCGCTCTCATCAAAAGTCTTTTCCAAACAGAGGATGCAGCAGTTATTTTTGTTTCTTATAATGTTGGTGGAGACCAAATCAGAGCTAAAAGGACTTACATTTACTCTGACAACATGACTCCAAGTTAATGATAATGTCCACAACATGAACGCATTATCAACTTTGTAAGGTATAATATCAATGTTGTATTTACAGTTTACTGCAGGCTGAAGCTAAAGGTTTACTTTGTATGAACCTGATAATGAATTCAGCAGTTTATATCAGTTCACTTTCAAATTGGTCCAGTGTTTTCTTTCCCCCATAAATGCATTGACATGTGCTCCTCATTTGCTATAGCAGCGATTTATAATATTTGGAGACATCTGTTATACCAAACTACATGATTAAGTTAAATATTTAAAACTGGTTGGCATAATAGTTCCATATTATAGTAACATTTTTTGGTTGAAATTGTTAAAAGAAAACTTCCAAATGGGAAATTAAACGAGTAAAAAAAAAAACTAATGCCTCCAAGACAAATTTCAAACTGTAAAAACTGATCATATTTGGGAAATGGATTGAGTCTCCTTTTTTTATTACCCCAAGTGAAGGAGGCAGTCAGAACCGTGGTCATGGCAGGGTGGTCCTGCACCCCACAAGTGAAGGTGATCCCTGTTTCCAAAGACTCCTTCTGTGGGAGGTCAAACACGCTGAAGAGATACACTTCCCGGCTGTGGTTGTCCATCACTTGGAAACACTTTGAGTGGCTTGTAGGCATGGCGTTCACCAACCAATCTGAGGAGAGCGGGGCTCCGTCGGCCGGGTGTTCAGACAGGTTACCATGAGGGTTGAACGCAGGAAGGGTGCAATTGGTGACTGACAGGTGATCGATATTGGCTGCTGCGCTCTGGTAGGTCCAGGTCAGGGTGAGCTCGCTGGGGTGGAACCCCCCAGTGAGACAGAAGAGAGCCCACTGACCGGTCTGTGGGTCCGGGGGAATCTGGAGGTAAATCTTGGGAGCAGAAGGCGGTGCTATAGCAGTAGAAAAGGGATAAGAAAGAAAGTGGGTAAATAGTCTTCAGCACTCAAATAAGTGTTTTTAATGATGCACAGTAAACAGACGTGTTTCAGCCCTGGGCTTTCCTTAGGGTTTCTGAGACATTTGTGTAGGAGACTCTTCTAAAACAGCAGACGGGAACCAGCTGTTGATTAACACCCAGCTGATACACATCATCAAAAAACAACCATAGTCAGAACATTTGTAGCAAAAAATTGTAATTATAAGAAAAGTTATAAGAGAAGTTTTATCAAAAAAATGATATTCTCTTCTTGCAACAACTAGATAAATGACCAATTGATTTACACGCTAACATTACAAAATGCATGTATGAACATATGTAAACCCATCATGTGCATAACCTACAGATAGAATCAATACAACAATCAATACAACATCATCAAAAGACACTTTCTCACTAGTAAGAAAACTAAAAAGGTTTCTTTCTGGTGATGTGACAACCAGATAAGTGACCACTTGCACTCTAACAGTAAGAAAATGTACATGACATCAATAAACATCATGTACATCAATAATGCTCATTTGTATTCATATAAACAAGAAAGCAGTAATTCCTCATGTACGCCCCCAGGATAGTCTATAGACCTCTCTTTGGAGAAGTTTCCTCTCCTTAGCTCCTCCCCTTATTAACGATGGACAAACAGCCTCAATACCCATGAAGCGTAGGTTACAAACTCAATGGCCAGCAGAATTCAAGTCGACTCTTTTAACTGACTGAGAAACAGGTGAGATGATGGTAGTCAGGAGGAGGATAAGGTGCTTAAAAGACAATTGTTTTCAGAAACCTTGGACAAACATGCATTTAAAATTCTTTGGTCATAAATCTTTTCTCGGGCCAGGTCCCACCCGCAAATGTCTCAGAAACTCTGACAGAAGCCTCGGGCTGAAACGCGTCCGTTTCCTTTTGCTTCTGTTTCCCAAAGTACAAACACTTAATTGTGAGTGCCGACGACTAGATTTGCCTATTTTGTGATTTTTGGATCTGCACCCATCAATATCTAAAGACGAATAAGCTGAACACACCAGTTCCTTACAAATTAAAAACATCAGATGACATAAACTTAATAAAGAATGTAAAATCAGGTCATTGTAGCAGCAAATAATAATACGCAGCAAGGCCAAATACAACAGAAATATGAAAAGTATATATATATAGTGTAGTGGTAGTCATAATGCAGCCATCTATTTCAAAACAAGGACAAATTAAGACGAAACGTGTTGATGAAAAGTACAAGAACACATTAAGGAAAGTATGGATAGTGCACAACATGCACATTTAAACAATTAAACAAGAATAAAAGAGGTATAAACATGCAATGTGGATTGGTATTTCGGGGAGGCAACAATGCATTCAGTGAAACTCAAAGGAAGCCTTTTTTCTGCATGAATGATTTCCACATAATAATTTGGCCATCCCTCCATGCCTTGTTTTCTGGTGAGTTTCAATTCCCTGGGCAAGATCGATACAAGGCACTGCACATGGAGCCGGGGTGATTATTTCTAGATCTGTCATGAAACTGCTCAGGCAAAAAGATGAACTCTGAGGGAATTTCACATGGCTTGATTTCTTTATGGATTGAGCCGGGCCGTTCCTGTTATGGTGAATCATGGTCCTCCACCGGCGCTTGTATCGAGCTGCCTCACACTAAACACCGTGGCCGTCTACAAATGAGACATAATTACCAGCAACATGGCAACATCACCCAAGCAAAGCCACCCTAATGAATTTCTGAAACGAACAATTTGTTTCTCACCCAAGACGACCAGCTCGGTCCCGTTGCCGCACTCTGGGTCTCTCTGCAGGACGTTCACCTCGCAGTAATACCACCCAGAATCCTCCAGTGCTACCTCGGTGATCACCAGGGAGGACGTTTGATTCTTCTCCACAACGGACGTCCTGGGTGACTTTGGGATGGGCTGCTTTTCCGACTTCAGTTTGAACCACTGAACCCCATACTTGAGGGATTCAACTTTGAAATGACAGGACAGGGTGGCCGATTCACCCCGCTTCACGCTGAGAGAGGGGGGGTACTGTCTAACCCTCAGTCCCTTTGGAGTTGCTGTCAGGGCTAAAGACAGAGCCATTAATAAAACGTGTCATACGAAGAACTTTTAAAAAGTCTAGAGCAGACCTGCGGGTCAACTACAAATACTTTAGATGTGTTTTTTTAGTATTCCTGGGTGACAGAAAACTCAAAGAACTAAATTGGAAGTCAATTCAGTACAATTCTATAATGCACCAAACACTTATTGAATGTCTTTCAATGTGACAAACTTCACCGAACAACAAATGTTTTTTTTTTTACTTTTTTTTTCAATCAAAAAACAAATGCACTCTCAAGTAAAAAACGATTTCAACAGCTTTGGAGTATCTCTTTGATTGTGGTGAAGGCTTGTCTTGCTAAGTGTGATGAAGTGATTATTAAGTGCGATGATGCAATACTGCAGATAAGATAAGCAAAACACTCACGACGCACACAATTGGAGTGCAGATGAAAAAGAAGACCAGCAAACACAAAACTGGTCCAAGAAACAGGTTGCGTCTCTTTACCTTCTACTTCTCTCTCTGCTCTAATTAAATCATTTTAATAATGAAAACATATGCTATTTAATTCCAAATGTCATATCAAACTTTTGAAATGGATATTGAAAGAATCTAAGGAAAAGACAAGCTTAACAAAGATCAAACCCTGGGTGACCGTTTATACAAAGCTAACACATTTTGTAACATGACTGACTTGGATTCGGACTGACCTGGTACTTGGCCTGCCAGCAATAGAAGCAAACACAGGTGAGGCATTTTTGCCATGCTGCTGTTGTTCCCCACTCCAATCTTGAGTGGAGAAATAATTTCTCAGGCAAGTCTGAAGCTTGCTGTGCTTTAAAATGTGATGGTGTCAGCTTGTTTTGTTGTTGCACTCTATGGTTAGAGATGATGGTTCAATAATAGGTCACTCTTCAAAAGAAACCTGATTCTGGGGGAAAAAAACGTCAAATGTCAGTATCTTGCCAAACAAATAGACACGCTCTGCATGCTGAAAGAAACCACAGTGCAATATTAAGCAAGCACTGCTGCCGTTATTCTAAAGGTTTCTGCTTTCCTCTACAGTAATGCAGTCGCCCTTTTAATCATCATTATTTTGATTTTAAGTAATTACAGTAATTTGGAATTAATGTGATGTTTTCCCCAAAAAGCCTTAGGTTTGTTTGAACAAGCAATTGAAAACCTGTAATACTAGGTGCATGATTGGGAATACTCTGGTTAACCATATTATGTATGCAGATGATCTTGTGATTTTTAGTCCATGTAGCGCTGGTCTTCAGCAGCTCCTCACTCAAATACAATGCCAGTAAGAGTGCTATCTTGATCTGTAGAACCAAAGAGGACAAATGTCTAAACTTCCCTGACTTCAAATTGCCTGATAACAATCTTGGTGTCTGTGATGAAGTAAAATATCTTGGTCATTTTATAACCGAACACATGACCGATGATAATGACATTTCCAGGCAATGTCATAGGATGTATGCACAAGCATCTGTACAGATGGAGTGAAGATGTTTCTGTTCAGAGTATATTGTACACCACTCTACACTGCACACAAAAAAAAGCTTACAGTGACTTCAAGTAGTTTATAATGATGCCATGAGATTATTACTAAAGAGACCGAGATGGAGTAGTGCCAGTGAGTATAGTGCCTGAGAAACAATTGCTTATTTAAAAAAAAATAGCCATAACACAAAGGACCCTTGGTATTGGAAGAAGTAATGATTGAGTATTTTGAGTTTTGAGCAATAAACCTTTTTACAAGAAGTAAAAAATTCTAGTTTGGAGGATTTGCAGCAGATTACTTAATGTGTTGATGTATTCCAAAACTCTTGTTTTGATTTTGTTTTTTTTGAGTTTTTCCTGTGCAATAGCTGTAAATATGAATTTCCTGAGTGGCCTAATGTGCATAATGAGTATAATGAATTCAGATCTGAGTCCTCCAGGGGGAGGACGACTTGTGATACTAGGTGCAATCATCATCATCAAAGCAAGTTTAAAAATATGAGTTCAACTTGAGGAAAAACAGTCAGCTTAAAACTTTTCAATCTAAATTGAAAACGTCAAATGATCCATTCGGTAAAAACATTGAAATTGCAACCACTTGAAGAGGCATTACGTAACGCATTACTTTGCTGTTTGTACGTCATGGGGCTTTAAAAAAAGCGACAAGTGTGACCCAACTTAAACAATAAAGTCACGTTCCTTTCAACAGAGAATTATTCCAAATAAGAGAGCAGCAGTAAAGTAAACATTTCATTACTTTTCAGATTCACATTGTTCATTAAAATGCCAATATCATTCATGGTCACAGTATTGGTAAAAGTCAATGTCACCTTTTCAAGTCCAACATATCCAATGAATACAACCCCAACTTTATTACCAAATAACACATTCAACGTACCTGTAATGCAACGTGTTATTGTCCTTATAGTATCGTATTAATTAATCTTATATAAAAATTACCTTTCTTGGGAAGGTTTTACAATGTGATTTAAACCTTTGTCAACAGACATGGTTGTTATTTGTATGTTGTTTTGTTTCACACAAATTACAATAGAATACAAATTGATTTTTTTTCCTGGCAAGACTAAATTAAGTCACCCTCTCTGGACAGATATAAAGATCACTGGCAATCGAAATTAGGCCTACTGTCTTTTATAGGCTGTAGCAGCTCAGTCTTAAAGATAGAGTTAAAATCCTGGTATCATATGAAACCAGACCTAATGAATCCATTGGTACCAACCTTGTCATGCTAGCTTGTCTGGCAGGGGGATAATGCTCCAAAGTTAGGCTAAATTGTTGGCAAAGGAAAACGGTCATGGTGATATTTAAAGGTGTTCCTTGAGCTCTCGCCTCAAGATATGTGAATGAAAATGGGTTCTATACTTACCAACGAGTCTCCCCTTTACATACATGCTCACTTTATGGCAATCCAATAAAGTTTTGGGAAAAAAAGTTTTTTTGCATGCAGTATATGTGTTATTTTTGCTTATTCTAAAAATGAGGTATTTGAATACTTCTGCATACTGGGGTCCCTAAAGAGTCTTCGGATTGCATTAATTTGATATCACTGGAAAGCTGAGACTCTTGTGGATCCAATGAACCCAAAAGTATTCATGTGTGATGATGGTAGTCCCCATAGTCTAATAGTAAGACCATTTTTTGAAATGTGACGTACCTATTTTAACAAATTTAAGCATTAAATCTGTGTAATGAATGGAATAAACCCCAAAATTGCTGCAACAACTTATGAGACACAAGTGAGCATGGGATTGGCCATCATATACTTCCATCATGTTGTTCTAAGCCCTTATATACGTTTATAGTTTCTTTTAATTAACTAATCGCTAATTTCATTTTAATGTATGATACCTTGATACACACTGCTAAGCTGGATCTCAAATTAATCGTTAGGTTCCCAGCTTTCAGATGTTGTGCATCACTTCTATGCCATATATACTGTTGACCTGCTATCCACTAAAACTAAAACAGACTAAAAAAGGGTCTATGTGGGTCTCTAACGATTAAACAAACAGAATATTGTTTCAATATAGAAATGAATTAGAGCAGATTTGATTGATAATAAAATACCAAGTGGAGAGCTTCCTCCAGCCTGTAATAAATGAACATGAACAGAATGACAACAGCCAGTGTTGATGAAAATGGACAAACTTGATAATCACTACGGATCATTTCTATTATGACGTTCTCACCCACTAATAGCATTTAAATCATTTGTCGTCCAGTGGTTTGGTATGAGCCATTTATTCTGACAGATGCTCATCAAACTGAACATTCAGACATTTTAATAAAAACAAAACAAAACTCTGAGATGAACCTGCAAACTCAACAAAAGCAGAGGACCTTTACTCAGCAGGAAGCAAAAAAACAAACAGAAGCAACTCTCCTGACCTCACCTCCTTTCCAACCACAGGGGCCAACAGAGAGCCTCGCTTCCAGCAACAAACCACACACAGCGAGTTCTCTTAAAAACAAAACAGATTTTTTTATTTTTTTGTCTCCCTCCACATGATATGATTTTTAACTCCTTCATGGACTTTGAAAAAAAAAAAAAAAAAAGACACTCGGAAAGAAAAGTCAAAGAAGACACGTTCAGCAACTAAACTGATCAAAAAGAAGTACAATCATCGCTTCACAGCACTGAACACCTGTCACGGTGGAAGGCAAATGCTCCTTTCATTGGTTTTTTTATCTTGTGTTGATGAGATCTTGAGGAATGGAATACCGTCTGTAATTCAGGTCTGTGTTATGAAGGAACCAAACAGAGAATACAAACACAAACACACACACACACACACTTCTGTGCTGCTACACTGTTCAACTTGTTGGACCTGTCCTTTGTCCTCACAAGTCCATGATGTCCTCACAGAGTAAGCAGGTATACTAGAAACGTCCTCATAATCCGGCGAAACCAACACACACACACACACACACACACACACACACACACACTAACACATCATTTATATCAGAAACGGCAGAGTGGGCAAACCTGGAGCAGGATTTATCACAGGTTATCTCCACACAAAAAGAAATGGAGGACAGGAAGGACATGTGTGTGTATGTGTAGAGAGAGGGAGAGAGAGTGAGAGAAGAAGAGGAGAGAGAGGGAGATGGGCTCCACATTCAACACTAACCTAAGACAACTCATTCCCTCAATTATACACGGTTGGTTCTCTTCTGGTAAAATGTGTTATTAGTTTCCAAATGGGTCATTTTCCATTACTCTGCAGTGAGGGTTCCTGCAGTCTGTTCACTGTTATTGCCCTCTTGAGGCACAAAGCACATGGCCAGCCCCCTTTCATACATCCTGTCGTGTATCCCAGCCTCTAGCGCACCTAACGCGGTAATAAGACACTTGTAGCCCGCATCGGTGACTTCACCACAGCCCCGCCGACACAGAACCGCAATATAAATCAGCACAAAAAAAGCACCAGTTGGTGCTGTCACTTGTGAAAGAAATCCAAGTTTCCCCTGTCAGTTCTCAGCACCACAACCAATATTTACCCTGCAGTTGATTGACAAGCAAAATGCCAGGCGTGGGCTGGTGATTCAGAGAGGCCAAGTAATGGGACTCCTCCTATGTTGGAGATGTGAGGTGGGCGACTTAATGACTAGGGGAGACGTGGTGGGCGAGATTGCCTCCATTGTGTTGCCTGGTCCACGCGAACGCTGCTCAACTGGAGGAGTGCAGCACGCCGTTAATTAGCCAGATGCTCCTGTTCTTAGAGAGGTGAGTGATTGACAAGATGCCATCTGTGGTCGCGCTGAGGAAGAGGACGAGGCTGGCGTCTCTGTGACCAGGCATCTTTGCTGCAAGCTGAGGTTTTAAATATATACAGAACACCTATTTATCTACTCTTAACAAAATACTAACACTAAACACTGCATTAAAACATCTATCTATCTATCTATCTATCCCAATTAATGAACACTAATCCCGATCTACACCTTCATCTTGCAAGTGTCATGCGACTCTTTAATTAACACATCTGATGCCATTTCAAACACCTGAAGTGTGCTCATGCTCACTGAGACTTTCCGTCATCACAATCCCGTCTAGCATGCTGTATACTAATGCTCATTAGCTGTGGTAATGGAAAAGTACTGGGCCTTAATAGACTTGCAATATGGACTTTGCCCATGAGGACTGAATGAGCCTGTAGATGGTTGGTAAACAATGGATAATTAGGATAATATATGGGAATTAGGCGTGCTTTGCTGTAAAGGATTTAGAGCAATGATAATCATTCATATATAATTGTCACTCTGCGTATATAGCCTTTTGGTATACTGACTCTGGTACAGCAATGTTTGCAATTTCTCACATCATTAAATTATGATATTTTTCTTTGTGTATTTTACATCTAGAAATAAGCCTCTGGATACATAATGTCAATAGCTGCTGACATTGGCAACCGTAAAATGATCCAGGTTACATCTATTGTCATTACTAATAAAATCTAATGTAGCATCACAGCACCCACTGCGCCTAGTGTTTTTAAAAGCCCAGTGAGCGTGTACGGTCAGAGCTAAACAAATACCAGCCTGGATTGACTTGAAAAACAAATGATTAATTCTTCATTCCCTGGATCTGAACCGTAGCTTTGAACACATAGTTTACTGAGCTGACATTACAGCTTGCCAAAATGGTTTCAGAGAAGGGTTTAAAAATCAATGCGCAATTAGGGGTGTCTTGTATCAGGCATGATGAATTATGCTCTCTGTTCTAAGGCTGGTCTATAGACACTTGATCAATTCAGCTTCTGGGGACCTGGTAAGGCCGGGCCGGGGAGAAATTGCTCTATTCCAAAGCCATTTGGTCGAATGTATTGATTAACCATTGCATTCAGAATTGAAAGTCGGTCCTGGTTCTGTTCCATGTCGGGAGGGTGTTGTAGGAAAAGCTACAGCACGAGCCTGCCACATACAAAATGAAGACAGCAGTACATTCAAACCTTCTCCAGGCTTGCACTTCTTCTGCCATTCTACAGTCTTGGCTTCAAAGCACCATAATTATTTTACTGCAACAGTTCAGTGTGCGGTATCTTTCCTTGCACTCTGAAGAGTTTAATTACCTGACTCCTCTCTGCAAAGGCACAGTGCTCTGAAACTGTAACAGGTATTTTACAAACCCTATATTCCAAAGTTCTTGTCGAAACACTGTACTGATATGTTTATAAAAGCAAAAAGGGCCATTCATTTACAGCTATATACATTCACCTCCTTTTCCGCCGGTGTAAATCCATCATCCTCGAATCTGACCGTAAACAAAAGTACAGCTATTAAAGTGCAACACAATGCTATACACTGCTTTTGTGAGCTCAAAATGAAAGCTTTGTGCCATCTTATTAACAAAGATTCTGTAAACAGATCACATAACCTTCAGCTGCAGGAGCCAATCAACACTTTCTCATCAGGGTGCGCCGAATGTAATTAGAGGCCGAGCAAACGTCTTGTTTATATCACTGTAATCTCATTGAACCCCAGTCGGGGTGTTATTTATACACTTGAAGTAGGCCAGACTGTGTTTGCGATCAAGGCTATGTTAATGCTGTTCATATTACATAGTGCAACCATAAATAGTGTGTGGTACACCTTCCCCTGGGAAAGACCACGGCGCTCAAGTTTGGAAATGCAATATGAGGGCCTGTCTGTCTTCTCCCCCTAACTGGAGGGTTCACAGTCTGGTTAGTGTCATCCCATCTCCCTCTGGCTCTCGGCTTTTGGATTTGCATTGTCAGGGTATCCTCCCACAGGCCCGTCGGATCGGGTGCTCTCTCAACAGCATCCTCTCCTACCCTCACCCAGGGGAATGTGCTGCCTCCTTCCCCGCAACCCTCTCCAAGTGTGATTCATTTACATACGTCATGACTCATGATTCTTTAGCTGCTTGTTTGTACAAACTCCACAGTTTCAAGCCATATTGCCCGAATTCCCCCCCCCACCTGGACCCGTTACCCATAAACCTGAACACAACAATGTTTGCTTGTTTCTTTTTTTCATTTTCTTTTTTTTTTTTTTCAAAATCCACCCATACACCAACATTGACGTGCTTTTTTTGAATCCCACATTGAGAAACATGACAGTATGTTATTTTTTTTTTTGTCCGTGTTTTTTTGGGGATGTTTTTTCTTCTATTTTTTGTTCTTTTTCTTCATCAAGGACAGATTATGTACATAGAGATGTTATATGCCACTGACAAACCCAGTGGGACGCTGACATGGTACAGTAAACAGTATTTGAGTGAGAAACAGAAAAAAAAAAGACCGAGATATTGAGAGGATGAAAAAGAGACTGAGGCAGAAAAAAGAAGAAGCACTGACCAAAACAACCTGCTCTTGTGCTTGAAATAGAATCCGTCATTCATTTTGGAGCAACAAGATGCATGCACAAACAGTGTGTTCTGTCACACAGACAACCCGACTACATCGCAGAGGGCAAGACTTTTTGAGTACAACATGTAGTGTTTTAGATTAAGGGCCATTTAAACAGAGCTTCACAATCATTTCAGAGTACTGTACACAGTAAAAGCACAACAACAGACTTATTTGATATACCTTGTTAATCTCTTCAGATATTACACCACAGCTTTAACCGTATCTGATACTTCTCGCACAGTAGTGTTAGGGGTTATTGCTGGTTTGAAACAAAATCAAACATAACACATTCAGACAATTGATTCAATACTGAGTAATTCCCCTTTAAGGTCGCAGTAGTCAGGGTTCAGCGGGGGTAAACTCATCTCTCCGTGCAGGCTCGTTATGGCAAATTTGCATATAGTCGCTGCATGTGAGTGGAAACAGTGTTTCAGCAGGGAAACGAGTGCCACCGTATTGAAATATGGGCTTACCTCCCACTGTTTGTGCTGTGCGGGGGTAGTGGATGGATAATTGTGCCATGGGGGTTTTGTAGTGCCCATGCCTGCATGTCACAGGTGACACATTGTAGGGAGGACTCGTGCACCACTTGTCCTTGAAGAGGATTCCTGTCAGTGGCAGGTATGAGCTTGATTTATGGGGGCCATCACTGGCTGGCAGGAGGGACAGGTGGAGCCCCGACTCCTTCACTTAGCCAGCCACAGGTAACGGCTAATTACATCTTTATCTCCCCGTGGTCTGGCCCAACAAGAACCGACTTACAGCCACAATCAGAGACTGACATGGATCCAAATCATTTATCCATCTGGTTGGAGAGAGACACACACTATGATAACTGGACAAATATGCTGTAAATCTGTGATGCAGTTCAAAGCATGGAAAAGAAATAGTCCAATACATAAACTGTTACAAATTATAAATAACATCGTCATTCACTGCTTCTTGACTTGGATGAAATAATCCCTCAGACTGTTTCAAATGCGTTTTTAAAAAGCTTGTCATGGCAAAATAGAGCACATCACTTCAAAAACTTTACATGTCTCTTTTTTTTCATTTTTTTTCATTGTGGTTGTTCAATGTGTGTGACTTCTCAGAGTAAAGTACAAAAAAAAAAATCTTTTTTCCCACGCACGGCTCATTACCATCAGATTTTGTTCTTTTTTTTTCTCACATGGAATTACTATTCATAGTTATTCAAATACTTATTAACATCATCATCATCATCTGTACTATTATTAACACCAAAAAAGTAAAAGCAGGTAACCTTGCAGAGTAAAACAGACACAGTGCAGGGAGGGAGGGGAGGGTTTTGGGGGGGGGGGGGGGGGTGAAGGGAGTGTGGACTCACAACAGGAACATCTCTAACCGGTACATGCTATCAACAAGCGACAAAGAGGATGGGGTCGCAGCTTTGAAACAGAAGATATCATTGTCACTGGACAGTCTCTTGCTGCTTCAGAAAACTGGAGCGCAGTCGAGGGCTGATGGGAGATGTCGTTCAGCGCCGGGCAACTCTGAAGTCGCCGGCGTGGCCTCTTAACTGCATATATTTACACTGGGGGAAGAAGACGGAGGGAGGAGGGGGGGTCGACACGGAGCAGAGAACACTAAAGCGATGCGGAGGGCGACTAGACAGAGCACGTTGAACAAAAGGGCGGAGGGAGGGGGGCTAAAAAGGTTTGGGTAGTGAGGGGGTCTACATGCGAAACCTTGGTATAAACCCCCAAAGTTACATAAAGGGGTAGTTAAGACTGACGCCGTCACCACCCACCCTTTTTTAATACATTTTGACATCATTCATAGCAGCTTCACTGCTACACAGTTAAAAATCCATACATGTGTGTGTGTGTGTGTGTGTGTGTAGGTGTAGGTGTAGGTGTGTGTGATCAGAGGGTGACACTCCACATGGCCACCAATTGAACAATTTTCAAAAGGTCACATGACCGTTTTTAACACATTATTACTATAATTCTATAAATATCCACCATTAAATTGAGATTTTATGTGTCATTTCCATAAGGCAAACATTGTAGGTCAGTCATTAGTCTATGTATATTACATAAATGATCGTCCAGTTGTTAGATTATCTACTTTCTCATTGATCACCGACACAATAATTGATTGTTAATATACACTCTCTATTAACATCGGCCCAGTGGTAATAATGAGGGGAAAACAAGGTGGGGAGGGAAGTACCAAGTCAGACTAATCTGCAAGGCATGCTGGGAAACAAAAAGAGAGAGACAGACCGTGTGTGGGAGGGAGGGAGGAAGAGATGATGACAATGGTTTGACCTCGAAATTGAATCGAGGCAGCGGGGGGTTTTGGGGAAGGGAGGGTGGGGGGGGGGGGGGGGGGGGGTAATGTGGTTGTGTGTTTGATGCAATGATTCAATGGCTCCTGGAATAATGCATATTCTTTTTGTTCACAGTGATGGGTTCGTAATTAAAGAATTTCATTTCCTTCTTCCTTCCGTAGAGGGGGAGAGAGGGAGGAAGAGGGGGGAGGGGGCTGTTTAGGGACAATTCCAAGTGGAGCTCGATCTTTACACCTTCAGCAGAAGAACAGCAGAGAGGGAAAACCAAAGACACACGCTGACGCCCATCCCTGCATGTAGACCGGTCCCTCGCCCTTTTGAGAAGGCACCCGGTCCTGGACGAAAAAAAAGGGAGAGAGGGGAAAAGGAGAAATGTGTATTTTTTAATATACACAGACATAAATCATTACTATTACAATTCTAATATGACCTCCAAGCGTTTTCCGAGTTCACAAGTAAGAACATTTGACTTTTAAATTGCGTCCCATTGTACTTTTTCCAGCAGACTTTTTTGCATACCGAGTTGTCTGGAACGCAGCATTAGCCGGCGTTTTTTCCCAATATTCCAACAGCTTCACACTCATTGCACCATCTATCATTATACTTAAAATGGACACAGTATAGAAGGCTGTGACATTTTAAGTGAACATGATGGCTCTGTGTTTTTAGGAAGCGGCGCTACTGAAACCTATATGCACAAAACATTGCACCCTGGAACTACAATGTTAGCGGCGACACCTATTTGACACGTCTAAATGACCTCCGTGAGAGAGGTCTATTGAATTTCTCAATTTGTAAGATGTTAACATGGTTAATCTCAAGTTTACAAAGCCACGACATGCTACAGTTTACATGTTCTGTGCATTCAGGGCTGACATCTTGACGTGAAACTATTGACGTTAATCGTGGCTCTGTTCCATAACTGTGTGACAGGAAGGCAAGTCGCTGAGCCTGTATGCACAGTACGAGAACACAGCCATTATTAATGTTAATGTAATTAGTTCTACCTATTTGACACGTCTAGATGACCACCGTAAAAAGAAAAAGGTTGATTGAATTTCTAAATTTAGAAACATATATATATGTGGGTTCAGGGCTTACATTCTGACTAACAGGTGAAACTAATAACATTTATAATGGCTCTCCTCCATTTGCGTGTGCCAGAAATCTAAACCGTACAAGCACCGGGGCACCTCAATGAAATGCAACCCTTAGTGTTAATGTCATTAGTTACACACGAGTCTGACAAGTCAAAATGTCCACAGTGACAAAAGTCTATTGAATTATAAAATTCATTTAAATGCTGGAAAAATAACATAGAATGGTTCTCCAACAATCAAATAATTCAATTTAACATCAAGAATATCATAATTGGGCAACAAAATCACATCACGATTTAATGGACAACTGCAAAAAAAACCACACTTTAATTACATTCTCTCTTCCTGTTTTGTTCCATTTTGTCAATCTACTAGATTGACAAAATACAACCTGGTGTCTTATAATTGAACAGTGTAGAGTGAAAGCTGGTACAGGCTGCCAGTGGCCTCAGTAATGGGCTCATTACATCAATTTTGATGTGATGGTGGGTTGTTAATAATGAAATGCTACATGTTGCACCTTTTAAAATGGTGAGGTATAAAAGGAACAAAAGCACAGAAACAAAGATGGCAGGGAGGCGACGGCAGCGAGGAGCAGCGTATCAATAGAAATACCACAAAAGCGTCTGATTATGGTCTGATTTTCCGTGCCTGGTCCAGAACAGAAAGGGATTTGTTGTGTTCTAATGATGGCTGCGGGAGATTAGGAAGGAAAGAGGAGGCAAAAGGACAGATGACGGAGAGATAGGCTGACAGAAGTGGCAGCGGCGGTGGAAAAAGAGAGCAGGAAGATGTATGGGTCTGACGAGAGAGTGAGTCATTGAAGGGAGACTGGCCCGGGATAATGGGTAAAGCAATGAAAGAAGAAAGGGGATAGATGAAGGACTCACTTAAGATGGTAATGCTGAATGCACTAAAGGGGTGTGGGGGGGGGGGGGTAGGGGGGTGGAAGGGTAGGAAATCGCTCATTGGGGACGGTTAATGTGAATTGGGCATGGAGAGAAATGACAACTTCTTGGGTAACGGGAGAGAGCAGAGCGACTGTGTGCGTATGCAGGAATGTGTAAGGACGAGAGATGCAGGGTGAGAGCGTGAACGAACGAACGAACGAGAGAGAGAGAGAGAGAGAGAGAGACGGTAATATAGGCAAGCAAAGCTTTAATGGGGCGGAGAATAACGGAAAATGGGGAGGAAGGAGGGAGGAGAGGGCTGAGAAAACGCTGTGCTGTGTGCAGAGCAAAAATGAGAGTGGGCGAAGAGGGAAAAACAGTGTGTCACTGCATATGTATTATGTATTTTATTTTTTCAGCATGTCACGTCTGTTTGATAGTCACGTCAGATAAATGCGAGTGCACTTATGTGCTTGTGGCAGCTTGGGCTTGCACACATGTGCACACTGTGTCATTGTGTGCATGCACCTGCGTGTGCCCTTCTATGTGGTAACTTACGAAACAGCAGCATGCTGGCGTTGGAAGCTCCCAGACGGTTTGAGGCAAAGCAGGTGTAGTTGCCAAAGTGTTTCTCTGTCACGTTGGTGAACAGCAACAGTGAGCGCGTCTTCTCGTTTTTGATCCTAAGGGTGTTGTCACTCTCTACCGGCCTGGGTGGTAGTGGTGGGGGAGCGAGAGCGAAGGAGGGAAGCGGGAAGAAAAAGAGTGTGTCAGAAAAAGTGAGATAACATAACATAACACCTAGAAACTCAGCCAAAGAGGCTTTTTGTTTCTCCGTCTCTTCAGAGACGACCATGGAACACAGTCCCCCTCCACACACTCTGTCTCACCTTGTACTAATAGTGAAATCTAACAGTCCATAAATAACAGAGACCTCCTGCTGGGGCCCATTATACTCTATTAACAGCTCTCTCTGGCTGACAAAGGCTTGTCTAAGTACTTCTGCGTCTTATTTTGGCTGATGCCAAACTCTTCTACCCTCTCTGGGACCTTTTACAAACTTGGAAGGACAGATTATGTCTGGGTCATAGAGAGCAAATAGATTTCCAACAAGCTAATATTTCCCCAGAGATGGCGAAAACATTTACAATTATCTCAGACCTTTACTAATGTCAGAGGGTAGGTGAACGGACGGCAGCCAAGACTACATATGTCCGCAGTAAACTAGCCAAATGTGGAAATGTAATTCATGTGGGAAAATGTCTAGATTGGTTTTGTAAAGATTTCATGTCCCCACTAACAGATGCAGCCCAATTGCAGATCTGTTCTGTTGCCTCCTTTTCTCTGTTATCGCCTGCTGTATCTGTTTTTTGTAATATCGCTGAACTCACAGTTCAACAGGTCTCATTAACATACTTTCTGTTTGTGTTGTCAGGTAAACGATTGGTATAATAATTTGACGTAACTGTGGCTCATAAAAGCTACATATTAACCAGGCAGGCTGTTATTCCTGTGCTGCTGCACTGAGACGTCGACCAATCAACGACGTTCACAAATCAAAACCTCTACAGCCTCCAAACCGTGTCTGAGCCGGCCTTTACGCCATTGTTTCAGAAGCTGAGTTTTAGACATCAATACTGAAATGCTAGGCCGGTGTTTATTGATTTTTTTTTCACTCTGAAGTGCATTTTTCAAAAAGTTTAATTTTGTGCGTGAAACGCATCAGCTTAGTGAGGGAAAAAAAACATGTATTTCGAGATGTAGCTGGCTTAAAGTGTGGACCGGAAACATGAACACTGAACTCTTTGCTGGGCTCACCTGTGGTCATCTTTGTACCACTCGAAGGAGGCTGGCGGGACTGCCATGGCTTCGCAACGCAAGATGGCGGTCTTACCCAAATGGGCCGGCATGTTCTTCATGTCTGTGATCATGGGAGGGTCTGGCAGAGGAAAAAACGAGGGAGGAAGAGGGAATTCAGCAATTAGTATACATGTGCATCCACCGAGAAGTCGAGTCAGGTCAGTACAGGGTTGCACACCAGGTTGCAAACCCCCCACTGGAGGGAGCAAAAATTAAGATGTATGAATTCATACATAATAATGTATCTTTAGTATTAACATAAATCATTTATACACCATTGTGCTATAACGCTGGAGGTCCAGTGTGACTTGAATTATCACCGTTGGGCTGTTGTGCGGCGCAGAGAGGAATACTTACAGTTGACCGTCACCTTGACTTTGCGCTGATCGGGTGAAGCCACTCCATTGTTGGTGATGCATTCGTAGTCCTCGGCCTGCTGCCTCTTGATCTCTGTGATGTCTAGGAACTCGCCGTCACTCACCAACCCGTCTATTGACATAAGGCAGATGTCAAGGGTCACTATACATCAAATGCATGGGGACTCAGGCTGCTGATTTAAGGGTTACCATGTGATACTGCGACAGGTGGACAGACAACCAATTTATAGATGAGATGATTTATGAGAATGGGCGAGGCGCCACACATACATCAGATATCCACATATAAGGAAATCGATATATGTATCAAAAAACAAGATTACAGATATGCACATCAATGTTTAATGCAATGAACTGCGTTTTATTTCTCAATACTTTTCTCCCTTTTTTTTCACATTGCGTCTTGGAATCATTATTCATCATTTGTATAACGTAAAACAACATGAAATCAATAAAGAATTATGACACAATAAATATGATGACACTGATTTAACAACAAACCCTGATTACATATCTGCGATATCTGTAAGAATAATGTATTACATTTTAATAATTTTCGTCCCATGACCCAAGCTTAGTGACTCAAACTGTTTTGTTCATTAAAATAATGGGTCGGTCGGTGAACTTTTGTTTATCGATGCAAACATGACTTGACAGCAGTGACACCATTACTTTTAATGTGTCTTCCATGCATTGGACACACCATCTCTACATTAAAGTATTGAGAAGAACATTCGACTCTTATTTGATGTTGACAAGCTCCCAGGTGCACCCAAACCAAATTAGTTAGTCTCGCACTCTTTTTTCCTTGGAGCGACAAACAACCACCGAATGTCTTCAGAGGGTAGAGTCGAGGAGACGGGCTACAAGTTATTGCCCCTTCATGTGAGGGAATGGATGTTGGGAGTGTTATTGGATCGACAGCGGCAGAGAGAGGAGAAGAATGAGAATGAGAGTGCACCCCCCCCTCCCCCCTCCCCCCTGCAAGTTTTAGCAGCCAGCTGTCTCATAGCCTCCAAAACCATTAGGCCTTCTTTTCCTCCCCTTTACCCCATTAAAGAAGTCAGACTGTGGAACACGACATAATATATAATCTCACCACTAACAAGGAAATCCAGCTCTTAAATTGCCGCTCACTTTCCCCCTTTCAAAGCCCTCCTAAACATACACACAACCACTGTCAATCAGTGGACCTTTACTTGCCCTCACAAACGGCGCCTGAGCGCGTTTGTGAGCAACACCGACTCAAAAACACACACACTAAAAAGACGCTAAACTCCATGATTATTCCTGTCAGAGATTACCGCGCCGGTTCTAATTGAAGATTATACTGGAGGATTATTAGTGTGGCTACTGAGCTGGAGACGATTATTTGCAGCTGCTGCGGCGGCAGAGGCTGAGCAGCAAGCGACAACCGCGGTGATGGCTGCTTGTGCCACCCGAGCAAGTGCAGGCGGGCGCTTGCTGATGGGGTGGGGTGGGGTGCAATGGTATTCACTCATTCCATTAGTTTGATAAATATAGCTCTCCTGTGACATCTCTGTCATGCAAGCAGAGCACCCAACTTTGCCAAAGGGGGGGGGAGCTGAGGCGGTATCTCGGGGGTGGGTGGGGGGGAGCTGAGGCGAGAAAAAGATATAATCAGACAACTAGCACTGGAGAAATTACACACAAGGCCGTTACAGATGACTTCCAAGAAATAAAAAAGGACAAATAAAATAAAAAAAATGAGAGCAATCGAGCGCTAGAGAGCGCATTACAGACACGGAGAGCGCAGTAATTTGCAAGAGATACCGAGCTAGACACTGAACGAGATACACAGATATAAAGATAGAGCAAAAAGAGAGAAACAGCAACATACAAGTTGAGTATTTGATGTGGTCAGTTCTTTCATGGACTTTTCATATTCAGCACCTATGTGTGATGTAATATGACAGTGCAGAGCAGACCCTCTCACACTCACTTTCCCTCCCTCCCTCCCTCTCCATCCCCCGAGATCTCTGGACTGGCATTGAAACACCTCTCTACACTTTGGTGGGAGATCATATCTGACTGGAGCCGGCCCCTGGCACTCCTACAATGGCCTATAAAATACATCTCCATCAACCACTTATGGCTTTTGAAGGAGCCTGACTCCTGACCACCAGAGATAGTTGGATTGCACCTGAGACAGAGAGAGAGGGGGGGGGGGGGGGGGGAGGGGGGGTTGAATGAGAAAAGGGATCAGGGGCTCTGGCCTGCACTACAGTGAAACTGTGCTCTATTTCTCCGGCAGCACTTTGAGCCTGTCTAGATCATCAGGGCAATTGATTTCTCTGCTCCTCTTATCCATTTCCATTACAAAAACTACCGACCAGGCAGAGAGGACCGATGTTGGGTTACAACAGAGCAGGACGGACAGCCTGACAGACCTGTCCTTTGGAAGAATGAAGAGATGAAAGGTGTGTTAGTCGAGCTAAATGAAGCTACAGCGGAATTTAAACCAGCAAGGCCACTTTGTCCCAGGGCTTCTAACGCCTGAAATGAATCCATAGTCTTCCATTCACGTAGTTAACTACACATTCTTCCCACAGTTACACTTATTTTATGGAGCCTGACACCAGTATTCTTTATTATATTTTCTTGTGGTCAACAAATCCCATAAAAAGACTAAAACCAACAATAAATCAATCCTGCATAACTAAAGCCTGATGCATCTTATTCATTGCTTGGTATTAAGTAAGTGTCCAGTCCTTGCACTCAAGTTCCAATTCAAGTCCCAAAACAAACAAAGTAAAAATGCGCTCTTCACCAAATGTAATACCATTTGCAGTTTTGCATACGGCAATTCATTTTGTTGTTGACCACCGCATAGTTTTTTGTACAAGGACGAAACCATCTTTGGTATCTTTTGGTAACGTTGGTTTCATGATTCTCTCCGGCAACTTAATTGGATGCTGTCAGATTTGTTCAAACAAAGTGATTTGTCGACTTGCTGGTAATGAATTGCTTTAGTGGTTTCAGGAAAGGAAGGGACATGAATTGATTGGCGGCACACTTTTGGTCTTGGCGGAAGATATAAAGTATTTTAATTAAAGTCAAGAGGCTCAAGTCCAAGTGAGGTCACAAGTCATTTGGTGTTAAAGTCCAAGTCAAATTGCAAGTCTCTTTGATTTTGTCAAATCGAGTCCAAGTTAGGCAAATCGAGTCCACACCTCTGGCCAGAGACCTCCATTGATACACCTTTGCATCGTTGACATGTTTCTTCATCACCATAAACATGGGCACTAGTTTATCTTCAGTAAATCCAGCAGACACACTCCTGGTGCTGTAATGCGTCTTAATACACGGCAGAAAAACAGTTCCCAAGAAACACAATATTTACTCCTGTTTCAGTAACATTTGCTCAACCCTACAGTGCCCGACTGTTATAGGAAATCATTTGTCATTTTAAAAAAGATTAAGCTGCATATTTCAAACCATTTTTTTCCCAGACGTTTGTCTTCAATATGAACAAATGCGCTTGAGGCTGAGGCTACCCAAAGGGAAGAAAAGTTTCACACACGGATTAAAGCACTATTAGATTTGTTCTTTTCGTGGGATTGTTAACAATATCAAACATATAGAATATTGCCTTCAACTTTAACATAAAGTTAAAGCACATAAACATTTTGATAAGGACCCAATACATTTGTTTACTGAAGTAATTGTGACCAAAATATGCACTGAGCTGGACAAATTACAGTTCAAAAATAAACTTGTGAGTGCTCTCTGGCAACGCTTTCCTGCCTTTTCCAATCATCTGACTTCCACACTCAACCTGCACACCTGCTATTCATTCTCTCATAAAGCCACACCTGTCCCTCATCAACTCCACTCAGTTTATATATATACCCACACACGAGCACGTCCTCTTTCACAGCAGCTGAGTCACTGTTCATGATTCCTGTCAGTTTCTGTATTTTTGTGTCCTTTTTGGATTTGTTTGGGTCCGCTGACTGCTTGCCTACCTTCCCTTTTCAATCCTACCTGCTCTGTTGTCGTCAGGCCTTTGCATCCACACAACATCCAAAATGTGTAATAACTCCCTAACAAATGCATGCACTCTTTATGCTCATTATATTCTTTACGTCTTAGTGACAAGTGCATGCCTCCTCCTCCTCCCCACCACAAGAAGCAACCATGCATTCATTCGTTCAAGCGAAGCCCACGGGTGTTTGAACGGATGGGATGTCAAATGATAAGGCCCCGATGCGCTGGTGTATTTAACAGAATGAGACAGCATGCCTGTATGTCTCTTGAGTGGGTCAGCTGATGGATTCCAGTGAGAGTGAATGGGTGCGACAGATATCTGTGCTTTGGTGCAGATGAAGCTGGCGGCGCCTGCAACGAGCGCAGATTAGCGCCACTATCTGTATGCAAGAAACCGGTATAACTGTTCCAAGTTGCAACGGGCTTGAAGACTGAGCAGGTCTCGGTCTCAGCTCTAAGGTGGTTGCACCTCCTCATCTTCCACCACCGCCTGAAACACACGAGCACATTTTCCACTCAACCTCCACGTACACTGCTCGCCACATCCCCCCCCCCTCCCCTGCAGTTTCTCTATGCAGTCTCTGAGTAATGGGGACAGATGGCTGGCAGCTTCTTGCTGTTTCTTTGGGCTAGTCCACCCCCACCTCTTTCTCCAAACGCCCCTGGTCTCCTGCAACTGATGGCTTGGTTGCACAAACTCCCACGGAATAGCAATGCAGCCCCTATCTCTTCCACTGCAAGCTGAGGGGGTTATTTGGGGGGAAGGGGGGGGGGGGGGGTGTGAGATGGTGGGGGCGGCTAGAGAGGGAGGATTACTGCTGACGGAGGAGAAATGCTGTAGGCTTGCAAGTGAGGACAACCGCACAGTTTGTGATGTAAGGTGGTGTGTGTGTGTGTGTGTGTGTGTGTGTGTGTGTTCTTGAACGCGTTACTTTTCTCCTCTATTTTTGGGTGTCAATGATCACTATGGGCTTGTCCCTTTTTGAGGTTCTGTGTAGGTTCACAAACACTGACTGTGCAGAGAAGGACATTGCATGCACAGCAGACTAACCCAGGGACAAACAAGGGAGAGAGGAGGAGGAGGGACAGACCTTTTGAGCAAGCCCAAAGCTGTCTGTAAGTACAGCAGTGCAGTATAGGTTGTGCATTTATTTGCAGTATACAGTATAATTACAGCGTGTTGAGTAGTTGTTCACACTGACCTTTTTATCATTGCTGTCTCTGTGCTGCAGTTGATCTGCGTTTCTGCTGCTGTCGTCAAGCTACAACTCAGCCAATACTGCTGTGTGATGAAAATGCTTTAACCAAGACTTTTGCGACACGGATGCAACGCCAGCCGTTACAAGAGTCCATAACTTAAATTTCAAAACACAGAAACCTTTAGAATGGTAATCTTTCTTTTTCTGTAATATCTCCCTCAACTGTCAAAGTTGAAGTTCAAAAGTTCAATCTAAGATATACTTTGGAACTTATTGGCATACATCTCACACAACAAACAAAAATTCAGTGTTCATATTTCATCAAAGAAGCCATGGAGCTCATGCAATATGCAATATATTGTAGCCAAACTGATAGGAACAACAAATAATAGAATACTACGTAAGTCAAAAGAGAAACGTTCTTTGCTTAAATGTTGAAAAATATTGTAAGTGACATTAGGAATTTTGAGTCGTAGCACAATTGTATACTCAATACATAGCAATGTTCTTCATGTACCAAACAATGATACAGCACTGCCTTTACAGTTTTAAGAAGAGACTCATTCAGTAGGGTTGCACTGTCGACTCAGAGCAAGAGGGGCCTTGTCCCTTCTGTGTGGCGTTTGTATGTTCTCTCCACATCCCCCCCCCCCACCCCACCCCACCCCCCCACCGTCCAAAAACATGCAACTTAGGTTAATTGAGGACACTAGAGAGGGTCAATGTCCCGATAAACCAGCTGATGTGGTGCAGTAGAATAACGTCATTCATGCAGATGTATAGTACAAAGCAATTGCACTTAGGGCATCCAGATGGCCAGCAGCTTCACTGGCAGTATCAATACGGTCCTGGCAGTATCAAATAGGCAGTATAAAAGGTGTTTTGAGAGAGTGCGAGTCGCTGCAACCACAAGAGGTCTTTGATCATCTGTCCATGAATGAGCGCCAAAAATACTGGGCAGTTTGATGTAGCAGTATGCAAGGTTAGCTGTGGACAGACACAGAGATGGACACACAAGCATGCACACACTCATTCACACGACCGATCTCTTTATCTCTTGGTGGAGATAAAAAAATCAAAAGAAATCTCTAAAAGCCATGTTTTGTTTTTTTTGCCATTTGTGCTGACAAAGGTAGGAACAGAGGAAAAGGGAATAAATGCAGTGCTGATCAAATCTAATGGATTTAACTTCAACTATCAAGTCCTGCATCCTGACCACTCTGAACTAGTTCTGAGTCCACACAATGATGGATGCTAAAAATAGCTGATTTAAGTGGCTGTTAGCGTAGGTTGGCATCGTGATGCTGGTTGACGGGGTGGATGAAGACAGATGCTGATGATTACAGGTGGCACGGTGGGAATAATTACGTATAATGTGTGGTTATTTGGGAGAAAACCCAGAGTATGAATTTAAGATGGTGACAGACTTAACAGCTGGGTTTAAGAGTGATGACACAGGTATGTGGGATAAAGACTTGGACATGAGCTGAATGATGATAAGCCTTTAGGAAGAAAATGGGGGGGAAAAAAATAAAAAAAGACTATAAAAGAGGATAGGGATGAATGTGAAGTCGGGGAGATAAAGGTGAAGCTGTGAACAAGAGATCTCTGGATGTGGTGACAAGCAAGAAAGATGGGGTGGCTTACATTTCTGGTCTTTCCAGGTGACGGTGGGCTCAGGGCGACCCACTGCCAGGCAGTAGAGGTTTACATTCTCGCCTTCGTTCACCGACACGTTTTTTGAGATGTTGACAATTCTGGCCGGCACTGAAAAACAAGATCATGCCATTAAAATATGACCTCAAAATCCCCTTTTATTTCATACATTATTGATGAGGTATGGCCTCAGCCTATTAAGGTGCTTAAGGTATGATGCAAATCCGTGCACCTAAGACAGAGAGGCAATCAGCTGATTAATGACCTGCGCTCGCTGAACTGTGCAACAATATGCTTGTCTGTCTGCTTAAAATGCACTGAATCCTAAATGACTGCAAATGGGAATTGAGAAATCTCCTTCTCCTAACATTTAATCAATTTTAAAGAAAATTGTATATTGTATAGAATTTTGACTTTTGGATATACCGCGTTGCCCCAAACTCAGTGTTGGAGCGCTATGCATGTATTTAGTTTGATAACATGATGGCCCCTTGAATTTAAATGGCCCATTATCATTGCTTTTAATGAGCTCGGCCCTGAAATTGCTTTTTTTTTTTGCAAGGCATCTACCGAGGATCCCATTTTTCTCTATCTTGCTGGAGTTGAATACTTGCAGCGATAAAGCACAGATTGGAGTGGCGGTGAAGCTGCTCCTGCTTGATGCACTGACTTGAGGGTATAATTATTTAGTGCGATATCAAGCTAGGGCTCGAATTGCAGGCGACTTGGAATTAGGTATATATGGTCATCTGTGCCAAGCTTTGCACCCTGCAGACAAGAGTTGTTTGTTTGGCTGCAGTACGATGTGAAAACTCTCTTAGTAAGCAGCTGACATTGTCTCCGCCACCCGTGAGCTGTGAGCCAGACCTCGTGTTTTTCATTCCAGCAGAATATAACCTAATATATCCCGTGACAAATTTTTCACTTTCATCCTGTCGGTGGTGTATTAATGAAATCTGCACAACGGACTATCCAAAATGTGCGAAACATTGACACATGCAGGGGGAACAAGGTCTGAGATCCATCCTCTGGGCAGTTCTGCGCCAATACATCATGTCGCTCAGGATCAGTCAGACTCTCACTCACTTAGTTGCTGACTTGATGACTGAGCCCCAGTCGTGGTCCTGCACTGTCAGTTATTAAGTCAGGCACTATGGACAGCCCCCCCCCCCCCCCCCGTGTACCGCATCTCCTCCACACACATCCTCATCCATCTGATCTGCCTAACTCTTATAAAGACAAGCAACCCTACCTGGCCACATGGAAATAACAAATGGACTTGGCCTTGTTATTGAAACTGACTTCCTGGTTATCTGTCAGCTGCACTAGGCCTTCTTTACTGAAGCCGCACACATACATAGGCCAGCTACGCTTTCAAAACATGAGCAAGTAATTGCAGTTTGATATAAGCATGAATACCAACCTTGTATACTCGAGCATTATAAAAAAACATCTACCTAGTTTTCCATCATAAATTGAACTCTTGATTTAATAGAAAAGGAACACTGAAACGTAACCATAGAAAATCTTATTTGCTTCCTCTGCTGTCAAACCTCAATCACACCCAATAGACAGCACTACGCTTGGATGAATGACGAAATGCATAATTAAGCCATTTAATTTGTATCCAAGGGTGCTTACAGTAACATCGATGCACACATTGCTTTTATTTGCATCACATCTGCAGGCTCTGGATATGTCAGGGAAATGAGTCACTTATACTGGAAACGGTAAACACTTTAAAATCCCTTTTTATAACAGATTCCTGTTCATTCAGTCTCGACTCGGCTGTTCACCTTGGACAATGAGGTAGACGTGGGCAATGCGGGGCTTGTTATTGGCCTGGAAGCTGCAAGTGTAGGGCCCCTCGTCGGATACTTGCACCTCGTCGATGTGGATGGAGAAGTCACTGTTGTTGCTGTTGGCCAGCGTCACGCGCTTGTCCAGCGACCACTTGTCCGTCCCCGTGAACAGGATGTTGGAGCGGTTCAGCCAGGCCTTGTGGGTCACCTCCTCGTCGATCCGACATCTGAGAGGACCGGAAGTGAGAGACACGAGTAGGGTTGATGCTAAATACCGCTGAGAGGTTTTAATCGTTACACACAGCTGTACAAACGGGTGAAATGTCAACATAAAAGTGTTTTGGTACAGTGTTGCACACAGCTGACGAGCTTCAATGCACCTCTAAATAGTGTTTTTTACTAAAAGAATTGGACGCCATTTTCCTAAAGTATACTCCCTCTTATGGTGTTTTTATGATGGTGGGGAGCGCTGAAAAACATGTTAGTCCAAAATCTCCCATAGGTGTTCAAATACATGGGAATACAGTGCCTGCGAAGGTCATAGCACATGATTCACTTCCTTTTCTACTAATCAAACCATTCAGGGACCCCTCTCATGCGTGCCCTGTACAAAGCATCTCGCATTCATTATGTCTCCCCACTCCTTCATTCTAATTTCTCCTTTTATTTGTCACCTCATTAGTGCAGTTTTACCAAGAGGTTACAGACAAACCTCTTTGGTAACATTGCACTAATGATTATTCATCACTCCTGTTACACAGGTGGAGAAAAATGGGTCAAAGTATAAAAAATATGGCTGAAGTCAGTTATAGGAAAATCCAAAGAGGTTGTGAGCAAAGCGTTGCATGAGAAGTGTAAATCATTATTCTCTTCACAGCGTGGTTTTGTCTTGAAGATAACATTAAACATGAATGAAGTCCCAAGATGAAAATGTGTGGAAAGGATATGAGTGAGTGTGTTGATTAAAGCGCAGTGAATCCCTGGCGTTGTTCCAAAAAAAAAGATGTGGCACGCTTCAAACACAGGAGCCACGGTCCAAAGGTGTGACTTCAGTTCTTGGCTTGGCCACTAGATGTCCTTACCCAGCTTCAACTAGCTGCGAGGCCAGGCCTCTATTGTCCTCATGTTTAATTGATGTGGCCTGGATAAATATCAAGGTTGAGGTAGATCACTTGCCAAGTCGGTGGCAGTGACACCACGATGCAAAACAGCTACAGTGCAGGTTAGCCCGGAAGTCTTTTACAAACGGGCTACAAGGCACTGGGCTGATGTTCAGGTGGACACGTGACCTGAGGGCCAAGCAGGTTTAGAAAAAGAGCAAAAGAAGAAGAAAATACTTTATGTTGATTTAAGTTGTGTGGCTGGTTAATTTAGATAAAGAGACCCCACCACAAAGAAGATCATTATCTGTGTACAAACAATCTATTAATCTATTTTTAAAATGAATCACTTCTGCACTGATGATGTTGCTACAGGACTGCAAACCCAGAGGAAATGAGCACCATAATAGCGTCAAATGTGCCTCGTCTTAATGGGCCACATCAAAGCCAACACAACAGCATTGTCTCAAGCATAACACAAGTATTTGTGCCACTTGGGCAAAAGTGATTTTACATGAAAATGGATATTATTTATGAAGCTGTTTAGCTACCGACTGTCCAGAGCAGACTAAACTTACAAAATGTGCCATCACACTACTGAGTATCTGTACCCTGAAATCAAACTTCGCGAGTACAGTTTTTAAGCGGTGGTTTCGACAAGCCTGAGGCATCGGGAGATGGTCAACAAGAAGGAAACTCAAGAAAACATATTTCTGGCAGAAAAAAAAAACAGGTTTATTTTTGATCTAATTTTTGTGTTTTTACTTGTGATTACTGGATAATGTTACCTCTTTAAAAAGTATTCAAATAAAACACACACTGAAGGAATAATAATCAGCCTTTGCTTGAAGTGGTCAAGTGTAAACTCAAGCAACATGTATAAAGGAGCCACGAGTAGTGGCTCAGCTTTTGTTTTCACAGTGAATAGTCCAAAAGGTCGGCTGGTTTAAAGAAGTGAAGGGGATTACCACTCGCTCATAAAAAGGTTTTGAATTTGCTAGTGCACAGCTTTCCAGATACCAAATTGTAAAGGAATAAATAGTGACATTGAAAGCACATATTTTCCGAAACCCAAGTGCGTTCAGTTTAGAATTTTTTGGTGATAAATTATATAGATTTGACTTCTCCACTGTGTCAATAGAAGCGCTTCAGGCTACACGTCCTGATAACATTATAGATCAGCCTTCATGGTAGTTTGATTCCCAACTTTGAGAGAGACTTGTTGATGTTGACAAATATTGACAGACCTGTAATATGTTTGACTCGCTCTTCTTGCAAGAGAAAACTAAACTTAAATAAAAGGTGGGGGGGGGGGATAGGCTTAAATGTGATGAAAGTAAGTTTTTCGCAGCTGAATGCACTGCCAAGCCTGGTCACATCCACAAAAAAAACAACAAGTTGGCTATTTTTCTGCTTGGTTGGGAGCCAGGGAAAGCTGTGATTTATACTTTATCACTCGCAGTTAGTCAAGTGTGGTTGGACGCGGAGGAGGAGGTCCGCCCACCGAGCTGACCTGTACATCATTATTGTTACATCTAAGCAAAAGGTGATTGCAGACAAGACGGCATGACTCCAGCGACATGCGACAGTTATTATCATTCAATTAGCTACAGGACAGACGGAGTTGAAAAATATGGCACAATTTTGGGAGCGCCTAATTGAAGTTATGTGACGGAGAATTTGCAATTAAACCAGCATGACAGGTGGGGGGGGGAAATGCAAACACGTTTTTCATGTAATTAGTGGGTGCAGGTGTAGGATCAGGAGTTACCTCAAAGTGACTCTTTCTCCCTCCAACACTGTAATGTTGTCCGGCAGGTGTCCGAACTCTCCTCCGTGCACACTGGAAGCTGCAGAGGAAAAATGAGAGAAGAGAGACCAGTCAGCATCCAATCATGGCACCAGACGCCGGCGTTCAATCAATCTCAGGTCAGGTGCTTGAGAATCGACTACTATGTGCTCCGTATCCTGAAGGGAAAGTAATAAATACACTAAACAAAAGAGTCACAACGTCTGCACTGACCCCCATACTTGAATAATAATTTGGTTTTACCCTGCATTCTGGTGGGATGTGCGCTCATTGAACAGCGCTGATAATGAGCCAAGGGAAGAGGATTCACGCGGAGCTGCCGGAGCGTGAAATGAAGGGACAGCAACGGTAACAGAAGGGATGCTCATCCTGCCTACCAATACACACACGCACTCGGAGAACAGAGGCACATGCTTACAAAAGCACAAACGCGCACACACTTACTGAGTGCCATTAGTTGAAGAGGAGATTCAAACTTGGCATCTGTGAGATGTGTTTCACTCAGGTGGGAAAAACACTTTAAAGTAGTTTTGAAGTCATTTTTTGTGAACTTGCTTGGACTGCAAATAAAGATAACCAAAGACCTTATATGCTGGCAGTTATATTGCTTACTGCGACGGGCTGCTCCCCGGTAAGACACCTGGCTCGGTCCATCTCGACTCTGCCAAATCACAGCGTGACACCAGATACCTCAGCTGGTGTCTCCCCTCCATCTCCGACAATCTCTTTCTCCCTCTGCCTGCAAAAATGACCTCAATATCTCCAGTAGGCCTTTGCTGTGTTCTAGCCTTGAGGTTTAATAAATGGTGACTTTATGAAATGAAGCCGGTGCAGTGAGTAGCTTAGAAGCACCTCAAGGTTTGTTGAATAACCGCACAAGGACATGTTAAGCATGCCGATTAGGAAACCCGGGGAAGAGATGCGACCCAAAATGAAGGCAATGCAGCACTACAGCTTTGAATTAAAAAGGAGGGTCTTTGTGGAATCATGGTTTGATTACAAAGAATAGTTGGAGAGGCTTCAGAATTACGATGCACTTCGCGGATTCCTAATCAAAGTTTTCAAAGCTGAAAGTCCTGAGAACTGCCAACATCTCTAAATAACAATTAATCATCTTTTAAATAAAGTCAAATTATGCCTTTTCTGCATGTTTTGCGAACGCAGCGCTGTTTGGCATCTCTCTGTGGCTATTTCACAGTAAATATAGGCTACATTGTGTATTCATATATTCATGTGTGTGTGCACCGGTGCATGGTGTTGCTCAGCAGTTACAGTAGCTGTCTGCTGCTCATTTGTGTGAATGTGTGCGTTTTGTTTGCTGACATACCGGTGGAGAACAAGAAAGGAGGACAAACTAATGACGCCTCAAAAGAAAAGTGGCCCTGAAAATCTCCTGCTAAAAGCTGTAATCGCATTAATGGGTTCCGCTGCTGCTGCTGCTGCTGCCACTGCTGCCGTGCTATCTAGGCCGGCCAAGGATCCCAGAACTGGCTGCATCTTTCTCTCGCTCTCTCTCTCTCTCAAAGCCTGGGGGGGGGAGGGGCTTGGCACATTGGCCATTGTGCCCAATGTTGGAAAAACTGTCACAAGCTTTCGTTCATCTGTGGCTTTTATTACAGAGTAATGTTGCATCGCTGTGCTAATGCTTCCTGTCTTAGACTCAGACAGTCCTCAGCTCAAGCGCTCAGCTGTTCCCTTTCAAGTGCTCTGTACTCTACACACTAGACTTTATTTAGGTTAATTCAATTCAGTTCCAGGGCTTGGGGCTTGGAGACTGGTGTGACACGCTGTCATAAACGCACACTACCCCACATTCGCAATCGCAGACACACACGTAGAGAAAAGGCGCTCTCTCTATCACATAATGTAACCAGTGGGACACACGCGCGACGCACACATTTTCGATTGAATGAATGCATACGCTGGATGCTCCAAACAACACTGCGACGGTTACAAACCAGCGGGGAGCAATTCCCATTTCCCTACTCAATTCCCATCTTCACAGCTCGATTGGCACCTCGCATTCTAAAACCTGTATCACCCCCGCCTTCACTTCCAAGACGCTGCACAACACGATAACCAGGCCAACACATTCAGTCCATATTTCCTCTCACACACTGCGTCACAGGACAAATCACAGACGTGTTAACTTACGCAAACATATACGCAAACGCACTCATCGACGCGACAGACGAGCTGTGATGGAGGTTCGTCTGAGTTCATTGTGACAACGATCGAAGCACACACACAGATATCTAGCATTCACTCTCCCTGCTTTATGCACACTGTACACGTTTTCTGACCCCTCACTTACTCTGAATGCTCAGCTTGCAGTCAAAGCTTTGACCTTGGCACAGACGCAACAGAAAAAACTGTTATGGATATCAACAGCTTGTGTAGAACACAAAATCAGGACCAGGATCTGTATTTGAGAGGCAAAAGTTGGCGTTCATCCTCCTTTTTGTTTTTCTCCATCTTGCTAGCAAAGCATTACGAGATATATCAATATTTGCTTGACAGCAAAACTACTTTGTTTTGGCACCTATAGAAAATCTAAAGCAGACCACAACGCGTACAACGCAACGTATCAGGAAAAATGTGCACTGAATATAAACTGGCTGCAGATTATAGTAAGGTTGATGACCATAAATTTAAACAATCATGAAAACATGCACGTATATGGGATTTATGATTGCTGTGGCTCCACTCTTGAAACACTTATTACCCCCAAAATGTATGTACAAAACAATGAATCACTTGGGTGTCTTACAGTTAAACAAGACTAAAAGCTAGCAGCACTGCCAGACTGTACTTGCAAGTGCCAAAGTGTGTTTTCTACTATTTTGACAGAAATTTGTTATTGTTTGACAGCATCATCTGACACTTTCTTTAGGTAGATGAAATTATGAATATATGATGCATTCCCTAATCTTATAAACCTGTTTTCAATCTCCATGCTTTCCAGCCCAAAATGTAGGAGTGCAGGACTTTGTCTGAAGAGTATCGCACATTGGTAATTCTGCTGTTCAAAATTGCCCACAGCAATCAAATCAAATCAAATACTATAACGGTTATTGCGTCGACAGATAAATGAATCTAAAGTGTGCATCTGCGGCGCCTCATTAATAGGACAGTGGGAGTGTTGGGTGTAAACATCATCTGGCTGAATGACAGCATGCGTCGCAAACCCTTTGATGTAATCCACATGATTTATACCTTTTTCAGGAAATAATTTCAAATGTTGCCGTCCGAACACAGCGGACATGATCAAACAGAACAATAATGAGTCCAGAGTGCATCCAGCAGGCTGTTGCATGGCCAAAACAGAATCGTCAGACATTACTACAATCACTACCAATTCCTGGGCCACTTTTGGCTTTATTGATCCCTATCTCAAATTCTGCTTTTTTTTTGTCTCTGCTCCCTCCTGGGGGCTTCAGCATGCAGGCTGATGAACTGCACCCACCAGGAGGATTCAGGAGTCTCGCCCATAGACGCTCTAGAAACGAGGCTGTGCTGTTTTCAACAGGGAGGCTTAAACCACCGACTACCCTGCAGACTCTAAATGCGGAAACACAAACACAATGTGAATTCCAAAAAGAAAGCTTTTTTGTCTCCAATGCTTTGGTACCCTACTTTACTAAAACAAAAATGGATTTGTTTAGGAGAGAGACAAATCCCGAGCCTATATAAACCACAAGTGAGCCGAGTATGAATAGAGAAATGATAAATAACCGTGTAAGAACAGTATTGCTGTTGAATACTGCAGTGGCCCCCTGGTGTTGGGGAGAACTCAGGCATATTAAATCTCCCTGCTCACTGTTGTCTACAGCAGATACAGTCCGCCATGGCTACCCGTATCTCTTGTCCTTGCTATGACCTGCTGTTTTGGCACACAAACGGAAGCCCCGTCTCCATACCATACACACAGACACACACTTGTATTCTGTCCAAATGACCCCCTGCAGCCTTTGTCTGCACACAACATTGAGCCTCGGGGCTAGATTTGTCTGGCATTTTTAAGAGAATAAAACTTTATGGACATGCCTGAGGGATTACACACAGGAAAATACTGCGCTAGTAGACCATTACTTTACCGGTACTGGAAGTGTTTCGTCAATCAGTTCAGCTGTTTTACTGCAAAAGCAGAAATCTGTTTTACTCATCTGTGGATAACACTTTATCTACTGCTGGACCCTAGGTAACCATTCATAAAACTCTCTCCACTTGTGGTTCAGTGTTTTAGTCTCTGCGTTCTCCTGCATTGTGTTCTTTTGCAGCAATGCAAGGCAGATTGCTCAGTACCCATGAGACGTCTATTACGTGATTTGTATTCTCTTGACTTTTACATGTGCCTGTTTGTAATTGCACTTTGCTACTGGCAGACACTTATGAGTAGAGCTCTATTGAGCTGTACATCTTTAGCCTGCGTAGTCCTTTGCAAGGCGGTCTCTGTACTGTTCATCTATTTTGCATTGCCCTTGACGATCGAATACACACAGAGAGGAGGCAAAGCTACTTCTGAAAAGCATGATTGGCGCCAAGACGGATAACAGCGGAGGCTATAATGACACCCGTAACAATAATCCGTTTTAACGGAGACTGCCGTGGTTTTGAAATTGAAAGGAGGAGGAGAGAGGCACAGCACAAGGTTGGAAGGGAGAGGTGGAAATGGATAACCAGGGTGAGGTGAGATCCTGCAAAACAAACGGCAATCGAGAACGAGGCGAAGCTGTAGTAGAATATGGAACTACAGGATGTTGCGTAACAGCAAGGAGGTAGTTATACAGTTGTAGCAGCAGCGGTGTGAGGTGATAATAGCAGTATTGGCGTTAGTAGTGGCATCAATATTAAGAGGGGAGGAAGGTGCGAGGACACAGTCAGTAACGCTGGGGCATAGTGCAAAGCAAAGGAAAGACACACCCGCATAATTAACATCGGCATGCTGCAGCCAATTAAATATTTACAGAGGCACTTCCCTCCGACACCTTGATGATGAACAGAGGCAGCCCAAGGATTATCAGATGCTGGGAGCCTTAGGCAGGAGACAAGGGGTTGGGGGTGTGGGATTAAACATTAACCGGCACAGATATCCCTTTCTCTTCCTCGTCTGATCCCATTAACTCTGGACGGCCCAAATCCAACCTCATGTCCACCTCTCTGGAGCCTCATCTTCCTGCCCTCCTCCTCCTCCTCCTCTCCCCCCTCCTCTCCACTTCTCATTCAGCCCCTATACTCTATACCCGACTCCCCTCCTGGCTCCTTCCACCCTCAGCACCACCTGTCAGGGACAGAGCAACGGGAGAGCGAGGAGTGAGAAACCACCTGGGCCGCGACGCTCTCAAAACCGGCACAACAAGATGGATATACAGGTCGCCTGCTTTCCACAACTGCTGGTGAAGCAAAATGGATGTCAGCAGGATCCCACTTGACAGGAAATCTAAGAAATGTCGGAGAAGTCACGGTGTGAATGAATTGTTTTGAATCTGTTTGGTAAAGTCATTTTTCCACCCTCTCAGACCACGGATGTTTTTCTCTGTTGGAGGAATGTGGTGGAATGACGAAAAAAGGAGCGTTTACGTGATCCGTGGCTCTGGTGAGCTCGTACTGACGCGTCAAGAGGATCGATTCCACATTTTGCTGCTCGTCACTCAAGGTCATACATGTATCTAGCTGCTCTTATTTGCCCCCTATTTACCAACCATTCTGACACACATACAACTGTGAACACAGCTTGATCTCAGAAGCATGTCAAAACCATCAGCATTTACAGAGAAGCATCACCCTCGGGTGTCTGACTTGGCCTGTACCAAAGATGTGACATCTGCCCCCTTTTTTTTTTTTTTTTTTTTTATTGTAGACATGCTGAATCCACAATTCTGCCTCTGGTCGCTCTGCCCATCCCTCCCTCCCACCCACCCAGCATCTCCTCCACTCCCTCCCTCCCTCCCACTCACTAATCCCTCTTCACACATCAATCAATAGAGCACTGCAGAGAGCACGGAGCCATACAGTACTCAATGCAGCAGTTGTACAACTTCAATGGGCAGCCACAGATCTTTACCATTGAATCAAGCGTGGCTGGGGAGAAAAGCCGAGCGTGCTAAAACCAGGGACGAGCCCCACTCCGCTTTCTTTTACCCCCCCATTTTCCTTGGACGGACGCCTAAACCTCTTAGCACTCTTGAAATCAATACAGTAGTTAAACTGTTACTTCTTTTTCCAGTGAGCACATACACACGCCGGCCTTACACAAAGCCCTGCAGACCGCCCTAAATACACCCTGTGCACTGGTAGTTTGACAGATTTGTGGGCAAGTGCTGTCACTGTTTTAAAAGAGAACCTTTAAATACTGATTCACCCCCAAGTAGCTCTGCATCAAGCGTCCTCGGACAATAACACACATTTTAAGCATCGAAAGTAGCTTAACAGCAGCATGGGGCCTTCACTTCAATGATGCTGAGTAAATCTGAGTTCACATTAATGTCTACAGCAGTGTACGGAATATGGAGGGTCTAGTAGTTGATTGTCTTGACTTGCATCCATGAAATCTTGGAGGCATATATTGCTTATTGAGTCTGTGTAAGAGCTCTAGGTAAGGGGGACAGCATGATTGACGTTGGTATTTTGCACATTTAGTAAAAACATACAGTTAAGGTACAGTGGATGGAAAGGCTGAAGTATTAGTGTCTCATTGTCAGTTTTAACGTTCACATTGATGTCTATTGTACTGGATATTATGTATTCTATTAAAGTTACTCTTGAGGGTTCTTACAAGAAATTGTTATGTACAAGATTATTTTTATATGTAGTGTCTCGTCCCAAATGCATTTTGTTTATCCTTGAGGTCTAACAAACGTGTTGATTTAATTCCCTTCCACAGGGAACTTTTGCAAAGATGTTTTGAAACTTGCATTGTTTACACGTGTGTCTGAATGCCGTCAATTTTCTCCCTGCCTGCTTTTTATGGATCGAAACCGCCACTGACGGTAAATAATCGTCAGGAGTGTGTATTGGGTTCATGTGCGTGTACTAGAAAACAACAAGACACAAACACAGCTGGGACCTGCATCTTCAAATCATTGCTCCATATTGCCATGTCCAATTAGACGTTGCGTTTTGGTTCAAATATAGTTCCAAAATGACAGTTGTGCCGACAATATGTTGTTACCACAAACGGGCCTATCGGCTAGATGGCTTAAGTTTATGTACACATTGTGCATTCAGCAGCTTTATACATCCTAAAAAATGTAAAACAATAAGTCAACTAAGTCTAAATATAGCAACAACCCATGTTTAACCTATTCATCCACCAAGACTTCCCCTCAACATGGACTTTGTCACTCTTAATACTACGTCTCCTGACTTTCTGACAGAAAGCCCTCAAGCAGATTTCTCCCATGTCCAAAGACAGCCTTGGAAGACTTTTGGGTCTTACAAACACCACAGGTTTAAAAATGAGACGGGGATATGAATTTACACATAAATGGCATAAAGTGTTTTTAATTGTTTTAAAAAATGGTTGACGAGTAATACTTCACACGTCACAGTGTGGCCATCTGATCAGAACCGTATCACAACCAAATCAAATGTCAATCAAATTGTGTTGTATTTAGAAAAGGGGAAAAAAAAGAAGACTCATGCATTTGATCAATATTCTCCGGTTTGTAGGAGAGTGTTTTTTTAACTGGACTATTATTGGACGTGGAAACGTCACCATCTGGCCGTCCATCTCATAACCACGTTGCAGTTTTTGGCATCCGACCGAGACCATTTTTGGCCAGGGACATGATAAACATGACATATGGCAATATGCAAAAAAACTAGTCGTCTAAATTACAATAAATTACACAAAAGTGTTTGATCTGACATGCTGAACAACATCATTTATCAGTGTCTTTAAATAACTGTTTCAAATCGCTTTTGCACAAATTACACAGTTTTCTGGCGTTGGCTGAAACAACTGATTCTGTCATTTTTCAAAATAAATAAATAAATAAAACCGTGTAATTAAACTGTGAATACATTCTGGTGTGTCATATTTTTAGTGGTCATAGGAGCTCTGTCAGATGCTGTGAGACCGAACAAATATTTCCAGCCATGCGGTTAAGCTTGTGGCGAAAGGCTTACCCTATAGTTTACACTCGAGCCTCTAAGAGGCTACAATAAAAACAGCAATTACTGGGTGATAGTGACAGGAGACAAAGGAGTGTAATAGCATGGGAGCAGTTATTTTCGATAGGACCATTGGCTCTAAAGTGGAGTCAAAAAGAATGAGGCATCAAAAAGTCAGTTGAGTGTTGGGCAGTATGTGTGTGAAATGGATGACCAGACAATGCAAGCTGCCAATGGCCGTTCATGACACACTTGAAAAGAAGGACTAATGGCAAAAAAACAAACTTTGAGGGCTTGAGAATTACTGCCGCTGTTGTTAATCTGGACATTCATTTACAACGAAAAAAGCTGAAATCATGCAATTTCCTTTTAAAGACAAAACACGATGTGCTGAAAAAGCATTCTGTGAATTTTGAACAAAATCTCGATTGTGGGGCTGAATAAAAGATCTCATTCAGCTTTTGTTTGGATGTTTTTTTTTGCATGCACGCATAAGCTTTTACGGCACCGCCACTGACTTAGCTTATTAATTCCCCCCCCCCCCCAACAATTCATTCCATACTGATGATGACATATTTCTGTGGAAATATGCAAAATATGTAATATACTCAAACAGAGTAATAAGACCAGTTAATTGTGATGACTGAATGAGGGGCAATTTGCCGCTGTCTGAAGCCGCCGCGGTAATGAGCAATCTAAAATAAGTCGTTCTTTGTCTGTGCCTTTTGCAAACAGCAAAACAAAAGGGAACAACATTTTGGCTTCAGGGGAGCAGGAACATTTTCATATCAACACACTCTAGCTCAATGAATGCAGACAGTGTAGTGCTGGAACGTGGCAGGTTTCAAGTGCGCCTGGGTTACATCTCAGCATGTGGGCATCCATGTGTGTTTATGCCCTGGCACGTGTGTGCACGTGTGTGTGCGTGTGTGTGTGTGTAGGACCATCTCAGCATGCATGTGTGTTTACTTATGCGTGTGGATGGACTGATGTGTTGTTCAGCACCACTGGGCAGCTTGTCCAGGGGTCTCGCTACCTGCACCACAGGTGGGGTGGTGAGAGAAAGAGGATGAAAGGAGGAGATCCAGGCAGGGAGGGAGGGAGGGAAGGATGGGGGAGCAGGATGCAGGCAAAGAGAGGCAACAAAGTTGGAGGCAGAAGAGGGGCGGTGAGGGCCAGTGCCCAGGAGTAAGGTGCTGTCAGGATAATTCACAGCAGCAGTACTTGCTGCGAAGAACAAAACAGAATTACCTGAGGGAACAGAAATCCACTAACACCTGCTTAGGAGGGAGCTCCTGAGGGACGGAATGGGAGAAAGGAGGGAGGCATGGTGCAGTGCACTGAGAAGCTGGCAAGTACAGATGAAGTAAGCATCAGTGTGTGTGTGTGAGAGAGAGAGGGTGAATGAATGAATGCATTTGTGTATTTGCAAGCTTGTGTAAATCCGTTTGCTGCGTGCCTGTTTGTGAATCTGTGTGTGGTTCAGTGTTTTTCATGCATGTGTTTGCATACTTCCGTCTGTTTGTGTGCAGTTGGATTCCGCCTGGCTGTGCCCACAGCCATCCTTACGGCTGTGGATGAGCTTCATTTGCATTCGGAATCGCGGCAGCTCGTGCCATTGTTGCTCCACTGCTGTGTCTCGGCACCACTAGCTCCTGCACGCATAGCCGCCGTGCCAGTTATGTTTGGCTACAGCTGGGCTGGAGAGCTTGTGGCAGACATTCAAACCGCCACCACCAACACCAAGCTCGGGCCTAGGACTGTAAGTTGGAGGGAGCTGTTCCTTTGTGGGCTACCTGGTTCGCTATAGTGCACTCTTCTCCAACATGTCTCCTTTTCTCTGTCTCTTTACGTCCCTGTCTCACACCAGATGGAGGGCAGATGACCCCCCCGGCTAGCTTTCTGCGCCACCGGCGTGCTTGTCACTGCTCAATTGCAGGCAAGCCCCTACCCATTCCCTCAACAGCGCGACGGTCTTGCTCACATGCTCCCTGGTTGCTCTCTTCATCTTGTTGAGTTCAAATTATACCCACGACTTTGAACACCAGTCTCCCCTCCCTTTTTCACCCTCCAAACCCTTCTTTCCGCCTGGGTGATGACATGCTTTCGGTATTACTTTGGAGGGAGGCCGGTGTATTAAAAAGCAATCGATAGAAAGCCCATTTAATCTTTGCAGCTGAGCAGAACTGAGAGGGGTCTCTTGTATGACATTCAGAAAAAAAAAAACCCCACTGAGAATCAAGAAAACAAAGATGAGACGAAAGTTAAAAGGTGAATTAAAGTGTCATAGTCTGTTTGAGGAGGAAACAAGCATGCAGCCAGGTACTTGGGGCGAAGCTAAGCTGTGTGTTTATGTCAGCCCTGATGGACTGAGCCACTGATGAATCTGCTGGCTCATCTTACTGATAAAGCTGTTTTACCAAAAGCCTGAGGCCATTGAGGAAATCAGGAGCATAACTAAAGCTGTGATAGGAGTAATGTGTAATTAAATACAATGCCACTAGCTAATTTGCTTTTCATTTATCGCTACACATCAGTTTCTCTGCTGTTTTCCTTTTGTGTTTCCTCGCAGAAAGGGTTGTATAACTCATATCGTGTGGGGTTATTAATCTTTCAGTGCACTGTTACAAACATAAACACATTTCTAAGTCACCATAAGTTATTAGGGGTCCGTCTCCTCGGAGCTGTTTGAGTTGGATTAATGCTCCTTCATGTGGAGCACTGGAAATGATCTCTGGCTCCCCTCTCCTGTGAGAATGAGCTGCAAAGAAATGTGATTGTGCCACGAGCACACACAAGCATGTGAAGACTGCAGACGTTCCTTATGCATTGGCATGTACCCACACCAAAATATAAGCACCAAAGCACCCTGACGACAAGCACCACATTCTTTTGATGGTGGGCCATACATAGAAAAATATAAGAAGTCATGGGACAAACAACAGGAAAATACGTAGTTTCCAACCAGTTACACTGCAAGAAATGTGGGTTTCATAGCGTTTTCTAACGTTATACTCTTTGATCCCCTTGTCTTCTGTTGCGCCATGTTCATCCAATCCCCTGAGGTCAATGTTTTCATCCACGAGTAATCACTTAAGGTCAAGTAGTCGTAAATAATGCCAGCGATATCGAGTGTTCAAACTAAGAAGTGCAATGAACATACAGTATGACAAATATGCTCAAGCCATATTGTAGTTTCTTCCTAAAACTTAACCGCAGGCCGTGGTGTGGCCACCCCGTGCTTTACAGCATGCAATACTCTGCGGAACAAAACGGGCATCAAGACATGAATTGAAATAATAACGATAAAACAAGCACAGCTGCCAGGATGCATTGCAAATGCCAAAGAAAATATGAATGTGCATTGCAATGAATCTTGCTCAAGTGAAAGCTTTTTCTGTGCTGTAAGAAATATTTCCCCCTAAAATACTACAAAATGAACAGAAAGTTTGTTAAGCTGCATGCTAATGTAGCAAAGCGTTTGTCATATAGCCTCAGCCAGTTTACAGTAGTGTGAATCACACGGATAAGACCATCAGACGGCTTCCTTAATTTACGTGTCATTCATTATTACTATTCAGCAAGTGAGCAAGTGCATGTGTCGTAGCCAGATTGCTTTTTAGCACATAATTTCGAAACCTTTTTTACGAGCTGTCTCGTTATCTTTACTAGTACGGCGCCGACTTCATCTGCAAATGACCCGGCAACACATTAGCCAGATGTTTATTCCTTACATTTGCACGAGAGTCTGGAGTAAAAGATTGAAGTTAACCTCCAGCAAGACATTTATTGTGCCCGACTCAATACATTCAGAGCCTGATTGAAAAAAACATTTTGAACAAAGAGAAGATGATGGAGAAGATTGGGTGATTATTTTCAAGGAAAAAATCCTACCTCGGATTCTCTTACGTAAGTTATCATCGATCTGTGATGTTCAATGTGTTCCAGGAGTTATTTCGTGGTAATGTAATTTACTTTTTTTTTTTTTTGGTGTACCCGCTTTGCCGCAATCTGCCTCATCCACTTTTATTAAAGCTAGAGAGATTTCATGTGGTTCTTGGAATTGTACTGTTGGAGAGATGTGAGATTGAGAAATTATTATTCAAAATGTAATATGTCCTTGAAACTTAACTTTTTTTTTTAAACCTGCTTTGCATTTTGTTCTATTTAGACTACTGTGAGCTGAGAAATTGGCATCTTAGTCTAGGCCACACTGAATTTCTCCCTTTCATTTTGGTTGGCCTTGGTGCATATTGGTCCTGGAGAAAAACTGTTTTTTCTATAGATGTTATTTTAACAGCTGCAGGAAATAGTGTAACATGGTTCATAGTCTATTTAGGCCGACTGTGATCCCCCACAACTCGCACCATGTTTATTAACGGCATTAAAAATGTATTTTCCTTGAGGAGGAGGATGATCTAAGAAGCTGACAGGAAGAGGAAGCAATACAAAATGAAGAACACTCTAAGTGGCAGCTCATTGGTGTTTTTTCATACATTTTCTGACCTCTAACTCTAAAATAACATTTTACCTCCTGCAGTTGTTTTCATCAGGGGGATTTTTATCCAGTTTAAATCCTATATACGCACTGAGCTGGACACATTGTCAGAATCAAATTCGATGTTTTTCTCACTCTGCGTTCTCCTTACTTCTCTCGGTAGCTGTAACAGTTTGCATAATTCTTTTACATTGTGTGCGTGGCTGTCATTCTCTGTTGTTGCCATCGGGTACACAGTGTATGTTTGCATACAACGTTGTGAGCTTGCATGCAAAATAAATCTAAGGACTGATAATACAGTTAGAGCTAAACCTCTCCCCCCCCCCGAACACATTTATCCAATAAGAAGACTATACTCTTGTGTGCTCGCTTGTACTTTATTTGTCATACATCTGCCATTCACTCCTCACGCATGCATAATTTCCTTGCGGTCATTGTTCGGGGCTGTCAATCTTGATGTCAGCTGGTCTCTTCTATCCAATAGCACGATGAAACGATGACATCGTTGCCTGTCCTCTTGCTGCTGTCTCTTTTTTAAATATGCTCGTCTCTCTACCTTCAGTATGTTCACGCTGCTGTTACGCGCCCCTCCACCTCCCCATTTCTGCCCAATCTTCGCAGATTCATCAGCTTCATCAACTCATCAGCCACCATCACCACCAGTGTCTGGACTCCACGGGGGGGATTCATGTTGCTGGTGCTGAGGGCACACGCCCCCTCGATTACAAATCTCCTTGTAGAGTTCAAGCGCCAAAGACTCTGTCAAGACTTTATCATCTGTTAGTAATAAACAATTATTTGTCCTTCACCTGACTTGTCTCTCCTGATTGAACTGTATTTCTCCACATTTTGCGTCAGTGTGCATGGGGATGCAGTAAGAACTGGATGTTTTCAGATTTTAGCGTAACGTTGGCAGCTGTCAACGTCTGCCAAGCATGTCGGTCAGTTGTCGTCCTAAAAGCCTTTTCTCTTGTTGCATTAAATGCAAAAACATATGTAAATACATGGGAAAAATACCAAAAGTATGTAAGCTAAGCAGCCAAATTGGCTTTTATTAGAATGAAATAACCATCATTGTAGCTTAGCCGCAGTCTTTCAGCACCGTTCGAGTGAAATGAAGTGCGAACCCGTTAGGATTAGTCGGCCGGAGACAGCATTTGAAACCAATTGAAATTGATGGACGAATTTTTTAAATTACTTCAAATTTTGAGAAAAATCTGCCAGCATTATTGGAACGCTTGACAGGCGTAGCAACCGTAAATAGCCTCATCTCAGCTCCTTCCTCTCTCCAAATACTTTACTCATCCTAACCCTAACCGCTTTGCTCTCCTTTTGCCGTCTTCGTTCAACCCCCTTTTCCTCCTCTCTTCTATACACCTCCCTGCATTCTTATCTTCTCACCTGCTCGCTCATCTCCTCTCCACTGCAACGCCACAGCTGATCGTCTCCACTCTCTAATTCAGCAGCTTATCTGGGCATGCATGTTCCACAAAGCTCCATGATCCCTGTCACCTCGCAGCCGTCATGGGAATCATGAGTCAGTGCTGCGGATAGATGACGGTGTAAGAGCCGGTTGGGGGGGGGTGAAGGAAAGTGGGTGGTTGAGACGGTGACAGAAAGAGAGGTGGAGGAGGAGGAGGAAGAGCAGCCCGGGGAATGCTGAGGAAGACAGAACGATATGGAGCGAGGGAAACGCAATGAAGTGCAGAAAAGAGGGGAAAGATAATAAAAATATAAGAAATATGAAATGAAATAATGGAAATGAAAGCGAGAAAATAGGTATCCTATAGAATGGGCAGCATAAACTAAACGCTTGGGCTTCCCGTCACAAATCATCGCTGCAGATTGTGTCAGCTAAAGCAGATATGCCATGGAGTAATTCCAAACAGAAGCAGGAGAGAAACAAAGCAGATGTGGATAATGGTTATAAATTTAAAAACAATATGGAGAGAGTGAGAGACGAAGCTCCCCAGATAAAGACGGGGACGGACAGATTGTCGTCGTTAGAGATTTAGTACAGATGTGTCACACAAATCCTGATCTTTAGTCTGACAGGCACAAAGAACATCTCACTGCTATACAGTGGCCCCCCCCTTAGTCCTCCTCTTCGGCTCCCCATCTCCACAAGCTTCTCTCTCTCTGTTGTCACTTCCTCTCATTTCTCGCCTCATTTCTCCATTTGCTTCACTCCACTCCTCCCGCTTTTTTTCTCCTCTTTTGCTCTGGATCATCTCTCACTTCTCTCGTTTGCTCAGTTCACCTCAACCTTCTCGACTTCATTTTCATGCTCTGAGTCCGTCTCTCTCTCTCCTGCGACTCTTTCCCTCTCGTTTCCGCTCTGCATTCTTTTTGAGAGCGACGTTTCAATCAAACGCATCAAAAAGTCGGTTTCCGCTGCCCTCGGTTCCCCCTCTTCTTCCCTCCCCCGTCTCCCGTTGTGTCACTCTCCTGGTGGATTCTCCCTTGTCTCTCTCCACTAATGAATTTCGGGCACTTTGCAGCCAGATGGTGCAGCAGGCGGCCGCTGGCGGCAGGGCCCTGGCTTAACAAAGAGGGAAAGAGAGTGCTGCAGCGATAAACCGTCTGCCATTAACTCTTTTAAAAAAGGATGAAACCAACACATCGCTGCATACAGTATGCCCACAACTAAACCCCACTTCCTCCCAGTTGCATGGAGATACTGAAATACGCACTTCAGCCAGACAGTGAGCACACAGACCACTTACTCTCTTTTAATGTACTTTCTCCTTTTTGCTCTTTTCTCCACCACCCATCTTTCTGGATAATTGTAAAACCTTGTTTCTTTCTGGCAAGCTTGTAACTTCTTTCCCTGCAAGGGAGCCTTCGGGCAAAAAAATAAACCAACCCTGAAGTCCTGCTTCTTTCCCCATCTTTTCACCCAGCAGCACCACACCCTTTCCTCCTTCTTCTTATTTTCTTATCTTCTATTTATTTTCCTCACACAACTTGCTGGATTCAATGCTTATTTCAGTCTGCCCTTTGAGAGTCTAAAAAAGCATCAGACATCAGAGAGTAGACTGTGTTCACTCAGTGTACTTCCATATATGGTCAGCACCTCCTGAGGTAACACTGAATGATTTATGAATTCTGGAAGATTTAACAAGCTCAAATGGTACCGCTCTAGACTATTCTATGGTAACCTCTATAGGGAGCTATGTATAGCACCAATGGGTGCACAGGTTAATTGTGCTAACTCAAGGGCGTCCCAGCTGTGGTGCACTGGAGAGTTCTACTAAGATACATTTTAAGGCCAAGCTATCCTTCCCCCTAAAAGCTTTCCTTCTATTCTCCCCTCTTCTCTCCCTTACCCTCCCTTTTCTCCTGCCTCTCTCCTCTCTGCAAACAAACCGCCGAGTCATCATCATCATCTCCCTTGACAATGATGGTTGCTTTCGGTGCCCCAGGTGAAAGCTGTTCTCCCACGCAGAGGTCAGAAGTTCAAGTCCTCTGTCTACTAAAACTTTTTGGGAAAGTAGGCGGCATCACCTTGCTGTACGTTTGTACTCTTGACATTTTAGACAGAGCACATGTAGTAAAAAAAAAGAGGGCAAAAGAAATATGCTGGACTCGGGATGTTCAGGGACTCGACTGAGTATTGAGGCAGACTTGAGGTTACATCTGTTCCCCCTGGTGTTACATGATTTTCTGCGTGGGACTTTCACTTAAAAAAAATCTCACAGCTTTTCTGGAGGTGTAATGGCTGTTACATGCTGAAACACTGACAAACATGTTATGTAAAAATGTATTTAATTAATTTTTAACAACTGTCTCGCATGTTTTTTTCACTTTTTTTTAAAAAGGCAGAGCATGTCTTGAGCTGCTTGCTTTTAATCAAACTGAGGAGTGGGCGATGTGAATACGATCTTGTTTGTCACAGAATATGTAATGTTATATCATGGTAGTGGTATATTATGTGTTAAAGTACATTATCTGAAACTGTTTAAGTTTAAGATAATAAACTAGCTAACAAAATGCATTTACATAGACCTTTTTAAAACATAAGTTACAAGAGACAGAAGTCAGGAAATGAGAACAAATACAGTGTATGATCTACAGAATGAGGAAAGGCAAAGAAATGGGCTTCAAGATGGTTTTAAAAGACACCAAATGCACCAATTTGGCTTCTCTGAGACTAAATAATAGAAATAACAGATGGTAATGTCTGTGTTTCGCTAAATGACAAAGAAATCATAGCAATCAAATTAAACTAATTATGTAACTTTTCGATTAATCAATCAATCAATCAATAAATAAAGGAAAATGGCCGTCACAACTTCCGTTGCCGGTCTTTAAACCAGTCCAAAAACCCACCAATATTCCATTTACATTGATAGGAAGCGAAGAAAATAAATCCCAACATTTGAAAAACTAAATGAGTAAAACGATCAATTGACCCTTCGCTGACCTCGCCCCCCCACTGCTTCTCCATAAAGCTGTCAGGGTCACCATGGAGCCCACACTGTCACTAAATGCACTCACTGAATAAATGAATTATGTAATTCTTTTGAAAAACAGAAAAGAATATGCATTTGAAGGATATATCCAGGATGTCAAACTCACTCGGCAGCAAAATCAGCTGAAGCCTAGAGATCACAGTATAAACGTGAACCACAACATTATCATTCTGTCAAGGCGGATGAAAAGGAAATTAAGGAACAACACTGTTCCTGCAAAGCGGGGTAGGTCTTTATTCACGGTTACAATCGTTAAAAAGCAAAAGCAGCATGTGTATACATTCAGCATAGATGGTTAATGATGTGCTAATGTTAGCTCCACAGCTTTTTACATTGAAAAGCAACGTTTTAGAAACGTATATCTCCACAAAACCCTGAAAATAAAGACTGATCTGAAACAATTGCATGAGAGTCTAAGGAGCAGAGCCGGTTAGTTATTGAACCCTGGCCGATGCTATGATTAGTCAGTCTGAGTCCGAGAGGGGACTTTAGCGAAGGGTCATTTTAAAAGTAGACGAGCTCAACGATTTCCAACAAAGCTCCAAATGGACAAGCAGTAGTTTTAAAGAAAAAGCTATCTTGGTTAAAAAAAACAAAAAAAACACACATCTCTAACCAGTTTGACATATCGCCTCAGGATATCTGTCTTCATATCGCCCAACTCTAAACTGAACTTAATTACTGCTTCATCCAATCATGAGAGCAGATGATGACTGTATCATCTCCTCTCTTGTCCATACTAACACTCCTCCCTCCCTCATACAGACCTTGTCCCTCCTTCTATCTCCCTCCCAGAGGAATAAACAAACCACAAAACAAGTTTGCTGCAACTTTTTTTTTTCCTCTTCCCAATTCATCTCTCATCTCCCTCGGTCGTTTTCTCATTCTCCATCATTCCCTGAGGTAGGCGGTACGGCGGTACGGGGGGAAACTGACAGCCATCATTGCATCGTTTGTCGACTCGGCTGCTAATCTGCATGGCGTTAATAATTGATTGAAGCCTGGAACCAGAGATCTATGATGGACTCTCTCCCCCTCCATCTCTCTCCCTCATTCGTTCCATCTTTTCTCCTCCGCCTCTCAATATACTCCCACTTCACTTCCCCCATGCTATCAAAAAGCATTTTTCTAGCATTTTTCTTCATTCTCCCTCTTGATGAATCTACTGAACCATCCTAATTCTTTTTTTTCTCTTTCTCATACATACACAAACACACTCTGTGCCCTCCTCTCTCTCTCTCTCTCTCTCTCTCTCTCTCTCTCTCTCTCTCGCTGTGGAACCTCTACATCTCTGTTTCAGCTTTTCATCCACCTGTTCTTTTCAGATGAGCCTTTTCAAGTCGTTCAGCTGTCTCCGTCTTGTGAGGTGGCTTTATGTATCCCTTTTTCAACAAACAGCAACTGAACAATGCTGTGTCAATGCCTCGCCACCTGTCCTACCTTAGGCAGCAGCACTTTGGACACACACACACACACACACACACGCATCTCTTGACAACATAATCCTGCCATGCTGCTGTCTGTGATTTATGAGACCCAGTTAAAAGGATGTGAGGGTTCTCTCTTGCCTTCACCTCTCTCTCTTTTCTTATATCCTCACCTGTGTGTGTGTGTGTGTGTGTGTGTGTGTGTGTGTGTGTGTGTGTGTGTGTGTGTGTGTGTGTGTGTGTGTGTTGTGTGAAGGAGGGGGAGCATCTATATGAGGCACAGGGCGAATCAAGTCACTTGTGTCCCCCTGTGATTTCTAACCACAAGCTCTTGCACCAAAGCACTGCAGTGCTCATCCTTCACCTGTCCAGTATGCATACAGACGCACATACTATACACACACCAACATAAAGGATGCATGTACACTGGAAAAAAAACACACACACACAAGCACCTACACCCAAACAGAAACGTGTAATAATACACATCTATCCACCCACCCCCACACACACACACACACTAGGCTGGCCTGTTGTTCCTTTTATATACAAATGCTGGTATTTATGTATTTGTGTCTGGATTACCAACCAGGCAACATAAGTGCCCTGGGGTCCCAGACACTCGGTTCATTGTGTAGCAACTAGTTTGTGGATGAATTGCATATAAAGTGGATTGTGAATATGCACGATTTGAGTCTCGTATCATCAGAAATGCCATGGGCCTTAGGGTAGGCTGACCATATTTTCAAACTGCCAAATTCATGTGTTCAATTCATACGTGTGATCCATTGTTTGTTTTTCATATTGGGTTAGATAATGATAAGTGTGAGAGAACATGATGAATGTCTAAGCCCTGAAAACGAGTACTAAATAGTATAATCTCATTTTGAAAACCAGGACAATTTAGTGGTGAGCATGTTTTACAGATATTTGTCCTCAGGACACAAACTGGGGAAATCCCGGACTACCCAGGATGTCTGGTTATGTCTGGTTAGGAGCTATCAAAATCTTATTTCTTATTTCTAAGGCTGGGTATTGGACCCCCGTACTTTTTTGTATACCTTAATGTGTCCATATTAAAATGTTCTCTGCTACACTACAACTCAGAGGCAAATATCGTGCGTTTTGCTCCACTGCATTTATTTTAGAACGTTAATTACTTGTTACTTTGCAGGTTAAGATCAATAAAACGATGATGTGTTGTTATAGGTTAAGATAAGATAAGCCTTTATTGATCCCCTGGGAGAAATTCACAAGATACCACGCAGTATATGAAGTAATTACAACTAAACCACCTGCAACATTAAAGTGATGTCCATCAATAATGCATTCATAACTTTAATAGAATGATATACATTATTAATACATTCATCTGAAATGGACCATTTGGGTTATTTAAGTTTTTTACTTCTGTGCTTTTACTTGTACCAGAGTAGTTCTACACTTTGGTATTGCTACTTGTACTTAAAGTAAAAGCACTTATTCAAACACTCCGGTATCACAACAGCACTTCTATCAGAGGACGTTAAAGCCGAGCCTGAACTAAACGCAAATATTTGTGTTTGTGTCAAATTACAAACTAACTGACATAAAACAAACCTGAGGCAGTCTAGTATTCTACCAGAGCATAGTACAGGGTTTCAGCATCTCTATTCTGCTATGTGCACTGTACCTGATGGATATTTAAAGGCAACAGGATGCATACATAATGGGAGGTCGTAACGGGGGCTGAATACCTCATTTCTGTCCTGGGGCCCCCCTGCAGGTTATTACAGCCCTAGTTTAGCATTTTCCTTTGGAAAAAAAACATACATGTGTTTTGCTGCTGCGGTATTTCACAGCTGCACAATCAATCTCACCCTTTCATATAGAGATACACTCAACACATATATGTTCGCACACACATCTCTACCCTGCAGACACATAAATTCATAATAATGTCTTAAGGCAGCCATCCACAGCAACATAAACCCATTTAGAGGAATCTAAGCAGCAGGAGACACCGTGATGTGTGCGTGTGCGTGTGCGTGTGTGTGTGTGTGTGTGTGTGTGTGTGTGTGTGTGTGTGTTGGGCATAAGGGCTTGGCTGGGGCCGGGGCTTTGGCGGCAGCCAATCTGCCCAAGCTGTTAGTCACGACGCTGTGACACCCCCAGCTCCCAGGCACTGCACGGGCCATTAAGGAGCAGCAGCACAGCCGGAGGATGACCTCACACACACCCACACATGAGCACACATCAGCACACAAACACAATATTTTGTGTTTGTTGTATCTATCGCTCAGTCCCCTTTAATAACCACACGTGCTACCTTCCACAGGGGGAGCTGGCATGGCGTGAGCCAGCCAAATGAGAATCATCTATTCAATTTACTAAATTAAATCCAAAGCCCCTAAGGGCCGGGGAGACTCAGGAGGAGGCTAATCGAGAGGATGGGATCCTCGCAGGAACCCCAGTGTTGATCTGGATCCTGACCCTTGCCACTGCATGTTACTGAGGCCATGCAGGACAGCATGGGGACGGGGCCCAAGATAAGATCTCCAGAGTCAAAGCGAGACGGGTCAGAGCTGTATGAATCAATGAGAGAAGTGGATTAGAGCTGATTTCAGCTTTCGTGGACTTAACTTTGAACCCAAGGTGGGGTAGCAGCAGGATAGATAATCGTGAATAGTTGGTTGGGCAATATCTTTCCATTTAGACCCCCAGAGAGTGGTTGTTTACTGTGGCAAGGGGGAAAAAGGCATTTTATGAACCCTTTTTTTGGACTTTAATTGCGCTGATCTATAGGTGCAATAAAAGAAGCTGCGAAATAATCAGTGTTCCAGGGAGTGTTGAGTGGTTTCTCGGCCACCAAAGTGAGACGCTCCCCATCCGGAGGGGAAAGTTGTTTCTGTTAAGGGCGGTGAAGGAGTAGGGGAAAAAGTTAAAGGGCTTTTAATTAAATTTTAATCAAGAGATAATAACCCCTTTTCCCAAACTGGTTACGAGGAAGAATTGGATAGACCAGAGTAGAAGGAGAAAAAGGGAGCCCCATGATGGATTAGATGTTTAAACCAGTAAGAAAGACCACCACTTAGAATTGATCAGTTGATCCTCGATGAAGCTGACAGATCGTAAAAAAAAGATGAAGCCGCTATAAAGGTGAACGTCTTCCATCCGGCTTGGCCCTACTCATCTGTGGATAATCTCTTGGGGAAACCTGTTGCTTTAACAACAGTTCAGCACGAGACAGATCTTTGTAAGTATATTTCTGCTCTGAAAATGAATCCAATTAGTGTTGTAGTTATTTTTGGAACTCTGACATTATTGTTAATAACAGCCAACACCTTCACTTGACAACCAAAAATGACCCGACCTTTAAAAGCAAAGCCCATTGCTCAATACGACTTTATTACTTTATTGACTGGCCTAGCAATGCCAGTGCTGCACAATAGACATTTCATCCTGAATGTCAGACTGCTGATGTCATAGTTGCTGGACCCATCTTCATGAAACCATAGAGCCATGTAATCATCTAAACCCCTCAACTCCCCCTTGCTTCGCTCCACTCTCTGCTCTTTATGAGTAGGTGGGACGGGCCGGGCCGTATTCTGGCCTGCAGCCTGAACCCAAACATTACATTCTCCTCCACCGATGTGCAGCAATATAATAATCACCACCGGTAATCACATTATTACATTGACGGCAGCATCTGTGTGACTTAAAGAGGAGCGGTGACAAGCTGCGAGCTGGATGTTGCATTGGATTACATTTCAGCTGAGTGTTTCCTGCCGTTACGGCCGGCTATTACTATTATCACCTTTCTCGCTAGGCAGGATAGGAGCGCAGTGGCACAGAAAGTGAAAATGTCACGGGGGTTTTGGAGGGTAGGGAAGAGGTTTAGAGGGGGAGTGTGGTAAGAGGCTCCGGTGCACAGGGCAGAGTGTGTTTCTGACATGGTGTGTGACGAGGGGCAACGCGCCGACCCCTGCTCATGAATAAGACATTGGCTGAGAGGGCTGCCGGGGTGCCCGCTGTCCATTTGCCATTTGCACGCTTGGCCAAAGCCATGGAGGACGACTGGTGAGGGAGTGCTGTGTGGAGTCACTCTAGGAATACAGCGTGGAGATACAGAGTACACAGGAGGAGACTGCTGCATGCAGGTGTGCCATTTGTGGATTGAGGTCTACTACACTACCATAATTAATGAGTGGCTTTCCTGAATACATGAGCATAAACAGCATGTCAAGGGAAAGCATCTGGGATTCTAATTTGCATGGCTTCGGGTCTCCACATCACTTTATTGGATAACACACAATTCTCCATATTCCTGTTCAGTTTGTGTCAGGTATTTGACACCAGTCTAACGTAGACAAATAGCTGCAGGGGAAGATGTAGTAATGAAGTGCAGAATATCTCCAGTTCCTTCTTTGGATACGGATATTTGCCTTTGAGCTCACAAATTGATTGAGGTAGCTTTTGGAATTAAAATATCAAACCAAAGCATTACCGTTATTTTGTTCCTTAAGCTCAGGCTGGAAAACCAGAAATGGTTAATGACTTTCATCCGAAACGCATCCGACCCATCCCCCCAAGGGAGGTCAAGCGAACATCGATCCACCCCCCTCCTTTCCCGTCTTACTTCATTTTCTCTTTTTCTTCTCCTTGTCCACCCGACCACGGCAGATGGAAATCAATAGAAAAATCAAGGAAACAGCCGGAAAATAAGTTGGTCGTGAAATGTTCCAGTCTGAACTTTAACTTCAAAAAGGAACTTCTGAAACGGGGAGGAAGACTGACAATACCAGACCACAAGGTCTTTGAAGCCGAGGCCTTGTGGATGTAAAGCGGCAAATTGAGGTGAAGAGACGGAGGGGAGGATGCTCGCAGCTCAGATAGAGGATAAGAGTTCAATAACACTATGGATGAATGGGACAAATAAGTGCTTTTAACACACGTGCAGAAAGTCTAACCCCTGTTCAAACATACAATGACCAGTGTTGGGGGGTAAAACGTTACTTTTAGCAGTCACTAACTTATATAACGCGTCACTAATAGGAGTTTGGTATTATAATTATTTTTACTATGTTAAGTAATGTATTACCTCCCATAATGTGTTTTTTATGTGTTTTATTTTTTTCCACTCATCCATGCTGCTTCACCAGAAAAACAAACAAACACTGTAAGCGAAAAGTAATTTTGATGCAAAGTGGCAACCGCTGCATGTGAACGCATGGATGGGTCTGGAACCAGGCTCCATTTAACCCGAGCTCTTGGACGCTCATCTTCGATAATATTCACCGTATTGTTGTCTCTCGACGGATCGCGGTTATGCACCCACGTCCTCCTTCTTCCTCTACGGCTATCAGATTGAGCGGTGACGCACAACATAGGAGGGCACGCATCCTTCGCTTGGTGCTTATGGTAAAAAAAAAGCGGTTAGAGTGGTGAGATGTTGTCAATATATTGTTGTCATAGAAACAACCCCCCTGGGAGGGATTTTCTGCCTGAGACATCTGGACACACGCCCTTAGGCTAAACAATAGTTCCCACCACTCGATTTGAAATGATCTGCGATACACTTGAGCTTCTGTGCTTTGATTACCTGCTATAAAAAACAACATTACCCTCTTCCTTTTTATGATGCCTAGTCACACTTTAAGCAGTTATTTTGGTGAAAGAAACGCAAGAAAGTGTAGTACATTACTTCACACAGCCAGTAATATGTCACATTTTGGAAGAAAGTTGCCCAACACTGATAATGACTGGAAACACAGCACCAGTTCTGCCTGCCTCTGTCTTTCTTTTGGAATTCTGATTGGAGTCTGTGCAATCCTCCCGCACATCAGTGTGAAACCTGCCTGCTCTCCTGAAGGCTTGCTCAAATGTAAACAACTCCAACTGGTTGACACAGCCTTAACCTCGAAGCCCATGAGTCTCCTCAAGCTTTTAATACACCTTTCAACTGAAAAATGTGTACTTTAGGAGGCAGCGGGATAGTTCTTGGGAGCTGTTAACCACTGACCTTGTGGCTCACAGTGCCTGTTAGTAGATTGACACGTCCAAGCCGAATACACTAGGCCAAACAAATTAGGCAATAAACCAGGCAACGGTCTGGAGGCACCCAGCTGAAAGCCTCAGCCACTACAGCTTCAGTTGGGTCCAGTGGAGAAGCTAGACAAACAACTGCGACCCCGTACTAAAATATCTCTTGCATAATGAATTGCTGCAGTGTAGGAAAATCCCCAGATTGATTGGTTCCGTCTAGACAAACCTGCAGAAAAACAAACTCAGAAGTACCACAGCCCAGAGTTAACCCATACGTTCAAAAAGGAAACGCACGTTTGGCTCAGTGTGCAAACAGTTGGATTAAGAACATTTAAACTCAAGTCTTTCAGCTGATCCGGGAAATATTGCCCCAGTGCTGTACAACATTAGAAGACATAAGACTAAATGACAGAGATGCCCCGTTAGCAAGCAGTATAGGCACTCATTATGTAACAGATATGTATTTAATTAGATCACAGTACATGGCTGCTGCACGCTCAAGGATGAGGACAGAGAAGTAGAAGATGGGTGTACATATCAGAGAGCCTTTAATTAGAGCCGAGTGGAAAACATCTAGCAGACCAGGAAAGCGTGCTCAGCGGGGACTTTGGTTGGACGGGAGCAGAGGAAAGGGATGAAAAATATCAAGAAACAATTTGGAAGGGTATACTGCTGCTGGAGCATTGATGGAGGTGTAACACAACAGACGGTCCTCGCTCTGTAGGAGGGAGAACTTTGGTACAGTGGGTAATAATTAAAGGTGATAAAAGAAGACTCTTCTGAGTGAGGAATGTAAAAGAAGGAGGAAGTGGATGGAAATAGATTGAGGTGCGGAGGCACACAGGTTGAGGACGGGGACAGGTTGGCAGGGTTGGTGATGTGCTGTGGTAATTGGTTGGCAGGGCAGCTATGCTGAGCCTATTTCTGCACTCTGGGGCAGTTTGTGTGAGTACGTGGTGCAAAAGCGAGAGAGAATTGACCATCAGGTTTGTTTAATCCTGTGGAAAGGCTGTAGGCCGGACAGGGTACTAAGTTGTCAGAAGAATTGGGCTTGTGTAAGTTACAATCAAGGGAGAACAAAGGAGACATGTGGAGCATGAGAGGGAGAGCGAAAGTAGTAGAGGGAGAACACACAGAGAGAGAGAGAGAGAGACACTGACTCATGGGAGGATTGGGAGCCGAATGCAGTGGTGGAAAAATCTGAAATTCATTTCCAGAAGCCGGTCAGAGGCATCTTCAAAGTTTTTGGAGTCTGTCTAAGAATTGCAAGCTAGCCAGCCAGCTTTCAGTGAACCCACTCCGAATACCGGTCCACTGAGAGAAAGACATCTCTTTCCAGAGGCGCATTATGTTGTCGCAAAAAAAATTGTACGTCCAAGTTCAATTCACTCCAATCTTACCTCACTCTAAATAGTGCAGCACTGCTTTGACATTTTTTTTTAACAGGAAAGGCAGGGAGGTTGTTGAGATTTTTCCGACTTTCTCCCAAAAGGGCCGAGGAATTGGAGCGCTGTGGCGGAGTTTACTGTGTGATGAAGATTGAGGTGTAACTCTATGATGAAAAAAAAGCTTCTTTTCCCTCCATAACCCTGGCCACATGCCTCGGCAGTCCTTTCTCAATCTGCAATGCTTACGTGGACTGTCAGCGAGCAGCATTATCAAGTATCCCAAACGTCTACTTCTGTACAATGTTTGAGTTCAACCTTCACAAATACTATCGGCTCACACCCACACACTCTACACTTCACCTTGTGAGCCGGCAGATAAGTGTGCAAACCTGTAAATCCATCGGGATCAAGTGGAGGAGAAATGCTGTGAATGAAATGTTCTTCAAACGTGTGTGTATGTCTGACTTTAATGTACAAAACTTTCATTTTTAAAAGTCACGTGTGCTGTGGGGATTGCTCTTGGTTATGTCAATCACAATCATTTTGAAGTGTCGCTGGAGAAAACGAAAGCCACCGCGTTAGAAGCAAGGGGTAAGGGGACGGCGAACAACAAAACGGGAAGGTGAAAGAGAGAGACACCGCGAGTGTAAGCAAGAGCAACCAAGAGCAACGAGACGATGCGAGGGAAAGCTCAGATGTTTGTCGCAGTCACATTGCAAATGTCTCCGGAGGGGATGTGAGGTGAAGGGAGAGGAGAGCGATGAGAGACATTAATATTGCACTAAGTCAAGCAAGACTTAGGTGTGAAAATGGCCTCCAGTTTGTTTCGCCCAGTACAACTGCCAAGCTATCAGCCTATCCCTGACAGGCAAATTCTCCACAACACAAACAGACACAAACAGACATATTGAATGAAATATATATTTTTGCAGCAGATAATCAAGCTGCAGTTGCATGGTGCTGCATTTGTAACGAGTTTTCCCCATGCTTAGGGTTATAATTCAGTATAAAACAGTAACACAGCCTTGGTCACTCTGCTGTCAAGATTGTACTGTAGGTGAGAAATAAATAAATAAATACATAAATATTCCATGAAACCATGCTCAAAAGTGAGCAGAATAATTATAAAAGCCCCGAGACAGGAGGGGAAAGGACTTCAAGGAATTGCAATGGGAGCGAGAGCTGGAAAACAGAGACACCCTGGAAGAAATGAGCAAGCTGTCTATCTCCAAGCACCCTTGACCTACATGTCAGGCCTCGAGGCTGAGCCATAAAGCCCACCCCTCATTTGCATGGCAATACATTTTGGCAGCAGATGCTTTGATGTCAATCGGGCGTCCTTGATGCATTTAAACAAACTGGTTCATCTGAATGAGGAGCGCAAGCCAGGAAGACGGATAAACAGAAAGCACCAGAGAGGTGTAATTTAAGGCTTGAAGGAAAGGGAGAGAGAATAATTGGTCACTATTGAGACTGTACAATAAACTAGCATGCATCTCCTGAAACCTGCCCCCATCCTGCAGCCACCCTCTGGAACCCGTAACTCTTTAACTCCACCCCCCCCCCCCCCCCTGCCCGCCCCCTGGAGGCCGCTCATACTTCCTGTAAGTTTCCACTTTTCAGTGCCAGAAACTGGAGCTTGTTGCCATAGAAACAGCCTTGTATTGGAGGAGAAAAAAACTCTGCCGCATTGCTCGACTTGGATGAGTGTTTTGTAATGTGTGCGTATGTGTGCATGTGTGTGTTTGTCTGATAGAAACCTTATGAATGAGTGCGCAATCAGGCACTTGTGGAGACGGGATGCTGTGTGTTTTTGTACGGGTGTTTGAGAGAGACAGACAGAGGGAGGGGAGGGAGAAACAGTGTGCGCTTATTAATTATGTTACAAAGTACATCGTAAAGTAAAGTTAAACCTCAACTGTCCATCAACCTACTGCGCATGCTGTGTGTGTGTGGTCGTGTGCATCCATTAACGTGTGAATGTGTGTTACTGATCTTATTTCCAGCCCATTAATGTATATCATTAATGTAAATAAGACAGGATGTTTGAGCGGTGACATCACTTACATTTGCTGCCTGCATGCCAGGCTCATTAAGCACCACGGACCGTTTAAAGCATCTCAGTCGATCCAAGAATTGCTTTGGTGGAATTGAATCTGTTCAATTTGCTTTTGGATCCCAAAGACCTTAACAGCCTCTTCTGTTGATGCGCCCAACCCCCCCCCCCCCCTTCTCTGGCTCAGCCCCTCTGGTAACTGAGGTGACATAATGTATTAGACCATCACAGGAAGGTTACGGAGCCTTGGTCTGCCCCCCCCCCCCACCCCCCCAATTCTCATTCAGGCCCAACCTCGGCCTCCTTCGCCTTTCGCCTCAGTAGCCTGGCAGCCCCCGTCCTCTATTGATCCCACAATCTCATCAAGCACGTTTCCTTGAAGATGCAATTTCCACCACATCAACACACAGGGCCGGAGCACTTTGTTCTAGCCGCACCCGCCGTGTCATTGATCTAGCTCGCCGCCGCTTGCTCGCCGGGTTCCTTATCCTCTCCTCCCCATTCCGCCGCCATTGCACTGTTGTCAGCGTCGCACAAAAAAAAGACACTCCCCGCCCTCCAGGCGCCCCCGCAAAGCACACCTCTCCACCCTCCCTCCACCTTGGCGAAACGTCCACCTTGCTGTTCACTTTCCATCTTTTGACTGAATACGGTTCAGAGGAGCGGTGAACCAAAGTGCACCCGCAGGCACACACGCAAAATGCACATGCAGAAAACGCACCACACATTAACACATGCCGCCCTATCAAAGCTGTGGCAGCAAAGGCCACGAGGGATTCATTGGGGAGGTATCCTCTACTGAAAACTGTCGCACTCAATCAAACCTTTACTGACACACACACACACACACACACAAACAGCATCTCTCAACCGCTCAGCTATTTATACTGTACAGTAGACAAATCTGCCAACAAAATCATTCCCAGTATATTTGCTTTATATCTCACCTTTATTCCCTTTCATCTCTCTTTGTTTCCCACACATTCTTTAGTACACCCACAGATATGCATATACACAAATACACACACAAAGCCCTCAGCTGGGCTTCAGCTGTGAGGTCATGGCGGTCTCAGTCTACACCTCGGGGCCTCCGAGACCTCATCCAATTCCTGCCTCCTCCTACTACTTCTCCCATTTCTCCTCCTCCCCTCTCGGCCCTCTCTAATCCGCTTCTATTTTCTTTCTCTGTAATCGTGTCGCAAACTCGTTTCAGATATGACTAACACATCCTCCCATCCGTTCCCCTTTCTTCCACTCCTTTCTCGCCTTCTTTCTTTAATTACCGAGGCAATTATATTCACCGATCCCCCCCCCCCACACACACACACACACTTGTTTATCCCTCCCCGCAACTGTTTGAATATTGAAATTGCAATATGTATTTGTCTTCACTACTCTACATTCCTGGAGAAAAGAGCAAATGTAAGACGGAATCGCGGGGGATTTAATTGAGTGGGTCAGTGGCTTTAGGATGAATTATTAAATAAGCAACAAACTTCGCTGACACGCAGGCGGCCGCACTGGTAAATTTGTGATTAAAAACGGCACACGCTCTTTCTGTATCCTCACTCTGCTCCTCGCCTCCCCTCCCTCCCACTTCTTCTCACCTCATCCCCCCATATTGGATGTCAAAACTGTCTGTCACAGTTCTCTTTAGCAGGCAGACAAGACAGACCTCGCTGCAAGTGGCCTTTGAGGCACTAATGTCAGTGTTTATTTTCCTGTGCCCACAATTATGCTGCACGATATTTGATGCCAGTGTCACCTTGAGTTACGCCATTAAAAACGGGGTGGGACAAACATGAAAGCCAGTGAGAACTCAAACAAATGCTGAATATTTTTAGGCACACGCAAGACATTTGGGTGCATGCACGTCTTCCTGATTCACCTGCTGCCGTTGGATGCCTCCTAACTGATGCCGCAAAACTCCGAACTAGACAACAGTGTTCCTGCTTTTCTAACGATCACACATCTACAGCTTTTATGGCCTCTGACATTTGTTTTTCCTGCAGAATAAAATACGACGGGACCAATTATCGCGTCACTGTTCACGCACAGGAGAAATGGCACACCTGCTATGGTGCGAGAGACTGTGTGCAGTAGTAACTGCATACACTAAGAGATCCATTTAAAAGGATAAATAAGAAGACAGTTGCTTCGATGAGCCACGGAGCAGCAAGCCGCGTCCGCTATCTAAATTGAGAATCAGTGGCCGTGGCGTAAACCGGACCGTCATCAAAGGCTGTCACTGTTGACACATTTGGCAATCAGCACAGAACTCCTCTGGAGGCCGGCCTGATTACCCCGTAGGGGGTAACGACATTTTCTGAGTGTAATTAATCACGTGTCGAGCACCACTTTCCTTGGCAGATGTGAATCATGCGAGACATACATACTGAGACCATTTAAAAAAAAAAAAAAAGAGACACCTAATGACTACTTTTCCCAGCTTGTGTTCCATTTACCTGGTGGTGGGAGAGACACACACATAAGTGGGCTTTGTTTCCAACGATACATTGACCTTGTTTCTCCTTGCTTATGAAACCGAAATTAGAACGCCTCCACTGTCTGACCAATCCCTCCAAGTGTCTCGTTGCTGTGCTCTTGGTTTTAATCAGGAAGAGGACGGGACTTGCTGGCCTGTCTGAGGTAATCAACATCAGGGGCCATAAAGCGATGCTAATTGAATGGTCTCCTCATTGTCATGCACAGGGGGTATCTCTCCTCACTCGCTTTCCCTCCCAATCCTTCTTTCCAATCTGACTCTCCCAACCCTTTTTCTCTTGTATGCCTCTCATACAAGTCCCTTGGAGACCCTCCATCGCTGGCGCTGGCTTTTCCCACCGACAGCTCTAAGAAAACAGGCCTTGTTTGAAGTGGATGGAGGAGCTGCTGAGAGAGTTTAGCCCCTGTTTGGATCCAAATTTAAGGAGAGGGGGAGGAGGGAGGGGGCTACTGAGGAGAGTGGAGGAATTGGCGGAAATGGTATAAACATTCTAAGGAGATCAGCAGAGCAAGTGAGGTGAACATGCACAAGTGGGTGTCAGTCGGTATGTGTCAGAAATACAGTATGTGTGTTAAGTTTTCCATGTGGTAGGTAGAAAAAGACGCTGCCTACACAAGAGTTTGTATTGAATTTCACTTTTATTTCAAAGATTCACGAGGTTATCGACTGCAAAAGCTGGTCATGAGAGGATTTCTACTTCGGCTTTTGCTGAAACTGCTAAAAAGTATTGACTGTTTTAAGTGTTCTTCCCTTGCAATGGCCCCTCACTCAGACCCACACTGTGAATACCCATACAGACAAGCCAGAGCCGTGACCGATCACATTGGCTAGAACAAAAGGCCACTGATTTCATATCCAGCTTTGCAGATGAAAGTAATTAGGGTTACATCACGTAACGGGGTATAATGGCACAACAGTGACTCGGATCAAAGCAAATATTGTGGGAGGATATGTTTTTTGTTGCAGACGTTGTTTGGCAAATTCATGTGGTTGCATAACAAGTCAGCTTAACCTGAACAAATGGCGTCGCTCACACTTAGATCACTGCCTCTCCCGCATATGGAGGCGATTCCGCATTGAGACTTTCCTCCAGGCTACCATGGCAGAGGGATGTCATATGGAAAAGGCATGCTCGCCACTTCCAGAACCAGAGGCGGCGTTCTCCAGCGACGTCTACAAAGCCCAATCATCGTCACAGCACCTCCGGCGACAGAGCGGAAAACACACAGCAGAGATACTGCTTGTGTGTGTGTGTGTGTGTGTGTGTGTGTGTGTGTGTGTGTCACACAGCGGCTCAGCAGGCAGAACATAGCTTGCTGCCGACAATTGATTTTATTTTGTGTGTGCCCATTTTAACCTGGAAATGCAACAAAACTGTAATCATCCCCACGCTCCTCATCTTCCTACCCGACAACCCCACCCTCCCACCCCATCGCCACCCACTCTCCCACCCCCAGGCAGCTGCTGCTCAGGCTGCCATCTGGAGAGAGGCTGACCACCGCTTATCAGCCCCTGGCTCATCACACAGCTGGCACGGTGAGACAGACACAGAGACAGAGAGAGAGAGAGAGAGAGACACACAGAGACAGACAAAAGAGATGTAGCTGTGGAGAGATAAATGTGGGACTTTGGAAGATGAAGAGTGACAGAAAAAAAAAAATGACAAGAAGATGGAGTAGTTGGACAACGTGACTGCCAAATCAGGAGATAAGCAAAGATAGCGCAAACCAAATGACAATGAGGGAAAATCAGAGGCGAAAGTGTGAGAAAGGGTAAAAAAAACCAGAAAGAAACGTGAATCAAACGGAGCAATCTCAAGGGCAGGGGGGGGGCAGTTGGAGCTGAACCAATGTGTCTGTCCTTTATGCCTCATAACTTGTCTTTCAGGGCATCATTGTAGGGACTATTGATCTGAAAAAGACAAACACACCCCCCCTCTGGTCTGGGGACACAGCCGCTTGTTGCCTCCATTGATGATGTCGCCGTTCCCTCACTCTTTCATTACGATCCATTCAACCTCTCGACTAGAGACGGGCGATCTTCACACACACACACACAACATTCTCTGTTGGACTCTCAGCATCCTGGCCTACTCCTCCAGAAGAGTAGGAGAGTAGGTGGCTCCAGGAATAGCCTCCTGGGGTCTCCTCTCCTCCCCTCTCCCTGTAATGAGACTTTGTGTTGCTGTGAGTCACTATGTCAGTCAGCTCACTCGGTTGAGGCAGTGTGTCTGTCAGACAGCCAGCGTGAATCAGGCAGTGTGTCATGTGGGTTAAATGGTACACAGTCCACTGTATATCTCCCCATCAGCTGTCACAAAGTGCCTGACATTGACGCAGATTAAATCAAAGCCCCCAGCTTTCCGTTTCCGCCTAAATACCCCAGCCTTGTTGAATTTGAGGGCTTCTCTCTGATGGTGGACGCTGCATGCTTTGGAGCTGCGATTTCCCCGGAGGCTTGAAAACCTGCCTCCTGTTTGGCTGTTGTGTTCCTCCTCCTTGTTACCCAACACGCATTTACATCAAGGCACTGTTGGAGTGCTTGCATAGCACATGGAGACCCAGTTTCACTCCTGCAGGATTTCATGATGAGATCAGTGAGTAGGACATGGCGAGAAATGATGTGTTTCATATGCTCAGCTCAGTCTTATTATTTCTATGATTCAATCATCCAACTTGGCTCTAAATTGGTCCTCTAGTGCCAGGATCTCCTACTGGGCCTGCAGCTGTGGGAGCATGTTGAGGCTCTGAGGGCTAGGGCATCTCATAGGTTAGCCAGCACCAGGTGTGGTCCGACCACCTCCTGAGAGTCCAACTGGCTTGCTAATTTCCTCTCCACTGGCGTCCTTAATCAAATTTCAACTGGTCATTTGGATAATAACTCACACTGGCTGTTTTATTCAGTTTTTAAAGTCTTGCAGACATGCCCTAATGAGCTGATAATTAAACAGTACCTGAACTTGCGTGCCCCCCAGAGGAGTGACATTATCTCTTCCCTTGGTTACACTAGATCAGTGAGATGCTGCTTGTCGCTGCCAGAGCTTCCCTCCCGTCTTGGAGGCAGGGAGTAAACCCTCTCGTTGAGAGACAGCCAGAGCAACCTGATTAAATCAGCAGATTTATATTTCTGTGTTGGTCCCTGTTGTCTCTTTGTTCCAGTTTGCTTCCTTTCCAGAATGCTTCTGATGGGGGGAAAAGGGGAAACAAAAGGAGCAGCAGCAGTAGCTTTCTTCTTCTTCCCTCTAAAGAGATTATAAGTGCTTGTGAAATGACTTCAAGGAAAACCGCGTGGAATTGTCTTTTTTTCCCCTTCATATCAGCCCGCAACTATGAGCATGAGACGGCTTTTCCGGGGAGACAAAGTGACTTCAGACATCTAGCAACACACGCAGAGTTGCAGCACACAATGGAGAAGTCTTGTTTTAAGCCTGTTCCCACAGCCCCAGTAACCATCTGGAAGATCTAATGGCTTGTTAGCCTGAATCCAGTGGACCAGTCAGCGGGATTGTGTAGTGAGGAGAGTTGGCTGGCTAAAGGCTGAAGGTCAGAGTGTTGGACGGGGCTCGCCCGCCTGGCATCCACGGAGATGATTTACAGTGATCCCTTTAATTAGTCTGTTCAAGCGTGTTACTACTTCCTGCCATGCAGAGCAAGAGCTGACTTATTACACATGCGCTGCAACACCAATGAACCGCAGGCTTGGATTTACAAGATGTGTAGGGGGGCTTGGTGAGCTTCATTTGGGATTCCTTCCTTTAACGCTGACCACACTTTCTCTGTGCAGCTGAATATGGCCGAGGACAGCCGGTGCCTGCTTTGGCCAGGAGTTAGCATTACCGTGGGTTTAAAGCTCATCCATCAAAGCTGGTGTTTTGCGATGCTCCCCGTCTCTGATGCTACCTGTTTCCCACCTGATCAGTCAGCTAAGCCTACACCACCATGCTAACGCTCTCCCTTGTGAATTGCTTCTCCAATCCAAAGTGACTGATCCAATTCCACATGTGATAAAAAATTCTGGTTCTGTATGGATGTGTGGGCTCCACTCGCTCAAATCGTTGAAAGTCAATTGTATCGCCCAACTCCCTGCTCCCTCTGTCCCGTGACACTCATTTCTGCTCGGTGGAAGATCTAATGAGTTTTTGGCACAGCTTGGGCTGATGCACGAGGCGCTGATATTGGAGGAGACTCTTGCCAGGTGGTGCGTTGCTCTGTGGAAAAACACTTGGATATGGTTGTCCTCGGGAAGAATCCTATCCAGCTGTATTGGCAAATTAAATTTAATGACTTACTGTTTATTTTAGAGTTCGAATTAAATTCAAAGGTAGTTTAAAAACATGGTTGTGTGCAACACTTAAAGAATAACATCTGAGTGGTACCCTGGTGGTTCCTTTGTTCTGAAAGCCCGGATGACAAGAAAAAGGTATTTTTCAAAATATTTTGTCACCCGTTCCTAAATTTTGTGGCCAATTCTCAGCTCTCGAAACTCGTTTCATTGTATTCATTATTTGTAGTAAGAGCAAACGGTTACAGTGTAGACATGCGTTTCATGAAGTCAGTGAACATGAATCAAAATGCTATGATATTGGTAACTATTCCAGTGGATAATTACCACTTCTGTGTGATTATTAGCCAATTTGTAAGCAAATAAGTGGATACAGCGTTGCCCTCATAAGCACCGCCTTAGTTATGTGGATAATGGGGATTTCCTGCACTGCAAAGAAATACATTAGCTCGGACATGAATCTTGACACAACAATCCTTTCTGTGTGCAGATGAACTCTCGTCAGAATGAGGGAAAAGGGGATATTGCTAATTATAGTTATTAAATGCATGCCTGTCAGTATCAGCTTGCTAGGAGGCAAACATTATGGGCTTACAGACCGATATAAAGAAACCACTTCATTTGCTAATTATCTGAGCAGCCGGGGCCACTTATACAGCTTCCGGAAAACATGAACGATGAAGCAAGAGGTTGTGTCCGTCACTGTCAAAAGAGGTTCCGAGCTGCCTTTTAGTGCGTCTACCCTGCTGGGTCAGGACACTTTTTTAAAGTCATATAGATGGCTATATCAACATTCACTTCCATTTGATGGAGGCATAAAAATGCACAGCGGCCCGCCCGCTTAATGTGAGGACATGGAGAAAAAAAAACTGTCAACATGAGCGACAGCCGGCAAGCCCGAGCCGACGCATGATTGCACTCCACAAGCCACCTTCTGGGGAAAGGGTCAAATGAGACTGAAATCCTGACAGGATTCTTAAAGTCGGCGGGCTCATAACTCATAACTAAGTATAATTTAAGGACGACAACAAGCGCTGCAGCTCAAAATAGCAGCTAATGAAACAGCCCCCGGAGTTGTGTTGTGGACGGAGTGACAAGGGGATGATAACGTGATGAGACATTTGATGGGTTGAGAGTTAAAACAGAAAGCAAAGTAAGAGGAAAACACCACTTTTTTTCTCTCTCTCTCTCTGTCTTACTGTCTTTCTCATACATACAAACACACTGGTGCACGCACATATTGACCGAGTCAAGTAAAGCAGTCCCCAGCATTGCTCTGGGTGCTGCCCATCAGGGACAATTAAACCCAGTGATCTGTGACCTCCTTGCCACTCCATGTCACTGGTTGCCTTCTCAGAGATATACAGAGACTCTTAGTTTCCCCGGGATTCACTGGAGGCTACAGTCAAATCAAGGATATCGCGAGTATCTGCAGTGACTCATACGGTGTGTTTTCTTTCTCACTCATTGTCTCCTAACCTTCCACTCAGAGCCTTGCAAATTAATTTCCGTGTCGCGAGTGTTCGCCTCTTTCAGTGCCTACATTTGAAATGCAACGGGTTGAGAGAGAAAAGCATGTTTTGTTCTGTAATTAGAAGTGTTGAGCATGAGAGCAGGATATAGAGAAGAGGAGCGGAAAACTCCCCGCAATGATCCTGGGTGACAGCGAGGAGAGAAATGATGGTGCCATTAGATAATCTCGCAATTGTGGTTGTATTTCTGTTGTCCTTTTCCTGCTGTCTATCAAGTCCATCGTCCCACCGTCGCCCTCAACGCAGCGCGCTGGAACGCATGCGAATTGGCTGATTTGTTGCCTGCTCTTATTTTCCCCGCAGACTCATTTGTAAGGCCTGGCGTCTGCCGAACGCGAGCTGGATGCACACCAGAAGGTTCAGAGTCAATTAAACAAAACACAATGCTACAGTGATGAATAGAACGCAAATGGATTGGTACGATAATTTTTGCCCTTGTAACACCATTTGTGAAAACTTTTGCTTCTGAAGCGATCTATGATGCTGTTATCACGGCCCGAGAGAAAGAAAGAGAAAGAGAAAGACAGATCCCATGGTGCTGCTAGCATCAGCATTCCACTTGTATAACAGCCGGCTAGTTATGAAAAGCCTCGGCGCGTGTGGGTGTTCTGCTTTTAGTGAAGTGCAAACATTTTAGCCTTAAGAGGGAGATCTGCCGGAGTCCACTGGCAATATAAATGCAGCATCGACGCCCACTCCATTCCCTGTTACTCAAATACACACCTCATGCATATGAAAAGAGCAACAACACATGCTTCAAACAAGCTCTCTGCATTTACTCATGTGTAAATACCTTTATGCTCTCATGTAAATTCCCACGTCGGGGTAATTAGCATGTTAAATCACAGCCTACAGTGCAAAGCAATATAGATAAATGATGAACTAAAAATATCTATTTTTCAACCATGAACCAAAGCCAGACAAACCCTGCATCAAACTTTACCATCGATTTACTAATAAAATTCCTGGACTTTAGAGTTTTTAATGAGTTCTTTCTTCCTTTCTCCTAAAGTGATTTCTTAGTGCATTAGAAAACCTATTGACCTCTCCAAAAAAAACTTTTTGTGATATACCAGCTCTATTATTGAGCTATGGTTATGTGTAGCTACTAAGGCTACTTGGTTAAAGTTGGGAGAAGATCCCCTTGTTGGTTAAAAAAAAAAACACCTTTCCACGAAATACTTAATATATTAATGTTATGCTTATAGCTGGACGATAAATCGATTTTATCGGTTCATTTTAATCATGATGTTTAAAAACGTTTTTCTTTCGGTATGGATCGTCCCTGAGCTTTCGTAGTTCATAGTAAACGTGCAAGTTCTCTTCAGACATGTGGGACATATCAACGTGGCAGCATGCCTTCATAAAAGAGAAGACTTGGTCGCAATAAGGTACCGGCTCCTCCAACACATTCTAACTCCCAACTCGTCAAATGTCGACGCATGGTCTCTCCCCACTAGCTTTAGTTTTGGACGTGTCGGGGACAGCGTGTCAGTTTCCACTCCAAACATAGTGTCTTCAAAGGGAAGATAGGTTTAGGGAAAAAACACTTGGTAAGGTTCAGGAAAAGAGCGTGGTAGTTAACTTTACTGACCAACGATTCACATCACTAACAACTCACGTGACAAAATATCAATGTTCAGTTTTAGTTTAGCACGGGACAGACACAGCGGTGTCCTGGGTCCCATCCACCTCGGGTCCCTGACTAACCCTCGGCATTTGACAAGTTGGGAGTGAGACCGGGTTGCTCCTCAGCGAACTCGAGAAAAACATTGTCCCCATGTCTAAAGTCTGTGGCAACTAAAACACCTGCTAAAAGGCAGGCAACGTTAGCGGAAACACTCTCTCATAATATCCCGTATGAGAAGAATGCGAGTGCAAATGAAAACACTGGAAATCCCACCTGCTGGTCCCCCGTCAGCTACAACAGCAACTAAAAACTTGTTGTTTGGGGATAAGGCTTGAAAGCAAAACGTAAACCTAGGTTGCCATTTCAATAAACGACCAGTGCAGTTGTTTTCCAGTCTTTGGTGGACCTTGGGCTTTTTTTTTTTTTTTTTCAGGTCAACTCCTTTGGAGTATAATGAAAAAATAAATATTGGGTTTAACCTGAAATATTACCTCTCAGATTTTTTTTAATAAACCTTCCTGCTCCGAGAGTCGTCTTGAGTCCTTCCGAGCCACCGCTCCTGACGGCTTTCTCAATCAACATGAATCTCCTTCAATCAGAAATGTTTGCAGCTCTCTGCTGAACCAGTTGTATGAAGGAAATGGCAAGTGCAGCAACAAGGAAATATTCTGCACCGTGCACCTAGACTTGTTGAAATGTTTTACATTTCGAGTATTTGGAAAACACCATGTGATAAATCTGATTCACCCATTTGTAGAGTCAATTTACAAGCAGAGGCAGCGATGGAAGTGTTCCTTTGATGCTCCAAACCTTGTAGCCGACGGCGGCATCATGCACAGGTCGCTTGCAATATGTACGACAACGAAAGCAATTTTGACCATATTGCTGGGTAATGAGGGTGATAGTGATTCTGGGCTGTCATGTGTGCACTCTGTGGGTCCCCATCTGTAGCAGTGAAGGTTACAGCGACACGGCGACGGAACCAGCAAAAACCTCTCACCCCGTCACAGTGACGGGCAGGCGATGCTGCTGGTTCCCATTACAGATCACCTCCTCGCTGATTAATTAGGCTCATTCTGCTAATTGAAAGTCACCCCTCACCCACTGTTCCGCTGTGAGACTGAGGGCAGACTGAGAGACTGCAACCGTCCCACTCTGGAATGGCGAGCCACTGAACTGCCACAGTTTATTAAATCAACCAGCGACTGCCACATTTATTCTCACGGCGTTTTCTCCCCCTCCCTCCCCTTCGTGTCTCTCATTGGTCCGGACAACTCCCCCTCTTTTACTGTTTGTGGAGGCCCTACGATGAATGACAGCCAACCCACACCGGCTGCCCTGGGAGCAATCGGCGTAATAAGCCAATTAACTAATTAAGACCTCGTTTGGAGGCCTAACGAGGAACACGGACACTCATTTGTGTAAATAAACAGGGATTTTTTGTGTGTTTTTGACGGCATTTGGAGAGCTCAAGTGTGTGTGTGTTCTTGCGCAGAGGTCAATAAATGAAAAAAAAAATAACCGAGAGTGTACACAGGTTTCTCTGCCAATAGACGCCTCCTCATGTATGCATGCAGCGAAGAAGCAGAGACGATGCAATATGGTGATTCATTTATTCTAATGATACTGCTGACATCAGCCAAGCGAAGGAGCGGATCAGATCTATCTTATCGCAGTTGGGAGAGGGAAAGCTCTTAGCCTTCTGACTGTCAACTCATTGGCAGCCTTTGTATCATAATGGCATGGCTGCATACCAAATCGTAAACAGACGCAAGCTGAATTGTTACCGATTCTCCTGCCGTCCAGTATCAAGCCACATCAGGAGACATGACGCCCATTAATCCCACAGCTTGGCGCAGGCTTTGATGAGAACGTTCTATAAATTAGGACTGTATGATGGAAAACTGAATGCCTTGCTTATTGGAGAGTGAATATGGATCGAATCGCAGTGCCTCTGCAATGTTGAAAGGTGTCTGAGAAAAAAACGTGTCAGCCATCGTCACGAGATACAATATTAAGAATCCTATAGTCCAATAGAAGTCCAATAGAATTGCTGATTGATTTGGAAAAATCTAATTTGTTTTATATTTGAATAGTTCTATTCCGAAGTGTTATCCATTTTGAATTAGCAAATAATGATAATTATGATTAAATAGAGTAACTAGAAATACCATGGGGACAAGACTGGAGAGAAACGTTTTTTCAACTCCTCTGTATGTAAAGTATTGAGAAATTGACAATAAAGCTGACTTTGACTTTGACTTTTGAAGTTAATCATCTTCAAAAATACCTTGATTTGTTTTAATTTCCATCATAAATATGTTAGGGTAGGTTTCTCTTTTTTCAAATGCATCGTATCTCTATTGTAGTGAGCTTGCTCACTGATTTTATAAGCTTGAGATCTCTACAGACTGGAATAATGTGACACCTGGAGGGCGCCAGTTAATGGAAGAAGATGGGATCCGATAATTGGCACATGACAAAACCTCTTCAGGTTGAAATGTTTTACTGGTGGTGCAGAAATGATTTGTGATGTGCTGGCCCCTCATTACTAAAATATCTTCATGAAAGGGACACTCATTTGAAGATAAGTATACAGCATGAGCAGCCTGCCCCATAAAGCTGAAATACAGACATCAGGCTCAAGACACCAACATGTGTTATTAAGTGTCTTGTGTAAATCTTCATGCCACAGATTCAACTTTGGCAACCGCAGAGACTCTGATCAAGTCTGTGGCTAATCCCTTATGACTGAGCCTCCAATATGGGCTACAAACAGCAGGTGGGAAGACAGTGAGAAATGTGTGTGTGTGTGTGTGTGTGTGTGTGTCTCTGATTACCCCAGGCGGGCCCTTTTATTCATATATTTCATTCAATTCAGGGAAAAATTGATGAAGTTAATTTAATTTTGTGAAAGGCTGTTTGTCTCATGATCCTTATGCAAGATTCAGTTTATTTTCGATGCAGTGCATTTGTAATTTAGCCATTGGTGAGTAACACGTCCCACCCCCTGCATAGCACGATAGCACCTTTAGCAACAGACTTATTGGTTAAAAGTTGTATTTGAGCTATATTTTATTCATGCTGACTGAATCTGGTCCAATATCCCCCCCCTCCCCCCCTCCCTTCCCTCCCTCCCCACAGTTGAGTCTCCTCAGGACCAGCTGCTCTTACGTGCATGGCACATCAATCAACAGTGGCCAGTGAAAACTTCCATTAATACTCACAATGAATTTTCATACATTACAGTGGATGAAGCAACTTTTAATCAGTCTAATTGTTTTTTTAACTGGAAAATTAATTTTGGGAGGTTGATGAGGTGGGGCATGCGTTGCATCCTAATGCCTCACCCTGGGCCTGTGTGTTTGATCGTCTGTGTCGGTGTACACGGGCCAATAGATGTGCAGAGCGAAGCAGAAAGGAGCAGATGCAAAGAGGACAGGGTGAAAGATAGATGGGGCGGGAGGTAGAAATATGAGAGATGGGGAAAGGAAATTGGAAAATTGGATCTTGGGATGAAAAAGAAAAATGCTGAACAGGGGAGCAAACACGGGAGAAAGTCACATCTGATATCACGTAAGTGTCGTCGAGAGAGAAAAGTGTGAGATGGAAAATGGCAGGTATGATCATGGGGAAGGAAGAGAGACCAAAGAGAGGAGGAGTGAACTGTATTGTTGATGGTTGTGATAACGTAGAGGTGGGGAGTGAAGAAAAGAGTTTCTTTATTTTCTGCCTGGAGTCAGCAGGTTTGGGTTTGGACTGCGGGCGGGTGGATCGATGCGAGTTTCAATAGCCAGAATACTCTCCTCCATCTCTGACAACGTGACAGACCAACGGGATGGGGGAGAAGGATGGAGGCAGCATAAACAAGTGAATTAGGGAAAGGGAGAAGGAAAAGTGAGCATTCATGCATTTCTAGTCACCGATCTCTGATAATGTTGAATTGTAAACAACCAATCCGTGTTTAAATTGACAGGATGAGGGTTGGTAAGGTTGGCAGCATCGCTAACGGCCAACGTACAAAGGTTCTGTTCAGTTACATTATGAGTTCAGGCTCTAGTCAGTGAAAATGAGTATTGGGAGAAGGTAAATTATAACGTTATCATGATTTCAGTCAGGAACACTCATCATAGATTTGAACCATTTATTGCAACAAATGGAAATACAGTTAAACTTGGCGCTGACGGCTCCGCTCTTTGAATGCTCCCCGGATTAGCCAGCAGCTACCAAGCCAGTAACAACCCCCCCCCAAGGGTTTACAGGAATGAGAACAGAAGTACATTTTTTTAAATACATTTCAACCATTTGCCATGAAAGATGAACTCTGAACTGAAAAAAAAGGGTGAAGGCTGGGGTTGGAGGAGGCAACGCGTTGCCAGCAGTATGTTCTGTAACAGCGTAGGTGGAGAATGAATCAGTGAGGAGGGAGTCATATTTAAATAAACCTCCTTGAAGTGAGAGTGGGCTGTGATTGGTGCGTGGCCGATTGGAAGCTATGATTCAATCGGCTGGCTGTCAGCTGGTTACAGCTGGGGGCGGATGACTTCCGTGTCCTGCATGGACTAATGCGATGCTTCATGTGTTCACATGTACTCTCGTGAAATGTAGAGTTGGTGAGAAACTTGAATAAATCCAGTTGTTTGAAAAGTTTTTTCTTTTGTGCTGATCCGTGATATGATCCGATAATAGCGCGTTACTGTCACGATTAGGCTTCTGTGTTCTGTGTGTCTTTGTCTAGCTCCACACCCTCCTCACTCACCTAATCAGTTTATTCAGTGCACCCGTCAGTCACACCCACCTCGTCAGCTCAACTCCCCTCACCTGTTCTAGCCACTATTTAAACCCCAGTCACACACACGCTCTCACTGCCAGATCATTGCTTTATGTCTACCCGCCCGTGTTTGCTCGTCCTGTTCCTGGTTTCCCCCGTCTGCCTGCCCCGTCTCGTTCCTGCTGGATTTCCCCCCTCGTCTCTTGTCTTGTGCTTTGGACTCCCTGTTATGTTCTGGTAACGTTCTCTATTTGTGTTTATTAAAATACCTGTTTCACGCTACTCTGCCTGGTCTGCGTTTGAGTCCTCCATCATGCCCCGTGACAGTTGCCACAAATTTGCTTTCAAGCCATTCATATCTTTGACGCATTAACACAGCTCTACCTGAAATATTTCAGATCCCACTATGAATTGCCTTCACGAGCCACCATCTTATCGAAGATTCGCAAGTTGTAGGAAGACCAGAAAGCCAAAGTAGCATGGAAATTGTTGTGATTTGAGCATATCTTTATGCAAAATGCATTATCTGAGAGGTTGGTCGACATTATTTGTCATTGATTTGTGTTGTTAATTGATTTACAATAATGAATATACATACATTTGCATAAAGCAAGCATATTTGTCCACTCCCATGCCGATAACGGTATCAAATAGACCCTTGTACTGTTTGTTAATAATGTGGCATTAACCACCAAAGACTGCAAATGCAATCCAAACAAATGTACTGTCCAGATCTGTGTGCTATTAGCAAGTGGGTAGAATGTATTAGCAAGTGGCCAGATGTTTGGTGGCCAGATGCATACATGTATTCGGTAAAGAGAACCAGTGTGCAACGTGACACCAGTGAGACATTACGAGCATACAACTACGTTGGTTTTGTACAAAACGTCAAATGACATCAAGCAGTTTAATAGCTTGCAGCCATAGACACCGGAGTTAAGACAGCCACACGTTAAACTGAATTCTGTAGAATGCAACAACCTAATATTTTGATAGTTTTAATTCAATGTTTAAAGCTTTCTTACTTTGAGTGGGACTACGGGAACTTCCTTTGCCAACATGCACACCAATACTGTTGACTGTGAAACGGTCTATACTTGACACATCTCCCTTTTAAGGTACATTTATGATAAAGAATGTGCAATTTATTTGCAGTCAATCATGAACAATCATGCGATTAATCGCGATTCATTATTTTAATCAATTGAAGGCCCCAATACAATATTATTTTATGCGTTAGATTAAAAGGCGAGCCAACATCTGCTTTATTTTCTATGTCCTGTCCCTGATAAATTAATCTCACTTGGGCTGTTTAATCCACCCACACAGTGCCATAAGCAAAGCTCAACTATTAAGTCCTGAATACTGAATGTAAAGTAAGGTCTGGCCTTGTACTGCCACCCCACAAGTTAACAAGCTGTATTAAGCGAGCAAGGGGAGGGTCGCTGTACAAGGTTGAACATACTCATCAGGGCTGAACATGTTCATAATGACACCCACACACGTAAACCCTCACACTTCATAATCTCCGTTCTGCCAGATACTGTGTATATATATAATGTAAATGTTAAGCCACAACTGTGTCATTTACTAGATAGCATTATGTTCTGGCTTAAAGGAGCCACTGAGAGATTTATGTTTGTCTTTATTTCCAGTACCACCTCACCTCTAGGCCTTTCCCCTCATGCAGTGTGATATACTGTCCAGTCAATAAAAGGGAAAAAGTCATGAAAACAAAAGGCTGTGTTTTTGGAGTAGAAGCAGGCCATTCAAGCCTGCAAATTAGTTTTGAGCCCCCTATTGAGGAGCCCCAGCGTGTAGTATAGCCCTTACATCCACCTCGCACTAGGGGTAGAAAGAGAGAGTAAGAAGTGTATAAGACAGCGGATAAGTCCCAAGATGAGGGAGTGTGTAACAGTGACAATGCCCTTCAGGAAGGTCCTTAACCTGGCCCACTCAGGCAGTACTAACTCGCTAATGTGCACTGTATGAAAAATGTAAGTGGCTTAAATTGCATTAGATTAAGGCAGCCATGAAGCGAATAACTGACAGAATAAAACAATAAGTCTCAATGGGAGTAGCACCAGCAGGGAGGAAAAAAAAAAAGCATGTCGCTTTAGTCCCCAGGCCCGCTGGCTGCGGGGCTCCACGCTGCCGACAGCCAGTTGGACACGCGCCACAGCCAGGTGTAGGGGATTTTATGCTTGTTACCTTGTCCTCTGTGTGAATATTGAGTTAGATTACAATCCTATAACCCTCAATGTGCTCTAGCGACTTTGTTTTTTTATTTATTTGCTGTACCTCTACGGCAATTTATATCACAGAAGCGCCATGTGGCCGCGACACACCTGAAAATGGATCAAAGTGTCGTATTGCATTTTTTATTTTTTTTCCCCCCCCCACCACTTTCACTTTTCTGCAGTGCCAGGTAGAACCGTGCTCGGTATGTATATACCACAGCAAATCATAGCCAGCTCAGTTTTCTTTGTCCCCAGCTGTGTCCCCTGATCCCAAACTGCTATGCACCAAGTCTAACAGCGAAGAACCATGAAGGTAAGCGCAGGATTTGCTTCTCGACACATTTGAGACGGATCGATCCTGTACCGCTTATAGAAAGTAGTTCTTTCAGAGTATTAGTTATAAATACAACCACTTTACATCCATCCTCTTTTAAAGCGGTGCTAGAATTCACAATGACTGGTGTAAAGACACAAATGTTTGTCATTGCACGTGTTCTACAGAACAAAGACAAACTCCACTCCACTCTATAGGCTCAGCTGCAGATGGGACACAATGAGACGTCAGTAGTGCAGGGGAGTTTTAAATAAGATCAAACAAATCAAATGTGCGAAGAGGATTTTACAGCGTTGATGTGAATACTGAAGTTGTGTGTATCACGCCCGACATAATGTATGCGCACGTTTCTGCTAATGAACGACAACTTTGAGTATGTGCAACTGCATATTTCAAATCTGTTAACACCCTCACAGGTGTTTCCAGTTAGTCTGGTTGATTAGACCTCTTCTCGGGACTGTGTGGGCGTGTATAGGCTGTAATTGAGTGACGTCTTCCCCGAGTCTACTGTTGGCTTTGTTGCACCTGTTGGGGCGGGACAAATTACACCTTCATCATTCTTATTGGTAGATGGAGATTTGTTCTTCAAAAAGGCTCCGGCCGACTTAACCTGAGCAGAGGTCTAATCAGGCCGAGTAACTGAAGACACCTGTTTGGCTGTTTGACTAAAAAACAACAACATGTTTCTGCCACAGCTTTTAGTGACCTATAACTGACAAAGATAATTAAGTAAAACTCTCAAAATAGAGAGTAGTAGGTTATCTCATTAGAGCAGAGCCCCTAAAGTATAATTTACTCAACAGATAATATATCACTAATTGCCGTTTCTTAATTTGGATCAAGAATGAGGTTCTTTGTCTTCATTGCTTGAAATGTGTTTTACATCCATCTTGAGAGGCTGAAAATGAAAGTAGTTCAGAAAGTCTGAAATCTAAGCGACCGCTAAAGTAATATTTTAATATTAGTGTTGAACTGCAGGACAAAACGGCTACACACAAGTTGTGCTCAGTTTGTGCTGTTAGATGGCACAAATAATTAACACATCTTAAAACTTCATGAGAATAATTTCTGACGTTGCGAGAGGAGGAACGTCGGCGAGAGCGGCACCGACCGAGGAAAGTTCAGTTAAGTAGGCCAAGCATGGATGCTCCCGCTCACCTTGGGGCTCTCTCTGTGTGTGTGTGTGTGTGTGTGTGTGTGTGTGCCAAAGATCCACTATCTTAAGAACCAGAAACAAAGCTCTGCAATCATAGCGCCAATGTGACCTGTAAATAGCAATGTAGCGGGGTAATGAGTGAAAACCTTCAAATATACGATACACTGTGCAAAAAAAAAGGAGACAGTGATTTTTAATTCTGAATTTGTTGACTGAATTAAGTAAAAGCGAACAATGCAATCACCATAATCGTATTCCCATTTGGACGCTGTGCTGCAGTGGTTGTTGTTATGCGGTTTTATCCCAATATTTACTTACTGATAACATTCTCTAAATATGTTATTACCGGGTGAAAAGTATTGAATCTAATGAGTCAATATTAGTACAAAAAGTGGTTCATCAAATAGATTTTGAGTCGCACATCCTCCCATTCATCTAACACAAAAGTCCTGCCTGTAGACGACAACACAATTAGCTGATTAGACAGAAAACAATGAAACCGAGTTGAGTATAATCGTTAATTTATTCCCAAGTGGAACGGCTTTAGCTTGGTTCGTTGGCCGGTTCCCCTCGATGATCTGAAATGATCCTTTCCTAATGATCCCCTCATGATTATCTGAAGGGCAAAACTAGTTATATATTGTCTCCTCCAGTTGGGTTTCCGTGTTCGGGATACCACCAGCTCAATGCTGAACAATCCTGTAATCAAATGGTTTTTTTTCTTCGTATTATTTACTTACTCTTTGATTAAAAATATTTTTCCTGATGTATAAACAATTATGCTATAATTTAATATTTATGGAAAGCTCTTGTGTGATAAAGATGACATCAAACACTGATGCTTCGTAAAAGTTGGCATATTATGTGAGATCAACAAAAAGGTCTTTGAAGTAAACGTACCTTCAAATTCATTTCAAGTGTTGCCAACAAAACTTTAGTTTGCACTGACGTATAAATATTTCAAAAAATTAGCCTTCCCTATCATTTTTCAGGCAGAACAGCATTGGCGGCAAGCATTAAAGTAGAAAACAGACTAAAAATAAGTCAAATGTTTCCTATTAATACAATATTCCTGTGAGATTAGAACAGCTGTGCCGAGTCAACTCAAGGTACAATGTTACCTATCAGAGTTGCCCTGTGTATTACAACCTTTTAAGCCGTGTATAAAAACACTTCCACATCAGCACTGCCACAATCTGAGCACATCTCTCAGCACTCATCTAATTATGGGGGTCAGTCAGCACTGCAGAAGGAAGGAAAAAAACTTGACAGATTTGCATTCATGTCAGGAGTGGAGTTCAGATCATTTGCAAAGCCATCAACTGGATGTCCTTTCATATCCTAAGTCTCTGCTGTCCTATCACTCTTACACGCTGGGGATCTTAATGATGGCTCTCTTATTTGCAGTTATTTCAGGAAATTCAATGCCTTGCTTGCCAGGGTCATGAGCAAAATGAACAAGACAAGCATCTTTGAAGATTATGATAATGGGAACGGAGGGCAAAATTGGAATTGTTTTAAAATTCACCCGCACGTTCCACATCTTATTATCCTTCCACTTGGCAGCCACACATTTTCAAAGGCGTGATAAAAATACGCATTAGATGCATTCACTGCCACCGCTATGAAGCAGAGCGTTTCATGGCCTGTAAAGTTTGGCATTTCAGGATGAGGAAAAATAAACACTCTTCAACGGGAGAAGCTAAAAGACGGGAATCAGATCTACAGGGAAAACGGATGTTAGTCCATCCACAAAATCAGTCATTAGGATTTACTCAGCAGATTAAACGCAGTCTTACGTCATATCATTTACTAAGGTTTCTGACGCTCATTGCTACAGACGCCCAAAGTGAGAACAAAATCTGAGCCTTTTTCCCGTTCTGGGTGGGAGAATGGCTATTCAGTGCTTGATACGGCACTGAACTGAGGACCAGATGGTGCAGACTAAAACATACTTTAAGAGGGAGGATGTTGTTTCAAAAGGCAAACTCATGCAAATCAGGTCCACAGTGAGGCTGTTGACTCATGCAATTTCACAGTGTTTACCAAAAACAAATTGGAATGGAACATTATTAGTGCTTTCTGTGCAAAACCCCCCCACCCCGATAAAGCGAAATGTTCAGAGGAATGTGTTATTATAGCTGACCTCAGAACCGAAGAGCTATATTAGCAAATTATGAAAGGTTTAGTAGGTGCCCTGCATGAAACGACTGGTGAGAAAAGGGGACGCATTGACCTCAGACAAACACACACACATTAAAGTTGTCGTGGGGAACTTTTAACTGGTTATGAAACAGCCAATTTAATACCGATACCTCAATATGACCTTCTAAAGTAAACGAGACCATAATTCTATACTGTCGGATGAAATCATTTCAGGTTCACCGGACACTACCACTCTCGTCCACAGGGGCTGCACATCGACACAGAATGAAAGTTCCTTGTAGTAGCTTTAAGAGCTAAAAAAAGCTGGGCGGCCTCTGAGGCCACGTGTTCAATAGTGCCAAAGGCAGTCCTGCCTCGCCACAAAATCATTCGTATCATTCAGAACCTGCTGCTTCTGTGGTTCATTCTTCCAGCCACTAGTTAGAATTGTACCATATACTGTAAAAAGAAGTGGACATAAGTCACCGAGCATTGAAAAAGACATTTTTATGTGACCAAAATGGTACGATCGACTTTCATGATTTGAAACAACACGGTGAAAAGGTTTTAAGTTGTGAGACGACGCCGTGGTAACGACCTGTCAATCACAAGGCAGATTCGTGTTTACTGAGCTAATAAATCCAGTGAGAAGTAGGGTCATTTTCTCACAGACTTCTAAACAATCAAGAGTTCAGGAGTCGCCCCCTGCTGACATTTAGAAAGAATGCAAGTTTAAGGCACTTCCGCATTGGCTTAACTTTTCAGAACCTGGAAGTTGCTGCCTGAATCACACAGGATGAAGAGTTTGCATAGTGTTGACATTGTTTTTAGTAGGAAACAGAGATTTTCATGTAAGTGGAAATCATTTGAAACGCATACGAGCATCTTGTGGCCTGTGTAGTAGTGTTGAAGCATTTACTTGTCCGACTAGACTATATTTACAACATTTCCGCAACCACCTCCCTCCTCCATCCTGTTTATCCATCTGGAGTGCGGCAGTAGCTAAAGGAGGTTGGAAGGACACGGCAGACTGCAGGAGGAGACGGGTAGGTGTACAGTATGCGGGGGCGTGAGGCAACCAGGTGCTGTGAAGTGTGAGGCTCTGTCCTCCCAGCTGATGATCAAAGACAGGCATAACCGCCACTGATGACCATGGCTGCTGGCCAGACCAAACGCACAACGTGGACCGTGATGATGCAGACATGAGCTGAATCAAGGCGATGCCAGCTAGAAAAATACCATCATTGCTGGCACCGCAACAACACAGTGGATCCACACCGAAACAAAAGCTGAATAATGTCTTATCAATTATCTATAAAATCCTTTGGTCTGCTTTTACTAACCTTGAGTTCCCTCATTTAGCCGGTAATGACCACTTTGTGGTTGCACATTTTTAAGATGGTTTCGTGGCTGGGGATCACTCAGGACATTGCTGTGGAATTAGAGAGAGAGAATATGTCCCTCCAGCCAGTCAGCCAAGATAATGTTAATGATGTCTTGTGGGATCCTCGACTAGAGGACTGTTGATATAGATCCAGGGGGATCCACTACGAATTCTGGCTCCACTCCGGAGCTCCAGATAACCCCTATTATTAATTCCCCTTTAATACAATTAAACTCTTGTTAAAAAAGAAAAAAAAAAAACTTTCCATTGTACGATTTACATCTCGTGTCAAATGATGTGAGCAGAGAGAGAACCTCTCTGTTCTGTCAGAGGGATGCTATAGAAAAAGAAAAAAAACAGTTTGACTGGGAATGGGAGATAAATGTCACGGTGTCCCAGTGCTCTATTATAAGCATCCGTGTGAACCACATAAGAAAAGACCATTCATTGAATCAATGACCTCCTCAATGCCTTCACATAGAGGAACATTATATTCTACAACACTGAATCAGAACTGCCTTGTAAGGCAAGGTCAAGAGTGTTTCAAATGCAAAGTGCCTTTAAATACGTTGGAAAAAACAAGGAGGAATATGAAATACAACAATTAGGCTTTTAAAAAATGATTTCAGAGAAGGGAGTTCAGGATGTAACCTTTTTTACAAGTATTATATAGTAAAGCCAGTTAAAGGATTTTACTTACTCCAAAACCAATTGGTAGTATTTGCAAAAATTCTGTCATCCTGGAATCTCGTGAAGAGACCTGAGAATTGCAGCAATGCACTGAGTTAAGGTAAAAGAGGGCTGCGTGCTGCCTTTAAACCAGGGGTCTCAAACTCAAGGCCCGTGGGCCGAATGCGGCCCGCCATGTCATTTTATGTGGCCCGCGAATCCGCCAGCAAAAAAAAAAAAAGTTAAAAGAAATTTCTATGGAAGCCCATTCCCGCAAGCAAAAAAAAAATAAGATCACAAAAAAAAAAAAAAAAAAAAAAAAAAATTGAAACTTAAAAAAAAAAATCCACCCACAAAATAAATAATAATAATTCTAATAATTTTTTTTTTTTTACTTTTTTTCCACCAGCAAAAAAAAACTTTTGGTGCATCCATCTGTAACCATAACACTGACCAGATTTTTCCAGTTGCTATAGAAAGTCGAAATTATGAGATACTTTAACACAACAGTCATAGAAGCATCTATGACATATGAATGGATTGTGAGTACATTGAAGACTTCTTTAAAACGCGGCTTTACAACACATGAAATACAGATGATGTTTCACATGGATTGTACTGAGCAAACGCACCCTTGAAGCTCTGGAGTATAAAGAATGAAACCAATGTGGCTGAGGTGGCGACCAATAAACTATGGAAGCCCATTCACGCCAGCAAAAAAAAATAAAATAAGATCACCAAAAAAAATAATAATAATTAATTCACAAAAAATAAAAATGAATTCACAAAAAAAAAAAAAATTATAATTAATTCACAAAAAATAATATATATATATATTTTTTTTTTACTTTTTCTCTGTCAGCAAAAAAGAAAAAAAAAAAGATGTTTCCAGTTGCTGTTTATTGGTCGCCACCTCAGCCACATTGGTTTCATTCTTTATACTCCAGAGCTGCTTCTTGCTTAACATTCTATTCAAGGGTGCGTTTGCTCAGTACAATCCATGTGAAACATCATCTGTATTTCATGTGTTGTAAAGCCACGTTTTAAAGAAGTCTTCAATGTACTCACAATCCATTCATATGTCATAGCTGCTTCTATGACTGTTGTGTTAAAGTATCTCATAATTTCGACTTTCTACAGCAACTGGAAAAATCTGGTCAGTGTTATGGTTACAGATGGATGCACCAAAAGTTTTTTTTTTTTTTTGCTGGTGGAAAAAAAGTAAAATTAAAAAAAAAAAAAAATTATTAGAATTATTATTATTTATTTTGTGGGTGGATTTTTTTTTTTTTTTTTGTGAATTACATTTTTTTTTTTTTTTTTTAAGTTACTATTTTTTTCTTTTTTTTTTTTTAGTGATCTTATTTTTTTTTAGTGATCTTTTTTTTTTTTTTGCTTGCGGGAATGGGCTTCCATAAATTTCAAATTAAAAGTTAGACTTGATAATAAAAATATCCCCATAGTCAAAATGATGAGATAGAAAGTCGAAGTTATGAGATAGTTAAACTCACAGAAGCAGCTCTTCATAGGTTAGCCTACATTTGACATATAAATGTATTGTGAGTACATTGAAGACTACTTTAAACGTGGCTTTACAACACATGAAATACTTCACGTGGGATTTGGCAAACGCACCCTTAAAAGGATTTTAAGCTTTGAACAAAGTTATCGTATTAACTTGTTTGATATTTGTCTATTTTCTTTTAAAGTTTGATAGAGTAATGTGGGTTTATTAACCCTAAATTAAAAGGATTTAAGTTATAATAACAGAAATGTGCTTAAATATATTTTTACATTTATATAACTGCATGTACAATATGTTTACACTTGAATAAACAATAATCAAATGCAGACAGTTATTTACCAATATGTTAGGAGTAGTTACTTTTACACAGTCTTACATTTACAACCGGCCCTTTGTGGGCAACCGTAATGCTGATGTAGCCCAGGGTGAAAATGAGTTTGAGACCCCTGCTTTAAACCATTAAATTCCATTAGTAAAGTCGGAATTTCATGAAGTATTCATTTGACATAAAGATGTGTTGACAGCAATGCCGTACACTCTGCGCGCACCCTCCACTATGTGGTTATAGTGCACCATGTCTTTAAGCCTTGCCTGGGTGTATTCCATTGTCAGGGATGACACTCTATAGTAAAAGCACTGAGAGATCAATGCATGCAGGGGCACCACCTGTGCTGCCTGGAGCCCCACTAAAAGCCTCTGTGTCTCCTCTGAAGACGGAGCTGGCGTCCCCGGGGACCCACCTTACAGCAGACAGAGGGAACTCCCCACCCCCCTTGTATCGTAACTGTGGAAAGCTCGTACAGTCATCCACTGCTGGGAAATCAACGCAACTCCTAGTAGCTACCCCCTGTCTACTCTCCTCTTTTTTTGTTCACTTGTGTGGTTCGAGCAGGCCTAATTAACTTTCTGTAACAAAGGGCTTTACCACGGTCGCTCCACAGCCCGATTTTTTTTTTGGGTGAGCTTGCGGCGCGATACGAGCTGAATGTCACGCTCTCCTTGGGCCGATCAATTCAGGCGATCAGATATCAGACACCTGAGGGATGGCTCCAGCCGCAGATCACTCACGCCCACAGGCACGCGCGCACGAACGCAATCGAAACACACTGTCGGGCACGTTGCAGGCGCGCGCACACAAACGCGGAGGAGCAACACAAAGCGTGCGCCAAAACCATGGCTAGGGGCCAAGGGCGAGAGCTCGAAGGAAGACAGACGCGCTGAACCGAAAGCTTTTCCCCCAAACATTTTGCCTTTCTCCTATTCCAGTCATATTATCTGCATGTCAGGTTGATGAGATAACTCCCGTTCTGATAAGACTGCTCTGCTCAAACGCAATTGCTGCACTTGTCACATGCTTACTGACTGAAAATTGTGCACCTTGCTCAAGGTCACAGACAGTGGTTTTCCCCAGGGTGGGGGGAGGGGGGGGAAGACAGACGTGCAACTCCCTCTGTTCACATGTCTACACCTTTGCTCGATTTCTAATTGCCTCTGCGAGAGGTTATGGCCTGTGGTGAGGGGGGGGGGGGGGAGTGGTACCTACAACAACAACCACCAGTTTGTGTTTGCCTGTATTAGTCATTAAAAAAACAATCAGCAATGGTAAACATGCAGTTTGCCCTCCCTAGGCGTGTTGATGACAATCACTCTGTTTGTAGATGATCTGCCTCTAACCTAGAGGGATAACAACGACTCCCTTATGTAAGTCTATGAAGCGATGTCGCTTACAAAGTTAGGATGAACTATACACACTGCTCAGACACACTCACTAGGCTCTGGGATGTTGTTCGCTGCAGAGAATGAACGCTTCATTCGTCTAAATAACACTGTTGTCCTCCCATCCGTTGCTCCCATCCATCAGTTTCAAGACAGTCGGCGTTGCTTTCTATTTTTTTTTCTACCTCTCAGCTCGATCAATATGTTCAGCAATAATACATGACTGGAGCTAGCGTCTGTATCTGTATCTCACCCTTTTCTCCGTCTCCCTCCGATTCTTTCTCATCCTCACAGTACAATGTGCTGCTGTCTTTTCCACCCTGACCATCTCATTATCCCCCCCACCCACCCACCCAACTCTTATTTGCGCTACTCTCCACCAAGGCTTAACAATACTCTTCAGTGTTTCCGTCATCAGCAAAGTGTTTTCCCCCTGCCCGACACTGGCATGACTTCTCGTCTCCATTAGAACAAATACTCTTATTTGTCTCTCTCTCTCTCTCTCCCCATTCCCCTCTCCACTCCTCCTCTTCCTCCCACTGGGTTCTTGTTGAAATGCAGGGGAGTTGACGGGACCCCAGCCATTCTCTGTGGCGCATCCACGACCCCTCTTAGCAGCAAAGGAAGGCTACGGTGGACAGGCTCCGGTCTCCCACTGAGCTGCAGCGCTAATCCGCCTGGGGAATCGCATCAAATAGAATTGCTCTCATGTGTCATTTGTGTGGGGGAAAAAAAACAACCCACGAAGCATGGCTAATTATCCTTGCAGATGTACTTCCTGTCGAAGATTCGCCGTCATTAAACGGAGTAGCCGACTGCAACTACAATTCCTTCGAGAATTCCACCACAAGTCACCATAGATGACGCGTTTGTTGGACGGCGCTGCACAAACACAGCTCTATAGACACATTAGGGTTGATTTGCTTGGGTTTTCAGGATAATTTGGCGGCCAGGGGAAACACTGGCGAGTAACAAGCGCTCCAGTGACGCTTGCTGCTAAATCAATCCCAATCTGAGCATGTCCACTTACTCTCCTCTTGCTGCACTGCCAACATATTGAGCAAGCATCTTCCTGGACACTGGGATAATCCAATCAAAATGCATCGTGGGCATACCATTATCTGCTCATTTGTACAGCGGCAGAGGATTCTCTTCGAGGAAATATGCAGAAATCAATAGCTCAAAACCCTTCCCTCTCTCAGCTTGTCTTTTTTTTTTTTTTTAAGAGGTTCAAATTAGGTTTGTAGAGGAAATCAAATGAAAGTTTTGTTTTTACTCTCACAGCTGAAAAAGAAAAAGGGCTCCTGCTGATTTTAAGTACAACAGCAAAAGTGAGTAAAAGGTTGTATCGCTCAATCTGAGCGTGGGATTTGCTTACACAGTTAAACTGGTCAGAGAATGAAAAGGCAAAAAGATAGTCTTGGAGCGCTCATGAGATGCGTCATTTTTTTTGCTGTCACTAGTTCCCTTTCTGAAGGGAAATGGGCTTAGGAATTCAATCAGCTTTGGCTCTCCAAAGCTGCGTGTGATCCAGCTCCGCCTTGGTGTCCTGCGTACACGAGTAAAAAGAAAACAAACAAAATAAAAGATCAAACGGAGAAAAAAAAAAAAGACATTCAACCAATCCGCAGCAGAGCGTAAAAAATAATGCTGTTTCAAAAAAAAGCCACAGACGTCCTGGCTGCATGCACCTAAATGACTCTTTCGGGAAATGTAGACAAAATTAAACATACAACACTTTTTCATACCATGTCTTTTTGCCATCTGGCTCAATCGTTTCAATCTCTGTTACACCTTTATGCTTTTGGCTGAACACAAGCGAGTGCTGTGGTATTGATCCAGTCGTATACCCCTTTTTATTATCTCTTCTTCCATCCGAAGGCAGCTTTCCGCTTTGATAGCACCACTGTCGTAGAAAAGCATAAATTCACAGGCCCATTTGCTGTGAGGGGGCGGATAAATGGATGTGAAATCAAGCCATGAAAAGCCAACATGGCATGGTGGGGAATTTTATCCTGAGCTCATTAGGAAAAGCATGTTTCCTTATTCGTGCACCGTAATGTTGCACAATATGCTGATAGAATAATTTTTTTCTCTCTGCCGCCCACATTTTCATGAATGCTTTTTTTTTTAATTGGGAATGTTTGTTTGGGCTTTTGTTCTGCAGATATTCTTTGGCACACAAGACTTGGGAGACATCAAGCCCGGCTTTCGACTTGTCAAACCAACAGTGGGCCATAGAGGAGTTGGGGAAGAGGGTCCCCGAGACTCTCCGTGCTTTGTAGTGACAATAGGGCAGCTGTGTGTCAGGGAGACCAGAGTAAATAGGGCTGTGTGGAGTCACAAAGATGCCCTGATCAAAGGCGTCTCTCTCTGTTTGCTGTCACAGTTTCTAATGTCCTCTCTGTTGCTCCTCTGCCCAGTCTGCCTGGCTGGCTGTCAGAGGTACTGGCCTAAAGTCGACGGAGGATAGCCCCAAAAGAAAATCTGAAGGCATCGCCTGCAACACATTATTATTTGGTAACAGTTTGTGTGTGTGTGAGTCTGGAGGTGTAGGTTTGCTACTCACGCTGCCTTTTAAGAGCCACTGTTGTCTTATATAGCTAGGGAAGGATCTAGAGAAAAAATCATGGGACGGCGGCATTGGAGACTTTAAGTGTTGGTGCTGGCACAAACATCACACGTATCAATAATAGCTTGGAAAAAAAACCCAAATGAAGATGTTTCAACTCAAAAGCATTAAATTATTGTGACACACAAGTAAAGCGTTGAATAGAAATACCAATACGTGGCATTAGAAATCGAAATGTCTCAAAACTAAAACCAGTAAAAGAAATGAGAGACTAAAAGTTGGTGAAAATGAGATGAAAGTGCAAACTGTCAAGTGTTAAGCTTTGAATGAACTGTCACTGCATCGCTGACTTGCGTGTTTTCTTTTTTTTTTGGGGGCTTGGAGCAAGTGCTTTTTTTTGTATCTTTTCAAACTGAGTGCTTTTATATGTTGCACATGCACGACTGATCTAAAACGTAGACATGTTTGTCTGCAGAATGAGAAGTTGCAGAGATGTTGGTAGCTGCAGGCAATCGCAAAGGCACTCGCAAGCGCCGGTGAATGTTTTGGATTTAGTCAGGTTTAATCTGTCCCTCACACAGAAATGGGTTACTATTACAAAACAGAAACCCGCGTCAACAAAACAACCCGCCACTATCCATCTGCGGCCGCTCTGTATTTCTACTAGTGGAAGTTGGCAACCCTACACACGCATCTAGCAGGAAAGAAACCCTTCGGCAGTTGTGTTGTGTCCTGCTAAGATTGGGAGAGGCTGCCGGGGCCGGAGGAGAAAACCGAAGTGCTGCCTGCTTAGTCCAGTGGACGGGGGAGCGTCATCTCCTGCTGCATTCACTTGCTCTCTGACATCGACGCTTCACTCTTGTAAACGTCCGACCAGCCATAAACCAGCCATAAGGCATCATAAGGCCTGTTGTTCTCTTTCAATGTACCTCCACCGTGCTCGCCCACCTCTATCTCCTTCTCCCTCTATGTCTGAGAAAACTGCATACGTGAAAAAAATGGCCTCGAGGTCCGGTGGTTCCAACAGGTATGCTAATGTGATTCACTAGAAGGAGGAATTTCTCTCTTAGATTTCTTTCCTCATGGCTGTGCCACGCCTCAGGGGAGCCTGCTATGCATATATTACATTGCTGCACATGGTGGAGTTTGTGGAAGAATATGTATGTGTATGTGCTTTTGCATTCGTACAATTATGCAGAAGCTCTATGTTGCGTACCCTCAAAGAAAAACATACCCGCAAAACATGCTCGGAGGGCTCGCTGTCCCACCTGCCCGTGTTTCATCCCCTCCTTCTTCTCCTTTATATATTTGCTAGAGCTGCAGGCCATCTCCAATTAGGAGAGCTACACAGCCCAGTGTGCATATCTCCCCCCTCTTTCCCACATGGTGGGATCGCAGTGAGGTGATGCGTGACTGCTCATGATTGAGCCCTCCTTAGCTAACAGGTGCTATCATCTCTGCAAAGGTCCGCCGACGCCTCGCACTCACTGTCCACACAGAAGGTGTAAAGGAAGAACAAATGTATGAATTGTCTGATCACAAAGAGAGGCACAGCGTGAAATCCCAGACTGAATGATCATTGAAAATGGGCTTTTGGACTTCAGTAAAAGAGCAAAGAAAAAGTGCTGAATATCAGAGGCGAAGGTGGTTTCCTGGATATGTGTGGACACACCCTGGTGATTTGGAGAACTGATGGCCCCATACCGAATTGTCTCAAGAAATGCAATCAACATTTAAATACTGCCGCCCTTGAATTCGGACGGGTGTTAGAAGTGTTTGCTCCCGACAGGCTCCTTTTTTAAAATGCCCAGGAATAACCCAGAACCCCCTTCGTTCATCAGGATGACACATCTCTATTGGCTTATATTCGAGAGGAGCAGGGTGCTCGAGGAATTCTACAAGGTGGCTGGTGAGAGCCTGGCTCTGTTACCCGGACAAGGTTTAAGAGCTCCCTCTCTCCATGTCCTCCTCCTTTATCGCTCGCTCCGCTTCTCGACAACATCCTCCTCCAGGTTTTGCCTTCGCTTCCCTCCCTCCAAATCACAGTCTTTGTACCTGTAACCCATGGGTGAGGGATGATTACACCTTTCCGATGCCAAAAAATTGACCCGAGAGGTCGACCCTGACCTCGTATGCACACCTCCACCTCCACCCACCTTTACTTGGAAACATCAAAACAGGAACCCTTAAACATAAGTGTACACCTGCAGAATTGAGAAGAACGGTAAATAGGATTAACATTTGCCGCATATAGCACATATAAATTGGGCACCATGTCGGCATATCTTCTCAGACATGCACTTGCTCTTTGTCCGTCGATAAGCACGTAACTCCACGACCCCCCCCAACACCCACAGCTGTTTAGAGGTAGCAGGACAGTGGACCAACATTTCTAATTCACTTATCCCCAAGGCCAGATGTCAGGTAGCCAATGTCCTGTTTCTCTGCATGCCAAATCTTCCACGCAGTCGGCGACAAACTCATTTTCCCCCATTAGAAAGAATCACAAAGTCTTTGTTGGCAAACTGAGAGAGCGGAGACAGAGAGAGAGGGAAGTAGGTATGAACAGCAAAGGGAAATTGAGGTTGAGGGCAAGAAGAAAAGAAAAAGAAACGGGGTAAAGATGTGATGGATTGAAAAGAAGGCGAAGGGCGGTTTGAAGTGAGACAAGATAACGTCAAGGTGGGTGGAGGGAAGGGGAAAGAGAAGGGGGGGGGGGGTGGACACTGAGAAAGCGACACACTTTCCGGGCTTATTTACACGTAGCTGCCAGTATGACAGGTAATTTGGGCAAATTCTCCACAGAGCCTGCAGCAGACGGCGGGGGGATAAAGACGAAAGGAGAGAGCAATAAGAGAGAAAGAAGGGAGAGGGGAGGGGAATGAGGGGAGACGCACTGAGGGGGGACGTGCGCAGACTACCTGACACGGCCTGAGTTGGGTCTGAGAGCGCGACACCAAATGGGTTTCCAGATTCCAATCAGAGGAGAGGGGTGGGACGGGAGGTGGGGGCAAAGAGACGGAGGGAGGAGGGTGAAACGGGGGCGGAAATCATCCTTTTGACAGAATTTGATCATTTTATTTATCTGCAGCAAGGAAGAGATATCAAAAGCCCTTTTTTTTAATTCAATTTCTCTTTTCCTGTTGAGACTGAAAGATCAAGCAGAAGGCAGGAACGGATGAGGCAAAAGAAAAGAGGGGGAAAAAAAATACATATCCAGATCCCCCGATTTATTCAGGCTCTGATTTATTCACTTGTTTGTCTAAGTCGTGCTTTGTGTGTCCGCGTATGTGTGTCTGAAGGCAGGTGTGCATTACTCTCACTACACTTCACGTTGGGGCGAAGCAAGCCTGTTAGACTGTATTTACAGAAAGCTCTTGTATTTGTTCGGTGCGCGGCTGTCTGTCAGTGCTCAGGGCCAATTAGAAGACACTTGTTAATGGAGCGAGCGCTCCTCTTCCCGCTCGGTGTGTGTGTGTGGGTGTGATGACTTTATTCTCCCTCGCAGTGATGGCAACGGAGATGAGGACGACAGTAACAGAGATAACAATAAAGGGGATAACGAAGTGTTTGTCCCTGTGGGTGGAGGTCCCCCTCAGGGTCTTGGGGTTGCACACTGCACTGGGCCCTCCGCTGGCTTCCACTGTGGTGACTCATGCTTTAAAAGGGGGAGGAAGCGCTTACCCTGTCGACCTTTTTAACCCTGCCTCCTTCTGTGCTCAAAGCCTCGGGCATCACAGACGTGACCCTTCCTTTTCTCTAGTCACACACATATACACGTGGCCACGCAACCACGAGCACATGCTACCCACGCATACAAGAACACTCCAGTGTGCATGCACAACCATAGCCCTCCTGACAGTCCTCCCTTCCAGGATTCTGGATTCATTTAGGCCGCTTTCTCATATGAACTCCTGGACAATTTCCGGAGAATCCGGTCCGCTCATTGTCCTGACTTCCACATAATGTAGCACACAACAGGAGACCGTCTGAGTCAGACCCATTCTCACCTGCTGGCAATACTCTGTTTGGTTTAGGTGAGTGATACAGCGTGGGTAGAGCGTGCAGGACCCATAGTCGCTTCGTTTTTTTTTTTTTAGTCACAACTATTTTTGGACAGATGTTCCTGAATCTCGTCGTCTCCCCAGTTAGACATTTTTCGGTGGCATCATGTGTAAATGATCTTTCTTCGCTAGTTGTGATAGAAACGCCTACAACACGCCCACTTGCTCGCCGTGAATTCTCCGCACAATGAGCGACTCTATTCACAAGTGGGCTAAATCGGACATTACACAGACTTAGTACTAGGGAGCTGGCAGGGTAAAGTCTGTTTAATGCCCGTCCGAACAATTGTGACAATTGCGTTCTCACATAGAGCTCCTGCGGGTAATGTCGAGATAATTTCAAGGTTGCAGTACATGTGTGAAAGGGGCTTTAGATACACACTGAGAATAGGCCTATACACATGTACACGTGCATGAAGGCAAAAATACGCACACTACCCCGCCATTTCAAATACCAGTACCCCTGTTACACAAGATCTGCACCCAGCGCCCGGTGCTACACAGCAAACTCAGTTAATGACACAGTAGGAGGAAAGGAGCAACTGGAGTCCCGCACATAAAAAAAGACGAGGCAAACTGAATACAAATAAATAAATGGGGAGCAGATGGGTTGAGAGAGGAACACCCAAAGGAACAGAAAGAGACTTCACAAGAGACGAGACATACACTGACATAGATGAAGTGGTAACAACAGGGACCCAGAGTCAACAACCGACACAAAGAGGTCAGGACAGATGTCCACATCTGGAGGGTGCACAGAGGAGGCATGGGTGGGTTGAAGAATGAGCGCAATGAAATATAATCAAAGACAGTGAGAGAAAGGATTACCTCCTTTGCTTCAGTGGAGTATGTAATTGTGGTTAAAAACACAGGGACTCGCTGTGACAACAAAACACAATTGTGCTGCAGAGACCCGAGAGTGATGCTGGAAGTTAGCGGCAGTGATAAAGATGGGGATAACAGTGAGAAGATGGGGAGGAAAGATTTGTCTGATTATCAGTGCTGATGATAACAGTGTTGGTGGTTATCATAATGAAGGTGGCGAGGATCAAACGTGGCATAATGTCTTGATGATATGAGCGGAAAAAAAAGAGAACTTGATTAAAATTGCTAGTGATGCCAGCGATGATAGTGGTGTTTTGTTGGGCGCAATTTTAATCACAGAGATTCTAGATTTTACACATTCTGCCATAATTCAGTAGGCTATAGCGGAAAGCTGTTTGACATCACATTATTCCCTTTGGTTTTTAGCACTGTAGAACGCACTCCTCCATATTACTTCATGAATATTCAACCACCAATACTGCCCTGGGGTATCAACACTGGTGTCACTCATTTGCTTTTATTTTAAATCTAGTATGCCTGCCAACCCTACAAATTAAATTAGGGCTACATGGCCAATTTATACCTACAGAAGTGACATTTTTAGATTCAATAAACTGCAATCTTTTGAGCTTTTCCAACCTCAGTTGGTGAGGGTTTCACCCCAACTCTTGTCACCCATACTGATGAGCTGTCCACTATTTAGCCTGAGGCTAAGGGTAAGCAGCATCTGTAAAGGCCCGCACCGGTGTGGAAGAACATGACAAAAAAATGGAAATTGGCAACATCGATAAATAATTGTACATGTTTGGGTTCCAGTTCTGCCCAAGGGCTAATAAACTGGATGACTTGTTAAGATAATGCCATGTAGTAGAACATCTATCCACAACAACTCCAGTGCCAGAGATGTATTGCAGGCTGATTAGAGGAAGGATCTTTACTTGGGTCCCTTGGTAGTACAGGAGCACATTACATTGTGCTGTCTGGATTGGGGATATCAAGTGCTGTGAGTGGGGAGGAACACGTCTGAGTCATATTGCGTCATTATTTGATCCTCATACATGCAGGAAATCAAATTCTACAGCGTACAAATCTGTTTCCACAAACTGGAGCTACACCAGTAAAGGTGGGGGTGGGTGGGGGGGGGTTTGATGTAAACAACATTTCAAAGTCTTGTTGTATTTAGACCTAATTTAATTGGGGAGACAAACATTACAAACTAAAGACCGTCTTGCGATGGGATCACACCAGCCATGATGCCAGATCGGGCCTAAAAACCTTTAATTGGACCACACCCATCTTCAAACTCAGCCTTCATTTTATCCTCAACTACACACCTTCACATTTTTGTGATGCCAAATCGGGCCATTGACGTAAAATGGAGACAGAGTGCATGTTTGTATGAAATGTGCTTTGTGGAAGAAAAAAAATGTATTACTAATGATTAACCATGACATCCACAATGTTTTGAATTGTACACAATTGAAAATGTGCAAAAGCACAAGCAGGATCATAAACAGATTATTACGGTATAACAATGATTTTTTTTATTATTTTAATGTCAGAATTTGCATACTGTAGGTTTCGGGTACCCGCGTACCAATCTGATAATGTCGTCCTGCTACTTCCAACTGGTATCTCTGTAAGGTGACGTCCGCACGTGCATAAACACAGCTTTGATGAAGTGGTCTTTACTCTGACCCCAATCTTAGAAGAGCCAAGATATGGCCTAATTCTGCCTTGTTTTTACACAGGTAACGTATGGCAAGGTCATCCGTCAAACCCGCGTAATTAACTGGCTGGCCTGAAAATGCGCCTTTTAGGATACCATTAACCCGTGCTAGCCTAACAAGGCTGTGCAAACACAGACTGAATACACCAGCAAACACACATCTGTGAATGGAGTGAGTGGGAGAGCAGAGAGAGGAAAATCCATTTCATGAATATTGGATTTCATTATGAGGGTGAAGAAACAGCTTTGCTGTGGATCATTCTTTAATGACCCAAAGTCCACATGCATGAATATTTTAGTAGTGGCTGTCTGTTTGATATGGGGAAAGGACCAGGACAAAAAAAAGAGGGGAGAGACGTTTCCCCTGTGGGTTGTGACGCACCATGAGACGAGGCTAAGGTTTGAGCACCTGGATCATGGACTCAGACACCTCGACGGGTTGGTCACCCTGTTGAAAAACAGAAAGACGGCAAGTGGGGATTCAGGTCTCAGACACACTTGTTGCGGTTTCTCTTATTTATTAAAACTGCAAAGGAGAAACAATTGATTTCTGGTCGAGATTTAATGTTTGTGTGAGATCTTACGACATGACTTACTTTTGGATGCTTGACGATGGTCAGTTTTCTTTGTTCGGGGTTTGTTTTCAAAATGAGAGCGAAAGCTTGCCGCTGAGAGCCTCTCCTTCACTTTACTCGTCTCGTCTCTCGAGCCACTAGACTCCACCACCCTTTAGTTTGGTTTGTTGCTGGCAATTTACAAACAACTCACCTTTCTGGACAGATTTGCCCTGACCCAATCTTCCGAGAATGTGACAACGGATGCGGGAGTCAACATCCAGATGTTTTCTTTGTGTCTTATTTTGGCCACGGAAGGCTGTCATATTCAACACATTAAGTCCTAACATATATTTATTTCCAGTCTAACAAATTTCCCTCCAATCAATCGGTAACTCTGAGGTGATTCAACATTATGATGAGTACCTTGAAGGAACGCTGGCGAGAAGTAAAGCTAACATGCCAGGGAACACGATGCAATCTAATATTAGTCAGCTGCTGAGTTGATGTGTCACCTTTAGTTATGTTGTAAAAAATCAACGCAAATCTGTATTCAACGATACAAAGCAGAATATCTGAATATCTTGCGTGTGCACAAGATCAAAAGCTTAAAGTACTCAAAAAAAATAAGCATATTAGTCACTTGTAATTACCTTAAATGCCACATGGGCATTGCTTTTATTCATTGCTTTTCCCGCAGTTTGAGGGAAAGCAAGTGTTTCCAGATTATGGAGCTACTTAAAATCCGCAGCTTCAACCGAAGTCGCAGGTGGAGTAACGCAGGCATGAAATGAATGTGGCAACCAACCTGGCAGAGCTAATAAATAAAACAACCAACCAGAGCCAGACACAGCCCTCCATATGGTGTGCTTCTGTGTCAACCAACTCTATCTGACTCATCCATCCTTTATATAAGTGTACGGTCCATCCCCGGAGTAGCCTTACCCCGTCCAGCCCTGTCAATTATTACCTCCTTTTTAATGCAGCATTCTTCTCTTACCATTTCCTTACATGCAGGGGGCCATTGCAGGTTCTGCCTCCACCTAAACCTTCTTTCAAACGGGATGAATCAGTTACCCAGAATCCATTGAATGACATCTTAACATCAGCTTTTTGTAACCATTGGGCGCCTGTGGGAGTCTATCGAATTATTGAGATGTGTGAAATGAAAAATTTGATCTATGCGGTTTTTGGAATGAACAATTGTCCAACTCGCTATTTTGTCCCGGGTACGAAGTAAACAACGTGTCTCCTCCGAAACACCCGGATCCCTCACTAGCTTCCCATCAGCAACATTGCAATCTGTTGAAATTGGCGCCAAGCTGGAATCAATGCAATCAGGGATCAAGTGTTTTATACTATAACTATAAAGTTATAATAATCCTAATACCATGTAAAATGTAAATCCTGTTTTCACAGGAATATTGCAAAATGTGTCAAGTTTTATCAAAGTGTGACTTTTATTTGCAGTGTAATGTGTATGGCTAGTTCCTGGTTCTAATGAGCGAAGTACCCATCAAACCATCGCTGTTTTTGTTTGTGAGTGACGGAAGGCTGGGCAATAATTCAGCGTTACTGTATCTCAACTTTTGGTGGAATTGGACCTTGACAATATGTTCATATTGGGTTTTCAATTAACAAAATGTAAAATGTAAAGGTTTTCCTTTAGTGAAGCATTCTGTTAGATGGTATGCATGGAAAGTATGTCAATTATTATTGTGATATTGATAACAGTCACATTGCCCTGCCCGAGGTTGATTTCAGCATCATGTAGTTTATTCCCCAACACCTGCTGTGACATACCATTTACATGACAGACTATTACATGGTGTCATCCTTTAACGAGCAAGGCATGAATCAAGTTATTCATATCGCTCCCTTTTAAACTTGCTGCAGAGGGAGTATATTACAGCGGGCACCGCAGCAGGGGAGCCACAGCTTTCATTACTTTAGAAGTTGTGAAGTTGTGGCGCTCCCCGGGGAATCGGGGCAGACTCAGAAGGTTGACGACTCTGATGGTACTTTTTTTTTTTTATCAGGCCGTATCCCTGTAGGCATCCAGTTTCCCCAGAAAAAGCAAACAGATGGCCTAAGGTTGCGGCGCTCGTGTCTTTAAGTATGAGCTGAGAGCAGGAAGTTGCATCGGGTGAGTGGGCACAGTCAGAGGGCCAGGGGGTCCCCGGGGCTGAGCACCAAAGCATAAGTTATACAACACAAGTTGGCAGGGTTTGACATTATCATGATTGTGGCGCTACCGTAATGCAATTCTATCCAATTGCATGTTTGCACTCTGAATTGAAATGTTGCTTTTTCAAAGCCTCCTGTATTTCAAAGCCAATTCGGTCTATATGGCTTGTCAATTTGTGCCGCGCCATCTTTGTGTTCAGCTCGTGCAGCACACGTCTATAAAAGAGAATCTCTGCTCATTTAGAAGTCCCCGCTATAAGAAAAGAAAATCCACTGCGCTGCATCAAACTGCGCTGTCAAAATGCTGACAACGGACATCTATATACTTGAGGATAAAACCCCTTCTGTGATGAAGGGAGTAGAAATGAGGCATTAAATGACACACATTGGCTAAAGCATTTCTTATTCAGTGCATGATATCAAACATATTTGCTCAAGTGCATCATATTCAGCGCAATACCAAATTTAAGAGGCAAAACAGCCTTTAATCAAGTGCAATCAATTTCACATATGATGCCATTGCTTTGGCTGTCTGAAGTAATTGAACCTTAAGGCAACTCTCCTCCTGCCATCATAACTCCTCTCATTAATTCCCCCACACAAAACCAGTCCAGAAAAAAAAAAATCTTATTAGAGGAAAATCAATCGCACCAGCAGACGTCCTTCCAACATTTTTGGATTTAAAAATTGAAATGCAATTATTTGCACAGGAGTCGATCAGCTGCTATCTTTCTTTTCTCTCTCCCGTTAAAAAAAAAAAAAAGAAAGAAAACCTTAATAGAAGCCCAATGTCAATAAGGCTTGATCATGATGGATTCAAGAGAGGATCAATCACGTCGCCCTGATTGAGAAAACACCTGCACTGTCTGCCCTACATTTGTCATGTCTGATTTAGCTGCCTCCCTGCAGTATACAGATCAATTCTGATTACAGCTGTCAAACCCTAAATAACAAACAAAGGTAACTGCAGGTTTGATAAAGCAGATATTTACGATAAATAGGCCAACATGTAGCTTCATGGCTGAATTGGGTTGTTTATCTTCTATGCTTCAGATATCGTCTGATTCAAATCTTTAATAAAGGGTCGTGCTCTGACAACCGCCTTATTTTCTTTTTGTTGTTTTTGCAAAACGTTTTTTTTCAAATCGTGAAACCTTCTCATGTTTTATTTGGTATTGGTGGCCTCTCGCCACGTCATCACTCAGTCTATGTCTAGATGTTTATTATATAGTACCATTTAAAGGCATCTCTATCACTGATTTACTTTCGTCAAGTCGATCGCAGCAGAAATGCATCGGTTTTTTAAAGGGTTGTGAAACCGGTTTAGTGGAACATAAATCAACAAATCCATTTCTATAATGTCAATGATTCCAATAACTCCCCCTGTGGCTCAAAGCACAGCAGTTTCTGTCGGGTATAGATATTGACTTGTCAGCGCAAATATGTTGTATTAGAGTACTGTTGCCCAACATTAAGCAACTAATTGCCCTTTTCTGACCCCCTCATTATTCCCTAATGGAAGTGGAGGTCTGCTGGCCAGATAAAGGTCACATTGCTACACTCAGTAACCCCTTGATGGGGAGAGAGTGTGATGCTTTGCTGCTGTGACAAAATGATTTCACAGTCTGAAGGGAGATTTAAAAAAAAAAAAAATATTTTTTATGTGATAACCCCATTGAGAACTTCCAGCACTATATTTGACGAGTATATCAAACGTTAGCCCAGAAAACTTTGGGAATATTTTGGGGTTTTGGCAATCATTTTCATTGATATATTTAAATATGCTCTAGTGTTGAAAAAACTGCTGCAACTAGGAGTTGCTAGGAGGGACTCGAATGTGATTGAAAACACAATTTAAAAGCACACCATATCCTTGAAATGTCTTAAATATTGTGGGAGTTGAATATTGTGCGAAACAACCGCCCCCATGCAGGTCCATGCACTAATGGAATTTCGCTCACTGCATTACAAAACGGGGAAAGAGCAGCACAGGCTTTTAGCGTTATCCAACCCCACATCTAATTAGTGAAATATCATAACACAATAACACGGCAGCGTCTTCCACTAAACCCAATTAATGGTCTATTGCTGCACAAATGTTTGATGAAATCTCACCTAACATCCCAATTACTACATTAGCGCCACAATATCACAAATATGATATTTTGTTAAAAAGAAATCCCTCTGATCTTTTGCTTCAAAATGTGTGCAGCAGTTTTTTAACGCCGCGGTGAAAGGAATCACTTGAGGAACATTTTCTGCAAGTCCATTTATGGGCCGTCGCAGCCAAATCTTCTGGTGAAATTCTGCTTAACTGAGTCTTACTGTCGGGATGTCGCACTAATATGGACACTTTATTGCAGGAAAATCCCACCGGTACCTTCACAGCCGGGAGCTGGAGCCGCGTACCGGCCTTAAACGACAGGACAATTGTGGCATATCTCTCAATCGCAGCATAAGCTGCCGAGTGGAGGGCAACGACTACGCCGAGTGCCGACTTACCACTGGTCATCGGCACAGTTTGTTTTTCATAATCATGTAGCCTTCAAAATAGCGACCAAAACATGCAATGTTCGCATTTGATTGCCGTGTGTGCTGGCAATTTTAAAGAGTGTCTAAATATAGTGTTTTATGTAACCTGTGGTTTCTTTGACAAGCTCCAAACCGCTCATTATGATGTGGGTGCACTGTGTGAGCGTCTTATTAGAGGTGTGCGGCCTCGCTGGAGTGACTCCCTAACCAGTGGCATATCACATTAGCACCAGCTCCTTAATGCCGCAATATCGCACAACAAGTGACCCTGAAACAATTTTACTACTCCCACTCGCAGTGATATCACCCAAACACGGTCTACATTAGCAGGATAAACCTGCCATGTTTTTGATTCCGCCCAATCGTCTGCCTGCAAAAATCGATCCATCTTGATCACTGCCTGTTGCAGGTCTTTGAATCCCTCCTCCTCTTCCTCCCTCACACCATCTGTCTCTCTTCCCTCGCTTCCTCCCAGCAGCCCTGCTTCAATCATTTTTTCATAACTCCTCCATCCCTCCAGCCTGTCCACCCTCATAAGCGCGCTCTCTCTCTGTCTTTTATCCCCCGCTGCTTCTCAATCCCCTGCATTAAACATACACGCTGCAATGTGAAGTGCGTCTTGTGTGTGCAAATTTTTCACGGCCAATGTGAGAACACGTCGGCTTAATGATCGGGGCATAGTGGCATCGACACTGGCCCACGTCCGCAGCAGCAACGCATTAGCCGTCTCAGTTGCTGACCGGCTCATTATCATTTAGATCTGCTCGCTGCACAAGCTACACACCCACACGGTATGTCGCCAACTCCTGACAGGAATTAGAATTATGTGAGAGATTCTTAACACTCACTATTATGTAGTGCCAAAGTCCCAGGGACCCAGCCTCTGGTGCGCCTTTTTTGTTTTGTTTTTTTTGTTCCCATGACAGACAATGTTTGTATGTGCTGCTCGTTAGCACACCCTGTGTCGCTTCTCCACCCCTCACTCATGCCCTCTCTCTCTCTCTTGTCTATTTAAGTCTGGGACACAATTATCCCCATTCTCTGCCTCTCTCTTTCACCCTCCATCTCTCTCGCCCACTGTGAATGAGAGTCTGGAACGCAATTACCCCTGTTCTCTCTCTCTCTCTCTCCCTTTCTTGCACTTTATCCATCCCTCTCTATCTATCTCTCTCTCTCTCTCCTCTCTCTCCACCTCTTATGGCTTCAGGAGAAGTCTGTGAAGGGAGCAGCTGCTGAAATATTTATTGATCTGTTTTCCACAGTTTTATTTATTTCCCTCCCTTCGCTCTCGCCCTGCCTTCCCCTTTGCACAGACCCAGCAACACCTCCAGCACCATGAGATGTCAGAGGCGGTGGAGGGTCTGAGAATCCACAGCATATTTAGCATTTGTTGCGCCCGGTAGTTTTACCTGTGTAAACAGAACGAGAGGCGCGAGAACAACAGCCGCGTCAGCTATACGGCGGCACGGATTGAGCCGTGAGACGGGTGGATTGTTTGGCATATTTTGATGCTAGGCATCCGCTGCAGGGGGTTGTTCACAGGAAAACGCCAAGGTGCTGCTCTTTTTTATTTTTCAGCGTCAAGGAAGTTGTACACAACTGCAGGCTATTGATGTAGTAGTAGTAGTAGTCATGGCAACAATACCCTGAGCAATTAGAATTACAATGGTGACAGTGTTGGCACTGGACTTAATGGATTCACTTGATGAATCTGACGTTATCTCCGCTTTATTAAAGGGCTTCCGTGCTATCGCGTGAGCCCGTGGTAAATATCAGCGGAGTTAACCGGGAGTTTTGAGGTTACTCCAACTGCGAGCAATTCAGCAGTCGTTTGAAACTAATGTTTTTCTCCAGCCTTCTGTTGTAGCACAAATGATTAAACTTCCACACACACACACACACACACACACAAGGGAAGGGTCACACACATAAACACATGCACACACTGAGACACAAAAAAGCTAAGTCCCATCACCAGGCATGGCCTGAATTAGTGCCTAAGCCTTTTCCATTGATTTGCCGGCGAGCTCCTTGTCTTTTGGTAATGAGGACAGGGAGAGAAGCGGGACCCTCGTTCCTCCCGGCTCCCCTAGGACAAGCCGCCTGCACTAATCTGAATTGTGTTTCCAATGATGCTAACTCCCTGGCACAAAAAAAGACTAGAAGGAAGAGGAACAGAGGGGGGGGGGGGAAATCACACGGCGCTCTCTCTCTCTCTCTCTCTCCCCAGTATTCATTCCCCTTAAATCTGTAACATCTGCACATCACCAAACAAGAAAACATCTCTTTTTCCTCCCTCACTCTTTTTTTCCCTGCAGATAGCTCAATCTGCAGCGTGGACTGAAGCCTTGGAAACCAAAGGGAGGTAATTTGCACTGTGCTGAGACTTATTGATCTCTTTTTCAATGGCGTTCATATGAAGAAAATCGAATGAGAGTTTTTAATATCCACGATTATGTATGTACTGTATGTGTATACATATATCTGTCCCCTTGTCTCCTTCATGGCTGGGCTCCTTTGACTTTCCATTGATTTACCGCTCACACCTTTAGAGGGGGAAAATGTTGAAATTCATCTTCCCAGTGGACCATGTAAAGGGGCTATTCCACAGTGTATGCATACATACGTGTGTGTGTGTGTGTGTGTGTGTGTGTGCGTGGGCGGTGGTTGATGCAAGTACACGAGCTGCCACTTATTCCTGCTTCTACAGCCACTCTGCTCCCTCTTGAATGATCCTTCCCCTGCACTAAATAAAACATAGCCTTTTTTCCCATTTGTTAAAGTGATAACCCGAAGCCAGCGTTCATATTCACACCCGGACCGACGCAGGTCTTTGAGCTGGGACTGGGACGCTGGGAGGTTGTAACGAAGCAAATTACTACAGTAATTAAACACAGTACCTGTCCCGAGTTGAGTGCCGTCCTAGTTCCTTTTCCATTGCACCAAACTCCATATATTATAACTGTAATTATAATTGCAAACAAGCCTTGCTGTAATCATTATTTATGACACTGACACTATGTGTAATTGCCAACCCCCCGAACCAATATGTGCGGCCCAGTGAAGTGTTTATCAAAAGCGACAGGAGAAATCTCAAGGGCAGCGAGGTGGTGCCGCGGCCACCTACCGTCCGCAGCAACACTGTGGCTAGCCGTCCTCAAGGGAATTTGAACCTGTGACCCCTCAGTCACCGCTCTGGCCAGATAGCTGCTAACACCATGAGATGCAGAGTTCAGCTTCAGCCTGGCAGGTCGCGGGGTCACCAGCTCAGGAGTTATTCATCTCTGTCTATCCTGTAATTGGAAACTCTGCAAAATCCACGAAGTGAGGGCAATGAATACAATTCAACATCCCCCCCCGGTCCTGGTCGTTTAGTGTTGCTACTGATACCTACCACCCCTTAGAGAAGACAGTTTGAGCTGCTTCCTTTAGGCTGGAGGAATATCCTCTCCTGAGCCAAGTGCAATAGATTCAAACATATTTTTTTTTTAGAAGCCCACTTTCCTGTACGTGTCCCGGGTGAAACCAAAGGTCAACATTGACTCATTTTTCTGTACGTTCTTGACTAACGCCACCTAGTAGTTATGTAACAGGCATAGTTATTTTACGTAACAAACGTACTCAAACCACAATCTTTTCCGAAACCTAACCAAATCGTTTTGTCTTTTGGTCAGATATTAGATCCCTTGCATGATGATTTGTTGCTTTTGGCCATGCTGCAATCCAAATGTCCCATGAGTTACAATACTGACTGAACTGAACAGGTTGTATCTTACAGGCCTTGATGTGGTTCCTTGAAATCCAATGACAATACTGTGAGTGGTTCAGTAGGAATGACATGATTCTTTGCATTGTATTCAAAAGGCTGAAGTCACGGTACAATAGCTGTTTTAATTCTATGGTAATGTGAGTAGTAATTTAAGTCCGATAATCAAAGTGATTCTACTGAATCTTGTTATTTTAACTCTTTTCAAGAACTCCATTTTCCAAGTGTTTCGTCTGCTTAAAGATGACACCTCAAGATTGTTCTCATTCGCTAATGCTCTTACCATAATAGCACCTATTTACTTCGCTACACAAAACAGTGGAATATATCAATAATAAACCAAATTCAAAACACGTCTCACAACTGCTTTTCAGTACACCATTGCTTTTTTCAACCATGCTGTCTTTGTCAGGTTGACAACGTGTTTTGATTTTCAATTCTTAACCATTCAATTCAAATGATGTTTCCGTACAACACCAATTTGTTTTTACATCACAGCACCCGTCTCTGCCAGTCCTAGGTCAAAACGCAGCTAGATTTTCTTACGGTTACTATCTCGGATCCACTATGTGCAAGGAATAGCACCACAGGCCCCCCCCACACAGCAGCTAGAGAAATAGAAAAAAAGTGAAACCCGAGGGAAAAACATTCAGACCGCAGACCCACTCCAGGCTGGTTAAACCTCCAACCCTTGTCCCCCAGGCTCTTGAGACTAAATCCAGGCCCTCTCACTCCAACACTTGCAGATGAATAAAACCCGCCAAAATGGCAGGGCATTTCTAAGCCAAACGTGGAGAACAACAGCACACATGGAAACCATGGATTTCAAACGGAGAGAGAAAAAGCAGAGTCCCCTCCAGAATAATAGCGCAAGGCATCTGTTGATGCTGGCATCTCTATGCTCTTCATCTCCAAGCCAAGACTGGTGATCCAGTTGAGCGTGTGTGTGTGTGTGTGTGTGTGTGTGTGTGTGTGTGTGGGGGCAGGGACGATGGAGGCTGGCTATGTGCTAACATGTGCGCTGCGCATTGACCCCACTTGGCCCCCATATGTTGCTGAAACAAGAAGGACGGCGTGCGACAACGCGACCCCACCTGTTTTCACCGTGTTCCATCCTTGAACACTTCCTGCTAGCAGAACCTCCATCACAGCGGTGCATGTGGGTGGGAAGACCCATCTGTAGACTGTTTTACATTAGAGACACACGTGCAGCATACAGTACAGTGCGAGGGGGTTATTCCCTGCAATAACTCCATAACTGGGTACTGTAAGGCAGAAATATGCTTCCTAAATATCTAAATATTGCATTATCTTTGATATGTAACCTTAAACGCCCTCTGCTGTGAACCTATCTAGCCCCGAAAGCAGACGCAATTTCTCTTGTCATCTTCACTTTTCACTAAATCAATGACGGCATTATTCTCATTATCCGATCTTGCAGGTTTCTGTCACAACAGAAATCCTTTGAGCGGAGGGTAAATTGTTTAATTTTGTGTGGAGGTGTTTGTGTGTGTGTGTGTGTGTGTGTGTGGATACACTCACAGCCTTAATGTTTCATAAGCCTCACAGTGTCTGTTCTCATAGATGAAATGGGTTTTGATTTATTGCAGACAGTTTGTGTGCCAGAAATACATAGATGATATTTTACTGCATGTATGAGTGGGCGCTTTGGATGTTCACCTTTCTGGAGTTAAGGTACTCAAAGCGGGAATAAATGTGGAAGGGAAACAGCATGCCAGGAGCTGGCCATTGCACCCATGGAGTGGGGATTGTACATGCGCACGCCAAGCCTGTCGCAAACCTTTTGAATAGCCTAATTGTGTTTTGCAGCAAAGAAAAAAAAAAAAGCCCTTTTTTCAACCTGGTTGGCATGCGCCATTGTACCGGTCTGAAACACATTTTACTAGTTGTTTCTGAGGGTACATGGAAGATGTAATGGTGCTCTCTCTCTTAATAAATGTGCTGTGCATAATGCCTATGGCTAGATGAGTGATAATCTCTGTCAAGAAGGAGAAATACCTTTTTAGGCTAATAAAATACTGTACAGTCATTCAAGGGAATATGTCTTATTCCTCGTTAACCAGGCAGCAACAACTCGCACACAATCTGCTAAACAACGGCGGTGAAGCATTTAAGCGACCAAACTGGCCTGCCTCTCGGAGGCACAGATACAAAGGATTATTTCACTGCTGCATGATTTATCGAGCAGCGGACGGTGGCCTTTTAACAGCCATGCTCTTCCTTTTTTATGGTGCATGCTTTCTACTTTTTAAAAGACAGACGTGCTGTGGACCTACAGCAGCTCAGAGCAGCAGGCGGGGATCCCTCTCAACGGGAGGAATCTGCTTCACATGTGCTGCAATGTGCACACAACTCCCATCAATATCCAATCATTCCTCAACTGCGGCTTACATGATTGGTCACACCTTCACGTCGCACCCCCCCCCCCCCCATAGGTTACAAATTCCCGAGCAGTAATGAGACTCGGTATGGCTGTGTCTGCGCGGTGCTGAACCCATTGTGTTTGTGTGCTGTGTACGTCCTGCAGGGCCGGCCGTCTGCTCTCTGCCTGGTGTGGAGAAGGGGCTTGCTGTGGCAAGCCAACCATGACCAGCTGGGCTCTCCTGCCCACATTGAGCGCAGGAGCAGGAGGCTACAGCCCGTCTGCATCTGCACGTTGTTAACCTCACATCTTATTGCACTGACACATCAATTATTGTTATTAAGGGCCAGAGTAATTTATTTATATACTGATTTCCCACAGGATGAAGGCAGGACTAATTGAGCCAGGTGTGTGTGTCTGTGTGTCTGTGTGTGTGTGTGTGTGTGTGTGTGTGTGTGTGTGTGTGTGTGTGTGTGTGTGTGTGTGTGTGTGTGTGTGTGTGTGTGTGTGTGTGTGTTCGTGTTCATGTTCATGCTAGATGGGCAAGGAGTACATGGTGGGAATTCCGTGCGCAACTAATATATCGTGGGACATCCCATAGCATGGAGAGAGTATTAGGAGGTCGATAAAAAATGCATGTGGATTTTAAATATTCCTCAACACAACAGCACTGTCTGTTTATTAATAATGAAGCGGTTTAAAATGCCAACTGAATCTTCTGGTTAGTTAGTTATCTCGACACTGTAAATGAGCAGATGAATGAAGTGTGTTCGTCCCTTTTGTTGAGCTGTAGGGAAGATGTTTTACGCCAGCGATAAAAGAGGATGAATTTAAGCTTCACTACCCAGTGCATGTTTTGTCCAACTGCCCATCTTTCTCAATTTGTCTCTCTCGACCTTGGTTTTGAAGAGAGAGAGAGAGGGAGAGAGAGAGAGAGTGAGAGAACAAAACACTGGCTTTCTCTCCTGAGTCTCTCTGCATTGCTTCTACCCGTACTTAAACCCCACCACCACCACCACCCACAACCCCCCACCCCCCTCTTTGCGCTGCTGGTGCGTCGTGTGCGTGGGATACCAGGCCATTCAAGTCACGTAAAGGAATGTTCACAGAAGACTGGGGATGCGAGGTTTTTTTTTCATAGTAAACATCTTAACATGCATCACTCGTTGCTTACACTGAAACCACGAGGTTGGCTTGGAGATGAACCAGGCGCTGCGCTCGCACGCACGCAATCACGCGCACACCCAGACGCGTGCACACACACACACACACACACACACACACACGCGCGCACACATACAGCATCGCAGTGGCACAGCAGACACGCGTGATTCACAGCCAGGTAGATCATTAGTATTCACCTCCACAACCTGCTTTCAGAAAATGAAAGGCGAACATGCGTCGTGGCGCAGCAGCACACGGAGCCGTCAGCGCGTCACTAAAGTAGCTCGTAAGAACTTACCTTTCGACAGCAGAACCAGGATCAAACCAGCAAACGCGTTCCGCAAGAGGGGGCAGCCCATGATGGAGTTCTGATTGATTTTCTGCTTGTTTTTGCAGCCTCGGTATTCCTCCTTTGTGGTGCCGTTGCGGGGACTCTGTTTCCCTTATTTAAAAAAAACCCCGAACCAGTGGATGAATGTCAACAGCAATAGTCCCACGCTTCTTCTACATGTGACTGGACGAAAACATCAGTTTTATCCACTTGACTTTTCCTTCTGATGACCGGAGAGAGAGGCAAACGGGGGCTGTTTGTCTTCTCCTGTGCACACTCTGTCAGCCAGAAAAAAAATATCAGAGCAGGAAAAAAAACAAATATCCTGAACACTTAGTTTGGCTCTCAGTGCCTTGAAGGAAAAATATTCAGAGAAAACGCATGGGAAGAAAAGGTTCAATGTAAACTGTCAAATGACGTGACCAAAAAAAAATCTCTTTTTTGTTGTTGTTGTCAGCGAACAAGACGGGTTCTGCGCGTCCTAGCCGGTCGTAAGTCGCCACTTGAGCTTAATTAGCCTGCTCCCGCGTCTCTCTGTTGGTATGCAGCGCGTCTCGTCGCTCCGCACTCAGCGCGTCGCAGGGAGCAGCAGTGGATGCGAGGCGCACAAGAAACAGCTTGATTGACAGTTCAAGGAGAGACCCTTTCTCCCAATCACCGGCCCCAAGGAAGGAGGCGGGATTTACGATTACACCGATGTCCCGCTCGGAGAGGCCGGCCGAGGAGGCTCACCGGCCAATCGGAGGCGCGCGATGGGCGGTGGGGGGGGAGGTGGGCGCGAGGCGAAGCACGGCGCGGTGATAATGCAATGTGATTTATAGCGAGTTCGGTGTTGCTGCAGTACTCAGAGAAAAACATTCCACAGGGGGACAGGCGGGAATAATAACTACAGGGTGAGTGAGGGACAGGGGGAGCCATATGGGGCTTTGGAGACGATAGCCTAAATGAAAACAGAACGAGGTAGAATGACAGGTTGTGCTGCTGATAAGCAGATGTTACTCAATTTGCTGAAAATGAATTCTGTCAGACCGGAGGAGAAGTTGTGGGTATACTGGGTGGAGTCTGTAGAGTGTCTGAGCAGATTGTGACAGCCCTGCAGAAAGCACCCCCATCTGACTTAATCACCCTGCTGACTTAATGGCAGGCGACATGAACCCATGCAGGAAGACACTTTGTATTACGCAGAAGTACTAATGAGCCATTTATAAACATGTTGGTCTCTTAGTCTCTGCGCTGCATCTGGCACACAAAAAAAAGTGTGCGAAGTCATTGCTTATAGTGAAGATCCAATTTTCTTTAAAAGGCCTTCACGAGGTGATAATGATCCTGCGTGAGACAAGACGCAGACTACCACACAGGAAGCTGTGAAAACTCCCTGAAAAAAACGTGATTGCCAAATTTATGCATAATTCCCTAACGTTTGGCAGTTCGTTACAGACATGTTGCATCACATCAGCGGACCGCCTCGGTCAGAAACACACAGCATACAGCTCACGCGGTGCCCTCTGGGTCCACTCCTTGCAATATTTACTGTATGTCTGAGATGATTCTTTCCGTATTTGCTGATGTGTTGCTCTTTTGAATATTTGTTTCTTTATTCCCCAAAATAACCAATTCGTGCTTTAGTACTGCTGTGTGCATAAGTAACAACCTATTTGCTGATTTATAGTGTTCAGACAGAGTTACGATTAAAGCAGTTGGGGATTAACTGACTGCACATCTGCCTCAGATTTGGGAGATCGAGAGAAATGAGCGGGCAAGGCATGCCGAGAAAACCAGGACTGATTAATGAGTCAGCTAATCAAGGCCCAGCATTATTTACAGTGTGTGATTTGTTCGTAAATAATAATAATAATTATTCCCTATTAATTAGATTTGACACAGAGGAGTGAATCAGGAGACAGTCACTGGCTCATTAGGCCGTTATATTTTTATTGTCACGTTTATATTTTTGGGTAACTGATGCACAATTAATGATTTATGGAGAGAGAGAGAGAGAGAGAGATTATACACCCTTTACTATATGCTTTTGTTAAAACAATTAATCCTTGCACATGCAGCATGCTACACTGTTCCTCTAATCAGCATGTTCTCCGCCTCCTCTTCATTTGGACACACAATATTTGCACTGAAATGCAAAGTTGCACAGTTATTGTGCAGCATCCCCATTAGCATGGAAACATTGCCTATGCGTGACACAAAAGAACTCTGATCCGAACAAGAGATACTGTAATGATATTCATGTTTACAATCAGTCATTCAGCTGGGTCTCCGTCAACACACGGATATTATGTATAGACCTGTCGCAAGTCGCAGTTTGTTTGTACTCAGTTGTTGCAAGTTATTCAATAAAAGTAGAAGCACCTGCGGAAATGTTGACATGAATTAGCATTTTGACTCAGATTTTACAGAGCCAATTACCCTCGGACCTCGACTGCTCCCGTCACACTGTATGACATCCTGAGCACAGTGGGAGCGGGCTTAGAAGAATATTTCTTCATGCAAAGACTGACGTGCATCAGCATAGGGAAATGGTGCTGCATTTTGCATCGCAATCAAATGCAAAATGTGGATACACAGCAGGTCCTCCTGTTCTTACACGCTTTGAGTGTACAAACACAGGACTTTCACCCAGGACACCGCTGATTGTGTCCCATCTGAAACAAGTCAACGTCGACTTATTTGACCATAGTTTTGTTATGTTACTTCTATAATTTGTTAACACCAGATACATAACAAACTGATTTATTATAACCCAACCCAAATCGTTACCTCAGCCTAACCAAGTACTTTTGTTCCCCAAATCTAACCACATAGTTTTTTTGCATAAACCTAAAAAAAAGTAAACCTAAGTTGGCAGTTTATTTTGAAAATACACTATGCATGTAACAAACGGAGACTGACACGTCCAAAACCGACACTAGAGGGGTACCTAAAGCGCCATAGTTTGAATCTTATAGGCCCGCTGACCAAGCTGCGGGATTTGACATGTTGGGAGTGAGAATGTGTTCTTACAGTGGTTCTCTATTTCAACAATATCCTAAAGAGGCTTTCTTATCTGAACTTTAAACAATGCTGATGGGTGGAAAAGCAATGGGTGCAAAAAAAATACACTTTCTGACTGCTGTGAGCCAATAGACACAGTCCCTGTTAGGGATGTGAGGAATCGTCCTTCGCTACCATGAAGGTATAAAAGAAAAAGCAATTCATTTTGCTGTGTTTTTATTTCTTTTTCATTCAAGATGTGAATGGAATGTTCCCAAAACTTTGGTTAGAAAAAAATCTGTCAGAAAGCAGATTGTCGAGTACAATTGGGCAGATTTATCATTATCTTCAGGCTTTAGGGAGACTTTAGTTTCACACTATACGGTAGAGTGAAACAGAAGGTTGCTGGAGGTCAGGGTGGGGAATATGCTCATGTAGCCTAAATTAACCTTATGGACCAGGCTCGATCCATCGAAAGTTACATTTCTATCTATTTTTTTGTAATCATTTCTTTGAGTGGCCTAAACTTGACCAAATCGGTTTATTTCTTTCCCCTAAATTCCACCATATTTTGCCCAAATTTTGAGGCACAGATGCGTTTTTTAAGAGTGGGTGGCATTTTTTTTCGCAAGTTGGAGCAACCAAAACAAATATTTCTATTGTCAGTGGAGAGCTGGAATGAAACTGGAATTGGACATGAGCAAGTTATTATCTCTTTATATCTTCTGGCTGCTCAGTTTAGAGTCATCTTGGCTGTTAAGTCTGCTGCTGTGTTTTCAAATTGTCCTCAATTTATTGTATTCATTTCATTTTTTGGATCTAAAAGCATTATTGTCTCATATTTTATCCCTGAAGGCAACGCTGCAGAGAGGAACATGAACAATCATATTAATCCTGCCGCCATGTGGAGGATTAAAATGAGCATCCAGCCGGACTTGAGGGCTCCAAGAGACTCTAAAAGACAACTTACAGAGACTTACGGTGGACCCTCATTTCTGACTTCATGCAGGGTGGAAGACACACATTGGTGGAAGGGGCAAATAGAAAAAAAAATCAAAGATGGTAAGTAATGTTAATTTAATAGTGGTAGGAAAGTATGTTTCAGGTTAGAAATGTGTGTGCTTGCTCTGGAATTTCAAATGTTGGCTGAAGGTATGAATGCAAAGTGATGCAAAACACATGTGGGTAATTGTTTAAACATGAGTCAATGCAATGGTCAGGACAGCTTCTCAAGTCTGGTAAAAGAAAAATAGTGCAGTAATATTTCAGATGAGCCAGGGAAAAGTTTGACTTCGAGCTTTTCCAACATTTCTCCCAGGCCCTCTTACTCACAGAGAAACACAAGACTCTTTCTGAAGAGGAAGACCTCACCTTCTTCAACGGCAGCACTAATTAGAAGAAGTCATCTTAGACCTCTGACCTTTTGTCGATCTTCTCTTTTCACAGCCAGTCTTTAATTTATTTTTGGAGTGAATGTTCTCATAGCTGCCGCACAAGGTTATGATAACTACTTCTCGATTTAATAATCCCAATCAATCCTGCAAAAAGGTTACACTCTCATCATCTGCATTTTTCATGACTTCGGTGACTGACCGTCCTCATGTAGACCGACTTGTACTGAGATAACAAGCTTTGCCTTTGCTGCCGTGGCTCAGTTATAGCATCGTTGAATCATTATTTAATTCCCTTGGCTTCTTTGAGTATGAGGTGAAATCTTCGAGCCACATTAATCGGGGTTGCTTGATGCGTGATGGGGTCACGGTGCAGAGAGTGTGATTGACTGTCCGCGATGCCGCTGAGTGCATCATAACTCATCAGAGGGAGGAACAGTGAGGTTCGTTTTGAGGGACTGTAACTTAGCCACACTTTGCCGCAAGCTATTTATAATTCTGCAAGATACATTGTGGCATAATGTGTGCATATGTTTGTCTTCATCAGCTTATACTCGGGACTCTGAGGTCTTCACACTATAGCTTCCTGTCTGTGGAAGAATTCATTTTCAAATGTCACCGAGTGGTTTATTTCTGCTCTTCTGCTCCATTATGAACCATCCAGGTCGTCTAAGACGGGGCTGCTCTCTGTCCCCAGAGTCAAAACTAAATAAGGAGCATTCAGTTTTTATGCACCATATATCTGGAGCAAACTCCTAGAAAACTGCACGTCAGCTGCAACTCTCACTTCTTTTAAATCAAGACTTTCTGTGCAGAAATAATTTCTTACACTGTACTGACTTTTATTATTGTTTTTTAAACATGTCTCCTTCTATTTTACCTTGTTTTACCTTGTATCTAATATTCTATCCTTTTTGTGGTGTGTTTCTTTTGCACTTTGTCTCGATGATTTTGATGTTTTACATTAAAGCACTTCGTATCACATTGTTGCTGAAATGTGCTATTTAAGTAAACTGAGCCTATTCACCTATCACCCACAGTCAGAGTCACAGAGACACCTTGAGAGCCTGAGCTGAAATGACCAGTCATTTCACACCTAATTAATATAGAATAAAGCAGACTCGTGCTATGATGCCAGATGTTGGCACCTTGACGGTAAGGACAAACACAGAAGGACACTTCGCCGAGCTTGTTTGATGGTGCAGTTTATGCAAACACGTCTGACTTGGATTGCGTCTGCTTGGGGGAACATGCCCCTGAAGTGTCTGCTGTAGAGCCACCAGTTGGGCTGCGACACGCCCCCATCAGCCTGTTTAGTATGCTAATGTGTGGAGAGATACGAGCATGGGCACTTTTTCCCCTCTTTCCCCTTTGCTCCATCTTTAAGCCCCACACATTAATTGGCATGGCAGGGGCGGCAGTGACTTGTTTGTAATCATTGTCCCTCAGAGAACCCCAGTGAGAAGGAGAGCAAACGAGAGCCTTTGGTCTCTGAAGGCTTGTCCTCTTGAGTTACGTTATCCCAAGAGGTGCAAGGAAGACTGGGAGTAGGGGAGTGGAATATAAGGAGGGAAAGGAAAGGGAGAATCTGGAGAGGAAATTGTGATATAAGCTCCCCTGCTCCCGGAGAATTGGAGGACTACAGATGGGAGTAGAGGAGAATTGGATGGGAGATTCATGTAGGGGATTACGGATGGAGATTGATAGCTGGATCTGTGGGCAAAGGGGTAGGGGAATGGGGTTCAGAATGTTTGAGTGACATGAAGATGATGAGAAGGAAAAAAGAGGGGAGTGGTGGGTCAGAGGATGACAGAGGTCGATAGACATTAAAGCTCCACCTGTTGTACTTAAATCGGTTCCCATCCTCTGTAAACGTTCCAAAACTGACTGAAAAAGGAACAAGCCTCACATTTCTAATTCAAGAAAATTGATTTATTAACCATGACCTATTAATTTGGCTCATTTCCACTGCTGATACAACCCTTGCGGTTAGCGCCTCACAAGTTGTTGTTACATCCACTTTAAGCACACAATTGTTTTTCACCGATGATTGCTGCCGCCGCAACACGCCACGCTTGTAAAGTACCTTGAAATTGAGGAGCGGCATCTGAATCTGAGGAGGAGACGACAAAGAGAGCCTGCCAACAGTCGGAAGAAGCGGGGAGAAGAAAAAGTCGAAAAATAGGAAAGGTGAAGGTTTCTCCCTTTTGAGGTTCGACATGCAAGTGTTGTGCTCCGTCTTGGCCATGGCTGCTAATTACCTGAACCAAACGACGAGTGTGTGGGTGAGCATGTATTGGGGCACACGCAGACATAGATGCACGTGGATGTGTTTCCCCAAAGGCAAAACACATCAATGATGGATAGTAAATGAACGATGAAACACAGCGCGGGGAGAGTCACCTTTTTAAGAAGCGAATGGCGCCCGAGTGCGTCAGAGAGTGCGGCCTTGAAGCCAGATCAAAGCCACGAGCCGAGCTATAATAGATGATGGAATTTAATCATGTCTGCACGCCCCAACTCTCTCTTTCTCTCTCATTCTCTTTCATTCTCTTTTATTTTATGGCTTTCAAAATGCAACTGCCACTTTCCATTCCTTTTAATTCGCCACTCCATCAAACTGTTTCCTTCACTGCACTCAGACGTTCTAGATCCAAGTCACTGACATGGGTTATTGAAATACAATGATACGGGGAAAAAAAAAAAAAACATCAGTGTCATAAGTTTATTAGCGTAGACTGATGTTGGATCGGCCGGCCGTGTTTCATGTCACATCAGTGCCTCAGTTAGCGGCCGCTTGTTTCCTTCTGGTCGTGAGGAGGCTGAGCTCCGTCGTTTTCCATCAGTCCGGTAATAACTGCTGCGTCTCACTATACAAACCATCCCCTACTAATTAAAAACGTCTTAATGACAGTACTTCAAGAGCATTCCTCGTGCCATTTATCATCCTAATATCTCATAGATCTTGAAACAAATGGGCAAATGGAACAAACCTTTCACTGGTTGATGGAAGAAAAAAAACGTGCGTTGCATTATCATCAAGAGTACTTTTGCATTCATTTGTATCCATAACTGTTGCACTTAAGCGGCGACTCATTAATCAATGATGCATTTTGTGGGGATTGTTGAGCTGTGACTCAGCCAAAAGGCAGCAGCAGAAGGGTCCAAAAAAAGCCCTTTGGTTGGGATTCAGTCTCGTCAGAATCCTTGCAGGAGAGGCCATGCAACACTTTGCTCTGACTCTCAATTGGTAGTCTTGCAGCCAACAGAAATGTGGCATTGATGAATAACTGGTATCTGAAGGTAGATATCTATCATGGCTAACCATGCCAAGTGCCATAGTTTTAAGCTCTGAGCATGTCTGCTTATGACTGGCTCACACATCATCTTAGCCACTCCCGAGTTCACTAATGGATTCCCTGCCCCTGTCGTCCGTCTCTCTCTGTCTCCCTTTGTCTATTTTTTTCATTTAACCACACTAAAAGCGAATCACTCCTTATCTCTGCCTTTCTTTGATTTTTTTTTTTGTTCCCTGTTGTCTCTCCTTTTTTTGTTTTTGGTGTATTATTTCCAACTCTGTTTGTCTACCCCCCCCCCCCCCCCCGTCTTACTTTCTCTGCTTCCCAGCTTTCGCTTGCCGTCTCCCCAGCTTGATTCAGCAGTAATGAGTGCAGCTTAAGGTGGGGCTGGCCTGAGGTGAGCTGGAGAGAGGCAGGGAGGTTAATGAGGATAGCAACCTCGCTTTTTGCCTGAGGTGTTAAAAGAGAGTAAATGGAGGAGAGCGAGAGAGAGAGAGCAAGGGCCAGGGAGACAGACAGACAGACAAACGGTACTAACGTTTGCAATAATTTAGCTGATACACAAAAGCAAGTGTCTGAGTGTGACTGCCAGCCGAGGTCAAAAATAAGGAATATATGTTTAAATCAATAACTGTTTTATAGAAACCTTTTTAAAAATTCAGAACAATTAATAAACCAGCATTTATTATAATCAACCGTCATCTATTATTAAAAAATGTATTTATAATTTCAGTATGATAAACTACTTAACCACGAGGGATCCTCAGAATGATTCCGTTAATTGCATCGCCAAGGTTCCTGCGGATAAGAAAATTAAAAATCAAACAAGGACACGCAGGGAAATGCATGAAGCTGCCCACGCGGTTCAAGCAGCTCTGCCAAGAAGAGGCGAGTGAATGATGCTCCTTCTCATTCATCCAAACAACCACCGGGGACAGATTTTCTTACTGCGAGTTGGTAAGTAAGAACGGATGAATGAAAAAAAAAAATTGAGAGAGGAATTAACAAATGATGGCCTTGCTTCAGATCTCAAAATACAAATTCGACTTCAAAACGTCAAACTGAAACTAAACTTAAATGGAAAATAAAAACATTGGTACACAATAAAGCTTCCTTGATTGACACATGTAAGCAGAGAAGGTGTTTTTGGTGCTGTTTTCCAATTTCACGTCCACTTATGGCTTCCAGTCACCTATAAGTGATATCTCACTCCTTCCTCCCTCCCTCCCATACCTGCCCCTGTCACTATTTTCTTTGTTTCACTCCCAAATCAATCTTTCTAATTTCGTCCAGAATTGATTTCGCCCACCTCTTATCGTTGACGCAATCTGCTCTCACAGTCTCATCCAGTCCTATCCAGCTCCATCTTTTGCTCCTTTTCCTCCTCCTCCTCCATCTCGTTCTGCATCTATCCCGCTCCGCATCCCACTCTGGCTCATTACAAATGGGGCTCCTTTGCTCCGCACTCTTACTTTGTAACCTCTGCAGAGTTGTGGAACAATGTCTTGATTGGATGTGTCTGGCATTGCTAAGCATTCTGTGCTGCAGACTCGGTGCCATGCATAAGATATTATGTTGGCAGCCAGCAGTGTATTATCACCACCACTGATACTGGGAAGATGGATAACCAATCAATCAGGATGGTTGTGTTAAAGTATACTGATGCACTGCATTTCTTTTTATCTCCAACTTATTTCTTGTCAACACATCTATCTCAAACATCTGAATACCTTGTATTTTTACCATTTGCAGTGCTGTAATTACATCTCTAAACCACATATGTCTGTAGGAGGCAGGCACTCTCACTTTTTCATTAACATGTGTTCAGAAGTTGTAATTTTAGTTATGCAAACACAGAGCTGCTCCAGCAGCAGAACAATCACATTTGTCGGCTGGGCAGTGCCAAAGAGCCGTGGCCCCGGGGAGGAGTGGGCAAAATCCCACGCTGCACATGCAAGTCGTGATGCTCCGAGGTTTAAAGAGATTTGTTCCCATAAAACTGTTTCATAAAAAAGAAAATATGATGACTATATCCTGGGCATCCGTTTTTTGAGAAATATCCCGGCACCGTATTATCCTGACATTTATATTTGTTTATTTAATAATATATTCATTCATGAAAAGGAGATTATTGATCATTTTTTTTGGTGTTCTTCTGTGTAAACTCCACATTGGAAATATATCAGTCTAGATGCAATTGAGCTTGCATTTGTAGCAGAAATAATAAAACATCATCGGGTCAGCTGACCTTTAATGTTCTACAGCTAAAGTGAAAGAGGGGCTGAAACAACATTGGTCTTGTATGCATTGTTACAGCCCTGGATTAATTTCTCATCCAGGGCTGTAAGCTGTGTCCAGTTTGCTTCTGTGTTTTGTGTGGCAACGAGAGTCGGTGCTCTGTTCCTGCAATGAATTTTGATAAATATGTTAAGATAAGATATACGGTATGTTAGCTAGTGAGATAATAATGGACCTCAAAAAGTAACTGTATGGCCCCTTCCCCACTTCCTATCCCAGGCACTCTTGTTTTGACCACACCCATCTTTAAACTTTGCCTTTACATTGATCTCAACTACACACCTGTCAAGTTGTGTGACTACATATCGGGCCAGGGGTGTAAAATGTGCCTCTTTGCCCCCTTTGCTTGGACCACACCCATCATCGAACTCAACCTTCATTTTGATATCTGAACTACTGTAAGGTTTAGTGACTGTATGTTGCACGCTTGTAATTAAAAAAAATCTATCAACAAACAGACATACAGACAGAAATATACCCCCCCCCCCCCCCCCCCCCTCCCCTCCCTTGGTAGTTCCTGCTCCAGTAGGTGTCTCCAGGATCACATTTTGCCACGATGACAGAAACACAGGCTCACAAGGTGAAAACAATACAAGCTGTCGAGGCTGGTAAAAATGTCTCTTGTCTCCGTTTAATCCAAGCAAAGAGATGACGTCTCCCTCTGGAAAATGCTTGTAGTCCTGAAACTACAATCTGTAAACATCCACTGAATGATGAATAAGGCTTTCAACACTACAAAGACACGCTAAACATGCACTCGCTTGTTTTGTACCATTAACTTCAGTGCTGCGTCATTGTATTACAAACAACCATACAAGTACGGGAGAATGCAGAAATCGATTCCTCAACTTGGCCCTCAACACCGTGTTGGAGAAGAAACTAAATGGCCTTGCACACGGATGAGTTGTGATTTCATTCTCTTCTCTTTGATAGTAAGCTGTTGAAGCAGTTGCTGGGAAATAGTTTTCTCCTGGAGAGGCACTGCGGTGTGTGATGTCTGATGAACAAAATGAATGACTAATTGATAAGCAGCTTTTGGATTTGACAGCCAGAGATACAAAAGCCTGTACAAAAACATATACATTCATTATCCCCTATGAACTTCTCAGTTTGAAGATTTCAATTTCATTATTTATTTCAGATTTTCACAAAAGTGCAGCAGAAAAGAAAGCTACAGTCAGCCGTTTGTGCAGTGCAATCAGACAAGCATATACTGGTAGATTTATCCATTTCCCCTTAACGCTCAGCAACATCCGCGGTCTCCAATGCATTAGTAGAGACCCATAATCAATCTGTGCCATACTATATTTTCACAGAAGAGTTCTGCTGCGTTTGGAATGCTAGAAGAGAAAAGAAGTGAAGGAAATAAAGAGATGGAATTGAGAGGTGAAGGACGATGCAGAGAGGGAGTTTCAGGAATTCAATCATTTTTGTGCACAGTTGAAGTATTAAGGGTTTGAACATGATGGTGATGCAGAGCATAAAATTTATCCCAAAACAGATTCTGCGCTCCTGAGATTTAACTTGATGGCTTTTAAAATTGATTATTTTCAGCCAACCAAGTTGCTAAGTGGAATGGAATGTACAATTAACTGTTTGATTGTTTATGGTGCTGCCATTCATTTCGCCGGCTCTCCCTTAACCCGTTTGCCACGGTCCATCAATACTCATTTAAACAGTCGTATACCGGATGTGTTAATGCTGCTAATGTCACGGTTCTGGCGCATTTGCGTTGCACTTGGAATGATTCCCGGTAAAATCATTAATCAAAGAAGGACTGTCATCAACATCGCTGTGTGAACGCTACCGTAATGAATCTATTGATTGTTAGACACTGCCAATCTCCTCGACAGTTTGTGTCACAATTCCGCTCATTGCCTCTGCGCTGCCCTTGCTCAATCCTCTAACATATACCCCTTTGTTTTGCACGTTAATTAAACATATCCTTCCTTTCCCAAGCCCGAGGGGACACTTGTCAATATACTTTGAATCGAAACTCCTCAGTGCTGATGTGGAATCCTGGCTCTATAGAGTGCCAATTAATGACGCATCACCCAGCTTCACAACTTGTCCGTCCCTGTTGCTCTGCATCTCAATCACTCAGCTGATATCATCTCTCTCTCGGTCCCTCCAGCCTTTTCTTCCATCTCTTTTGACCTCCATCAGAAGCTCTCTGCTGGATACACATTGATCATATTTAACCAGAATTCAGCCAAGTTTTAGGTTGAAACCGTAATGTCGTTACTCAAAAGATATGAAACAGTTTGGAGCTGAAATGCATGCTTTGTCTTGTTTGATAGAGTTGTCATAACAGGTCAGCAGCTGTTGCTCTAGCGTAGTTCTCTGACATTTCTGAAGCAAACAGATTTACAACTCAGTGTGAACCTCATTATCACACATTTGCAAGTGTGCATCACCTTTAGGATTATCTATTTTGGCATCAGGACCATGTCGGCGTAGCACCTGTTTGGAGAAAAAGGACGCCTTTTCCAGAAACAATGGGTTTCATTGACAAAATCGATTTGTATAAGGATAATGGAGTTTTTTTTTTATTGTCTCCAAATACCATGAAAGACCAATAACAACAATGCATTAGTATGTCCTTCACTTCCACTTTCTCACTTCCTTGTCCCCTTAACCCTATGTTCCCTTGCCTCTGATTGGCTTACCCTGATATTCTTACCCTAACTCTAACCAATTTCTCTCCTCATGCCAAAACCAACCCAACCAATAAAAGCAACAAGTACTAGCCAAACTGTCTGTCAGCACGATATCTCGAAAAGTTCTAGACAGATTTTGACATGGGTCGATGGGATGATGTTGAGGTAACGTAGGACTGACCCCGCTCTGCACTCATTCACAAGCTTGTTCATTTCTAAAAATGGTTTGCAAATATATAGTTTCATTGGTTGTATTTTGTCATGAAGTCATTTTCTAAAAAAGCTAGGCCCTTTGTTGTTTAAACAACGATTTTGCCATCAACATCTTAGATCATGGCCATCGCCTCTTGACTTTTTACAACCCGTGAACGTAAGTTACCATATCTGGACTGCGAAGGAGTGACGTAGAGAAGCTGTTTACGGCTCTGGTAGTCAATCACAGTAAACCTGCCATAAAGCATACTCCGCTTTATAAATGACTAAATGAACATCATGCCGAATTGAAGAAGACTTGAAACTAGCGATTGAAACTCATGTTGGCGACGTTTACTGAGGTAATAAATCAAGTGAGAAATATGGTAATTTTGTCCCTCCCCCCCCATAAAAATATTTTTTTTAGTGCCACCTTGAGGTTGACATTTGTGGCCTGGATTAAAATGCCTTGACAACAATGGGATGGATTGCCATGAAATTTGAGAAATCCACTCATGTTCCTATAAAATTAATTCAATGACTGCGATCTAGCGGCAACATCTGGTAGAAATGTTGTTAATAATAGCATACCAACACACTAAATTGATGATCATGGTAACCCTGTCACTGAGAGCATGTTAGCATGCTGACGTTAGCATGCAGATCAAAACAGCACGGTGCCTGATTACAGCCTAACGGAGCATCTAGCATGACTGTAGACTCGTAGCTTCGTTAGCAAACGTTACCTCAATGGAAGAAGTGTTTGGGACTTCATCTTCAGCTGCAAATAAATAGACATTCATTTCACCAGTATGTATATGCACTGTGTTAAGAAGATAGAATAAAAAATGAAAGTGCATGGTCATTGTAATAAAGTAACGTATCCCCCTGTAACAGTGTGGCTCTTTGGTTTTTGATGGAGCTCTATGCTACAGGGTACATAGTTGTATTAGGCTTTGGCTATACAGGCAGTGCTAGGTAAGTTTTAATTTTTTTAATGGGATTTGTTGACAATAAGAAAAGTATATTAATAACAACAAGAAGAATATATATAGCCTACAATGAAAACTTTGTTGTTACTCTTTCCCCACCTGTTTTGTGCAATTTTCATATTCAGGGGTTTATGTGTGTTTTATGTATATATTCAACTGACTGTGGTGCACATGAAAGTCAAATATCCAGTATCCTAGGAAAACAACTGAAGGTGCACGGAGGGAAAAGGCCCACATGTGCCTCCCCAATCAAAACCAGAAGGTGAAACCTGACCGAGTCATTACAGTAATTATTCACTTTACCCCAACTAAACTAGTAAACGTTGATATGTTAATTAGACAAATAGCTCCACACCGTTGAAACACAGGCTGACTGAATACATGTCAAGTAGAATTTATCCTTCTTTATATATTTTGTCAGTGCTTTCAAGTGACCGCTGGGATTCACAGCCTGATTCTATGTGAAATGTGCTGTGCTTTGATCTACATCAAATGCAAACTAAACTCGGGGAGGGAAAACCAAACGATGTCTAACAGCACAGAGAGATATACGTCTGGTACTACTGCTGCAGTTCATTGTTGCTACCGCATTCATATGAAAAAGGGCTTTTAGCTTTTTCTTGATGTTGGATTCAGTCCGTGGTTGATTTATGGCAGGGTTTCTGGGCAAAACTCCTGGTGCATAAGCAACTGTGCAGAGTGCTGATCAATGTAAACTGGTGTGTGAATGGGCACTGTGACCTTTGGAAAACTCCTCTCTGGGAAAGTAGAGAGTGTTCACTGATCTTATTCTGTGTCCTCTTTTTTTTTTTTTTTAACACCCAGTGCTTTCAGAAAACCCCTGCCGCAGCAGAAACGCTCTCCAGCACTGTCTTTCAAGTGACTGAATAATAGCAGAGAATCAGACCTCTCCAGGACTTCTCTGGGCCTTTGTCTTTGACGCAACAGGACACGGGGCTTTGGCACTCTTAAAACACTGCTTAGAATTTGACTCTGTAACCAAAAGAGGATGGTGAAAAGTGGCTTTGGCAGAAGGTGTTAGTGAATGATGGCCCTCATGTTCAGTCCCAAGGGCTTAACGCTGACTGTGAAAAGCTCCTCTCATTGAAAGCGGGCAAGGAAAAAAACTGCCAAGGTTTCTCTGCATCTAGATATGTTATTTTGAAGGTGTTGAGTTCATCACAATGCTCTGCTGATTGCAGTGTGACATAAATTCCAAGACTGAAAGGTTTACAGTTGCCTACCTCCAGGATATACTGAAGTGAACTGTCGGCGAGAGCTGTGATGGAAGCTTAGCTAACTAGCTAGAACCTAAAGCCCCAGTCCCACCGAAAGCCGGATATACTACGGATGTCCCCGGATACACTACGGATCAGATCTCTGGGGTCATCCGGGAGTGGAACCGTAGTGAAACCGTAGTCAGTCTGGGACGAACCGTAGTAAAACCGTGGCCATCCGTGGTGAACCGTGGCTCGCCGGACGTACAACTAACATCCGGGGTGATCCGTGGCCATCTGGGAATCGAGAGGGGGGCGGCGTTGAACCGTGGTGCATCCGGGGTGAACCGTAGTGAAACCGTAGTCAAACCGTGGCCATCCGGGATAAACCGTAGCGCATCCGGGACCATCCGGGGTGAACCGTGATGAATCCGTGGCGATCCGTGGCGTATCCGGGGCCATCCGTGGCGTATCCGTAGTTGAACCGTGGTCAAACCGGGGAAACCAGGCTTGAACAGGGGTGATCCGTGGCGGAACCATAGTAGAACCGTAGTAGAACCGTGGTAGAACCGGGAAACATGTCAAATGTGTTTTCATCCTGGACGATTTCCTTCACCCCGGATCTCACCTCTTTTTATCCGGGGTGATACAGGGTGATACGGGGACATCCGTAGTATATCCGGCTTTCGGTGGGACTGGGGCATAAGGCTGTTCCACCACCCAATATGCCCCTGGCAAATGCCCGGTTGCAGGAAAACTCAAGCTAACCCAGTATCGGGAGCTCCATCGTGGCATCCCTGATCAAGCTGCAGTCGATCGGCGGATCGCAGGAGAGGGGAACTCCGGTGTGGCGAGAGGAGTTGAACCCTGTTTACATCACTGATGCTTGTTGTTCAAACATAGTCCAAGTTGATTGACAGAGTTTTTCCCTGATGTCAAATTTGTTTTCTGTTAAGATGTCGGCCATATTGCCCAGAGAAATGTTTTGTTGCTGCTGTTTGCATTCCTCCTGACAGTGTAGCAATGGGCGACAACTGCACTTTGTTGTGCAACCCTGTGTTGCATAATGATAATAAATCTTCAGTGTGTGTTGGGAAAAGAAATTCTTGTATTTCTCAGCTCCTACGGACTTATTTTACACTTTAAAGTGTGCTGTATGACAAAAACAACTACTCACCTCGTGACATCTATGCTCCACTACTCACAGTTCATCAGATAACACTTGACATCCCTTTGCTTCATTCCTGTCTCTCCCAGGCTTTTGGAAGATGGTCAGAGCTGCTAACTAATGCCCTGAAGGGACAACATGCACCTGTAACCCAAGACTGCAGCAGGTGTCGGATGCTGAGCCTGCTTAAGGAGGCCAAAAGTGCCCATTCCCCACAGTTAAAATTGACTCTGAGTGTGGAGCAGTATAATTCTAGCTTCAGGCACCACTTCTGGGTGGCTGCTTCCAAAAGCTTAGCTTTAAGATGCACTGCTGGTCTTCCATCCAAGTGGAATGCATTTCTCTGCGATGCAAAGTTCACCGGTAATGCGGTCTTCTTTTCATTCATCCTTGGCACGATGAGATATGGCTGGTGGGGAGTCATCAAGTGTTGCTTATTTATTTTTGTATTATTTGGCTATGAATTATGTGTTCAATCCGTTTTAACATACAATACAAAATGGGTTATTACTGAAAACTAAATACAACCAAACCCAATGTCACTTTGAACATTTGTAAATATTTCTGAATATGGACTACAATCACTGACCTATCTAGCTAAATCCAAACTTGATTTAATTCACATTTCATATCCACTTTTAAGCTGAGGAACTGTGACAATGCTGCAGGTGTTTTGCAGAATTTTCCATTTTGCAGCAAGAGGGTCAAACCGTTGTTTGGACGTACTTGCGAGACCATTTTCTCAGCTTCAGGCCTCAGTAAGTGTGAGCTTCCCATGATAACAGTTGAGCGGTTAACATTTGCTCCATCACAACTGACTCACTCGATAGCAGGGCTGCCAATTCTCCCACAGTTGCACTTTTGACACGCTCCCACGCCACAAGTCCATTTCCTCACTCCGGTAAAAGAAAGAATAAATGAAACCAATGTGGCTGAGGTGGCGACCAATAAACAGCAACTGGAAACATCTTTTTTTTTTTTTTTTTTGCTGACAGAGAAAAAGTTAAAAAAAAAAAATATATATATATATATATATATTTTTTTTTTTTGTGAATTAATTATTATTATTTTTTTTGTGAATTCATTTTAATTTTTTGTGAATTAATTATTATTTTTTTTGGTGATCTTATTTTATTTTTTTTTGCTGGCGTGAATGGGCTTCCATAGTTTATTGGTCGCCACCTCAGCCACATTGGTTTCATTCTTTATACTCCAGAGCTGCTTCTTACTTAACATTCTATTCAAGGGTGCGTTTGCTCATTACAATCCATGTGAAACATCATCTGTATTTCATGTGTTGTAAAGCCGCGTTTTAAAGAAGTCTTCAATGTACTCACAATCCATTCATATGTCATAGCTGCTTCTATGACTGTTGTGTTAAAGTATCTCATAATTTCGACTTTCTATAGCAACTGGAAAAATCTGGTCAGTGTTAATGGTTACAGATGGATTGCTGGTGGAAAAAAAGTTAAATATAAATAAAAAATTATTAGAATTATTATTATTTATTTTGTGGGTGGATTTTTTAAGTTACTATTTTTTTTTTTTGTGATCTTATTTTTTTTTTTGCTGGCAGGAATGGGCTTCCATAGTCATGTAATTGTATTAGAAAAAAATATCTTAGTTTGGCTTTCAGACACTTAGGAAGTTTAGGACAAGTCCCAAGCATAAGGAGTTTAATATTGCTATATTGTTAGAAAATCTCTGAAAGCTGCAAAATTCAGAGAGAGAGAGAGAGCTCTGGGGAAGGTGCGAAGCAAAGCCAGTCATTTTGGAGTAAGCGATCAGCTCATTTGGCTATTGGCAGACTGATATATCTTTTAAACTCGGGAGATCCCACTAAAGCTCAAAAAGTGACAATGCAGGTGACATATATTAACACCTGGTGTGGAATATCTTGCCATGATCTCATCTTGATAATGAATAAAAGTGACCTGCAAAGCCGTTGTACATTCTCACCTAAATGTCGCACCCTGTCAGCATTACCCACTCTGCTCCATGACATCCTATGCCCTGAGGCAGAAGAGAAGCAAAGAAGTTAAATGAAAAAAGAAAAATGGGCAGACAGACACGAGAGGCTGAAGCCTCTGTTAGTCGGAACAAAATGTCTTGGGGCGCATGTGATGGAGGAGAAGAGAGGTCTTTAGTTTTGTAAAGACCTGGGAGATGTATCAAGTAGCATATTTGATGGACCAAACTCCCTGAGGATCCACCCACTGTGGTTAAAAAGTGACCTATTGGACTGAACACATTTTGTTTTTTAACTTTTAATTATGGTCACTTTCTGTTTTGATGCATCCGAGGTTAATTGGGAATTGTGTAAAAATGGTTTCGGTATATTAAGTTATAATTTTTGTTATAATGGAGATGCAAAACCTTTCCGTTCTTGGGTCCACCAATAACATGCAAATGCATGGATATATCCACAATACCGATGGCACAATAAATGTATCTTTCTATGCATGTCGGACTCGCATTGAGCTGGGATTAGTTTTTCTACCTTATTGCTGAGCCGTGTCCTTTTTCCCCCCTTGATTACAAAAGGAAGTTAAGGGGGTATTGTAGGTTGCAAGTCCCATAACTACTATTCACTCTGCTGCTGGGTAAGAAATTGGAACTCAAGAGGTTATAAGGTGTTACGGGCTGAAAAAGGATGCGTGTCATGTAAGGACCCAGCTTTGCAGCTTGTCATCAAAGAAGAAAAAGAAGGAAAGGACAAATGAAATGGAAAAGAAGTGCTTGCATTACTTGAATGATAAAGCCTAGTACCTCTGTGTTCACGTTTGTTTGGTTTCTTGAGGTTCTGCTGTGACGCATGCAGTTTTCTTTCTTTTTATCAGCCAGCTTTATTTCCCCACCTGACGGGGAAGCTTTCACTGATGACAAAACTACGCATGCATAGTGACAATGACTTTTGTAAGACTTGGAACCTATTGAACATCTCCAGAGAAAGATGTTGCTACCGAATGGGTAGAAGAAATACTACAACATATTCTTACTGTAAGACATAACAAAGACTATTTATCATGACCAATCTCATAAATAAATTGAATGCACCGATTGTGTGAAAGATCGCACAATATTGACAAATGACATCAAACTTTCTTCATCCAAATACAAATGTTGATAAGTAACATCTCTACATACATTGTTGAACTATAACCAAGGCTTTAGCAAAACCGCCTACCAAACCCGACCCAATTTAAAAAATAATGAATGTGAACAAAACACCAACATTTGAAGTCGATGTGTCTATATCTAAATCATTTGTTAGCAAACCGCCTTTGGGGTCATTTTTGGCCACCTGGTCTCATTCACTCTCTTTTTAGCTCTGTTTTTGGTCCCCACCAGCTCCTGAGGGAAATTGCTGCCTCTTTTGTCGCTTTGCTTGTTACTCGTTATATAATATATACACATTTGGTCGGGTCACAGTAGGCAGAAGAGAGGAAATTTCAATCCCTGAATGGCAATAACAATGACTCTTTTCTATATTTGTTTCTCTGTCGATATTGTTTCATAATTGAATACATATTTACAGCTGAACAGTTTCACTTGAAACACAACCTTTTTTCCCCATTCCACTCTCCTGTTTGGATGCTGAGTGTCAGCTCTGGATTGTCAATTATTCCAGTCTACCTACTGTAAGCCAACACTGCGCTGTGTCTCTCTGTTCAGTCTCTGCCAGGTTTTCTGCCCTCTACTCTGCCCTCTTCATCATCCCATCCTCCTCTCTCTCCTTACCCTGCTGAGCACCTGCACACACACACACACACACACACACACACACACACGGTGACAGATGACACTGGAGGCAGGGGGTCTCTGCCAGTCTCACCCCTCTAGCTTGGCATATGCCAGCCTCTGCACCAGTGCAGCGATCACCTGCTCGACTCTCCATTAATGGCCCAGGCAGACAGAGATCCAGCCCCTAAGTACTTTGCACTAAACTGTTTGACTTTCAGTCGGCGTCCCAGGGCTGTCCATTTCAGGGATTCAGTCGGCAGCCTCCGTCTTTGTCTCTGTCTGAGCGCATTTAGGGGAAGCAAGGAAGACACTTCCATTGATGCAGCCTGCTAGCGCATCGCCAGCCGTCAGGCTATTCTGTCACACATCGGTGCTTCCTCTCTGCTCTGTACGGCATTAAGGTGCACGGGCACACTCAAGTGCATATAGTCCCAGGCTTGGACCAAAGTGAGATTTTCTCTGCATTATAGACGAAGGAACATGCTAGAGGAGGAAGGAGAGATCTGCTCACGGACTGTTATGCGTCTATGTACCTCCAGCCTCTGCGGTTTGTTAAATATTTTAACATTGTGAAATTAAAGCTGCACAGAACATTTTTCCATCACTGGTGGGCAGAAAGTAGACTCCAAAACCAACTCACAGGAACAAGCCTTAGTAGCCTATTTAATTGCTAACCTAATTCATCACAGGGCTAATGTGTTAGCAAACAATTGCCAAACATTACTCACACATCCGGAAGAAACGGAGCAACATGGGCGTTCAGTTCGAGCTCTCCTTCTCACCACCTGTTTGGAGAAGTCCAATATTCACTGGCACTCTCGCCCCAAATTTCGTGCGCCAACTCCTGAGAAACAACATCTGGCTCTCTCTGGCTTCCTGGATGTTCGACTGTGTTCACCAGCCACTCAGTTACTTTGGCTCTCCACCATTTCACGCTGGGCAGGACGCCTGTTCAGTGTGTGTGTGTGTGTGGATGAGAGCTGAGCGCGGCTGCCCGCAGTTTCTATGCGCAGGGTTTAGGTTGAGAGCTGGAGTGACTCAACAATGTGGACCAGTGAACCAAAACAGTGAAAGGGGCTGAAGCTGCCCCATGGTGCAGATGTAAATGGCTACCTGCGGGATCAGAGTTTTACAGGGAGTCGTTTGATTTAATGTGTAAAGTATTGCTTAACAGACCTTTGACTTTAATGCCTCGCGCTCTGAATGCTTTTCATTTGTCAGCAGAGCAAAATGTGAAGTTTCCGCTGAAAAGCTTTTTTTACCTCCTTCAATTGATGCCACTATTAGCTGCCTCCAGACGGGGAAGATTACAACAGTAGTAACGCGTCAGATTCCCTGTGGATTAAAACCGCCATCGAGCACAGCAATTATTACAAATCGCTTGATATGCCCGAGTGAAATTAGTCCCACGTGTGTGGACTTTTCCCCTCTTTCGATCCGTCTTTGTTATATATTTCAGTGTTCGTCATTAGGCCTTCTTCATCACAATTACGTCTCAGTCTGGAACATGTGCTGCTGTTGGTTCTGCGTGACTTCCTGTTCCTTTTTTGTCTGTGTTCGAAACAGTCAATTCTAGGAATCAATCAATCCAGGGCTTAAAACAATAATCTGTTTCATCTAAATAGATTTCAACAGTTTATTCTACGCAGCAGTGATTCAACCTGTAACCAGCTCACACGAGGCTTTTTTTTCATTCTTTGTCGTATAGCAGCTGGTGCTGGGTGAGGTCGTTTCCTGGTCTGATGCAGCTATTTAGAATAAATAGAAGAACAATCAAATAAACGAGGAGCTCGTGCATAAACTCAGACTTATGTAACTAAAGATAAAATTGCAGTTAAGACATCAGCACTATCCACACTAATGTAGAGGAGCAATCCATGATCTTTAAGAAAAAGGACACATCATGAGCAAAATTGTGTTTTTAATCACAAATCGTTACTTCAAAAAAAAAACTGTGTACAATGTTTTCTGATGCAGTTAAAGGTTTATTATTATTATTATTATGTGTATATTTTTGGTTGTGATTATTTATCTGTTTTTTTATTAAGAGTTTTTTTTTAATCAAAACTTTACCTGGGGTACCCTAACCCTAACCCCAGGACTCCCCTACAGTCGGCTAAACCCGAATGTTTATGTCAAGTTTATTTTTTTCTTGGCAGCGCTCCAGAAAATAGCTGCGTTCCACTTCCTAGGCTGCGGTCCAGGTACGCTTCATTTCCACTGACCTGTGTTAACTGTCAATGACTTCACTGTTGTTTCCAGATCAGTGAAAAGGTGGTTTTAATTAGATTAGTAAAAAGAAACAGATCGGGTCTTTAAATTTGCAGCCCTGTGTACTAAAAACGACGTTCCCAGACACCAAAAAAAAGCATGATGAAATACGTTTCGAGGGAAACATATTTTGTGACGGCTGTGTTTGCTTTTGATGTATTACAAATACGGTTCAAATGTGTCTGCCAAAGTCTGCGTAGGGAGAAGATTGGGGTGGTGTTTGGGTCAAAACACACAGGGCTTTTTACCCAAACTGCTGTTCGTGTCCCGTGTGAACCATGTACGTTTGTTGAAAAAAAAACATAACTAAGTCAGAGTTTTGTTGCATTTTTGTTTTCCTTCAGTTTCGTAATCATTTTAAGCCCCACCATGATGTTTTTACTCAACCTAACCCAAGTAGTTTTGTAGCATGTTTTGTTCTGTTTTGTTTAAATTTCTGAAACATCTGTTTCAAACTGTTCCAAAATGTATGGAAGCCCATTTCCGCAACTGTGATGAAAATATAAAGATCGTGTAAGTCCTATAATAAGAAACTCTCAAAATAATGACTTAGTAGCTCATAATTATGAGGTACTAAGTCATAATTATGAGCTACTAAGTCATAATTATGAGGTACTAAGTCATAATTATGAGGTACTCATCATTTTGAGAAAGGTTCTCATTATAATGACTTACAGGATCTGTTTTTTTTTGATGGCAGTGGTGGAAATAGGCTTCCATAAAAATGCGACCGTCATCCGGAAGAATCACTTTTTCCTCGAAACGTCACAGAGAGTGCAACTTAGTTGTATTAAAAGGTAATTCTGCGAGAGACAATGTCGCTCTAAATGCAGTGCAAAACAGCACAGCCAGGACCACATGAATCTAAAAAACAGAGGATTTTGCAGATTACCACTTAAAACGTTCTCTCGCCCGTCAGTGCAGATCCAAACTGCAGCCCCTCCCTGGGCGCTCGTGGTTAGCTACTATTGCTGGGTTAATGGGCCTTGTCCGTCTCTTCTCCTTTCCTTCAGCTGGTTCTATAGACCCTGGCTGCAACCGTCCCAGCTCCCACAGCCCACTCCTCTCTCTGACCCAGTCGCACATATCCCCACGACACACTCCACTGGCCCCCCCCCTGGCTCTATTCATTTCATGCCCTTCACTCCTCGGGCCACAAATCTCTCTCTTTCATTCTTTTGCCATTTCTCCCTGTGTACACTATCTCGATCTGCTTGATGTATGCTGTCCCATTTGCCGTACCTGTGATGTCAATTTCTGTCTGCCTCTCCTCCCACTGCTCCTCCTTTCATAGCAGTTTGTCTTTTCTTTCTTTCTTGTTCCTTCTGTTCCTCCCTCTCTCATCTTTCATTGCTTCCTCCCTTCTTCCCTGCGCTAACCCCCCTCTGTTTACCCTTCCTCTTTTTTTCTCCAAATCCCCCAATGTGCTTCATTGGTACGGTGTGCAACTCATCGCCAACACATTTCTCATGGTCGAGGTGTAGCACCGCATTCAAATATAATATAGAATCTGTCATGCAGAAACATTACAGGACATAAATATTTATTCTCTGCTCTTCATTGCTGCTTCCTCCATCTTCATTTGTTCCTCTCCAGGACTCTCTCTCTCTCTCTCTCTCTCTCTCTCTCTCTCTTCATTTTTCCCATAATTTATTTTGACTGCTCTCGTTCCAACATGTGCTGGGTGAGGTCCAAGCCTGTGCCTGTGCTCACGCAGGGAGGAAAAGGCCCTTGTTTATCAAAGAAAAGCACTTCTGAAGAAAATGTATCCGCCATATCAAAGACCTTTTTCCTTTAATGAAAAAAAATAAATCCATTTCTGTGGTGCAAGCCAGACCCATACAACCATACAACTGATGTGTTTTTGTCAGTCTCTGTGGGACTGGTAGAGACAGCACATTTAAGCAGATAAGGATAATACTGTGTGTAGGTAAGAACTGGGAGAATGCAATCATCTTTTTTGCCTGTATTATTTCACATATCTCTCTAATTATCTCTTCTATTTCCTCGTGGCCTTTGAGGGACGGCATCCCTTGCAGAGGATCTCAATGAAAGTATAATTTCTGCTGGCAAAACAAAAAAAAAACTGAATTGGTGTCCTTGATTACATTTGGCCTCTTGCTTCAATTTTCTATCGGGAAAAAATGAAAACACTTCATTGCTCAGACAACAAAGCGACCTGAACAATTAGAACAGAGTCCCACTAGCTATAGGCTTTGTGTGGCTGGTGTAATTAGAATAGTTATACTTTATCTGGTTTGTGTTGAAGCAATTGACTTTTTTTATGCTTTACCTGTTCTTTGATCTGTTATACTTTGACAATGTTTCTTTTTTTTCCCCCCTCTCACTCTCAATTACTACACTCACAAGTGTTGACAACCGTTCTAAATTCCTCGGTGTATTCCCTCCTTATAAACACTGCAACTCTGACATGTCCAGGCGTCTCTCACATATCTGATCAGCTGGTTGACACCGTGTGCAGTCAGGACCGGGTCCTGAGTGACAGGAAGACGCACTACCTGGTAGGAATAAAAACCGGTGAAGTAGAGAGCTGGTTCCTATAGCGCCCGGAGCTCTGAATCAGCACAGGGACGAGCGAGACAGGGCATCAATCACAGTGCTAGTCTGTGTCAGCCTTTTCCCTCCTTTCCCCCTGTAGTTCTCTGCAGGATCGGTGCAGGTCCTACAAATGAGTCAGTGGAGCGATAAAACATGAATGACAATAGGTTTTGTGGTCATACAGGACGTTGCGTTTTAAGAGAAAGATCGATAGATATAATGCCTGGTTCGTTTGATACGAAGTGGAAATAGGATTTACGCAGATGTGTTTTCATGCACATGGCTTGTATAGTATAGTATAGTACTGCATTTATGGTGTTTTTTAACACTAGTGACTGATTTCCTCTCCTCTGCACCCAAGTTCCATTTTCTTTCTACACATTCGGCGCCCATCCATGTCAGCACGATGTATGAGCGTGAGTAAGGCAAGGTATTTATGATATTGCTCGATGTATGTGTGAAAGCGAGTGCGTCTGGAATAAGGAGGTTTCTGCTCCGATGCATCCGTGTTCGCCAGGGCGTTTCTCTTCTTACCTGTCCTTGTTACATGACTGCTGCCTGTAAGCTGGCACCACCTGCAAGTCTGCGGTAATTAAAGTGTTTGATCTCCTTTCCCCTCCCCGCCGAGACACACATTTCCAGACCGGCAAACACTGCACTATTGCCACCGTGATCAATGACTGAGGGAGAAGCGAGAGTCGCAAACTGACAGCGCAGAGATTGAACAAGGGGGTGCGAGGGAGGGCGGCAGGGTGGAGAGGCGAGGCAGAATAAGTTAGTTAAGAGGAAGAGTGAACGGGACGGGGGTGAAGTGAAGGCTGATGAGATGAGATGAGGAATGTACAAGGCTTCACGTTGGGCTGCACATTTGGGAAAAAAAACGTCAAAATCTCATTGTCGCCGCAATTTTCATGTTAATAGAGGCTGCATTTCCCCCAAAAGATGTTTCACACTGCTCCCCCTTACAAGAGGAAAAAAAAAATCCTCCGCTGTACGAACTTCTTTTCCAACACAAATCAAGTGTCATGAAGGGAGAAAATCACATTTTGGTTAAAGCGGATCCTGTAAGCAGTTGCTTGCTAAAAAATAAATGATGTAATTTAGAAATAGCTGTGTCCTTTTTGCAATTTTTATTTAAACTGCATGAGCAGCAAAAAAAAACAGCCACATGATTTGCAGGCCCAGCTCTAAGTCTAAAGCTTAGCCAACACATTTTGAAAAAAAACCAACGTTATGTGGTTTTTTTGTTACCCTTATGGGGCACACAATTGATTTTTCTGAGCTATACTTACTCAGCCGTATCCACTAAGAGATGATCTAGTGACATTTATACAGTACACCCATGAGGCCCACATATACGCACACTGACACTCAAATGCACACAGGCACTGAAAACACACACACACACACACACACACCTAAACATGTGGGTGTAGAGAGATAACAGTGATGGCCGAAAGCATGTTTATCACAATCTAGAAAGATACGATGTCATCGGAGGAAAACAAAGACGCCGCCACACATCAAACATGGCCTCCACACTAAATCTTCACCGTACTAACCCACATTTCTTTCTTAAAAAGGCTGAACACTCACAGATAAACTAAAAGTACCTCAAGGTCAGTTTGATGGATTAACATTAAGTGTCACATCAGAAGCCAAGTTGTTTTTTCTTTTTTAAAATCTATAACTATAATATTTTCTTAAGGTTTATGTTTCCTAACCTTAACCATACCTTGATTACACTGTTGTTGCAGTAATAATAAGAATAGATTTGGCGTGATTTTCAAGATACTTAAAGTACTATAATACTAAACAAAACAAAAGGCACATGGAAATCAAATCTGGGGTTTGCAACACTAGAGGGACCGGCAAGAGTAGATTTAATAGTATCCAACTGAAAAACCCAGCCCAGTGTTGCCAACTCCAATGAAAGTAGCAGCACCAGCTCCAAACATTGCTAAATCTAGCAAGAAAGTCGCCAAGTCGGCAAAACACCCGACAGCTTGTCCCTTCCAGCCTCCCTCTAAAGCCACTCCCCCACGTAAACGTATCATAATGAACGTAAACGACGGCCACAGCTATTGTTGGTTAGTGATGCGTGTCAGTGGACTTGGCAAAGCCATTGTATAAGGCACAGAGAGACACCAGATACAGCAGGAGCTCATGTTTTCATCTGAACCAGAATCAGGTTAATAAATAAAGAAGGCCATTGGGGCTACATATATTTTTTTAATAACTCTTGGGGGAAACACCAGAAACAAAAAGTAGAAAATATTACCAGAGAAATGGGCTTGTGGCGTATAACAAGGGGGTGTGGTTACACAGAAGTTTGTAAATATTGGTGGAATATTCCAGCTTTTTTAAAGGGAAATAGAATTCAATGTGCTCCTCCGTGGACCAGCCCTCGCTTTGTTGTATTATTTTTGATGCACAGTAAATCTATAATTGCAGCCAGCATCCACTAACTACTGCCTTATGACAAGCGATACAAAAATGTTGCACTTGCTTTACTCAGTGAAATGTTGCCAGTGAAGATGATCTTGGCAGCAGCATTTATGTTTCCCTCAAAATGTATTTGGCAAAACAAATAAGTAGGTTTAAACATAATTTATTGGAGACAGAGTTGCACTGAGCGTAATCGTGGATTATTGCTGAGGCGTCCAATATCAATGCTCTGTTTTGGCATTTGAAAAAAAGGTTATCAGAGTTGTTTGAAAATCAAATCTGTTCTCACAACGATAGAATCAGAAGTACGCTTATGTACAGGGACACAAACACACTGTAGATCTCTCCCCTTTTAAGTTATCCATCAATGTCGCTATTAACTGCTTTTCTAACAGCAGAGTTGGGTAAACGTAAACGCTGGCCCTGGTTTCATTCTGTGAGGCTTTGGAAACCAAAGCGAGACCAGCGCACTTAACTGCAGGTGAGCCAAGCGAAGCTGCACGGCGGAGGGCTCCGTGTCGTCGGCATGCCGGTGACGTTTGATGCATTTCTCACACAAAAACACACACACACACACACACACACACATTGAAAACACACAGGACACACAGAGGGCAGACGAAGACCTGCTCAGACCCAAGTCATGTACCTTGCTTGCAGACTCCCTGACATCTGTCTTCCCCCTCTTTCTCCCTCTCTTTCTCCCTCACACACACAGAAGCATATATACTTTCTCATCTCACCTCTGCCTCTGCCCCCGTGCACCTCTCTCTCCTCTCCCCTCTCCTCCAGCCAGCCAGCCAGCCAGCCCCTCCAAACCTGCATTCCCATTCTCCACAACTCTGTGGCTGGCTGACCTTGGAGCAGCGAGGACGGATCAGAGACAGACAGGCCGGGAGAAGGAGGCGCAATTCATCTTATGTCGGCGTGCCAGCCTGGCCAAACAAGCTTGGGGAAACAATCCCTAGCAAGGGAGAGCTGCAAGCATCACCGGCCTGAGTGGCACGATCCGTCAAATTACCTGAGCTCTCTGGACTGAGGCCCGGCCACATATCGAGAGGCCGGCTGCAGGCTTATGGCCGAGCACATAAACACACACAGATGTATAACTCTCCCTCAGAAACTTGGGATCACAGTCTTTTCCATGACATTTTATTTTGTTGGCAGTGTTGCTCCTCTGTTGTTGATGCCTTTATGCCTCTGACCTTGTCTCGTCGCAGTGTACCCATACTTCTTGTTTATGGAGTCGTCCTTCTTCGCACTACACATTTTGAAAATCTCATAACATCTTAGTTTTTTAGTGATTTTGGAGGGATGGGGCAGTTGAGGCTCTCTCGTTCTCGCTCCCCTCACACTTTTTTTGACTTTTTTTTTAGCTTGTCTAAAAGCAGCTCACCCCCGTCGTCTTCTGTCACTCCCCATCTTCTCCCCATCCTGTGGGATGCACCATCACAATCAGCGCTATTGTAGCCTTCTTTTTTTTCTCCATCCTTACCATCCTCCCTCTCTTTTTCCTCCCCCCCCTTCTCTGCTGGCTTCTTCCACTTTCTGCGGTATTTGCTTCTTTTTTTTTTTTTTAAAAACAAAAAAAACCTGACACCTCTTTTTACATTGTAATCAGTTTGCAAATCAGCGCGGTGTCAGGGAGAGTGTTGCCAAGTTGTTTGGATCACTCTGCCTTAATCTGCGAGACGGCAGAATCGTTGCGGACTGCGGAGCACGCTAGTCTGGAGTGGATTTATGTTTTAAGGGAGGCTCAGATGGCGGAGAAGAAAGAGATATTACATTTCAGAAATGTAGTGCTCTATAAAAGCACCCACAATTCGACAGAATAAAGAGGCACAGAGTCATAATTCTGTTCTTTATGATTCATTGATGAATTGTATTTCTAAAAAGAACCAGTTGGATGGTTAGCGTTCTATGTACTGCTGTCCCACTCTGGCTGATGTTTCTCAGTTTTTAAAAATGTCAAAACGTCTTAGCGTCAAAAGAAAAAGACAATAACAGGTGGTGTTCTCAGCATTGTAATTAAACATGTTCATGTATGAAATCATTACTTCAGATTTTATTGTTCTGTTGTAGCATCCACCAGGAGTAAATAGTCACTAGTAAATTGTCAGTGGCTTTGTTTTGTCTCGCCACGATAGTCCACAGAAAACAGCTAAAGGTCATAATGGTTTACAAGCTAAGAAGTCGATACTTTATCAGTCCTGGTAGAATAATGGAGAGCATAAAACTGGAGAAGCAGGAGGTGGGTTTTTATACAAGTTCCCCCCAGGGACCTTATCTTACCTCAAACTGTTTCTAGAGAAGATGAGAAAATGAAAAGGCTCTCCGAGTGTGGCGGTTTCTCTTGATAGAGTTACTTCATTACAGCCCGATACCAATAAATACACACATTTAAAAACCTGGTTCTTGGCAATAATAAATTGTACGTGACTAACTGCTTGATTGCTTATTCAGTATAATGAATTCTACCATATGACGTATCAATAAATAGCTGCTATTTTAAACGTCAAATAGCCCACAGCCATAGACAATAGGTCCCTGGACACAGACCTGTAGAAGGCCTCCCACTCCATCTACATAGTGCAAAACATTAACACTGAAAGAGACACACAACATGTTGTAGTTTTGTATCTCTCTGTGGTAATTCTTTGTGGTAATTTTGTGTCTCTTTGGTTTTGTGTCTCTGTGGCTCTGATCAACTCAACTCGACTCACTTTTGGTACCAGGTCCTTTTCTCCATGATGTGTTTCCACTGCAGATAGTGTAGGCGGGATTCTCAGTTAGTCGCCATTGCCATGACATGTGAAACTGTCATGGCATAATCTTCAACAGGAGACTCGTTGAATCATTTAATTGGCAGCCCAACTGAGCAATGTCTGCCCTTTGTCAATTGAATGGCACAGTGCACGTAGTACGTCATATTTGCCAGCTTGCTATTTGCGATAAACGGCCGGTTTGTGCATGACTCTCCGTGTTGGGCTATCGATGATTCTCTCTGACCAATAAGTGGTCTTCAGTGTTTTAACTCCACCTTCCATTATCGGCTCAGCTCGCTTGGAACCCTGACCGAGGTGGTACCAAGAATGCAGTGTATCGGTACCATCCGCAACTTTTTTGCGAATTGAAACGCAAAAAAACTAACAAAATTTGAATGTGTACCCAACCGAACTGAGCTGGACTGCTTGATGGGAACATGGACTCTGTGATCAATTGATTGCCTTTCCAACAAAAGGTGGGGGGGATTCCAGCGCGGGGCCACTGGTCCCGCCTCTGCCTGTGATTGGCTGAAGGGGAGCGAAATGAGCTATGGTGGATGGGCACTTGGACAATAGGTGTGATGGCAGTGGATTAACAAGGTAGACTAACTCGAGCCAGGATTGGCACAATTCCCCCGACTGGGAGAAACAGCTGGATGCATCCGTGCTCCCCTTCCCAAAACTCTATTCCTCGCCATTTAGCACGTCACACAGTGGCAAGCACAGATGGGTTGTTTTTCGAGGGAAAGTCACATTAAAGGGCCCAGGGGACCCCACCCCCCCCCCCCCCCAGCTGTGCCGCTTGGTGGGCGTTTGGCTCCGGAAATGCAATTGCCTTGTAAAAGCCTGGGCATGAGTGGGGCATTTGGTTGCAACAGAGGACAGGCACATACTGCGCACCCTCAGAGGACCAGGAGCAGGGATGGATGGATGGATGTTTGGGAAACGATGTCTGGGTTTGCTGATTTATGCTCTGGAGCGCAGCTGGAGAGCTGAATCAGCAGGATGGGGAGATGCGGCGTGTGTGTGTATAAATAACTCCTCTTCAAGTCGGTGTCTTCTACCGATTTTTACCCAGACGGGAGAGGAGGAACCTGGTGGAGGCCTTTGCCCCCCGTGTGGAGTGTGCGTGATCGATTTTTGATGAGAAGCTTCCCCTCAGGACAGGGGATGACAAGACAGCTGTTCTAACAAGTTTATTGATAATTGTAATTGTCATGAAAGCGCTGAGTCATCTCTCACTCACACACACACACACACAAAAACACATAATGCATATAACAAAGCTTGGATTAAGCTGCAGTAGCTGCTCAGAGAACAAACACCTTTTTTGAAATCCCTCCAAGGTGACATGAAAAACAAATAATTCCGTGTTATCATTAACGTGTTGCTTTCACGAGGTACTTAGAAAATCCCTCTAAGGCCTTCTCTTAGGGAATAACTTCAGAATTACATAAGAGGGTGTAAGGAATTTGGGAGGCGTATGTATACGACAGCCCAACACTGCAAAGAATCCAGACGAGGGTTGACTTAATTCGGGCTGATTTTCCCCCAGCAGTATAGCTTCAAATGCACTTTACTCTTCTCCATTAATGCTTTGGTCTGGAGCATCCTCGGAGAGTCTGCACCACAAGAGATGAGTCGCGCAGATATTCAGCTGGCCACAAATCAGCACATGCACTATTTACTCAAACATATTCATGCGTCTTCTTCTTGTTTACTGACGTATTTTCAGATAAAACAACACTTTAACTGCTTTTTGAGAGAAACTCCCCATCATGTTATGTTTTTCTTATTTGAATTCTCACCCAGACTTTCTTGGCACTATCTGTATTGAACTGAAATTAAATTGCACTTTTCACCAAAAGAAAATAGCATAGGGCAGTGTATGTAACGGGGAAGCCAGCTGGAGAATAAGGAGGGCCTTGAGAGAGGACCTTGTCAGCAGCGGGGGAGGGGAGAGGGAGGAGGAACGTCGGATCGATGGACGGCGCAACCCAAAGCTCATTTTTAAGACCGGGAGGAAGTTATTTGTGCATGAGCAACGGCATTGGAGACGGGGGAGCAGTAGACGCGCGTACATTTGCCTACAGATGTGATGGTGTCAGCAGGATACATAGCTCTCGTGGGACTCCGGAGGGCCTGCTAATATCCGTCCCCACTGTACCGCCACACGTGACCTTACAAATCACCAGCCTCACAGCGCTCGGCTCGCCATGCCTCTGTCGAGCATGTACACAGAGGTGGCTAATCGGAACCATCCATTATATGAGGGCAGGCTTGTTTCAGGCCACCGGCCATTCATGGTGATGGATGTGAATGAAGGCTGGGGGAGAGAAAGAGAAAAGACCTTTTAGAGAGTGAGAACAGATTAAGTAAGTCATCTAGGGCATTATATTATACATGAAGTGCACTGATGCATGATCTCAAAGCAATGTACATTCCATGTATCAGTTTGGGACATACATCCAAGGACTAATGTTGACTACTCGACTCTGCACACGCTCTCACAGTTTGACAATATGATTCTCCGCTACACGTATGACTCTTTAAGTCGTTACAAGAGAGGATTAGCATGCACCAATTCACAAAGGGACTTTGGGGTCAGGCGGAGAACCTCGTTATCTTATATATTTTTTTTATCTTGCACACTAATCTGATACGGTTACATTTATGCAGCGACGCTAAATGACATCCACTTCATAGCGTCTCAGCGCTCATTGACCGGTAAGTGATGGAACGTGTGTGAAAGCTGGAATGACAAATCCATGCTGTATGATTTTGCTGCACGGTTACATTGACAAGGGGCACACAGGGGAGCCTATAGAGCTCCATAGTGGAGTGTGAGCCAGTAAAACAATGACAAGCCCTATCTATCCACCCCAGGGTGGCTCCCTCCGAAAGTCTGGCGTATTAAACTGAGCCCTGAGATAAAGCAGCTTCTTGCTTCTGTTCAGCCATGGGGGGAGACGCTCCCGCTCTCCTTATGTATTCCAATCGTGCTGCATATATTGTTTGATATAATCAACGTGGACCATGGGGGTATTGCGCAGCGCTCAAACACACAGCCCTCCCAAGGGTAATTTAAGTCTGAGTAACACTGACATGATTTATGCAGATTTCAAGACATGGCTGTGTGCAAATGTTGTTTGTGAGGGGACACAATTTTCTCCAGGTTTTGGAAAGCGCTGAGATATTTAAAGGACGTTGTGTGATGTAAGAGTGTACAGTATGCACATGCTGGTGTGTGTATATGTAATGTATACAGTGTGTGTGTATATGGTCAGAATCTGAGAGAAGACATTGCCTAGGGGTATTTTCTGTTTTGCTGCCGCAAACTATGTCAGAAGCCGGTCAAACGGCTATGCTTTGCCCCAGATGATATCTTTTAACCACATATCCCACTGCGGGCTGAAAGTTGGAGAATACGTAGTTTTGCAATGCACTTGTATACAGTTCCACAGTTCGGTTGGGACTCAAAATGCCTTGGAAAATGAAAAAAAAAGTTCCACATGTCTGAACCAAGAAAGGACTTTACATACCAATAGGACTGCCAGAGTGTTGCAGGTTTCCAAAAACACTGGACTTATCCCCCTACTCAGTTTGGCATACATGCATTTGGAAGATGAGGTTGAGCCTAAGCTATTCCAGTAGGCTGGAAGGCTGTGTTGAGTATTTGACAGCGAGGGACCGGAAGATTTGATGGGTAATGTAAATCATGGAATATGCCACAGTGGAAAGGAGGGAGGGGGGGGGGGGGGGGGGGGGAGGGTGGTGAGGAGCGGAGCGATTCTATCAGGAACCAAATCCTCCAAATGCAGCTTTGAATAAGAATGAAATAGATAAAGCTTGGAGGAGCCATCATAGGGACCGTAATATTAGACAAACAGGAGATTTGCAATACTGTTTTCTGAAATTAAATATCACAAGACATTATCAGTTCCTACCAGCTAATCTCATGCTTTTGCCTGAATTTAGAGGACAGTGCACTTGCTTTTCCTCTATACTTCAGCTAACATGGCGTCTGTGAAGTGTGTGTGTGTGTGTGTGTGTGTGTGTGTGTGTGTGTGTGTGTGTGTGTGTGTGTGTGTGTGTGTGTGTGTGTGGAGTGTCAGGGCAGTGTAGGTGACTACAGGTCTTATCAGTGTTGAGAGCACGGGTTAGAGAGGGGAGGCAGTGTCTACGGACGCTGGAATCTACCGCTCAACTTTCTGCAACTGTCAGGAGGTTAATCCCGTGAAATATCTGGGGAGAGCTGCCCACTTGATAAACCATATGTCATGCTCTCTCAACTCACTTTTTTTTCTCCCTTACAGCCAGCACAGATTCCCTACAAAGGCCTCAGAATACAAAGTGCTGTACATTTCAAAGAACTACTATTGTATCACAGCAATTGGCACGAGAATAGAAAAAAAAAGAAAACTGCTTTAATTAACCAATTCAACCGAGCTCATCAACATGTTGACCTGATTATTTATTTCTCCATCCAAACAACCAATCTGTTTTGAATTAATAGAGTACTGTGGTAAAATGAGCAATTAAACCCCAATAATAAAAGAAAAGGATAAACGTGCAGCACTAGGAGGGCGCATCAGTATTCAGTTGCTCTCCACCAGAGGGGATGGGATGGATGGGTGGGTGGGAGGGTAGAGGAGCTCCTATCACTCCCCTCCGCTAATTAAAACTAACGGCTGCAGGTGCTGCACGGCGCCGGGCAGACGAAACGGCCGGGCGGCGTGTTTGTGTTGGTGGTTCGCCTTCATTACCACCACCATCCATTCTCCTTAGGAGCACCACCACAGTATCGACTCGGATCCCGACACACAATGTGCAGTGCAAGAAAAAAAAAGGGGTGATCTAAATGCAAATGGTGCGGTGTGATGCATTACACGGGGCGTGAGGAGAACTGGTATGGGCAGCAGGAAGGACACCCTTTATTTTAGTGAAGGTGGTGGAATCTCAATGACGGCCGCTGGTCAATAGTATCAGGCTTCTAAATGTTCTCCCAAAGCTTGGGAATGGGGGGAAGCTGTTTCCCAGCAACTATGAAGTCGATTAACATGTTCTCTCCTCAGCCTTCGAGCAAGATCAATGCAAGGCGGGAAGAGAGTGAGAGAGCAACTGTGTCTATTCCCATCCCTGTCTTTTTAAATCACACCATGTCTCCAGAGCCCGTAGGTCATCCCGGCACTCCTCTGACACACACACACACACACACACACACACACACACTGTGGAGTGTGGCTCTAGCCTAAGGCAGAACTGCACAGATCCATAATTATGACAAATGGTTACCTTCATGATACTGCCGCCAATATCAAGAGTGTAAAATACAACTGAATTTAATTCTGGGAAATGGATTTGACTAAAAGGGAGTTTGAAGCATATGATGACCTTTTAAGTTCACACTGAATCCCCCGCTGACAGTAATTATCACATCCAGCCCAAATAAAAAAAAAATGACTTGATTAAAAGATTTAAAATATGACTTATGTACATATTAATTGTACAATGATCTTATTAAAATTGTGTCACTGTCTGTGTGATCTAGATGGGGAGAGAGAGATATTTTTTTTGCCTCCTGGAGATTCTGCCATCAAAGTATTGAACTTTTTTTTTTCCAAAGTATCAAAGTTTTTCTCCTGTGACTGCAGACCCAGTGGCCAGTGATCAGTGTAAAGCATAGACTGTATAGAAGAAGAGGACGTAGTCAACGTGACGTCACCTATTGGTTTGTGGACTGCTGTTTTGAAGCCTCGAGTTCGGCCTTTTGGCCGTTGCCAACTTAGTTGTTGGTTGTCGTCATCTTGGTTTTTTGCAACCACAAGTGACACGATAGGCTGGAGCTAAGTACAACCGGATGCTACAAAATACATTTTGAGGCAACCAAAATGTTTTATTGATCTTGGGAATTATTCACATTTAAATAACAAATAAAACCTGAATCATTGGTCAGTAAGTCATTTTTTTAATTGAGTGTTGTGATTGGCTAAAAATCACTCACCTGCACATCAATGCCTTAATGCCTTTAAGGCATCAATGCCTTTTTATGCCTTAAAATGGCATATCCCTGTAAACTTGTGAAGACTCATTTTTCTGTTGCCGTCTGCAGCAAAACAGCATCATAACTTAATGCAACAACATATTCAGGCATAAAAAAAAGAGTTAATGACTAATTTCCATTTCTGCAGTGGCTTTTTCATTTGTCGGTAACCGATTTCCAACTGAAGGCAATAGTAAATACAACATGATCACATTATATTTCTTAACTTTACAAGTTGGTAAAGACGGCCTGAACGCACCATGAAACAACTGACTGGTGCACAATGGATTGGATACACCGGCTATGTACACCACATTTAGGCAAAAGAAGGTTGCTTGGGACAAAACTGAAGAGAGCCAGAGGGGAGATTATCTTGCATGGCAGCTTGACAAGTATCACAAAATCATATGAAAATCCATGTTGTCAGGTCTCAAGTAATGCGTTTGTGTCCAGACCCATCAGTGTCCTGGGAGGAGCTAAAGGCAGCCACAGTTTGTTTGACGGAGAGTTGACTGCTCGTTTAAAGCAACAATGGCGGCTCCAAAAGAGGTTAGCATAGCGTAGAATAGCATCGACTATTTCAGAACTGGACAGTATTTCTTTATTAAAAGAAGAGTAAAAAAATGGCACTGAAGGCTTTTTGTGATAGAAAAGATGTTTTCGGTCATCTCCCAACTGGCTTTGGCAAAAGTTTGATTGACAGATGGTTCATCCAATCAGCTACCAAGTGTTATTTGAAGGTACCTGCCCTTTTCCAAAGAGTCTCCAATGACAGCTTCTCAGATGGTTCTGTGTAACAAACCGTCTGGCACGTCAGGTTAGAGGAAGACAGCATGCGCATTTAGAAATGTTTTACAGGTGCCAGATCAACAACTCAGACTGAACATAGAACGTAGACAAGTGCACTTTTTTGTAGCCAATACAATTAAAGGAACGCAATATGAAAATAGCAGCAAACTTAACTATTTACCGAGACATAGCCTGGGCGGCCTTGCATGCTTTTATTTTATGTTCATGCATGTGTGGGTGCCCCGCTGGCTAGTTCACGGCCGCCACTCTGCACTACACATCAGAGAGCAGAGGTGGAAACATACACTGCAACACACTCATTACTCGGGTGGTTGCTATCTGCATAATTAAAATGAATCTTCTCCCAGACTGAACCAATAGACCGTTTTCACGAAACACATTTTGACCCGTCACAGTAGGAAATACACAGGTGTAAATAATAAAACGAACGATGGCTGAATTCCTGCTTTTATTTCAGGGTCGTGCATGCTGGTTCATTGTCCCTCTCACTGGGACCCTTGAATAAAACAGAACCATCGTTGATGTCTGCAGTAACACCTGTGCTTTTCCGATGTGACAAGTCAAAATGTCTGCCGTGAAAAAAAGGCTTGTTAAAAATGGACAACAGAATCTGGTAGGGGGAAATGTGTCTCTATAAATGCTCTACGATAGAGGGGAAAAAAAGAAGTTTTGACCCATTTTGACTGAACTGGGGCCCAGTACTTCTCCCTCAGCAGAGAGTTGTGCTTTACATGAGGGACGTCACGTGTTCTCATTGCAAATGAATGGAAGTGGTGTCTTCACACAGCTTTCCACATTCGGTCTGGTTGTACCTGTTGTTGTTGTTTAATGTTCCTGTCTACCTGTCCACCAGACACCTTCAGGGAGTTTCACCTGACACCTGATTGGCCACCTGCCTGTGCAGCTGTTTCTCATTTGCTCATCAACTCCCCAGTGAGGAAGAGCTGTGTGGATGCTTAAAGAAACAGAGGTGGACATGGAGTTGCAGCAAATTAAGGTAAGACGGAAAGTAGTGCGTTTTTTGTAGACTCAACACATGAATGAGACTGCAGTTGTTTTGGGCTGTTTTGTAACTCCTCCAATTTCGATATAAAAAATGTAAGGGGCTTTTGACTTGCACTGGCATGCTTGGTGTTCAGGTGGCGACGTAAATAAGAGGGCTTCAGACAGCTGTTAGCCAGAACCTCACTGCACACCACGCAGTGGTTTTGGGCAATCTGCATTAATCCAAGTGAAGCCCAGACCCAGATCATGTTCATCATATTTCCTCTTTTTGTTCCCAGTCTGATGCTCACTCTCGTTTCCCACCTGACAGTTTCCCCGATTTCAGCCAGTTTAGCATATTTGCATGAAAGTTGCTGAATGAATGAAGTTAGCTGTTAGCTGACGTTAGCTGCACAAGCTAGGCTAGCTAGTGTGTACGTAAAAGACAGTCTGGCGGCAGGAGCGGAAGTGCATTTATTTATTAAATTGTAAGTTTTTCATTTTAAATCTTACAAAGGGAATTTTTATAATTCATGTTTTTATTTTGTGAAAAACCCCAATTACATTTTTTTAAATTAGATTTAATATTAATTATTATTATTTCCTCTCGCGCACCCCTTAGAGGCAGCTCACGCACCCCCCTGCTCTAGACCAATAGAACGAGGCACTGAAGTCGTATTTATATGGGTACCGGCCCATGTAGGTATCAGAGGAAATGAAAAAGTGGACAAACAAGCAATAAAGGAAAACAAAGTAGACGTATGTATCAAGTTATCCAAAGCAGAGGGAAAGGGCATCATCAGGAAAAATATCAACAAAGTATGGCAACAACAATGGGACCAGGAGACGAGGGGGAGACACCTACATTCAATTCAGAGTAAAGTGAGCAGTGTAAGATACAGGGGAGGAAACAGGAGAGAAGAGGTTACAATATCAAGAGTCAGAATAGGGCACAGCAACCTACGCAGCACACTACACATGATAGGGAAGCATCCAACCGGTCTCTGTGAGCACTGCCAGGCACCAGAGACTGTACAACATGTCATCACCTCCTGTAGTAGACACAGCTCAGAAAGAAGGGTCATGATGAGAGAAATGCAAAGACTAGGGATGAGAGGAAGAGAGTTGAATAATATAATAGAGTGGGGATCTGGTAATCTGGGAAGAAGGTGCTTTACAAACTTTTTGAGAGAAACGGGACTGATGGGGAAAATATAGTAGTTGGGAACATAGAAGTGACTGAAACCGGAAGATGGCAGTAATGCAACAAAAAGGATGCAAGCTGCCGTTAAAAACCACAGAAGAAGAAGAAGAAGAAGTGAGGAAGAGTCCCCCCCCACCCCCACACACACATAATTTGCGTGCGTTGGTTGAGACGTCTGCCTGGTTGTTTATTTGCTTCTAGTTTCTGCCTGTGAGCCTGATGTTACTCAAAATACTCTGTAACCCTTTGTCTTTTTTTTTATCTGTTCCCAGAAGTGCAGTCTTCCCCACTTCTTCCTCCTACACATTACATTCCACACACGCATTATCACACTTGATGAGGTAACTTTAATTTGAATGAAATCCAATAAACAAATTTGCCTGCAGTGGGAGCGCTGAGCTATCAAGGATGAGACAACACAGGGATCATTGTGCTAGTTATGCCCATGGCATTCATTCGTGTCATTAAAAATTCTTATTGAAGTTGTACTAGCACTCAACGATGTTGATTTTCTTGTGATGACTCTTCTTTTTTTTTTTTTTTCTCCTCTCTGGCATTTGACTACCGTATGTTGGGCATTTTAAAGGCCGGGTCCTGACTTTATTAAGTTTATTGGACGAACCGGGGCTTGGACTGAGCTCCCGCTTCTCTTCCCCTGTTGTTGAGTACTGAGAAGTACCCCATGATGTGCAGCTACCACTGGCAGACACTTGATTTCTAGAATACCTCGAGGTCTCGGTTGAAATAACTCTTGAGGAGGGCACAATTCTGCCAGGTTTGAGTAACTCTGAAATATAACATTTTCCCCTTTTGAGTCTTTTTTTATTTTCATTTCACGAGACACTTAAACGAAAGGGTATTTTAAAAGCTTCTTTATTTTTTACTTGATGTATTTCCAATAGAAACTGGAGACGTGTCTGGCTATATAATAGGGCTATTTCTTCCCGAATTGGCTGCTCATTTGATGTAATAATCTGCAATTTTTTTTTATGAGAACAATCCATTTTGCTACTCAAGTGCAAGTTGATAAAATGTTACAGTGACTCAAAGCTTTTCAATATGTCAAATTCATGATGCAGTTTACATTTACACCACAGTGACGACCGTGGGGGAATATTTACTGTTCCTATTCATACAAATAATCAGGCCAAAAATAAAGAGAAAGAAATGCAGTCTCCACATGAATCCATCATGTGAAAACACCGATGGCTGTTGTTAGATGATGATAAAGGTTGAAGGATGTCACTAGCAATCTCACTCTGGAGTGTGCGTGGCGGTTGTGACGATGACGATACGCAGAAGACATGACAATTTACAAAATGAACACCCGTCATTAGGCATTGATTATCATGATATGATGAATAGTCAAAAACTGACTGACGGCAGCAAATTCTCTCCATATGTGTTTGTAGGCAAGTGTTTTATGTGTGCGCTCAGTTGCGAGCCAACAGGGGGACATTTTGGAGGTCCACATGTTGCATTAAATCATGCTGAAACTTTCTGGTGAATTTACATTTAACGGTGGCCAAATAGGGACCTGCAAATGTGCGAGTGTTAAAGTTCAAACTCTGCACCGCTGAAGAAGGGACTCTTAACGACTCGCTAACACAAGTTGTTTTGTTCACACTCCTCCATTGGGTGCATGGCCTTCAGCCCCAGGCAGGCCTTTAGACTACATTTAACAGGCTACATTAAAAAAAGAATCAGTATTCTAAAACATGACTTTTTTATTATCATTTTGTAGAAGAAAATGATTTGTCTCAACTTTAGTGGATGTCAGGCCTCACATTGTGTCAAAACAAAAGGGCAACCAAGAAGGCAGGGGAATAAATACAATTATAAAATCTAAAAGAAAAGAGGAAATAAAATCAGGATGAGAGAAATATATGAGTCTGCAGTAAGATCATCTCTTTTCATTTAAATGAATCACTCAAAATACATCTAACAGACGTTTCCCTAGAGCTTAAAACATTTTAGTCCAAATAAAGTCCCAAAGCAGGGTTACTTGAATTTACTCCAGCAGGAATGCAATTTCTCTGTTGATGCACATAATATAAAAAAAAAGGTCCACAATTTAACTGTTCAGAATAACAGCGGTCCCCTGTCTGCTCGTACATAATGACACAGGTTTCCTCTCAGACAGCCTGAAGCGACATTCACTCCATTATGGATAAATAATAAAGGATGTAAACGGTGTGTGAGAAGGATGTAAATAGTCTGCGAGTGTGCTGTTGCATTTAACAGGGTGATGGCACTCAGTAGACAAATTACTAAAAACTACCCCATTTCCAAACACATTGCATCAGTGGCTCCATTGGCCCAACCTTGCACATCCGTTAAGTTGAAGGATGGAGATCACACAAATTCCTACCTATGCAGGCCTATGATATGTAACTTAATAATAGTAACCTCAAACAAGTGTTTCTAGTATCAAATGGCTTGGAAAATAGTGCATATAGCTGCCGTAAATGGGGGGGGGTCTTGCTCCACCTCTGCACATCACATGATTCAATGTGATGTGATGATTCAGTAAGGTGGAGCACCTTACTGAGACACTTTGTGTTTTTTATTTTTTTTATTTGACCCCCATTTTTGTTATACCTCTGTGGAATAAATAAAAGTTTGACGGGAGTGTTCGAAACACAAAGTGGTTATACTCCTACGTCACTGCTCAATCTTGTTTGCACTCACTGTGTCTGGATTTTGGTTCTTAAACCCTGGCACACACACACACACACACACACACACACACACACACGAACATATTTTTGGCTGTTGCAAAAATATTGTCTACTGCTGCGAGGCATGAATAAACAGAGAAGAATCAGAATGGAGTCAATTTTGACTGGTATAAAATATTTTCTTTAACAGTAAAAACACTTCATGTTTACCTCCTTTCAAGTGTCACTCAGCCTGTGAGAACTCAGCCTTTTGCATTTCTCTCAATTTTGACTGCCTGCATGATATTTCTAGTGGGAGAAGTCTGAGTTTCTGTGGTGCTCTTCCCTCTCTTCTTTATTTCAACTATGGCGGCTGCCGCTGCCCACACACACACGCACGCACACACACATCTTCTCTGTCTAACATACAAGGAGTGACATAATGACAACCGAGAGTATCTGTTTGAGATCTCAAATTCCCAACACCAACAGCACTTTATGTAGCCTGACACACCAGCGTGACATCTTAAAAATAGTTTTGCCTGCAGCAGTTAGTTAATGAAAAGCAAAAGCAGGAACGTAACTCACACGATACGACACACATAGCCCGAAATAATCTTTGGGGGAAAAAAAACACTGATTCACATCTTTTTATAAAAGGCAAGTTACATGCCAGCCATTCATTTAAGCCACCCTCTTACTGTTAAACCTGATGGTCCATGCATGATGTCAATTTTTTATTGAGGGAATTCAATCTCTTTTTTTTTTTCACGATTTTATTTCTTTTCTCTGGCTCTTATTGATTGATTGATTTGATTTGCAATGGTTCAGCAGTAGATATCACGCTCTCTGAGGTGGAATAGCGAGAGACACACCTTTTTGAGTTAACTGATTATTGTCTCACCAGTAGCAGCTGCAATAACTAGCTGAGCAAGCAGAGGGCACACTGTCGATAATGGTAATCTGACGACTCCAGTGCTTTCATGAATTTCCCTCTCCATGTAATATGTTTGACACGAGATACTGAAGGAGCGTCTCTCTGCTCTCACAGATCAGACAGGATATACGGAAGCGCTTTCAGTACTGTGTAACTGCGTTGATACCAGAGGCCCCCTGTAAATCAAGTTTAGCTGCTTTTTATGTAGATAATATGTTATGTCGTGATGGGGATCTGCAATAAATAAATTGCAGGAAACTTGAACGAGAGGAAGTGTTTTGAGAAGAACACGCTCATTGCACAATGCTAAGATTCAGAGAAAGAACGGGAATGTATTTGTTGTTCTCCAAATAGGGGAAAATCATTGCAATGAAAAATGTCTATAAGAGAGTCCTTTGTCATCATTGTCATTATCATAATAGTATATTTGTCGTGAGTAAAAAACAAAACACAGATTTTTATAGTATATGAAAGTTGTGCAACACTTGATATGTATTGTGTCAAGTGTTTCAAGTGAAGCACGGTCCCCGCTCCGAAAACCGCTCATTTTTCTTCTGCCCCACGCAGTCCTGGTTCTGGTTCTCCCGTTCCCCATTTTCCTCCAGCGGGCCCAGAAGTACAGTATGGCCATGTTCTCCAGCAGCGGAGTGTCTTGTTGGACCAGCGCTCTCCTCCTCCCGCCAGAGCTCCTACTGCAGGTCGAAGAGTTAGCAGCAAAGCCGAATCTGGGTCTGGGTCTGAGCTGAAGGGGTGGTCTAGTGAACCTTGATAAAGAATACACATTGTGGCCAGTGGAGACTTACTAACCAAATGACGCCTGGGTGCTACTTCAGGCGCCCTACTCTGTTGAGCTCTTAACTTGATCAAAATGCCAACTGTGTGTCATTCCTTTTCCGGTCTGAATGCAAATGCTCTCTTCCTGCCTTTTGTTACCACTTGTAATTACATTATGTCTGATCATGGTCTCCCCTTACCTTTTTGCTTTCTACTATTTACATACAGTCTAGACACGGCTTTGGCTCACTGTGTAAAATGCTTCCTTTTCATTTGCTCTAGGTCAACTCACTCAACTTCTGAACTGCATGATTTTCTTCAACAACCTGCATGGTTTTGTCTGATTTCGCCAAAATCGGATTTGATTGCACTGATGACAAGCATTAAGGATAAGTAGCTCATGTTCTCGCTGATGGTGTCGCTTAATTATGCAGGTCATATAGAGGCTTCGGTGTTACATTTCCTAACCTGTTAAAAGTTCCCCATTGCAACTTTAATATCTTTATCTGACTAATAAAACTGGACAACATGTATTATATTTAACACATGCCCTGATGATCATGATATCTGATTCAGTAAAGACCTACTGTTTATATTTCCTTATTGATGACACAAAAAAACATCTTAGCAGTTGCTTCAAATGTTCATCATTTATTCAACACCAGCTTTTAACTTGTTGGACTCAATTTAAATGAAGAAACATTCACATCTGGATTATGTTTTGGAAACAAAATGTACATATCATTGACCTTACAAAAAGACTCACAGGGTAAACGTATTTAAACATATAAAATAAATACAAAGTATAGCACAGACAATGCATTAGAGAAAGAGGGCAAGAAAAGGTGAAGATAGGCGTAATAAATTAATATTCCGTGGTTGTTTTGCGGGAGTCCTCAGAACTTGCAGCAGAAGCCGCAGCCCTTGTAGGCTCTGCAGCAGTTGCAGCACCAGCGACACAAGGAGAGGTGGCTCTGGCGCTTCTGCCTGATGTGATCCGGCATCTGTGCGAAAGACAAGAGACATGAGCAAGAGCGTTCATCTCCGGCATTTCATCCCCTCCTTGTGTGTGGCGGGAGCACCGTGGGCACTCCATGGAGAATACACATCCACTTAAATTTTAATTTGCTCACGGTAATTGGCTTAATTCATTCAGTCAGTTGAACATACCATCTTCGATTCCATTGACATTTCTTGATATGCCGCAACTGGAGTGTCATTGCTCCCTGCCTCCTCCAGCTCTTGCACCTGTTAATGAATTATGCACATTTAGGAGCCACATTTTCGCATTCCTGAGAAAACATTTATAGCTAATAAGCGCATGAAGTGAGTTTAAAGTCAAATTCTTACCCCGGTGAATGGGACGGCAGAGCTCTCCAGAATGCAAATAAAGGCGAGCACGAGTGTCACTGCAACTGCAATGCTGAATGCCTTCATTTTAGGGGGGGGGGGGGGGGGGGATTTAGTTATTAAATCCTTTGAAGATTAGAGTCGATAGGTCTTCTTTCTCATGGGTGAGGGGCCACCGAAGAGCACCACAATATCTTCAATGTGTTCTCTTTAGCTTCGGTGACGGATGTTGATTGTCTGAGCAAGTGGATTACTTCAGATATTTGGTGACCCTTGTCAGCTCTTTAGAGTCCTTCCGCTGTCTGACGGGTGAGTCTGCATTCTGGTATTTATACACACTTGGGCTCAGTGTTGCCACATCCCTGCAGGAGGCCCAGCCCATTCCTGGCAGCAGTTACCTCACTCCACTGGGGAAGTTTTGACCTCCCTCCTGTCTCCCCTCCATTGTGCTGCAACACTGGAAATCTGATCTATTTTTGATTGTGGGCCCCACTGTCCGTTCAGCAATATCAAATCAAAAATGAACTTTTGAATTAAATTACTTTCCGCAGACAGAACACGTACTGTAATTCCACACATGAACAAGCTGCTGCTGCTGCTGCTGGGGACCATCATTTTTTACAATATATGGGAGCAATATGTACTCTGTAGTGTCGCAGAGCTTCATCTAAAAATGTGAACAAGCTTGAAAGAGCGCTGGAGATTCCCACAGCAAAGGTCAAGACTGCATGGGTCAATGTATTGCGCGGCTGACTGAGCCGCACTTTTCTTTTTGACCCAGGAAATCCTTCACTAAGGAGAGAGGGGGGGCCACTTTGGAATATCCATTGCTCAGTCTAAAGGATGTAATTACAACCTCTCAAATGGAATAATTAGTCCCTCATTTTCAACACATTCAGTTTTTGCATAATACACAGGAACCTGCAGTTGAACCAAATTAAATCCCTTTGAGAGCGGTCGGGAATAGTAGCCAGGATTAGAATCCTCCATTTGAGAGTCAAGGTGTTTCAATATGCGTTTGTTAAAGATGAATATAATGTGATCTGATGAGGCTTATTATGTATGGAAGGCGTTAAGTTACATTGCTCCAGTTACCCCACAACTTAACAAATCTGCCGTTTATCATGACTACGTGACACAATCTTTCTTTGGTGTTTGTACCCCAACATGCCTCCAATAAATAACAAAGGACAGCTGCTTTTGTTCCATTAAAACACAATTAGTAATTTCCCGACACACAGCGTGCTAACAGGTTGATAGATATTTCAAACTGTGTGGATTTAATGACAATGTCATAATAATAATAACCCCTATTGTTAACAATGGCGTGGAAAAACCACAACCCTAAAAAATGGTATGAATCATTTTTCCCTCTTATCACTGAAGCAGCGATAAAAACCTTAAGATTAATTAGCCTGTCAGAGAGAGAACCGTTCGGCATCAGGCTGTGAATAGTACGAAAATCAATAAATGTGGAAATGAAATAACAAAAAAACAGGCAAAATAAAGGTGCAAACTGATAAACGGGAGGCTGTGTGAGCTGATAAAATCAGGGGCCATTTGAATTCTCATTATACCTTCAAAGAGTCTCCAAATTGCCTGTGCTGACTCAATTAGTGAAACAACATGTGGCGGGACCCCTGCGTCAGTCTGTCTCGTTCACTGATAACCCCGCTGGCCCGCGTGCTTGCTTTGGGTGACCACAACATCAGTGTCAACAAATACAACCACGAATGGCTCCACATCTGTTGGAACCTACCCATGCTTGTGTAATATGAAGCGAGAGCATCACACTTTTTTTTTTTTCGTGTGTGTTTTTTGTATGTGACTAAGGGGACAGTCCACTGCTTGAACTAGCACACCGTGTCGAATCAAGAGGAACACTTGTCATTTTGTTTGCCATGCATCGCTAGGCACGACTCGGCTCATGAGAAATCTGAATATGACACTGGTTGACTGTACCAGGAACAAAACAAATCAAGTGTGAGCATATGTGAGAACGTTTAAAAAAGAAACAAGTTCACTTAAAAAAGGGGAAAAAAATAGATTTTTAGTTCTGGGTTTTCCAAGTACTGTAGTTTGGCCGGTGTTTTCCTGATCATGCGTGTCTCCTATCAGTCACTGAGGCTATCGGTAGGAATCTTCTGGCCAAACAAAGTCAGGCACCAGCATGGCGGACAGATTCACCTCAGCAGGCGCCACTCTACCTTTCCCTCCCGGTCGAGGGCATTGCTCCCGTCTGTCCTTGTTACATCATCGCTCTCTGTTCCTGCCCCCGTCCATTCCCCCCCCCCCCCCCCTCTTTGTCCCTATACCTGCTTTGTATGGAGCTGCGAGAGACTCCACAAATCCAGCTCATCTTCTCTCCGCTTATCTGCTACCCACAACTCTCTTCGCCCCCAAAACACAGCCATTGGTGTCGCCCCCCCCCCCGAGTGTTTACATCTTTCCTCAAAACTAGGACACGAAAGAACCAGCGTTGGTTTGACATAAACGTGTCAATTTGTAAATAAACGTGGGAAGTTTCAATAGTTATGGCCTCCTGACTGTCGCAGCGTGACACAAATGCAGTGTCACTTTTCAGACTCGGGGGGCAGGATGGAGCTCAGGTTGATGGGCTTCTGTGTTCTGAGAATGGTGACTGTGGGGAATTCCCCATTTTGTGTGGAATTAGAAGCATGTTGCAATATATTACTGGGATTTCCAACAGTGTCAATCTTAATGGCATTCAAGAATGAGCCGAAATTCCCTTACAAATATTATTAATAATGAGAGGATTAAACCATATTTATGGGGTTATTTTTCATAAAAAAGAATGTGGCTCAAAGTGCTTTACAATAAGGAGTCAAGAAAAACGCACACAATAAATCGACTGCAGAATTACATTGGAAAACGTTAACAAATGAACATCAAGGGTCAAGGCCCTGTTCATGTTCCTGGTTCAAAGTCTGAGACTCTCCCCTCTCTATACTGTCAGAATCTCTGAAGGCAAAACAATTCCCCAAAACATACTGAACAGAGAGAAAACATGAAAATAAAACATCTCATGGCAACATACTAGTAGCTTTCCACAGCAAAATGAAAATAAAGATGGAAATAGTGTGAAAAATTGACAAAGACCCGAAAAAAATCCATTCAAAGATTTTTATATTATCACAAGATTTTTTTCAAACAGTTCCAGGGAGCTGGTGCTGTTGGTTAAAACCAGAGTGATACTACATGCTCTTTCTTTAAGTTTTAGTTAGCGGTCTAACACCACGAATGTAACGGTTGACGAGTAAAAAGTGAATGAAAACAGTAACTTACTTGGGCAGCTGCGGCTCAGTTGTCGTCTTAACCACAAGGTTGGCGGTTCGATCCTTTGCAGCGGTTCACTGCTCCTAAATGCTTAGGATAGGCTCAACGCAAAGGTCAAATTTCATTCATGCACTTGTACGTTTGTGACGATTTGTAATAATGTTTCAGTTTTCAAGATGGCATAAAGCATGAATTAGCCTTTACTGCCTGAAAAGTTGTTAAACCATGGTGATATTTTGTCAGAACCCTTCTTTGATCATCGGGCGTCAACCATTTTATGCACTGTACAAGCCTCACAGAGTGATTCAAATGCCATCTCCATAACCATCTCCTATATAACTATCAGAAACAGCTTCAACATTATCAATGTGTCTTCCCTGCATATGTCTTCTTCATTACATGAAACGTTTTCCAGGCTCTAGCCGACCACGAAACCCTTCTGATTGGTGGGTCAGCTTGATCAGAGCCCATGACACAGTACAACCCAAGGCCATGGATCCTCCAGTCCAGTGTTGATTTCAGCTGCTTTACATAAATAAAGGTTTTTACCGACTGAAAAGGTGTTCAGTCGTGTATAGTGGTATATTTGCGCATCCCTTTCTTGGATCATTGTTCAGTGTTAATCTGGTTGTACAGGAAATCAACCATTCATTGTACTGAGCATGGCCTCACTGACATAAATAGGAATGACAGAGAGCGTAACGTCTGAGATCTGATTCTGACCTGACTCATCTGATGTTCCTATTTATGGCTCAGGGAGACTTATATAATACTTAATAACGATCACATCACACAGCCGAGCGTTTATCCTCTACAGTATCCTATAGAGTACTGCAGAGATGACATATTTATGTAGGCCAAGTTGATGATGCTTACACGTTTTGTTCGGCATGATAATCTTCACAAATGAACACCACTTTTCTGATTTTTGAAGCGTGAATGCAATCAGCAGAAGTACGCTAACGTTAAGCTATTTACAAACTACAGCGCGTGAGTGTGAGTACACACACGAGGCTGTGAAGGCAGACTAGTCGGGGTAATGATGTTTTGTAGTCTCATTCAGCCACTTGTTAGCAACTGCCCTTTTCAAGACGCGTAAAAGCTTAAAGAATTCACTCTTGGGGTATTTGCTGATGTATTTGCTATATGTCGGAGAACAAAATGTTGAAAATGTCTTCAACTTGTGTGAACCACAGACCTTGTTTTAGCCCAAAAAACCCATTCAAAAGGCCCATTGACTTTGTGACGAGGGAACCAGAAGTGCGACAATACTGACTCATTTCCAGGTTTTAGGAAGTGCTGCATTCCTACGTCACTCGCTGTTCACAAACATGTCTTTCAACATTATGCAAACAGCATTTTACATTTGTCAGTTGGATCAAAATACTGTCGAAATCCAACAGCATGGTTGCTCAAAAACAACTACAAAAAGAATCTCAGCTGGTCCTTGTGCCCCATGTCATTACGGCAGCAACATACCTTTGTGCTGATGCTACTATGAGCGAGAGAGATGCTGTGTAGTTATTCATGTAGGAAGATGAGTCAGTGTGGCACACAAGGCACGAGGAGCATCGTATCTGTGATGAAATAAGACTATTATGTCAGCCATATATATATATATACGTGATTTTTTTCCCATCAAAAAACTACCTCCGAGAGTGGGACTGTGAAACAGGCTGAGGCAGTAGACAATACGTGCTCCAGACTGAGAGCTCCTGTATAGCTCGAACAGCACAAAGGTAAGACGAGCCTGCAGGACATGAAACGGTGCCAGCAGAATGTGTTGGCCAGCACGGCTTCAATGAAAACCAGTCAACCGTGTGCTGTGTGGTAGACGTGCCTGAACACAAATTTAAAAGGAAAAAAAAAGGTATTTCCCAATTAACATCAAGGATTTTACAGTAGTTGGCTTCGTCCCACCCTCCAGGAAAACGTGGCGACAGACATTTGCTCGATACTGACCAGACATTGGCCCGCTGTTTCAAACCCATTGCATATAATTACAGCATTAACAATTGACTCAAAGCGGAGGCACTTTCCTCTTCCAATTAATACATGAATTAATTGTAAGTGAATTATCCTCACTGAGAGGTAAAAGCCACACTCCCTGGCACACGTTGCATTTGTTGGAGAAGAAATCTGTGTGTCGTTTTTCCGGGGAGCTCTTTTCCAAACCGACTTCATTTCAGCTCGGCGTGGTCCTCCTTCAGTGAGCTTTTACAGGATTGGGGTGAAAGAGGCCGACCGACAGACAGAGCAGTGTGTCCCAATCAGAGAAGTACGTGTTATCAGAGATCAGCCACTTCAAACAGAGACAGGAACACACAGACGCCTGCCTGGCTAGCTGAGTGTGTTTTTGAATGGCAGCTGACGAGCCTGGAGACTCCGGAGGGGGAGGGGGAGGGGGGTCAGCAAGACAAAACCGAGGCAAATGCAACACACACTTCGGCAGCCTAATGAATCCTGATAGATAATGAGTCTGAGTTATAAATAGCCTTATGGTTTGGGCACGTGCGGCACCCCAAGTCTGCACTTAAAAGATTATCCAAATCACGGCTGCTCCCTCTTTAAGAGCGGCAGAAACGATGCTTCGAACGCCCCCGACCGGCAAAGTCAAAGTCAATCTCACTGATGCGCCTTTTATCCACCATTGATCTCTCTCGCCCCAAGGTGCCCTCTGTGAGTTCTAACTAACTGGTTTCAATTTTACCAGTGTGCTGATCAATCGATTGGGTGGGACTGAAGAGCGAGTGCACGCTTTCTCCAAAGGAAGCACATTACTCCTCCAAATTTGTTATTTTTAAGAGAGGAACGTCGATCTGGAACTGCTTAGTGGATCATGCTGATTGGCTGAGCAGCTTTAGAGAATACCTGCATGCAATGTGTGGTGATATCCCAGCTTTGTACGATGGTGATTTGTGGTTATTTTCAGTCGCTCTGACATCTCAATGCATCATATTTCTGTAGATGAAACCATCTGTTTTTTTCCTCCCCCCCCCAGAGTAAATGTATAAATCTACATTTGGTGGAGTACAAGTGTGGCAGGTAATCTCAAGTAGCCCACATCAATAGGACATTTCTTGGCTCATCTAAAAGGCTCTATTTTCCTCAATCACTTTCTAACTATGAGGGATGGAGTCCGACATGAACACACGTTTGTCTTTTTTATGCCAGTTAGAACAGTTTGGGTTGCTTTGACGGACTTCTGTGTTCATCTCCATTGGAAAATGATGATTCCTCGCACTTCTGTACACCAATCAGGATTTGGCATTATTTGAATCAAACTCTAATGACAGTTGGTGGGTTGTTTGCTGCCAGCACTGCTAATCAAATCTGGCCAATAAACACCCACACAGTTGTGATGAGGCAGTTTAGCTACATTTGTAATTATTAATTAACAATAAATAGGTGTCTTTTCGCCCTATACTCAAACTTTGATTGTTGAAAATGTTGTCACAAATATTTAAGGTTATAGAGAAATGCCTAAGTGTTCATGGGCTTCAATATTCTATGTACCGAATTTAGTGAAGATCAAATAAAATGCGCAGCAGAGATGAGAAAATTCCAGATGGCATATTTGCTTAGATGTAAACAGATGAGGACTACTGACGAGTTCATCTGAAACCCGGAAAGCAAAATATGAATCTTACTTTTACGAGCTACAGTTTGAGTTGTGAGCCAAAATGTTCAGTGAAGCCTGTTTCATTTCACTCCAATCTACCAGTTATAATCTGTTATCCTGCAAACAGGTGGACAAACACCAGTGAAAACCAACGTCATTTAAATATTGATGTTTGTATATGTTCAAGACCTGCAGAAGGAAAATGAGCCACAAGCGAAGTCCATGAAGGTTATTAGCTAGTGAAAGTTTTATTCTTCACCATTTTACTTAGAAAAGGTGTCTTAAAATCTAACCTGAGAAAAGTGAGGCTGCTACAGAAAGGATTCTTGTTTTCTTCATTCTTTTGCCATTCCTCAAAAAGAAACGCGAGAAAGAAAAATAAATAAATTAGCCACGAGTGACCTTTTCATTTGTGAACATCCGTCTTCCAAAGCATTAATCATGTCTTCACATTCACATTCTCTGCATTGCTCTCAATGAGGTGTTAACCAAAAACAAAAACACAAAATCTACCGCACAACATCTATCATTCAACTTTGGCGAGGAGCCTCGTTTTGATAGATCAGACACTCGCACTTTATCCAGATCAGGTTTGAATCTAGCAGTAAGTAGCAGAACAGCACTTCCAAAGCCCGAGCTGTTAACTTGCAGAGTCTGAGATATTAAAATGTGATCGTCGGCCTGATTCTTGCTCTGCTGGATCCTCAGCTGTTGACACAGGGAGAAGCAGCCGTGCTCTAATAAGTGGCTCCCAAGCTTGATGTCTCTCTCTCTCTCTCTCCTCCGCTCACATCGCCCAAAGCGGAACAAAAACACATCATGTATATTCATTCTCAAAAAAAAAAAAAAATCATCAACAGTGTTAATCTTGGGTTTTGCCGTTTTGTACAACCAGTTTACTTATTGTTCGCCTGAGTGGGTGGAGCAATATGTGCGCTCATTTCCAGGTTTCACCACTTTCAAAGTATTCCTTCATTTTCGCGGAGACCGAGTTGCGCTCCACTAAGAAGCGCAACGCAGTGTTTTCTGTGCGCTCCTTTTCTATAGTGAGCAGAGTGCCGCTCTCCAGGGTGCCTCCTCTCTCCTCCCCCCCCCACACACACACACACCCTTGTGTGTTGAGCTGCATTTGAAGTGTTGCAATACCAAAATAGAGCAAACAGCTTGAAATGAAACATGTGAGGATTATTCTTATGCGTATATCGAGACACCGGTAAAATCACACACGAACAGAAGATGAAAAGGAAAAACCCCACAAACCCACAGTATCTAGTGATAGTTTGACAAAAGCACCGCACCCCCCATCTCCAGCGTGTGTTCCACTCTTGTACATTTCAATTTTGTAATTAAAATAGCATTTCAACGGTCGGATCTTTATGATGATTTTTCTGGTTAAGCAAATGCCCAACAATTCAAGTATACCACTTGCTCTTGTTTTTACCAAGCTTGCACACACACACACACACACTTCATGGTAATTACTATGACAAAGGGCCAGCATGAACTTAATGAGTTATTGATTGTTTACTCCCAGAGATAATCTGCTCTAACATTGTGTAAGATCAGTATTAAAACACAAGAAGTCTTATTTAAATAGATGAGGCCAGCACGGCTCCTTGTTTGTCTTTGGGTGTAGGTGAGCTGTGTGTGTGTGTGTGTGTGTGTGCGCCACATTATTTCTGTCTGTAGTATCACAATGTTTTTTCATCCTTTTGATGTTTTCTCACTTAAAAATTCAATCTGCTACTCTGGGGTGCAGGAGCTTCTATGTAACTGGTCTCCATCGAGGCTTCTGCCAGCAAGCGGACTAATAAATTAAAGCAGCTAAAAAAAAAAAACATTAAAACAGAACTGAAAAACACAAACGGAATAAAAAGCATGAACTAAATCAAAATCCCTAATTTGGGGGGGGCGGAGGTACACAGACGCGGGGAACAAAAATGAAACGACAAACATCATAGTCCATGAGTGAGGCTGCATAAATACAAAACCAGGGAGGAGCAGAGGTTCTCTTTCATAGCTGGTGAAGCACTGATGGCGGTGAGTGGGCATCTTTTCTACTGAGTCGTAACAGGTGGTTATCTCAATAGGATGGGAACAGTCAAGTACAGCCGCAATTGGCCGTGAAGGGTTTCTCAACCTGGAAAACCCAGAGAAGGCTGCATTCAAAGAGAGGGATCTCAAGTCCTTTATTTCCCTCCATCATCATCATCATCATCTTCTTCTTCTTTCCCAGCGTGTCGGTTGTATGTCTGAGTGGTGGAGCCCCTCCCTGTTCTCTCTCTTTTTTTTTTGTGTGCGTGTCTCTGCTTCACTACTGCGGCGGCGTCTCTCCAACCATCTCGATGCCGTGCTGCTGGAGTTGCGCTCGCAGCAAAGCGTTCTCATTCTTCAGCTCCTCAATCTTAAGAACAAAGAAGAAGAGAAGAAAAAAAAAAAAACTCATTATCACCGTCTTCATCTCCGTGACAGCTAAATATAGCTCCAAGTTTACAGAACAAACTTTTTTTTCTGTTTGAAGACAGAGAGTGCTGGCTGCATGTAATGCACACACACACACACACACACACACACACACACACACACACACACACACACACACACACACACACACACACACACACACACACACACACACACACACACACACACACACACACACACACACACACACACACACACACACACACACACACACACACACACACACACACACACACACACGGGCTATTCAATCCCTGGGATTATGGAGTAGTGTGTGTGCAGGCCTTTTCAAAGACACCCCTGTCCACAACCGACTGGATTATCAAATCGTGAGGTATGTCATCTCTGCTACATTTCCCTTGGGTGAATCCCGGATTCTCTGCGTCCCCCCACTGGGGGGGGGGGGGGGGGGACTGAGGAGAGAGCTTTGAGCATCAGAATAAGAGTCTATTGCAAAGAGCCTCGCAGGCCCGGGACTCGACGGGGAGACGTGGCAGCCTCGGAGCTGCAAGATTTCACAATACTTTTTGAGCGCATTAGCATGCAGTTAGTTCTCGACACAACCCCCGTGTATATTATTCCCACAGTCTCTCAAAGCGCTGATTTCAGGTAACATTATATAAGTGCAAACTCTTTTGATCCCCTTTTGTCAGGCTGTGATGATCAGCTACACAGGCTGAAGTCTCAGGGGGGGGGGTTTGTCTTGAAGAAATGAAGATGTATACGGGAAGCTAGGTGGATTTCATGCCTCTGAGGCTCGAGTGAGAGGATGTTGCAATGCACTCCGAAGCAAACTCATCTGTTCAATGCCGGAGCAATCTTCACAGACACACACATGCAGCCCCGCTGTGGCCGCCTTATTATTTGTGACTCTATTTATCCGCAACACCCGACCACCTCAAAGGGAAGATTTTCACATTATCATTCATAGGCCTTCTTTACCCATTATTGAATTCCTTAGAAACTTTCACGTGGTGCCAATATTTGTATTCGACTGATGCTCCTACCTGCTGCCTGCACAACTCATTGTCCACTTGTATCCTCTCCACTTCCTTCAGGCTCTCCTGCAGTCGCTGGTTGCTTTGCCTCAAGTCGCGAATGTAGTCGCAGGCTTTCGACAGGATGCCCCCTTTGCTCTATGGAGGACAGAGACACGAAGGGTGACCGCATTAAAACGGAAAACGGCAAGAGAAAAGGTTGGCAGCGGTGCAGAAGAGAAGGGAGACTGCCTACTGCTCCGGTCTTGGTGCTGTCAATATTGCAGTCTGGGATGATCTTGGAAAGCGTGACAATCCAGTTGTTGATCTTGTCTCTTCTCCGCCTTTCAACTGATGGAATGTTGTATAGAGAACAGATTAAAATATGAAACATACAAAAATACAACCAGCAACTCTCCATTTATTTGTGTTAGATTGAGAGATCAGAGGTAGTTTGGGTTGAGAGAACCACGTTTTAATTTCTTACATTTGGTCATTTCAGCTGACGCCCTATAGGTATGAGATACTGCCTGACTTTGACAGCTTAACAGCACCCTCTAGTGGCCAGTCCACGAACATACGTTATCTATTCCTAATAGAATATTTAGACAGGGCTTGGTGATTTTCTTTCAACGAAAAAAAAAAATGCTCCATTTAGGCGCCGCACTGCCTTGTGTTACACTGATGAAATCAAAAGCCACAATCACAGCTAATTACCCACCTTCATTGTGCTGCGCTCTTCTCCTTTCATCTCTCGGTGTTCGCGGTCCGTCCAGTTTCCTGCAGACAGAGAGGAAATAAAACACTTTTCACACGCTAACGGTATCTCCCATCTCTGGCTGCTCCTACAATCAGGCACAAGTCCAAATCCAATCCCCCGAATTCAACTAATCCTGTGCCTATTGAAAACTATTCTTCACTGTTATCTTTCAATTCAAGCCTATTGTAATCACAGCCCCTGCTACTACCAGTGTGCTATTTAAAAAAAAAAAAAAAAAAAAAAAGTCGTGCAGTAGAAATACTGAAGAGATGCACAGCCTCATACGAGGCCACATATGCGGCCCCGATGTCCTGAAGCTGGGCTGCTTTGAGTGGAATAGTGAGACCCATCCAACCATCCTATTCTTAATGCTGCCCTCTTCCCAGGTGTGGCCTGAAGGGAGCTCTCTGCTTTATTATGCTGTAAAATTACAGACGCTGTCTATTGGAGTCTGGGCTTATGGCTAATGACACAAATGTCTCTTGTCCGTGTCCTCCCTCAGGTATTCTGTTAATTAAGTCCCTGAGACGTGACGGGGAGACTTATCCATCCACCCACCACAGCAGGAACAGGCCAATAACACACTCGCATGTAATCATATGTCAATTAATACTTCACTCAATCTATTTATAATGAATCAACAAGCATGCAAAAGAACAGAAAATGACGTCTCTGTTGGGAAAACTATTGTCAACTCTTGTTTATTGGCTGCATTTCTGCTCAGTCAGCGTTCTAATGTCCCGTACGGTCACACTTGTTCCTCGTCTGTCCCTCTACGACTCTTCTTTATTCTACAGCAGTGTGTGACCCATCAACACGACTCGACTGCTGATATCTCTGTTTGAGATAGTCAGCTAAGCCAAACTGCAGTCTCTCTTGTATCTCAATGCATCTTAATGGGATTTCAGCTGTATAATGGATTCAGTCCAACAGTACTCTTAGGAGTGTTAAAATGTGGATGACTGTATATGAATAACTAAATGTAGGGGGCCAGAGGAATGTCTCCCCCCCCCCCCCCCACACTCTTTCACAAGTTATAGAGGCACAGCTCATCCGAGTGCTCCTGAGAATTATTGTTGCCGGAGAAAATCCAGAAAAATGAGCAGTGCACAATCCCGCTGCCGGAGTGCTTTATCCACGTCATTTAAAAAAAAAAAAAGGATGCAGACGAGGACTACATTTGTGTATCCTCGAAAGGGAAATGAAATAGTTACTCCTTCTGCCCTCCCATTTCCCGAGGCTGCAGTGTTAAAATGTACATTGAGATACAAGTGACTGCAGCTTGGGCTTGACATTCTCTCCATGTGTATGTGATTAAAGGTGAGCCGTAGTGACCAAACAATTATATAGAAGAGATATGGTGAAACTGACAAAAACACATCATTTGTCCCCGTGCTGCTGTAACCGTTACTACTGCTGTAACTTACTGATAGAGTGCTGAAGGAATGCGTCTTGAAACCCAGAAATGAGCATTTGTATACTTCTGGTTCCTTTTGTCTCAAAGTCGATTGTTTTTTTTTTGGTTAGATGGCTGAAAATTAAGTCTTTGGTCAACACCAGCTTCAATATAAAATATGTCTGTAGATACCCCTCTTGTGTATTTTGAAGGCGGTGGTAACAAGTGGCTAAATGAGACTATAATACACCGACGAGTCCTCCTTCACAGCCTCGTTGTGTGTACTCGAGCTCGTGTGACCGCGTTGTAGATCGATTATAGTCCAACGTCACTCATAACGTTTGCGTTCACACTCAAAAATCCTAAAAGTGCTGTGGACTTTTGAGGATTATCTTGTTCAACAAAACGTGTAAACATCACAGAGTGTATTTTCTGCAATAATCCAAAAAACCTTTGGCATTTTTTGTCGAGGGGGAAAAGAAGACGTCATCCCTGCAGCACTCTATTCAAAACTAGGCTGAATAAGTACAAAACTCAAACAACCACAACAGGGGACACTTTGAAAAATGATACTAAAATAAAACAAGCCATTTGTTTTCCGGATGGAGAACAATGACCTGATTAACAACAATGGATCAGGGTCAGCACTGAGGAAACATCCGTGTCTCACACATGAAGAGCAGGGAGAATCACCGGGGACTTAAGGGAGGGCAGAGGTTTGTGTGCTTCTCCTCTCTTCTAATTTGATTGGTTCATTTGCAGTAAAAAGAAAAGAAGTGTAAGAGAAATGTGGAAACTGTCCTCACCAGTTTAAACCTTCATGCTGCAGCAGCTCGTTTTCATCTCTGCGAACGGCAGATAGGGTGGGAAATGTTCATTTTACTCACATGTCAACGATAATGTCACTGTTCATTAGTTTACACCTAAATATAACTCTGAGGCGTGTGTCACAAGTCATAAATTATTCATGAATGAGGAAATAAATAGAAACAAACATATTGCAGATAGGCATTGCGAGAGATGAAAAAAAACAAAAAACACTTTCACTTTGTATTTCAACACATGGCGATGCAGACGAGCGCCGCGGCGAAGCTCGTTCGTTACTCTCGACTGGAGAGCGGTCGGTTGTGCGCTGTGAATATCAAGCAACATCAAAAGCGACAGAGAGCGGGCTGCCAAATTTTGAAGGCGGATCTTCAACTCCCCGTAATGCGGCCCCACAACAAAAGGAGCCGCAATCTTTAGAGAAATCTTGCGTTCTTTGAAAATCACAGAAGCAGTCGACATCCTCGCCGTCGAACCATACACTGTTCTACCCCCCCAAACTGACAAATAATAAATGAAAGGCAGAGACGGTTAAAAGTGTCTGTCTTCTGTTTAAAAAAAAAAATAACTATCAGAAAGAGGAGCAAAAAACGGGAGTTTATCTGCTTAATTGAACAGCCAGAGCTCATATGTTAGATCGCTGGTGGGTGAACTAGCTCAATAACTATAATGCAGCTCCACGTGTTAAAGGTTAAGTATAAGGAGGTGGAGGAATATTCACTTAGGTCAGTGCTAACTCAATTTGACTGAGGGGGGGGTCATGTGTTCATTTTAGGTGACCATATGAGCTTTGGCTTTTACCAAATCAGGAAAAAAAAAAACACATAGTTCCAGGACCTTAAAGAAAAGTGCATTCCTCAGCACTGTGACTCACGTCAAGCGAACTCTGAATCTGAAATGAAGCTTTGTTGGAATTAGTATCCGTGGTCGACCAGAACAGGGCTGGTATCATGCAAATGACACGACCGCTCACTTGGTCTTTGCTGACGAGAGCCTGCTGATTATCTTAATAACAGTAATCACCAGCATGTGGCTAACAGTTGGAGAGAGTCAGAGTCTTTTGATGCATGATTATAATGATGCATGTTGTGAATTTTAGAGATAAACATCGGAAGGAGGATATTGGAAAAGGGAGAACAAAATAATAACAAAATGAAGTAAATAAACTACGGTAGCATTTCATGTCGCATGAACTGAGGCCTCACGGTAGTTTAAAGAGGCGTGGAGGTTGATTTATAGTATGTACATGTAACATACAATAATTGATTGACAGCTCGGCGGTCCATATAAAACAGGATTTAGTGCTCATTCTCTCTGCTAAACACCAAATCCTTCCACTTCCCCAGCCTTCTCCCGCATTAGCATTTAGATTCCTGGGAATTTAGCGTGCGTGTTCGTTCACTCAATATACGTTGCTGTTGATTTAAGGGTTGTATATCTGAGGGTTTGCCAGATGGGCTTTCTTGCACTGAACGAAGTCTCCGTCAAGCTTGTGGGGATTTGTGCTGAAGCGTCGCAAACTCAAATGCGTGCCGTTCTTGCAGTAAATGGTTAAAACCCGGAACAAAAATGTCACATCGGAAATCATAGCCAATGTAATGGCTGTGAATGGCTCTGAACGCGAGACATTAAAAAGCAATTTGTCCCATTTTTTTTACATTTTTCAACCAATGTTCCCCTTCGAGCAATTCACAACGTGTCAGCTACAACCACCAAATGGCCTATTTCGAGTGGCAGTTCCATTGACGGTAACAATAGTGTTTTACAAGAACTGACCAGCGGTTAGTTTTGTTTTTCAGACATAGCTGCGTCTCACACTGCAATATCAATGCTGTCTCCTTCTCCCAGACAGCAACAGACAGAGACGATACTCACTCAGGGTAAGGCTGTGTGCGAGGAGCGATGGTTCGCTGTGTGCCCGTCTGAATGACATCAGGGGGGGTCATCATCACATAGAACTGACCTGTGGAAGGGCAAGGGCAGTCATCAGTTAGCAAATGCGGAGAGAAACCGCCTGTTGTTGCTCTAATGAATTATCTCACGACAAATAAAGAGTGCGAGGGTCGATTTAACAATTCGCCCCCCCCCGGAGTGGCTTGATAAGCTCAAACGTTATCCGTGCTTCTTTACGTTTTGGAGTAATTCATTGTCACGCTGCAGCATCTCCCCTGCTCTCTGTGTCGGGGGGCTGAGCTCCTCACACTACGCTGGTTAATGAAAGTGCAATAAAACCGTGGCAAGTAAAAACACCTGTTTTAACTGGCATAAACATGTAGAAAAGGGATATTTCAATCTGCACCAGGACACTTCGACGCTCCGTAAAAAAGGTCAAGCACTTCCCACCCCTGAACCCGGTCTTGCCAGGATGTGGTTCATTGCCAGAGCTCCATGCACTACCCTCCACTAGCCCTCACCGCATAGGAGATGGCACTATCTCACCCACTACAGTGCTCGCGGAAAAGAAAAGACAGCTGCCCACTTCCTCCAGCCATTACCCACAGCAAGGGAACCTCATGGTCTTCTTCCCTTTCCGTGGCATCATCAAGCAGAGCTGGTGTTGTGCTTTTATGCAGCAGGCACTAATGAGTGCATCATAAAAGTTATAATTTGAGGTGTGTCAACTGCTAAATGGCCTTCAGTAAGTACAACGTATGCTTGGTGAGAAACAGGCAGCGTGTGTGAATGTGCTGCATTAGCCTGAAAATAGAAGTGTCTGTAAGTGTCCGTAATGGATGAAATGCAATAAACATTTTAGGAACTAAACGATTAATCAAGAAAATAATCAGCAAATTAATCGATAATGAAAATAATTGTAAGTTACAGCCCTTGACTTGTATATACGTTTATGACCACAAGCATATCGCTCTCTTTTATAAAGGAATAACTCAAACACAACATCAAATCAGACTGGATTACAACTGGGTCTCTAGAAGCAGGTCCAGGTCTGGTTTGGGTCTCGGTTTTTATGCTGGTGCAGAGGACTAGTCTGGGCCAACAGTGCAGTAGAACGCACAGACACCAGCAGAAACACAGGGTTATTAATTACACGGCCCTCTCATAAACACTGTGTAGGCGACAGTGTGCCAGAACAAGCAGATGCTGGTTGTGTACAACATGCTGCTCTCTAGGTCGACTAAGCCCTGACCACCCTCATTGACAGTCCACCAGCCTCTGCTGGATCACCACCATGAAACCGCAAGGACGCTTAAAACAGGCCAGACGACATATGGCAGTAAAGAGGAAGAGAAGCAGAGTGGGTGGACGGGCACACAGTAAATACGATCAGCGCAACTAACTTCATCTGGGAACTCTGATCATATCGAATTGTTACAGTATTCAGCAAAAGGAAACATCATTTATAATCTAAAGTACTTTGTAGGGGCCTACTTTTTGTGGAGTATATTGGTTCATCTAGAACTACTTGTTCTCTCATTATGGAACTCAGTGCACTGCCGTTTGCTTTGGGGCTAATTTAGCCGTTATTTTCGGTGACACTGTGGTGAGCTTCAACCCAAATTAAGTGAGAACCGACTCACCCCCCGCCTGTGTGAGTGTGGGGTCCGCGGCGGCCTGCACAGACACCGTCCCGTCGCTCACCGCGGTTGCGGGGAAGTAAGCGAAGCGCGTCTCCCCTCCCACCGTCTCTCCCGCTGGGCTTCCTCCATTACTGAAAGGGTTTTGGATCACAGCCTGTGACAGATAAGAGGGAGACAGTGGGGGAGGCTTCAGCAAGTCGCAATGGAGCGGTCACAGCAGGTAAACGCACACCTCAGTCTCTGTCAGACTCAATACTGGCATCCCCTTCTAGACCCCCCCCCCCCCCCCGAGCAAGACACAGTGCAGTTTGACAGCTGGGGAGAAGAGATTACAGCAAGGTCAGTCAAGCCATCGTTGTATTGCAAATATAAACTAATTTGATCCGCTCTTGCAAAGGATACTTGTATGTTTTTAACCAAAAACATGTTCTGAACATTGCCATGGTGCCTTGCAACATCATTTTTAATCTCCATGAGTAGCTCTGTGTCGGGCACACGTCATGCTCAGACACATGCTTCACTATTTATACTGCTTTGTACAATGGTACGTCTCATTCATGTGTTTTTAATGGTGTTTGGACAACACTGAGTTTTATGGCGCGTCTACAGAGACGATACTTGCTGGCAGGATAAATTCATTGTTGGTTTTAATATTTAATCAGGAAGACTGTTGAAATGATAAAAGCTGAGATTTTGTCAGCCTGATCCTTAAAGGCTGTCGCATTACTTGAAGACTAAAAGCCTGCAGTGAGTCTTTAAAAGCGGTCCGTATCCCCGGTGGGTTCTCTTTGATCAATAACTAGAGGGGGGAGACTTTGGTACCTGAGCCACAGCCTGAGGAGCCCCAGCGAAGGCGGCTGTAGAGACGACACTCACTGCTCCTCCCCCATCATCTCGCCCTTCAAGCTGCTGGTCAGTCACCTGAACAACCCGGTACGTCACCTGCAAGGTGGAGAGAGGAACAATAGAAAATGCGAGGAGAACAAACCAGAGGAACCGGTTGTTTATTCATGTGGTTCACTACAGTCCCTATGACAGGCATACTGTGTCCAAATCAAAACCTTACTTGTAGATTTGTTTAGCATGTCTATTGCTTCAGTTCAGTATTTAAAACTATAGTGCTTATTCCAGTAGTGCATTGATCTCACTTCAGGCACAATCTGAAGCATGGGCATATTGTATCCCTCTCGGTTTGCTTATGCTTCAGAATGTGGCTGATTCAATTTTCACGGAAATTAGCTTGTTTGTTTCAAGAATCCGTATTTGTAACCCTCCATCATGTGACTCTCCTCCTGACTGACATGTGACAGCGTTGCCATGCCAATCCCACAGCAGGCTGCAATCACATGATCGCTCACACCAGCCTTATTTACGCCAAATGAGCCACATGGATGCCTGACTTAATTCCCTCCAGTCATCATCATCTTGTTCCCAATAATCATCCCTATAAGGATAAACCAACTAGGAAATCCTGCATTTACTTTTTCCAATCAATTTTGTTTGCACCACTGTCCCATTGTCAATCACTGTCCACCCCTGGAGTGAATACCCCATTAGTGGATGACAAGGAGACGCTCTTGGTCACCAGCCAATCATGAGACTAGAAAAGGAAAACCCACACACTCATACCTTCGGGCAATTTAGAGCCTGCTATCCTCCTGACTTGTGTTTGGAATAGAGGACGGAGCCACAACATCCAGAAGAAAACACATGACAACATAACACCGTTCGTGAGAGGAACCCATGTTTATCTCCCCGTGAGGTGACTGCGCTTACATCGAAACGCTCAGCATGACAGACCATGAATTACAAAGCGTGCATGCAGTACATGTGGAGTGAAGTTGTGTTTACAGACAATCATATTATCTACCTCTGTCACGTTGATCTATTCATGAGACCAAATCCACTCAAATCCACTCATCAATACGTAATGTGAAGCGCTGTCAGTTGCTAAGTATGTCTCTGCTGATGTTTATTCCACCTCACATCTAAAGTGATTCTGATGTCTGTTTTCTGAGTGCTGAACCCTAAACTCTAGACCAATATGCCATTAGGGCAGTGGTGACATGTAACCGAGTACATTTACTTCAGTACTGTGCTTATGTACAATTTTGAGGTACCTTACTTGAATATTGATCTGGGCGATGAATTGATTTTTTTTAAATCATAGTTTAGGACGATGTCTAAAAATGAAAAAATATTTTCACTTCAACTTGGACAATTACTGCATTTTGGAGGCAAATATTGTACGTTTTAGTCCACTACATTTATATACATATATATATAAATCAACAAATAAATATGTACAATTGAAGCTACCCAGTAGTATAAAAAGTGGTAAACATTAGCTCCATCTTTACCTGCTGCAACATCAGTGATGCTTACACATTAATGCATCACTAATTATGGAACAGCAGTATAATACATTTCATTGTATCGTTTATTTTTGCAGGGACAGCGCACAATTAAAACTAATTGCACCAGAGTTAGCTAAAAGCTGATTTGCATCTGTTGTCCCTGGACTGGTAGACACAGAAAAACAACTAATGAAAATAAATACACTACATAAAACAACAATATACAATTCTGCATAATGAGTATATTTTGATGCCTATACTTTTGTAATTTTACTAATTGTAAGATTTTGCATGCAGTGCTTTTACTTGTAACAGAGTATTTTTTCACTGTGGCATCGCTACTTGTACTCTGGTAAAAAGCTCTGAATAGTTCTTCCTAAACTGCACTGGGGCACTTGATGTCTTTCTGACATTGGCAGTAAGAAACAACAATCAGTCCCATAACTCCATCCATTCGTCACTCACCTGACCACCCTCAGTTCGGAACTGGTATTGTATGTTGTGGTCACCAAATGCTGCAGCCTGCTGAACACTGGCTATGGTGACAGCTGTCTGCTCTTCTCCCGTTCCGTCTGAGGAGGAAAGGAGGACAGAAAAAGTCAGATGTGAGAACAGAAGAGATGGAAAACTAATAAAGAAGGCTAACAAGCCCCGAGTTGCAGAACATAATACGTACAGCTGCACGATCAACAGAATAGGCAATACATGCTATACTTTGTGACACACACCGTATGTATCAGATAGAGCAGTTTATCATCCGTTAACGTTATCTTCTTTGGGCTATTGTACAAAATATATATACATCACTGCTGTGTAGGCTTCCAGATGTTGTAACTGACTGCTTGGTGAATAAATTCTTACCTTCAGATGTCTGGACAACCTCTTCTTCTTGCTTTTCTTGGCTGCAAACCAAGATAACAATTAAGTTTAACGCAACCAGAAACGTATCCGTGAGTATTTTGTATGAAAATAAATATGATTACTAATCCTCAACGTTGCCTTAGCTGATAACAAATGTGTGAAAGGCGCCAGTCAACCAACAGCACAGTCGCAATGTAAAACACAACACAGCTAAAGTTGCTGTACTCGGCTTATAACACAGTTGTTTGTGTTAAAATACCTAGCTTAAGCTAACTTAGCTATTGTGTTATTAGCTAATCATGTTTTCCACAACTGTACATGGGTATTGTGGGATACAACTAGTCAGCTATCCAGCTAGCAAAGTCTTCCATTCTCTTTCTAATTCAACTGCTGTCTTTACATCGAATTCGTTTTGACAACAGTTCTTTAGGTTAGGCCTTAGTTAGCGTCCTAAACTAGCTATCCGAAATAGCATGTTGTAGCTAGCTTGTCCCAGTTAGCCATTTTTTGTATCCGACTCTCGGTTACCTTGCGCTGTCCAGACTCTGTTCAAGCATATCCATCAGGGTTGGAGTAAAAAGTGATATTCGGTGTCACAGACGGAGATGGAAGTGCTGATCACGGGAACAAACACTCGGGTCATGTGAGAGAGAGACAGCCCAGGACACGTGAGGTATGGCTCGGTGTCGGAGTCAAAATGGAGGCCGCCGCTGCTGCTACTGATGCTGCCGTTGGGTGACCCGCGCTGACTCCAACCGTCTCGCTGGAAGATTTTCCCTCCCACACGGTTAACACGTTCAAAACACCAGTTTATAACCTATAATAATATACCGAAACGTTATCAGGGGAATTATTATCTGTTGGTAAACATTAGAGAAAGTGGGAAAGACTAAAACAGTCGAATAAAAATGAAAAAAGTACAACTTAATCAGCAATTAGTGTCCTGTGAGTAATGTTAACACAAGTGTCACAAAAAGTATCTTCAAGGGATACAAGGTGGCAAATATATGGAAGCCCATTTGTGCCAACAAACAAACAGAAATGATGGAAAGTCAAAATTATGAGATTGAAAGTCATAATTATGAGATACTTAAACACAACAGTCTTAGAAGCAGCTATTTGGCTGTTACCCTACAGTTGACATAGAAATGGATTGTGAGTACATTGAAGACTACTTTAAATGTGGCTTTACAACAGATGAAATACTTCAACTGTTTGCTGTTTCACGTGGGATTGTACTCAGCAAACGCACCATTGAAAGGATTTTAAGCAAGAAGCAGCTCTGGTGTAGAAAGAGGTGGCAACCTTCATTGAACAGCAACTGGAAACATGACCCCAAATTCAAAATCCATATGAAACGTTTATAGGCTATGACACATACACATTATTATTGATCCCCAGAGAATGAAGACTCTCCTTGCAAATCTCTTACTGTACATTCAGCTCATTTTAATATTTGTTTTAGTTACTTTGATTCTCATTTCAGTTTAATTTTACTAGTCTTTATGGACATAATTTGGTAATTTCTGCCAAAATAATGAGAAAAATAATAAGGAACCTTCTTTTAATAATGAATTATTAGTATTATTATGAGTAGATATGTTTGAAATAATACAATCTAATAAATAATTACTTATTTATCTCGAAATAATTACATAATAGCTCAAAATAAATTAATATTTTGAGAAGGTTTCTCATTATTTTGGAATACTAGGCCTATGCTATTATTTTGAGAAAGTTTCTCATTACAATGCAGGATCTTTTTTTTTCATTACAATGGCAGAAACTTTCGCCCTAATTTTTTCTATCACTTTGAATTTTACATTTACTTCTAAAATTATGAAGTTTATTATTTATCCAGGGAAAGCCAACTCTTCCAGCAATACCTAAATGTAAACAGTGCTTTAGCAGTGGTTTCCTACGGGATTTTGACTAAGGCTACTTTACTTTACCAAGGTTAACAACAAACCCACACCAGGTTATTAGTACACCTAGTAAACTAATACAGTCCAATACAAACTGCTCGTTCCCCGTGTGAAACCAGATGTCAAAGTTGATTTATTTCTCATGTAACTTTTGTATTTCAGTAGTTATTTTAACCCAAACAATGATCTTTTCCTAAATCTGACCAAGTGGTCATGGACGTCTTTCTAATATTTGGTCCACGTGTCAGTGAGGGACATGATATTGCTGTAATTTGAGATTAATGTTGCTCCCTTTCCCTAATTTAAAATGATATTATAGCGGAAGAAAATTGGAATGGCTTTCTTTGAAACCATACAAAGGCAAGATAGCATATACAGTACAATAGGCAAAGTCACATTTTATGTAATTTATAATTAGGTAGTTCATATTTAATAACTATGTGGGCAATTACTAATTTGCAACATAGCCCAGTAATAAAATGTATACTATGACATTTTTTTCTATTGAACTTTGGTATTAGAAGACACTCTGAAAATCCTAAAATCAGAAATATGTTATCAAGTCACGCTTATGTATAATTTACAATGTATCAACTCTGTTGATGTGTCCTTGAGCAAGACACTTAACCCCAAAATTGCTCCTGTAGCTGTGCCTACGGTGTAGAATTGTGATATAATCTGAATTGTAAGTCGCTTTGGATAAAAGCGTCTGCTAAATGACTGTAATGTAATGTAATATAACTCACTCTATCGTTTGCTGTGAACTTTGCCACACATAAAGCAGAACGTTTCTTCCTCGGCTTTTGTTTACGACACAGATATGAGGAGCACCACATTATTCACAGGTGATTTGTCGTTATTCATATAGTTTGAGCTATTTAAAATATCAGACAATTGACAGTGTGCATTAAATGGATTTAACACATTTTCCCGAAACTCTTCAATAAGTATTAGTTGTCATTAACTCACTAAAACCACGACACCGACTGATTGTTCAATTTATTTTATTGAATTTAACAACGGCTTCAAAGCGCTTATTGGCCAATCAGTAGAGAGAGCGTTCACTCTGGTCTGCTCTCATTGGCTGGAACGGGAGGCGGTCTCCTCAGCTGGAGTCACCCTAAAATAAGTCCGACCTGTCCTCCTTGGGTGAAGGTTCACTGCGGTGACACTTCTGTCTGGTTAGCTGTCTACTGTACCGCGTAGTTAAACGTTTCAGCCACAATGTCTGGCCGTGTCCTCGTTGGAGTTAAGCGTGTCATTGACTACGCAGTTAAGGTAAATATCCTTTCACCGTTCCAACGGGCGTATTCACCTTCACAAGTACATTTGTCCTGTACTCACTCACTTGACTTTCTAGGTTCAGCTAGCTAACGTTAGCCTGCTGGCACCAGCAGGCTGTGATTCAACAGCTAAGGAACACAACTACCTGTTCACGTATTTGATAGATAAACCAGCTAAACTGATATAGTCACCTAACAGGATGCATAATGGGGAATAATTTAGATTATTGTTAGCAATGCTGCAATGTGAGACTTGCTAGTTTCCATAACAGTTGTGTAAGGCTGATGTTTTTAAGTTATGTAACTTAGCTTCTGTCTGTCTGTCTGATAATACGGAGGACATGTACATTTTTCAGCTCTTCCTCCATCTTAAATGAGTCTGTAAGACAACGGTGCACGGTCCAGTCAAACAATTAATGTGATTTCAATATTCTTTAGCGAGGTTACAGTCTCCTATGTACACCCACAATCAATATTTGCAGCTGTTTCATGTAACAGTCCTGCTTCAGCTGCTCTCAGCAGGATCTGTGGAGTGACACACTTTCTTCATAATATGAGTCAGCAAAAGTACATTTTGTTTAGATTATGTGTGTTTTGGGAGAATCTAAATTTGCTCTTGTCATGTATGCTGTAAGGCTTATGTCAGATTGAGTCCTCTAAAACATCATATCACTATTTGTGATGTTATTCATATTTATCATCATGTTTATATACTTTATATACATGATACAGGTACGGTATATGGACGAACAAATATGGCCACCCCTGCCCCACATACCCCTGTGTTCCTACCTCTGTGGCTGTTTTTTCGGGGGGTTTTGGCTCGGTCCTTCACTTTTGTTTCAGGGAAATCTTAAAGCTACAGCATGCAATGCCAATAGACGAACATTATACAAACCGTATGCATTCCAACTTTGTGGCAGGAGTTTGGGGAAGACCATCTTCTGTTCCAACATGACAGTGCCTTCCTGCTCAAAAGCCAGGTCCTGAAATACATTTTGTTTTATCGCTTTGGTTTGGAAGAACTCAGAGCCCTGACCTCAAACACATCAGATGCCTTTGGCATGAATTGGTATGTGAGCTAGATTGCTAGACCTCACTAATGCTCTTGCTCTTCTACAGCACATCAATACAACAGGTTTTAGAATTAAATATCCAGACCCTTTTTCCCCCCAGATTACATGTTTAATACGCTCAGAAGTTGTAAGCTATAATTTTCCAATAGTGAAGCAAAGCAATAAAAGAGGAGATGAGAGTATATCCAAAAATTAATGTTTAGCCAGCTGCAGGGCTCCAGTTTAAACCTGCATCACTAGATGTCTTGTCTTCTCACCTCTAGACATTGTGCTGGCTCTCTCTCTCTCGCTCTCTGTCTCTCTCTGTCTCTCTGTGTGTGTGTGTGGCAGTTGGCCCTAGAATCCAGGCTACCCGGATTGTTTGTCATCTGCCGCCCCCGTAGTGACTCTGTCCTCTGGTCTTCCTCCTCCTCAGATTCGCGTGAAGCCGGACAACAGCGGCGTGGTGACGGATGGCGTTAAGCACTCGATGAACCCCTTCTGTGAGATCGCTATGGAGGAGGCGGTCAAGCTGAAGGAGAAGAAGTTTATTAAGGAGGTTGTGGCTGTCAGCTGTGGGCCACAGCAAGCGCAGGTGGGTGAGGTTGGGCCAGACTCTGCGGCTCTTTCTTGGTCATCAATGTCCTGGAGACTTTGAGGCATTTTGCCTACTTTTGGAGGAGTTCTTTTCGTGGTTTCAGCTTTTACCTTAAATGATCTTTTAGCAGAATCATGCTGTGATGAAGTGCTGATTGTCTGCTTATCATTGTTTTTTTATGAATTGCCTTCTTTTTTTACATGTCCTACTTTGCATGGTGCACTTTATTTGTTGAAAATTAACCGTTTGGGTAACACTGGCATATTCACAGTGATGTTGATCAATGTGTATTGTTCGTGAGAATAAATGAATACATAGAAAATAGAAATGATATACATCTCTACTTGAAAATCTATTCCAGTGCAATTAAATATAAAGCACTTTGCTTATTCAATTTGTCATTTTCCTGTGTTGCAGATGACTTAAAAATAAGTTCATAATAATTGTCATTTGTTTGTACATATCACCAAACCAGAGTGCAGGCTTAGTCTGTATTTACTTATATTACAATTTGTTTTAATTTAAATAAATTGTTTGAATATATACTGGAATGTATATAAACACCCTGTGGCATTTAAATAGCTTTTCAGGTCCAGAATGTTGAATTATTCAGACTGTATTTAATCAGGACAAACTTCAGAAGCAAGCCAACATGAGAAAGAAGTATTATCAGCTATGTATTAAAAATGTAGTTATTATATTTATTAATATGGAGATAAATGTCATATACATTTGAGTCACTACCATATTGTGGTAATACAATTTAAGTTGGGGAGCAGCAGCTCCCAGTTCTTCTTCTTGACTCTCAAAAGAAGTTCCTTTGACCCGTATTTCTCCCTCCCTTAGGAGACCATCCGTACCGCCCTTGCCATGGGAGCAGATCGTGGCATTCACGTGGAAGTGACCGGGAAAGACTACGAAACGATGGGACCCCTGCAGGTCTCCAAGATCATGGCTGCTTTGGCCAAGAAGGAGGATGCTCAACTCGTCATCCTCGGCAAACAGGTTGAAATCCGGATTCATTTCACTTTTAAATCGGATCACACTTCCTGCTGTCTGAAATGAATGTCACTTTTGGGTTCTCCTCAACTACAAAAGAGTCTTAGTCAACAGACACAATTTTTGTCAACTAATTGATTACTTGATTTAATCGACAGATCTGTAAAACACAAAACATCCCTCACAAGCACCACTTTGTTTACCAGAGATGTTCTCAAAAGTGTCCTGGAAATAAATCAGTCGACTTAGCTTAACACGAGCGACTAGTTGACTATTCGACTAATATGTATTTCTTTTCATATGCACATACGTTCACTACATTCATGTTTACATTCAGCTTATTTATTTTCAATACTTCTTGCCATAAATTCACATTACTTTATTTAATATTTGATTCCTGTTTATATATTATCCCTGTATTTAAACTTGCACTATTTATGTCTTAGATTCTCATTTTGAAATTTATTTGCGTGATTTAAAAAAAACCATGTAAAGAGCATTGTTGGAGGATGCCTGATATCCAATGTTTACATTACTGTAATTGTTGAGCATATGATCATAAAGAACCTTAAACTTCAACTTGAAACCAATGACTTGTGTTGCTTCCGTAGGCCATCGATGATGACTGCAATCAGACCGGCCAGATGACCGCAGCCTTACTGGACTGGCCTCAGGTGAGTTCTATTTATTCTTTTTATTTATTCTAAGGAGTTTGCCGACCTGTCTCAAATGATGTTATGATCTGAAAATGGTCCAACTGCTACGTGATTACTGTAAATTCGATTACCCGCTTTCTATTTTTCCACATTGTCTTAACAAGTGTCAGATATGTGACGTTGACATAGCAGTGCTGATATCAGGCTGAGCCTCTGTGCAGGCTCATCAAGGTCAGCTGAGACGAGTTTGAGTGAGTCAGAGCTCAGTGATCAGCAGAGCAGGTCAAACACTGCTCAGACGGTTGAGGTGAAGTTCCACTAGCTGACCAGTAGGTGGAGCACTTTGTTGACATGTAATCTCACTGTGTACAGTCTGAGCAGTGTGAGGCACTGATTATAATGTAAATCCAGACATGTTAACCAGCTAATTTCAAAGTTCCACCGTTTTAAAATGTGTTGTTTACATCTGTAACCAACCCCCTGTGCTGTTAAATTAAAGTGTAGTTACTGTCGAACCAATCAGAAGCAGCACATTCATTGTCTCATGAACTCAAGTAACCTCACATCATTTTTGTCTGCCATTGCAAAGTCAGCAATGTTTTGTTTGTGGATTACATTTCATGACTTTGTACCGTATGTTAATATCGCAGGGTACCTTCGCATCAGAGGTGTCATTGGAAGGAGACAAGGTGAAAGTGGTGAGAGAAATTGATGGTGGCCTGGAAACTATTAGGATCAACACACCAGCAGTGCTCACCGCAGACCTTCGACTCAACACCCCGAGATATGCCACCCTGCCTAATATCATGGTAGGTAGCAGGGGAAAATGAAATGCTGTATTCAGAAAGCCCAGTTATGTAAATCTATACAAAGTGTTTATTCCATGTTGGATTGACGGATCGTCTTTTAAAAACGAGTAGAACAGAATCTGTCCTTTTAGCCTTCTCTTGTGTTTCCTTACTTTCAGAAAGCCAAGAAGAAGAAGATCGCTAAAGTGAATCCAGCAGACTTGGGGCTGGACATGACGTCCCGGTTGGAGGTGTTGAGAGTGGATGAGCCCCCACAGAGACTGGCGGGAGTGAAGGTGGAGACGGTTGAGGACCTGGTGCGCAAACTGAAGGAGCAAGGGACGCTATAGAGGCTTCAGGAGCATGAGCAGGGGAGCACAGGTCTTGGCAGAAGGGTGAGTGTTTACATCTTAATTATCCTATTCTTGTCTATCGAATAATTTTTTTAAATGTTTTTTAACGTATAAAGGTATTGCTTCTTTCCTAAATTCAATGTTGAAATTCAAAGTCTGAACCAGGATTGTTTGCTGCTATATTAATGCGTTGAATGTCGTATATATTGCTCCTTCAAAGTATGTTTTTGGGGTGGGCAAAAGGCCAAGTTTTACTTTATATTAGTTTTCTAGGAAAGTGGGCAGAAATACAAAGAAATGCATTATTGATAAACCTTTTTCAATTTTCCTCTTGCGTATACGTGCAGCGAGGTTGCCACTTGTGAGGACTCGTCTGTTTGGAATATTAATGTTACATCCTTTTAGATTCACCATCTCTGAGTATTTAGTATCTCGTGGTGACGGAAACAAAGCTAATTAAAGAATGTAATTGCAACTCTTGTCTTGGATTACATATCTACATTCTCTTCTCTCCTTGCAGGACCCTCTAATGAATAACTGGACTGTGTTGCGCAAGCGCACCCGGAGGACTATCTTACGTTTCGGTCTAATCCCTCTGTTTTTGAGACTGCGACTCCTGAGGATATGCAGGGAGGTACTGAGAAACACTATCCGGCAGCAGACGAGCCCAAAAAGATCATCTTGTCTTTTAATGTGCATTTTAACTTGCATTAATCTGTATCATAGGCTATTAATCTGACTTCAGACAAGCAGTCTTTATGCAACAATTGAAACCCAGACCTCTATCACTATCATTCATGCTGCTGCTGCTGTTTGTTTTACACTGTACAATACCACGACGATGCATTTCACCAACCGTTACATGACTCTGCTGTTTAATCTTGTGCATCTGTAGTCTCACATGTTAAGCGGTGCAGTATTTGTAAATGATGTATGTAGATAAAGACCCGAACATGTTGAGATGATAATGTCTCTCAAGATCAGTGTCATGTCCGCTGGTGATTGTATAGTTTGTGTAATTGTAACCGGGTTTCAGACGGTGTCTCTCAGTATGAGCGAGGGAAGATGATCGGACTTTTACCGTAAGCGCCTCAATTCTCTGTCGATTGTACAGAACATTACCATGACAATAAAGCAGCCAGTCTTTTTCATATCTCAAAAACGCCTCAGCATGTTCCTTTGGTTTGAACTTGACATTGTTAACAAACGTATTGTGGTGGATATTCATCAAGAGTGGCGATGAGAGCGGGGGATTTATCGGATCAAGTGTTTCACACATGGTGGTTTTATAGTATTATGTCTGAAGCTGTGTTCTTACCGGTTAACATGCTGTATTACATTTGGCCAGTAACATATTTCTGCACCATGTTATGCTGAATAAAGCAGCAATACTTGAAAATAACTGCTTTTATTGGGTTCACCTAGCTGAACCTAATTGAGTCTAATACAAAAATCCTGCAGTAACTCCTAATTTCATGATGTTCAGTTTTGTAGAAGTGTTGATTAAACATGTATGATATTTTTGTTATTTATATTCAATATTAGTATAATGCAGTAATCCAGTTGTAACTAATATACTGGCACTTGAGTGTAAAAGAACATACGCAGTTCGCAGGTTAAGGGCTTGTTTACTGTCTCACATTACTGTTAGTCAAAGGTAAGGGTACCAGCAATGTGGATCCCGGCGCATAGACCGCATTATATGATAGATACTCACATTTATAAATTAAATCAACTTCATGTGCCTTATGTAGGCTAACGGACACACGTTGAATGAAATAATATTGGAGTTAAAACAAATTCGGCACTGGTATGTGAAATTAGACGAGGGGCGTGGCCTCACATGCACAATCAAGGCTTTGACTCGGTACAGGTGAGCCACTCACGCGCCCTGCTGACAGGAGGACACACAGGCGGATCCAGTCACTTCTGTCCAAGACACCAAGGACATTTCTTCGCTTGGGGTTTTTTTGTGCTGGGATTTTAGCTTCATAATCAGCTAAAAAAAAAAAAGAAGTTATCTCGGGTGAATTGGTGAGCAACTAAACATGACCTGGCCGGATGAATTTGGGAGATTACGCGCAGTTCTTCTGGCCATTTTACTCCGCTTCACTTTTCAAGGTAAGATGTGAAGTAAATACTTTCTCTGTTTGGTTTGTTCTTTGACAATTTACAGAGAAAAGCCTGTAACAAAGTAAGAAAAGGCTTTAAATTGTGTTCCTGTTGCTAATATTGTTCATTTTTCTTTCTAATTCACATTGACCCACTAATTATATGCATTTGTGCTTATATAACGGACACACAGTACATGCCTTGTATGTCCACTTCCCACCATCATGTATTGAACTGTAACAAGGATTTAGAGAACTGAGAGATGAATATTTCCTCTGTAAACGGATGACTTATCTCACTGACAGGTGCGTACTGTCAACTGGTGGTTTCCCCTGCTGGTCCTACGCTGGTGAACGCTTTTGCTGGCCGCAATGTGACTCTGGCTGTGTCCTTCAGCGGTGCCACTGACCCGGCGGTTATCTGGTTAATGGCCGATTCACCTGTAGTCACGTGGGCCATTAACTCCAGCGCTCCCCCTGACATAGCCGACAACAGCGAGAAGGTGCTGAGGCTTGAGACTGATGGATCCCTTAGCTTTGTAAACGTGCCGCTTGAATATACCAGTAACTACACCATTGAAATGACCAAGTCTGGACTGGGAACATCCTCCACCACTTTCACTCTGAAAGTATTTGGTGAGTACTCAGATTTTGTAATGGGGATTTAAAACAAAGCTCGGCCTTTCTATGTAAAAGGGGACTCTCTGAGCGTCTCCTGATGGGTTCCCATCGCCGAGTGGGTCTTTGGCAGTCAGAATCCTTTCTGATTTCCCCAAAGGAGTCTTAATTAAGTCTAATAAATGTACAGACCAGTCAAGGAGGCGTTTATACCTGCACTCTGCTCAATGGGGAGACGAGAGAAAAGAGTCAAAAGAGCATCATTATAAACGTATATGGTGTGTGAAAAGCAGGAGTGTTTACCTCGTTGGTGTGCATGTGATAGGATTTGGTGTTTTGCTAGTCCTTTGTCTTTAATTGTTCCTGAATAGGTCTTAAAGAATATTTTGATTTGGTTACTTCAGGAAAGACAAAATTCTGTTTTTAATTTGCACATTGTTGCATGTAGTTTGCGGTAATGTTTTATCTTCAGTAGAGCTATGGGATTACAGCCTTCTACCATATGTACACCTACTGTGACCTTTTGTATTAATCATACTAAAAGAAAAAACTAAAATTAGGACCCAAAACATGAATGAATGCTTGGTTCAGTTTAATAATGTCCGATTCATTTTCTCTTTGGACAGAGAGGCCGTCGGGTGACCCGGTGTGCTCTGTGCAGTCGGTGAATAACGTCGACCTGCAGTACCTCTGTCGGTGGTCGGGGGGAACCCCACAGGTCCAGCTTTCTTTCCCAGCACTGAGCAACACCAGCAGTGGAGCAGGGGACCTCAGCCTGACCGTCACCGCCTCACATAACCTCGACGGGAAAACTGTCACGTGCATGGCGGACCATCCTGTCGAACCCTATAACTGCAGTATTACTGCAGGTAAGTTTGAGATTTCTCACAGTTTATCAAGCCAACAATCTGTTGCACGCATCAGTGACTTTAGTAGCCGGCCCCAAACAAGAACCTTATCTTCCTCAGGTAGTCCAAGGATGTTCCTGCCAGCTGTGGGAACCACAGTTGACTCTGATGGCAAAATAGTGGTGACCATCCACTGCGTCAGTGAGGCCTCGCCTCAGGCCGTGGTGTCATGGTCCAAAGGCAGCGAGGCTGTCACCAGCATGACACCTTACCAGATCAGCAGGGACACCACACAGCTCCAGATACGGGACTACAACGTCAGCAACTTTCTCCTCCAGAACTACACTTGTATCTGTGGCAACCCACTCGGCAGCCAGAGAAGGGAAATTCAGTTGAGAGGTACAGTATTGCTGTTCTTGGTTTGTTGGTTGTAACATTATTAGGGGTGGAAAATAACCAGATACTCAAGTACTAAGTAATAATTGTTGTTGAATACAGTTTTGCAGTACTTTTACTACATTTTATGTGTAAAAGATTTAAGATGACCTACGGTGAGACATTTAAATATTAGGTTAAACTACTCAACGGTATACAAACGACATAAATTTAGCCCCACATGAACCAGCTGAAATATTGAAATGCTGCTTATAAATGAATGAATCAGTCATTTGACACTCTGAAGAGCTATTCTACAAAAAGGGCTGAAATAAAAAAGTAAATCTGTTTGTAGATTGACAGAAAATGTATCGACAACTATTCTGATAATAAAAAATATTTTTTTAAGTTAAAAATAACCAAAGAATTCCCTTGTTTAAATATCTCATTTGTAAGGCATCCCTCTCTCTTTGTAGCATATAATGGTATTTTATACATGTTAGGTTTCTGGACTGTCGAGCATAAGAAGCTATTTGAAACTGTCACCTTAAGCTTTAGATAACTCTTCACTTGTTGACATTTTGAAGACCAAACTTTGAATCGATTAATAGTGAGAATGATCGGCTGATTAATAGAGAATGGAAATATCTGTTTGCTGCAACCCCACTTTACTACACTTACTTTGGATATTATATAATACTTGTCATGTCTAATACAAAGCCCATTTTGATGGTTACAGACTATTACAGTGATTATATGTCTCATTTTTAAATACTTTAAGGATTCTGTTGCCTTCAGCTTCTAATTTTGACTTCTAGCTTTACCAGAGTAAAAGGAAACAACGGGCCTTTTATATAGAGAGCTAAGTAAAACCTGAGATTGCTCTTTCCCTTTTAAACAAAGCTCTCCAGTCTTGGTATCCCTCCCTCCCTCCCTCCCTCTCCCCCTCTCTTGAGCTCCCTCCAGCTCACAATCCCTCTCTTTCCAGAACCGTCGATCTCAGATTCCAGTTTGTTCGCCAATCACGATGGAACCATCGTCACATTGACCTGGGAGGTCCCGCCCACCTCCATCGTTACAGGTAAAGCAGTAATTAACTCTAAGAGGGGAGATCTTAAAACATCACACACAAACTCAACCTTCTTGTTTTGAATTTGTACATCTCAACAGAAACTCCACATAGAGGATAGGGGTGTAAATATTGTGCTATGTGCTAATCCTCTAGCTGAGCAGCGCTGTGTTTTGGAAAAAAAAATATACTGTAGTGTGAAAAGTGTGTCACTTTTTGTTATGTCTTATTCTCTATGTCCATAATATAAGATGTTCCTAATCAAACAGGCCTGTAAGACTGAGTGAAATCCGGCCACGTGGTAACATTATATGCTTTTGAAAAGGGTTTGACATCCAAATGAAAGGACCGCACAGCCTGAGCAGAAATCGTAATGGTACCCAAACCAGAGGCAGCTCAAACAGATTTCACACCATCCAGCAGAAACCTGGCGCCGCCAGGAGTGCCGACATCTTTAACCTCGATCCCAAGTTGACGTACAGTTTTCGGGTCATCCCCAAAGCTCGCATGACTGAAGGACAGCCGTCTGAGGTCCAGAGAATCTGTTCAGGTATGGCAAATTGTTAGATTGTGCGTCTCAAGCGTTGCATTTCTTATCGCACTGTCGCACGTGGTGCTACGGAAGTCAAATCGCCGCTCACTGTTTGTCCTGGTCACACTAGGTGAAGGGCTGAGTGGATCTGCCATCGCCGGCCTTGCAGCTGGAATCCCCTGCGGCCTTCTCTTCCTAGTCCTGCTGGGTGGCTTCATCTACTTCTGTGTCTACTTTAACAAGAAGAAAAGTAGGTGGCTGCTTAGCAAAAACATCTGAATCAAGTCTTCAAACACGGTGACATGTTTCCTTAACATTCTGTGATGAATGTGTTTTGACTTTTTTTTTTTTCGTTTTGCAGGTCGGCAGGCAAGATATCCAAAATCCAGAGCAGTTGAGAAGGTTAGAATCGCGACGCACAACAACACATTACTTGATAGTTACAGTTTAGGAGGATCTTGTAGAGTATAAAACATATACCATACTCTGCATATCATGCATCAGATACAGTGTGTATTCATTCATGAACATGTTGCAGGATGAACTCTGCGTTTCCTGTTTTGGCTGGTTGTTTCAGCTTCTTTCTTGTCGCTCACAGGCAGTAACGACCCCAACAGAAACTTCTCCTCATAACCTGCTGACAGGAGGGCTGAAGTCTCCACCTGATTACAACGGATTACAGCAGGTCCTCTTTCTAATAAAACACATCTAAGTGGAATATTGTTTCTTTTGGGGATTTATAATATTTTATTTGGCTTGTTTTCTTTTTCAGACTCCCTCTGAAAGATCAGTGGCTCTTCCAGCTTTTGTCCCTCCACCGCCTGTCAGAACTGCTACAACTGTCTGAACTCCAAAAATTTGCTGTGATGTATATATTACTTTTGTATAGCATGCTATATTTTAATGCGTTTTATTTCAATATATGAGTTTTCTGTATTTGTATTTTAACCGAAATGAGGATTGTCATGAATGTATTTCAGTAGAGATGGATATTTGTATCACTTTCCTTTATACTCTGCACCTTAAATTTCTATCATTTTGTAACTTTATTTATTCATAATAAATCCATGCCTGTAAAGTTATTTAGCTAAATAAAAAACGAGCTTAACAATTTCCGTCTTATTTACTGTAACTTTACAAGTTATATATCACATCTGTGAGTATGCTGTTCCACTTGGTCCATCAGTATATAATTGGAACATAATGCTCACACACACAAAAAAATCCCTGTGTTCTGCGTTATGATCAACCTATTGATCAATGTAGTGTATATTCTGCTTTAGGTTTACTAGTGCAGTGCCTGTTTGGATCGGGCTGATTGGCCCCCAGAGGTGCTGCTGGGGGGCCAAATTGCACCACATTCTACACTGCATCGGATCAGATGAATGGCTCTCGAGATCTGTGAAGGACGAACACACACAGAATAATATTTTAGGGCTACAATCAACCATTTTTTAAAAGATTTTTTTTTTTTTGTGGCTTTATTCACCCTTCAATTCCACCATGCAGTAATACTTGCACTTACATGCTCTTTATAAGCATGTATGTTACAGTAAAGAAATTAAGATTAGGACTATATAAAGCAATCCATGACAGTAAAGAGCCTTCAGTAATACACATGACACTGTTAATGAAAAAACAGCCATGGTAATCTTGTTTTTGTGTCTCAAATTACAAATACAACTGAATGTGAGGAATATGGAAAACGTGTTTACACTTCAAATGCATTACGAGAGAAGTTCATTATGTTTATGATTCCCTTGTGGAACAGATAATGAGTCACTCAAGGTTTTTCTCAATAGTTTCTCTGTAAAGTTTATTACAAGCTTTGCTGTGTTCAACACACAATGTGACCGTGATGTGCTGCTGTATGTGGATTCAGGCCTGACCTTGAGTGGGTGGATAACGAGATGAAGCATTTGTAAGGATGTCGGATCTGCTCCAGTGATTTCCTCCAGTGATGTTATATTGTGCTCATAAGCCGCACACAGTGTGTCTCACCATCATCATTCCCTTTCTTTTGCTTGTGTTTTCATCAGTTTCCTGTCAGTTTTTCAGTGAGGTGTTGGCTGGTGATAAGTGGAGAGTTACTCTGCAGAGCCTGGTACCTGACTTGACAGGATCAAGCTGGATCACCCATCGTTCTCTAGTTTCTCTATTCCAAGCTACTTCACGCTACTACTTTACAGCAGCACACAAGCACAGTCCAAAGATAGAAGAGGTAAAGCCGAGTTGCTGTATTAACTGGCCCTTGACTTCAGCACAGCACAATGCAAAGAACTGATGAACCCTGATTTAAATGTTCTTTCTGAAGGGGATAGTAGCTATCAGCTTGCAAAGTAAAGCAATACAAGTGCATAGAAGAAAAGTCTCTTTTTAAATAAGTGCTTGAAATCCCTTTGGCTTTTTCTTTGCATACGCCTTTTTTACAGGAACAGCAGCTGAACCAGCAGCCCACAGAGGGAGGAGCTGTCAGGTTAACTGATGTGAGGTCAGATGCTCCTGCCCCATCACCTCCTCCTCCTCCTCCTCTCCTTTGAGAGGCACAGAGTTGAAGTAGCGGTGGACGACACACTGGAGGAAGAAGGTGAGTGACGCCTCCTCTCAACGTTGCTGTTGGTTGCCTAAGACGGAGGAGGAGGATCATGGTAAGGTGGCAGGCTTTAAGGTCAGGTCGCTCACTGAGGAGAACAGTGTGCACCCAGGAGTCAGAGTTACAGTGCATATATTACCCTGATGCATCGTCTGTTGTGAGGAAACACAGTCAAATACCTGACTGTGATGATGTTTGTGCAGCAGATGGTGCTATTGTGCAGTGCTAAAGACATCCCATCACATAAAGATTTCCAACAGCCGTTAGAACAATGGAAATTGAAAACACTTATTATGAATTTATAATATGCTGCAGTCGCTCTCTTTCTTTGCCTGCATCTCTGATATCTGTTTGTTTATTTGAAACAACTGTGACGACCCCTCCCTCCCACTAGGGGTCTGTGTCCTGGTTGCTGTCTTTCAGGATGTTGATCAGCAGCTAATGAGCCACATCTGAGCCTGATGTGGTGACGGCTCTATACATCCACAGCTGAACGAGGATCGGCCTCTCTCCTCTCTGACTCTTGTTTTGGATGACACTGCTGCTTATTTTTCTGTTTGTTTAGTTTAGTTTAGTTATTTGTTCTTAAATAAATGTATATTTATTACTTTTTCCACCTGTCTTGTCTCCTTTTTGTTACAGCCTTGGGGCCGGGTTGTGACACAACTCATACTAATATTAGCTTATCACTATAATTAAATGAAAAGGAGTTAATAGCCACAGCATGGTAAAGGCTCAATCCAATGCAAGGATGCAACACTATCAAAAACTAAAAACACAGAAGTGGAAAAACCTGCTATATCTCCTAAAGTGACTGATAACTTAATAATACAGGAATTAAAACCGAACTGACAACAACTGAATGTTAAAAAGTTATTAATGTTTCCTGATGCTGGTAAAGATTTGTCTGCATCATTTGTAAATATTGCAGTAAAAAAAATTCTATTTAAAATTGTGATGCAAAAAAATGCAGATTTCCATCGTTATTACGCTCATACGAATCAGTGGCGTAATGTTAAGATGTAAGATGTTGTAAGTAGTTAAGCCCCTTCAAAACACTGGTTTGAAGGGGATTAGTGCACACTAGTTACTAGTTATGAAACACACACACACACACACACACACCATATAGGCATATTTAGATTTTATCAACAATGTGTTTGATTTTATAGTTGAAATAGTTACTTAAGCCATTGTATTAGGAAAGTAGAGAGGTCAAAGAGAAAGCTAGCAGGATTAGCGAACACATATTGTGTCGCCTCGTCACATGATCAAATAGAGACTTTGGCCATTGGACAACATCAACATACATATTACCCAGAAATCATCGTCACATCTGTGTATATGACAAAAAATATAGTTTTTTTTCCCTTCAATTTTTATAGTTCATGCACTGTTTATTAACTGTCTGCTTTTCTTTTTAAACCGAGTCTGCCAATTTGAATCAATCACAAGGGCCCATTCTCTTCTCAACACATTGTTTGAGGGCCCGTTCTCTCTACAGGCCCCCACCCCCGACCCACTGGCCCCAGTGCAGCCGCGCTGTCTGCTTTGTCTGTATTTAAGCCGCTGGTGCTAATTGAGGAAAGTGTGACATTGCAGATGTCTAGCCAGAAATGTTGGCCTTGGATGCAAGATCATTCACCACAGTTACACTTTTGTTGTGTCCCGCAATCACATCATGTCATTTGTTTCCTTTTTTTTCATTTTCTGATGCCATCTTTACAGCTCTCTGGACAAGACAGCGGTTCAGTTTAGTTAGCATGCGCCACTGATGCTAAACCTCCAACTTCCTGTGGAACATGAGGGGTGGATATTTCACAGCTCTGAACCAAAGTGCACACATCATCGTATTCACTATCCGAGAACTCATTGAAAACATTTTTACACTGCACATCAGTCAACGCCCATGGGCAGGGCCAGCAGTGCAGAGTGTAAGAACTCCCTATGTGAGTTTATAAGAGTATATGTAGCGCTCATCGCCTGTTTCCACATTCAAATACAGATCCAAATGATTGTAATTCACACAATGATTCCGCATGCATAGGTGTTTTAACTCAGACAAGGACTGTAGCTCTTTCTATCCAGCTGTTCTGTAACGTAGGTCAGGTTTGGTCAGGAGGAAAAAAGGAGCTGAATGTCTAAACAAAGGTCCCAAATCCTAATCAGTCATTTGTTTCCTTTTTTTTCATTTTCTGATGCCATCTTTACAGCTCTCTGGACAAGACAGCGGTTCAGTTTAGTTAGCATGCGCCACTGATGCTAAACCTCCAACTTCCTGTGGAACATGAGGGGTGGATATTTCACAGCTCTGAACCAAAGTGCACACATCATTATATTCACTATCCGGGAACTCATTGAAAACATTTTTACACTGCACATCAGTCAACGCCCATGGGCAGGGCCAGCAGTGCCGAGTGTAAGAACTCCCTACGTGAGTTTATAAGAGTATATGTAGCGCTCAACGCCTGTTTCCACATTCAAATACAGATCCAAATGATTGTAATTCACACAATGATTCCGCATGCATAGGTGTTTTAACTCAGACAAGGACTGTAGCTCTTTCTATCCAGCTGTTCTGTAACGTAGGTCAGGTTTGGTCAGGAGGAAAAAAGGAGCTGAATGTCTAAACAATGGTCCCAAATCCTAATCTGTCATGAATGCTCTAAACTGAGTGATGCTCTTTTCCAAACCCATGCCTACCGTACATTTTACAACGTACAACACTACAGGAGGATGAGTTATAAGTTAACTAGTAACTACTTTACACCACTTTAAGAGAGACCCCATCACATTCACCACATTTGAGCTCAGCTGTGTCGTAAAAATCCTTTGTTTATTACGTAAGAACACTGGGACAAATGACATGCTTATTATACTTGCTGAAAGCTGAAGTGTTCACCCGAGTTGTCTTGTGCAACTATTAACCACATAAGTAAGCGTGCCACTGCTAGAGTGTGAATGCAGACTAAACACCCCAATAGCTGTGTGCAGTTTAAAGTTTGTTGTTTCACTCATACAATGCATCCACAATAAAAAAAATAAGCCTTTCACCTTGTGTTTTTTTTAATCTTTGACAATATTTATGTTGCAGGCAGGTTGCACATTTTTATCGCATTGTCAAATAAATTACATGACTTACAAAAATCCCTTATGTAGACTAATTAGTCAGTTAATTACAAAAGATGGAATCGTTGCTCAGGTGTCCCACAGGGCACAGTTCTCTGAATATTAACACTGATTATCTGACATGTAATTAGCCGTGCTCGTATCACTTAAATAGCCTTCGATAACCCACCTATTGTGGCAGCTGTGACTGTTTTGACAAAGTGTGCAAGCCGTGTAAATGATGCTGATGCGTGCCAAATAGTTTAAAGTGTTAATACTAATATTGTAAATACTATAGTTGATACATTTTTAAGTATATGTGTATTACGCAGTATTGGGCAGCTATTTTTTTACTATCAGTGTTTCTACAACGTCATTACACATTCAGAGTGCTAAGCACTAAGCAGCTCTTTGGTCATGTGTCTGTTCTAAGCGTGTGTGTGTGTGTGTGTGTGTGTGTCCATGACCACACCCCAGCCGCCCTGAAAGAAAGTGTGCGCTTCAGCATGTTCCATTGACCAAAGCAGTACTGCAAGCCTTTGCACATCCACAGTTCCAGAACGCCTAATAGAACAACAGACGCGGACTGCGGCGCAGCGGCCTCCTATCCCAGACCCTCCCCCATCTCCATCCAACACCATCACCCCTCCCCTCTCCCCCGACCCCCCCAAAAATACTCCCATGTAGTGTGAAAGAGTCACGTGGCTTTTGGCACCAGCAGCTCAAGTGCATTTGTTCTGTGCCGATTGTTTTAAAGGATTTTGCCTCCATCAACAGAAAAGTGGAGGGGATAACTTTTTGGAATTCAGCCTAGGGCTTCCTCTTTGACGTTTCGCTCACTCCTGGCTTGCACTCTCTCTCACTCTTTCCCTGAGGAAAGGTTGATACTTAAGAGGGTTGATTTATCCTGAGGAATTCAGGTAAGATGATGCAATTCTGTTAATTGCTGAAGCCACTTGGATGGCAAGAATGTGGAGTAAATGAAATAAAGTAGAATGCGTATCATGGCATGCTAACTAATGCACACACTAAAGAGTGTGTGCCTCACTGGTGGGCCTAGAGGGCCTTCGCCATGTGATTTTGTATTAATGTCAGTTAGATTTGTTGTTTTGTTCAACATCTGAAGTATTACAACATTATCCCTATAGGATTCGTTTTACTTACTTCATGATGCATTTCACAGGACCATGTGCCGAACTTGAGATTTGAGATTTGTCTGGCTCCTGTCGTATGTGATAAATGGTGTTCAGACCCTCCACCTGGTTGACACAGATGTTTGACATGAACTGATGTGAAATGCTGCATTTATTTGGCTAGGGTCATATCGCTGTGTTTAGATTATGGCTGTGCAGTGCAGCTACATACATGTAGGGGACCGGGGTTTAACTTGTTTATATAGAGTTATCTATGAGGTGTTGGACTAATTCACCCCAAAAATACCCCATTGTTTTTTGTTTATGCTACTGTCATTGTCCTCGTTTTAAAACCCTCTTCAATATTCAATTAATTTGTATCAACCGTCACCGTCTTCCAACGAATAGTAAGGGTTGACTGTGGTGTTCGTAGGATATTTTCTGATCTGGTTTTATGTGGTCGGACCAGGAAATTAACATACTTGGCTTGTTTAACTGCAGTATAAAAAACATGTTCAAACAGAGAGAGAGAGTGAGAGAGCACATGTTGCTATGAGCTGATTGTATTGTGGTTGGTATGATTACTCTGCTCAGCAGCTCTCATGATCAGTTCTGTGCTTTGTTGTTACAGCTAACTGCGTAGTCAAGACAAGCTGATATGCATATATATATATTTATATATATACACATTGCTCTGACATCCTCATGTATCTTTGGGCAGCATCTTCTTTGAATGAAGAACTGAAAATGTTGCTGCTTGCCGACTAGTGTCTCATATTCATATGACAAAAATAACTGATGTTGATCTCACATTTCTTTACTTTACCCTCTCAAAAATAGTCTACAAGAAGTAGAGTATCCTGCGTCTTTGAGGGAATGTAGTGGTACAGATTTAACATTGTTTGCCTGGCGGTGAAGTAATGGTTAGAGTAGATGGTGTGTACCAGGAGGAATCCTTTCAGGAGTCCTGAAGGGTGAATCAAAACAGGAAATGTAAATGAATATCTTTCCTTCATTAGATACTGAAATCATGGTGCCCTAACTGTGGCTCAAAGATTAGCCCCCATTTTCACCTGTGGCAACAAATGTTCCTGCATACACTCCTTCAGGCCATTCCTGTCTCCTTAATCTATTTCCTACTTACTAAACATTACGACCAAAGCTACAAAATGACTGTATTGACTCCCATCTTCTTCTCTTTTTGCACAGTGCGTGAGCCTAAACCGCTGTCATAGTGTCACTCATGATGCACAGCTTCATGGGAGGGGGCCTATTTTGTGCCATCGTGGGGAACATCCTGTTGGTGGTCTCCACAGCCACAGACTACTGGATGCAGTACCGTCTGTCTGGCAGCTTTGCCCATCAGGGCCTTTGGAGGTACTGCATGTCTGGCAAGTGTTACATGCAGACCGACAGCATTGGTAAGTGGGAAAATATCTTATTTGGACACCTAAATATTCCCCTGGGTCTCCCCTGAGGCACAGCAACTCACAGTATAGTCTACTTATCTGAATACACTGGTGATTATAATGAGTGTCCTAACTTAGTGCAAAATCAAAAAGTTCTTGAGGTGACGACAGCAACAATAGTGAAAGAAATATTGACAAATATCTTTCACCTAAAGGAACAGTGTGTAACATTTCTGGCGAGGTATTGATAGAAATGGAATATAATATGTTTTCTTTAGACTATAATCACCTGAAAATAAGAATAGTTGTCTTTGTGTTACTTTAGAATGAGCCGTCTATATTTACATACGGAGTGGGTCCTCTTCATGGAGCCGGCGGCCATGTTTCTACAATAGCCCAGAATGGACAACCCAAATAGAAGGCTCTAGAAGGGGAAATTTGCGTTTTCCTGTCTGCCACCGTAATTCTCCTACACGCTTGGCACACGGGAGAAGTTTCAGTTGGTTGCAATATACAACCACAGCAAGATTGGCGCAAAATCCTAAACTCTACTAGACCTTTAACAAGACTAAGAGTCTACAGCCATGCTAGCTCTGTGAGGCTGTGTTTAAGTCGTCAAGCTTTGAGCTAGATGCTAATGTTGGCATGCTAGCATGGTCACAATGACAATGCTAACATGCTGATGCTAAGCAGGTGTAATGTTCACCAAGTTAGTTTAGCGTGTAGCATGCTACAATTTGCTAATTAGCTCTAAATACAAATTACAGATGAGGCTGATGGGAATGTCATTCGTTTTGGAGGTATTTGGTAAAAAAAACAAAATAAAATGTTGGCCTGATGATGGCACTAGAGGAAAAAACGAGGGGATCCCCAAAGTCATAAGGATGGATTGTCTGGAAACCATTCATTTATATGGAGAATGTTAAAGAAAACCATCCTATAGTTGCAGATATTTTACGCACCAAAGTTGTGGACTGATCAATTGACAGACCCTTGATTGATACGATTAGCAAAATTGTACTTCAAATTCTTCTTGAGTAAATTCACTTCCCTGTGCAACTTGACTAGTTGACGACAGTTGACTGTAAATTTCACTTTATACGTATACCTTTACTGTTTTCTGATCGCTTGGCTTCAAACAGCATGACACTGTTAATGATGGCTGCTGTGTGAGTCCAGCAGTGCACTGAAACCATTTTCAAGTTCAAAGGCAAAAGTTATGTGGAATAAAATGTCTGAGTTCCAGTTTAAGGGGTCAATAGAAATAGTAGGAAATAGATTACTTTCCAGTCAATTTTCTAATGACATTGAGTGCTTTTTGGTATAAAACGGTTCATATCAAATGAAAGGTTTATATGTTTTTATTTATCTTCCTGCACATATATTTATAGTATGTTCCCTCCCTTGTTTTTCTCCTCCTCAGCCTACTGGAATGCCACTCGTGCTTTCATGATCCTCTCTGCCATGTCATGCTTTGCTGGCATCATCGCAGGAATCCTCTCCTTTGCCCACTTCTCGGCCTTTGAGAGGTTCAACCGCTCATTCGCTGCAGGGATCATGTTCTTTGTTTCAAGTGAGTTCTGTATACAGTGGATTCAGATTCATTCGGACACTCTGCTATAGATGAAATGCAACCAAATGGCGTCCATTCATTTTTTTTTTATATCACATCTGCCATAAATTACGTTTTGTATTTGTTGAATTTTCATATCATGTAAATCCCAGACAAATATTAGCAGCTTTATAGCAGGCGTACCTTGTGACTTCCAACTGAGATGATCTTTACTATCACAAATATTTGTTTTAATATGTGCCACTCTCTGTCCACCATGCCAGCTCTCTTTGTTCTGCTTGCAATGGCCATTTACACTGGAGTGACTGTGAACTTCCTGGGCAAGCGCTTTGGTGACTGGCGCTTCTCTTGGTCCTACATACTAGGCTGGGTGGCTCTGCTCATGACCTTCTTTGCAGGTTTGTTAAATAAAAGAGTGCCGTAGAGTTCGGTGTAACTACTTCTTGCTGACAGTAAGCAAAATCAGCTGTGAATATGTGAATGTTATACACAGTTATCGCAGACCAAGGAAAACAGTTAATATTCCAATTCTGTCAAATCTAAAAAAATGATAACACCAATACAATGCTTTTCACAGGAACACAACATTTATTCACACCATTGACTTGTACTTGATGTGTCTGTGTACTCTACAAATTGCCCCCGTGGTAATTAAACACCATTTGACCTGTGTTTTGTTTTGCAGGTATATTCTACATGTGTGCCTACAGAATGCATGAGTGCAGAAGAGTGGCTGGCCCACGTTAAAGTAAACAGGAGATAACGTGTCAAGGGTGCAATGGATATCAATTCCCATTGCAAAATAGAGAATTTACTGTAAAATAATAAAATTTGGAATTTTGCAAATGCACGAAACATGTCCTATGGTTTTTTTTCATAAAATAATCTATGATTGTTTGGTATGGAAAGCAACTCAGTCCCTTTGAGCAGGATTAGATCCCCTTAGAAACTACATTTTTTTGTGGCCAAGTAACTAGCAAGGTCTAGAATGTCTGGTAAATGAAGTGAACTGCACAGCATTACACATTCTGATATACATCATTAGATAGGTACATATTGTATGGACATGTATTTTACACTTTGTTAATGCTTGCGGGCTGAATTTCTAATCCTGAAACAGTGAGTACATGCTTCCTGAAAATTGACTTTTTGCTTGTGCAGCGGAAAGAGGAGGAGGAAAAGTAGAAGATGATGGGATCAATACAGCTGTTGAAGGTGCTAAGCAGCAATGTGTAGTGCCTCCATTTCGGGCTCTCACCCTGGAAGTAACCCAGTAAATGAGAGAAGTTGTATGGCAGCACACAAATGAGAAACACAGCTAGAGTCCCCAAGGCCATGCCCATGGCCTTCTGCCGCTGCATCCGGGATATCCTGGGGCGGCTGTACAGGATCATAATGCAGCGCAAGTAGCAGAAAACACAAATTAGAAGAGGTGTGAGGCAGAGCACAAAGAAAAACTCCAAGCGTACAGGGAGGAGGATCTCCAACTGCTTCTCAGTAAAGTTCTCATAGCAGACGTTGGAGTTGTTGGCGACGGATGGGTGGTGCTGGGTGATGAAAGTGATGCTGCAGTGTGCGGCCGAAATTAGCCAAATAGCAGCACTGATGACTATCACGTACACAGGTTTGAGCAGCTGATGATAGGCGACGGGGAAAGCTACACCGATGTAGCGAACCACGCTGACCGCCATTAGCAGCAGGGAGCTGGTGTAGATCGTGGAGAAGAACGTGAAGGAGGTGATGGAGCACAGTAAGATTGGCAAATGCCATTGCATGCCTGACGCTGCCTCGTGCATCTTGAGAGGCAGGGTGATCAAAAAGAGCAGGTCAGAGACAGTCAGATTGAGCAGCAGGATGTCTGTTGGAAGCGGCCTGGAGTGGATCTTAACGCTGAAGGCGTAGAGAGCCAGGAGGTTGGCCGGCAGGCCTATGAGGAAGGAAATGATGTAAACTGAGAGAATGATCTCACTCCTCACCATTGACTCCATTGCCCTAAACCAAAGGAAGTAAACAAACAGCAATCAAAATGATAAAATAACAGACAGGTGGTTCAAATCTACAGATTATTTCGTACAATAATGGTGAATCAGTGAAGTTTTATTTGGTCCAAATAAGAAACATTCAGCTCGTTTCTGATACATAATGAACAGAGGTTATCTTTTAACAACCTCATAATCAAGTCACACAATTGTAATCTGCCATCAATTCAAAACTGATTGAGAGGTATTAACTGCACATATACAGTCGGTAATAGTAGACACCAACAAAATGATTACATTTGGTGCAGTTGTGGGTTTATTTACATCATCAATTTCTCCGTGTGGTCAAACACTTTACTGACTTAAAAGAAGTGAAATCACCATTTCAGCAATCTTGTAGATCATTGCGGTACCTCATGTGTTTGCAGGTGACTTTTATTTTATATGAGATTTAATAAAGCGAAATGGCTTTTCATGACTCCGATCACAGAACAAACAAGAACACCAGATGAGGAATTTCAAAAAGCACCTGCAATGTTAGGTTTGATAAATAAACATATTTACTTACCTACAAGTAGAAGTTTTAAAAATATTAAGGCTAAAAAATAAGACAAGCGTTTAAAACTTCTGAGTTCAAAGATGAGCTGATATAAAGTGTTATAAGATGGCTCCAGCCCCAGTACGACTCACTGCTCTCCCCTTTTTTTTTATACTGAACAGTGTGCAGACACCAATTGGTTAATATTAACTGAAATGCAAAACTCACGCTCGTGTTGACTTTCATATTGGGTATGTTGATAAAGCACTTCCTCCCACTAGGTCTCTGCAGGAATAAACTCTGACATAATTAAGTTTGGATTTCACCAAGCAATAAGCCTGCATTTATTCAAAGTTACGACTACACCACAAACTCAGAGCATCAATTCAGATAAAAAAAAAAAGATTCTTCCACACAGACATTCAATTTAGGACGTCCTTTTTTTTCCCCATAGTGACATCATTGCTAGAAAGAAATCTGAGAAATCTTTCAGCAACAGAACGTAGAATATTAGACGTGCAGTCCTACACGACAGCAGATCTGTTTTCTGTTGCCTGGGAACAGCTTGAATGTTGATTTCCTCTTACACTATTGACATTAGCATCAGTTACCACCGCAGCGGAAATACACATGGATCCCTTTATGTTTAAAAGTGTCACGGGCACTACTGTGTATGTACGTCTGTTTACAAGTCAATACCAATGAAAAGTTCAAATCTGAAAATATATACTTTATATACAACTCAAGTCTGACGAAACTTGTATAAAAGGAAACTACGCAGCACACAAATGTGGCACCAATCAGTTGTTTTATTCAATGCACTTAAGTGGGGCTGTAGGGTCCCTACTATGTGAGAGCAGCAGCAGATGCCCCCTGATCAGCAGTAGTCATCTGTGTTGCGATCCACACTCTGTGGGAAGCCAGAAGTAAAGTTTTAATAATTCTCAATGCATGAGCAATACAACAATACAAAAATCTTGAAAGATTGGGAAATGACACTCAATGTGAGACAAAACAGTTGTGAACCACGGCCTAGATTTTGTCATCAGTCACATTCACTGCACCTTGGCCTGTGGCTGTATTGTGCCTTCTCTCTGGGGGGCCGCTGCGTATCTCTGCTGTAGCCCACTGCTCATTTCGTCCACAAATTCATTGTCATAAACACGGGAAAGTCTGTCCACCTCAGGGTTACTCTCGCGTCTGCATGGTCTCGATTGGGCGTCCTCATCTTGTGATCTGATGCCTTCTCTCTGGGGGGCCGCTGCGTATCTCTGCTGTAGCCCACTGCTCATTTCGTCCACAAATTCATTGTCATAAACACGGGAAAGTCTGTCCACCTCAGGGTTACTCTCGCGTCTGCATGGTCTCGATTGGGCGTCCTCATCTTGTGATCTGATGCCTTCTCTCTGGGGGGCCGCTGCGTATCTCTGCTGTAGCCCACTGCTCATTTCGTCCACAAATTCATTGTTATAAACACAGGAAAGTCTGTCCACCTCAGGGTTACTCCCGCGTCTGCATGGTCTCGATTGGGCGTCCTCATCTTGTGATCTGATGGCATATTATATCAGTACATGAAGACAAATGTGTGCGCTGATATTGAGAATAAATGAGTTTACTTACATTTGAAGACTGCTGTATGTTTGTTCTTGTCGGACATTGTCTGGTGAACTTTGCAGCCTTAAAAAGAAAAAAAGATGCGATTTGAATTCAGCAAATTTTGAAATAAATCATTCTCAAGTATAAATTCCAGTTCCATCCCTGAAAATGATACCAGTGTTGCACGCAAAGCCTGATGTCGGTGCTCTATGGGTAATATGATAACCATAAAAAAAAATATGAATCATAGCAGAGTGAAGTCTACCAACCTGTTTCCAGAATGTTTTCTGTAAATGAAAATCGCACACCCAAACAGCAAGCCAATCACTGGGAGCATTAAAGCTGACAGCCACAAAGAGGCTGCAAATGGAAAACAGCTTGATTAGTATGATCTAGTCTGCTTTTGAGTGTATAGTTTGGGAAACGGCAAACAGTAACTTACATGTTTTGGAGAAGTGTACAGACAGCTGTTTGGTGTCGCTGCCCAGGGAGTTTGCGGCTGTGCAAGATATGTTAGATTGGCCTTGAGCTGGGCCATACATTTCCCCAGAGACAACTTTTTTTGAAACAATGCTGAAGGAGGATGGAAGGGTGTCATTTCCATCAATGGTCCAGTATATAGCGGCATTAGGGGAGGCCTCAGCCTGGCAGACACACTTTAGAACTTCCCCTGTCAGGTGACAGGAGGACTCGGGCAGGATTACTGGGGCATCTAGAAAGATGGGAAGATATTCAACAATAATCAAACCTCTCTGACATCTTGATTTTACTGCAGTGGTGGATTATAACTAATATTGGGATGTCCTTGTGCTTTACTCGAGTATTTCCATTTTATGCTTTTTTTCAGAGGGAAATATTTCACTTTTTACTCCACTACATTAATCTGAAAGCTTTATACTTGTGGCAAATTCAGCTTGTTTATACAAAAAATTAATTAACTATTAAATGATGATGTATTATTATGGATTAATCAACACAACAGTAAATAAAGTAATGCAATTGTAAAAAATACATAATCTGCATAATGAGTATACCTTTGTATATTTAGATGCAAATACTTTTGTGCTTTAAATTAAGAAAGATTTTGAAAGCGGGACTTTTACTTGGAACAGAGTGTTTTTACACTTAAATGATCTTTATTTCAGCACAGAGAACCTACGCTTCACAATTTTTTAAGCAGTGGCGATGGAAGGGCCTAACTTTAGTCATGTAAATATTTCATAAAGTTATTGTCCCGCTATTATCAAGTTTAGAGTTCCAAGATTAAGATTAGAGTAAAGTTTTTATCATTACCTTCTATGTATATATTATTCCTTTTTTTATTACAATTTCTGAAGCAATTTTGTAATGGCTGACCCACATGCAAGGTGCTGCTGCTTGTTAAGCGTTACATTTCTCTGGTGGTGTGAATGTTTATCTCTGTATTCCAGCATTAAACTAAGATTATTTCAGTAAATTCTGGCACAATAGAGGAAATAGAATAGTTGTTTTTTTTACATTGAACATCCAGATCCACCCAGTGGGACTTCCCCGTGCCGATGTCGTTGTAGGCGATGCAGGAGATAGACGTATCTCTCATGATGTTGTTGAAGGGTCTTTTTCTCTCAGTGGAAGTTATTTCGTTGTTCTGACCCATCTGTCTTTTGAGCCATATGTACGTGTGCGGTTGTGGGTTACAGTCAGCCGCACACTCCATGGTGACGCTGCCACCCTCCACTGTCGGCCCCTTTTCCAGTGTCAGGGTCACAATCACAGGTTCATCTGTGGATACAGGCAATTATAACATACAATACAATAGTAAACCCTGGCAAGAAAATGTACTGATGTCATTCATTGTGTTTTGAACGGGTAAACAACTGTATCACTTACATAAAATGTTGAGTGCTTTTTGTTGACTTCCTGTGGTGAAGGTTCTGAACTTCGCAGAACACCACATTTTGCTGTTATGCATTTCATATGTGGCTAGTCCGTGAAGGGTCTTTGTGTACGACCGTTGGCCCTGCGCGTTCTCACTGAAGGCCATTGAAGTGGAGTTTTTTAGAAATGGACTTGTGTTCCAGTGAAGGGATGGAGGTGAGAAAGGGCAGGAGTACTTAACGCTGCAGTTAGCCTGGAAAATGTCCCCATCCACTATTTGCTTCTGAATGGAGATTACGGGAGCTTTTCTCTCTATGGAAGTCAAAGCAAAGTGATGACGGAACGAACATAGGAAAATATTTAAAAATATATGTATTTCTAGATTAACAACCGTGTAAATGAAATGTACTATATTACAGACACGTGGTATGTGAAGGTTACATTGACCACAGCTTGTTGAGGTGAAGTGTTCAGGATTACTAGCTGTGTAGCTCTCAGCATCTTAATAATGTGGAAATGCATGTTCAAGTATAAAGGGCCCATAATGGCAATACAACTGTCTTGTTAAAATGGTTTAGCTGCAGTGAACTGAGGTGCAGTAGTGTTTCCTGGACGCTGTAATTAAAATGTTAAGAGTTAGGAAGAATTGCTGTTTTTTTTCATGGTACTCTTGCATCGTACAGTATATTTTTTTACTGCTGAATTTTGAATTTGTTTTTGCATTCAGGCTTGGATTTCCTAAATTCAGTTCAAGTTTACAAATACTTACTTACCAACAATGATAGTTACAGTTTGGTGGTGGAATTTCTGAGTTCTTTCAGAGTCTGGGTTGATCCAAACATAAACTTTAAGGTTGTTGTCTGCTTTCTTCACATTATTAATCATCAGGGTGCAGTTGCCCTCTGCAGCTTTACCCAGTACAAAGGTGCGTCCTTTGAACCGGTCGTCCACTGTAGTTGGGTTGCGCCCGTCATACACCACAGGATAATGTATGCTATGGTACTGGTACCAGGCGACCCGAGAATGAGATTGTGTCTGACATGGCACCACAACACAGCTCCCCTCCACAGCGCTAACTGTTGTGGGCACAGTGATGCTCCAGCTTCTCACCTGCTGGAGCATTGACAGGCCTTTGTGGGGTCAGAGGAGGGGGGGGGGGGGGGGGGGAGGGGAAGTACAGAGACAACATTAGTTGTGGTTGTTCTGTTTTGTGATGCTACTTTTGGAGACGAATGAGAACTTTAAATATACGTGACACGACTGAATGTTCTTTTGCACAGAAGGATGTTGCTGTCCGAGTCGATTAACCACAAAGCTGGGTGGGCTGCAGTATTTAGAGCTGTTAGAACATACCAGAGCGACATGAGAAAAAAAAAAAAGTGACTTCTCGAAAACAACGTTATTGCTGATGTCATATTGGATGTCACAGACACAGGATTGTCAGTTTTCTTCTTAAAACACATTAGGACCATACATCACGTTTTTTTCTTATATGCATTGCAAATATAGTGTTTATGTACTTTTTACAATATCAGGAAAGCTGTAAATACTTTTTTATTGAGTATAAAATATTATCCAGCAACGTACGTTACACAATTATGACTTTTTGTTTCAGGTCGTGACAAGTAGGCTGAAGAAAGGGTACTACAACAGTGTTCTAATAATAATCTGAGTAAAAATGAAGGGTCAGTCATTTCTATATTAAATTGTTTTATTTAGGCCAAACTCTCAGAAATGAGGTATTTTAAGATTACTCTAATATTTGAAATATTAGCTTATTGCATTATCTTCTCATGTTCAAGATGTTACTCAGAAACAAAAACAGAGATACAAACACATGAAGTCAAATATTACCAGTAAACAAGCTTAGCAGCCGAGGCAGATGAGCAGTCCCCATGAAGAGAGTAGTCGCTGCACACAATTTAGTGAGTCATCTTTTGACCTCCTTGCTTTCAGAAACACAGCAACTGGAACAAATGTTACTCAAATTAGGTTTTTGACACTTAAAGGCCTCAAACACTTCTTTTTTTTGAGAATTAAAAAAAAAAGTCGCTGGATTCATATTTCTCTTTGAGTGATATTGATAAGAGCGCTTACCTCGCCAGATGAGCTGCTGCCTGAATGTGTCTCCAATGGCTCACTAATGTGTTACTCTGCACAAGTCTACCTTTTTACCACAACCCTAATCCCCTCCTCACCCCCTCTGTTCTATTCAGTTTCAAACAGGAAACTTGCTGAGCTCATTTAAAGCAGTCAGCCTGAACGGTGAGATCGCCTGAAAGAGAGGCTCTCTTCTCCTGTTTTCTAAAATCTGGCATACTAGACACTTCACACCTCTTGTTGTACAGTACAAGTTCAAAACACAGTAGCCAGGGCAAGCTTTAAAATGTGTATTTAATACGAAATTGAAGATCGATGGAAACGTTGGGCTTACATACATGACATGGTCCTAAAGAAGAATGTAGACTGTTACATATTCTTTGTGCTCAAATAGCTACAACCACTTCAGTTTGAACAAAAAAAAGAAATGTTAACAATAATACAATTAAACAAAACATGGCACACTGCTAAATAAATGTGAAACAGCAGAGCTTCTCCTTCAATTTACACATGGCGACATCATTATATGAGTGAAAAATAAAGGTGAATATACAGCATTTTATATTATCAAGCAAAAAAAGTAAAAACTGTGAAAACTGTTCAATATTATCATGGTTATTATGCACTTTAATGCGATCAAAATATCTTCAGTGACAAAAAGTCTGTCAAGATCTTAAAAACTCCATCAACTTAAAAGCAAAGGAACATAATACCATAATCAAAATGTCCATGTCATGGCTGACAAACAAGAAAACATACATTTAAAAGAGGAAACTTGACACAGCAATATAGATCTGTGATCTATTTATGCATAGCAGGCTTGTCTTTAAATTTAACCTGAGCATATTCACTTTCCACCTCTTTCTGCACATTTCTGGGCTCCATGTTGTCGTATAGACTTCCCATCTCCAGCGCGTCGCTCACGAAACCTCTGAGCATGCCTCCCTCCACGCACATCTCCTCCTGCAGATAGGAGCTACCAGGCTGATGCACGTCCATCGAATCTTCTGCCTTCTTCTTCTTGCTCTTGGACCTCCAGTTCACAGTCGAGTAAATCACATCTTTGCCTTCGTCGTTCGCCTTCTCTGAGCTTTTGCGGCCTCCTTCTGCATTGTTTGGTCCAGAGCTCGGCAAGGTGGTGCTGTTCGGCCCGCATGTCAGCGCATCGTTGTTGACATAAATGTCTTCTTCTGCTGTGTTTGGTACCTATGCAATTAAAGAGAAAACATCAGTGGCACACATACTCCGCTAATCCGCTTTTATTACGTAAAGTAGAAAACTGAGTACCTCATTTCCTTCTCCACTTGCTAGACGATGGCTCATAGTAACTGGGCCGGTGTCACCGGTGCACTGACGTTTATGGTGAGTCTTCTGAGCCCTGGAAAATACAGTAGAACATTTACCTTACAGTTACATGTGTATATTTGATTCATCTTTGTTTTCTCATTTAGTAATCAACAGGATGATACCTTTGATCACAGGGAACGCTCAAATAAAATAGTAATGGATTTAAACTCTGTTGAAGTGAAATAAAACAACTGACAGAGCTTTCAAGAAGCAGAGTCATATGTGGTCCAATTGCATGTGGGTTAGAACAAATATTAACATCCCCAATAATATGTTAGCAGAGAATAGTCTTGAAGATCAACATATGGCAATTACAGTCAACAGGGATACAGTGGTGCTGATTGACATGAAACCCATCATAATGTGTTGGCTCTGGATTTATCTAATACAAAGGCAAAGTTCATTCTATAGTGTCTACACTATTTTGTCTGTAGTCAACAGATGTTCAGTGTTAATAGATACAAAATGTAATTGCAGTGGCAATTTGATGACAATAACTTATTGCTTGTGGACCTCAGGACCTGGTCCACTGATACTGTAACTCAAATATGTAGTGTTACATTAGTTCTGATGGATGAAGACCCAAACAAACGCTGCATAGTGTCAGTATTGTATACAGGGTCCAAGTAAAAGTTACAATAACTGCATAAATAGCTGTTACCCTACCTGTTAACAAACAGCAGAACACATACTAGTACAAGTAGAGCGACCACGATGGCGATGAAAACTGGCAACATCACTGAAACGTACAAGGGACAATGAAAGATTAGGATAAAGAAGTAACTCAGACAAGAGAGATAATTGTTGTGGTAAAACCTTGGAATGCCGTAAAAATAATTCAGCTTGATGTGTTGTAAGGCCTACTTCAGTTCATATGAAACACACTGCGAAGTAAATACCTTTCTTTTATCATGAAAGAAGTATGGTTTGAGTCATTTTAAAAGTTATGTAAAGGAGGAAGTGGGGTGTTTTAACACCTCCCAAAGTCACACCAGATATTTCCACACACTCACCCAAACACTCAATTTTGAAATGTGTGAAATTTGTCAAATATGGTCATAGCTTTAAAAAAAATGTCTTTTCTGTCTTTGTGGTCCCGGCCCATTTGTAATAATAATAAATAATAATGAATAATAATAAATAGCTTCTTTATTCTATATGAGCGAGCATGCCTGTCCCACTAGCTGCTGTGTTCTACAATAAGATTATGTACTTTCAAGCCTTGCACCTCTTGAAAAAAAGGAAGAAATGGGTGCCACCACAAACCTCGCTACTAAGTTAAGAAGGCGACATGGGAACTGATGGTAAAGTTGCAGACACAACAGCCAATAAAGAGAAGTGACGCTAGCATTAACGCTTCTATAAGAACACCCTGGCCCTTACCTCCTAACTGAAGACATACATGGTTTAATTTAAGAGCTTACACCAGTATAACATTGTTGAAAATACTGAATGTAGATGCATTATCCTGCTTGAGGCGCTGGTTACAATGTATCAGGGATCAAGTTTACAATTTTTAGTGTGGCAGTACAGTAGATATAGTTTTTTGGGACATTTTGTGATTCAGTATTCGAAAACAAAAATAAGGCAGCAATGTGGTATTATGAAAATACTAGAAATAGATCTAACAGTGGTCAGCCATACGTGGTCTGCACTACAGTGTGCACATATGTAGTCATTAGCTAAATAAAAAAAAAAGTTCACCAGAATATCTAGAGATCCTGACGGCTTCCATCTTACCAATAACATTTACAGTCAGTGCACAGAATACAGACCTTGACTTTCTGCAGATGTCTGAGGCTCAAGGCTGTAGACATAAAATCGTTGAGTAGCAGATCCCAGAGAGTTGGAGCTGCGGCAGAGCAAGGTGGCAAGATCCCTCTCCTGTGGTCCATTCACAGTGATGATGCTCCACAGACCTGTGTCATTTAGAGACTCATTGCTTATTACAAACGTGTCAGAGTGATTGACAGGTGACCCATCCAAGTACCAGAGTAAAGTGGGAGAAGGATTTCCCACAGTCCTGCAGGAACAGTTGAGCTGGTCTGCAGCTTTGATGCAGCCAGATGAGGACAGGATCTGAGGAGCAACTGCAATGCATTTAGAGAAGACAAACAAGTTTAGTCTCAAGTAATTCAGGTTAGGTTAGTTTACCCGTTAGTTAACTAACATTTGTTCATTTGCCAATGTATTTATATAATTTTGTCACATTTTTCTTCTATACAGATGAGGGGCTCCGGTAACATTGACTAAATTTGGCAAATTTATATCAATAAATAGTAAAAAAAAAATATATATTATATCAATTAGAAAGCGATCACAGCATGGACTGGGAATGGGTCAGAGTCAGTGGCAGGAAGCCAAATAAATAAGTAGATCAAATGAAGAGCTTCATGAATACATAAATAAAACATTTGATGGATAAATTCATAACTTGATAGTTGAACTTTCGAATCGATTTCAATCAATTTACTGAAACATGGCTTTAAGTAACACAAAACCTTTAAAATGTGATCCTTACATTGAACATCTATTTGACTGAGGTTGGATCGTCTAACTCCAATAATATTTTCAACCTTGCAGAATAAAGGACTGTCGTCTTTAGATGCTTTAATGTTTAAAACAGCTCCGGTCCCAACAAAAGTCTCCTGTGCTCCATCAGCTCTGTACCAGGTGTAGTTCTTCACTGCTGGGTTAGCAGTACTACTGCATGTCAGAGTCACAATACTGTGCTCTGGTACTGGACCTGAGGGACGGACTGACACTGTGGTGTGTTTGGGGGAATCTGAAAAACGAAATGTATATATTATTGCTATATGTTATGTTGTCTCTTGTAAATTCTAAAATATACGTATTGTAATAAAGACAGATTAAGTATGCTGACACCATTATTTTACAGTGCATCCAACAAGAAATATTGTTTTGTCCTGTCTTCTAACTATCCTAAAAGTCCAATATATAAATCTGGGATCTGGTGATTTGAATCCTTTAAATTTAGGGGGTAGCCCTCATTGATTTTTCAGGGAGGAGGAAAGAAAAACAGGCTTTGTAAAACTGTTGGGCAGAGAGATAGTTTGCAACTCTTCCTTTCCCAAATAGATTTGACTTCAAAGTGCAAATACCTGTATAAATACAACATGGGAACTAGTATTGTTTTTTAATAGTAACTATTACTGAATGAGTTTCCAGCAGTAAATGACAGACTGGCCTGTAGTAATGTGTGGACAATTAAAGGCTAAAAAGGATAAACTAGTAGTGTTGAACGCAAAAGTGTCCTTTTGATAACAACACGCAGGGTGGAAAAGTTAGACTAAAGACTAAATATGTTAATTAAATCAGATTTTCAGGACATAGAACAAGATAAGTTTGAAATTTGATCCTTACACTGAACATCTATTTGACTGAGGTTGGATCGTCCAACTCCAATATTATTTTCTGTCTTGCAGAAAAAAGAACTGTCGTCTTTAGATGCTTTAATGTTTAAAACAGCTCCGGTCCCAACAAAAGTCTCCTGTGCTCCATCAGCTCTGTACCAGGTGTAGTTCTTTACTGCTGGGTTAGCAGTACTACTGCATGTCAGAGTCACATTACTGCACTCTGGTACTGGACCTGAGGGATGGACTGACACTGTGGTGTGTTTGGGGGGATCTGAAAAAGTGAAGAATGAATAATTTGTATAATTTATAGATGTAATATAATCTGGTATTTGTTTTTATTTTTTAACTTTTTAATTTAAAGTTTGAGTGCTGACACCTTTTTGAAAAAAACATTACATTGAAAAATTGTCTCTTTATTTTCTTGTTCTTGTGGATCCTACCCACTGCACTTTGATTACTCAGCACAAAATGAAGCTTGATGCAGAATCATTGGAGAGAGAGAGAGAGAGAGCACAGTTCTGGCTTTTTGTAATCTGACTTGGTTCATCATGTAACAACCCATTGAAGGCTGCAGACAACCTTAACATTCACTTCATTTGTGCTGCTGAAGTCTAATTTCAAGCTCTCTTACTGCTGTTTCTGCACTTCCACCCAGCTGTGTTGAAGCCTATACTAATTAATATGCAAATTGTAAAGCATAAACAAGATTTTAGAGTTGTGGAAACCATATGATGTTGGCAATAGTTTTCTCCACTGCACTTCAGAAGGAAATATTTTGACAATTTTTCACGATTTAGTTTTCATAATGGAGCCCATTTGAATGGAGGTTACTGTTTGTAATGTTTCTGTTTCTGTGTCTTCTGAAAGTCACAAATTTGACCTTTAAACTGGAGCTGCAACTAAGGAGCTTACTTTATCATTTAATCTGACATTTACTTTTACGTTCAATCCATTAATACTTCAGTCTGTAAAATGTAGAAAAACTCTGAAAAATCCCTGCAAAATGTTCCAGAGGCGTATTCCAATCAATCAATCGCATTAAAACTATTAATCCTTTATCAAAAGTGGTGACATTTATTATTCTGTCACATGACTAATGGATTAATCAACTAATTATTTCAGCCCTGATTCAAACTAAGACAAGAAACCTAAGAGACAAGATAATTTGTATTAAAATATCTATAATTACAATGAATGAGGATAAATGAACTCACATGAGATATCAGCTGTTAAACTTGTACTAACAGCTGACTCAGTGCTGCCATCTTGTTTGTTGTAGGTGGCCGTACAGGAGATTGTCTCTCCATGATGTTTTTTAGAGGCAGTGAAGGTCACAACAGAGGTCTTGTCTTTAGTTTTGTCCTGATTCTCCTGCAGTGTCTCCACACCCAGGTCGGGGGTCCATGTCAGAGTTGGAGGATGAGACAGACAGGGAGCTGGAGCAGAGCACGTCAAACTCACTGAGGTTCCCTCCTTCACCTTCAGTGCTGACGGAGTCACAGTCGGTCTGGGAGGATCATCTGGTGAGAAGGTACATTTGAACCAGTCACTAAACAATCAGTTCTTTGTTTACTATTTGACAAATGCAATGAATGCAAAAACAAGGTCAGAGCAGTTCTACTGAGAAATGAATGAGTGAAATGTAGCTAAACAGACTTTAATACCTGTGACTGAAATAGAGATTTGTTCAGCAAAATTATATTTCAGGCTTTCACATTCCACCCTGAAGACATAGTTATTGCTGTTAGCAGGTTGCATGTTGTTCAGGATTGTGGTGCAGTCTTTTCTTGTCAAGTTTCCTCTCAGTTCTCCATTTATTGTACTTGTTTGTGGAATACTGCTGTTAAACACAACAGTCTTTGGATCATTCATCCATATTGCTCTACATGGGTTCTTTAAACGTGATTCATATCTGTCGTCTATCTCAAAGGAGCAGGGGATGGTCACACAGGATCCTCTAAGAACCTCTATAGTCTGCGGCATAGATGCCTTAAACTCTCCACACAGGTCACCTGAAACACAAGAAACACACCTTGAATAAGAACGAGTGAATAATACTTTACAGTCATGAGGATTTTTTACTGTTTGATTGCTTTGCTAAAATCTTACCACTATACCTTATTCTTAGAATAATCCAAGATAACGACTGTAAATCTTCTGCTTTGTTCCCACAGTGTTTATTGTTCTAGATGTTTAGATTAAATAAATATACCATCTATCACATTAAAACTATTAATCCCTTTTCAAAACTGTTGACATTTATTATTCTGTCACATGACTAATGGATTAATCAACTAATTATTTCAGCCCTGATTCAAACTAAGTCAAGGAAGCTAAGAGACAAGATAATTTCAATTAAAATATCTATAATTACAATGAATGGGGATAAATGAACTCACATGAGATATCAGCTGTTAAACTTGTACTAACAGCTGACTCAGTGCTGCCATCTTGTTTGTTGTAGGTGGCCGTACAGGAGATTGTCTCTCCATGATGGTTTTTAGAGGCAGTGAAGGTCACAACAGAGGTCTTGACTTTAGTTTTGTCCTCATTCTCCTGCAGTGTCTCCACACTGTCACCCAGGTCGGGGGTCCATGTCAGAGTTGGAGGATGAGACAGACAGGGAGCTGGAGCAGAGCACGTCAAACTCACTGAGGTTCCCTCCTTCACCTTCAGTGCTGACGGAGTCAGAGTCGGTCTGGGAGGATCATCTGGTGAGAAGGTACATTTGAACCAGTCACTAAACAATCAGTTCTCCATTTACTATTTGCCAAATGCAATGAATGCAAAAACAAGGTCAGAGCAGTTCTACTGAGAAATGAATGAGTGAAATGTAAGTAAACAGACTTTAATACCTGTGAATGAAATAGAGATTTGTTCATCAAAAGTATATTTCAGGCTTTCACATTCCAGCCTGTAGAAATATATATTGTTGTTTCGCATGTTGTTCAGGGTTGTGGTGCAGTTTTTTCTTGTCAAGTCTCCTCTCAGTTCTCCATTTATTGTACTTGTTAGTGGAATACTGCTGTCAAACACAGGAGTCTTTTTATCAATCATCCACACTGCTCTACATGTGTTATCTAAGAGTGAATTATATTTGTCCAGTATCTCAAAGGAGCAGGGGATGGTCACACAGGATCCTTTAAGAACCTCTATAGTCTTCGGCATAGATGCCTTATACTCTCCACACAGGGCACCTGAAACACAAGAAACACATCTTGAATAAGAACGAGTGAATAATACTTTACAGTCATGAGGACTTTTTATTGTTTGATTGACTTGCTAAAATCTTACCACTATACCTTATTATTAGAATAATCTAAAATGATGAGTGTAAAGATTCTGCTTTGTTCCCACAGTGTTTATTGTTCTAGATGTTTAGATTAAATAAATTATTCAGCCATCAGATTAAAGTTTTAAGAAAAAGGCAGCAGAACACTTTTGTAGCTCACTGTGTTCTTCATTTGCTGCAGCATGTATTACAGATACTGTTGTACTGTGGTGTGAATACTTGACTAACATTGCGTAGTTATAGTTTTTGATCATTTTTAATACTCAGTGATTCAAATGTGAATGAACTTCATCTCACCTTGCAGCAGAGAACCAATGAGAAGGAGAGTCAGAGCTGCAGACATCTTTGTGCGTCAGGAGAGGCAGAAACTCTGGAGATTACACATGAAACAATTCACATGTTTAGAGCATTTCATCCCTAATTAACCATTTAAAGATTATTTAAGATTTTTAAAGGAAGGTTTATTAATGAGGCAACTATTGAATGCAATATTTGCAGAGGTTGCTGATGGAGAAATGTTTTGCTGAGCCTGTATTTGTTTTTGATCTTCATCAATGTGAAGCCTGTATGTGATTCTGAGACAATGAAACTCAACTGAATTAAATTATTGTTGGTGTGTCAACACAATCACACAATTGAACAATTAAATTAAACATTACTGATTTTAAATTTTATTTTTTTACAAATGTGCCAGGCTTTGATGAAACCTGGTGATGGAGATATTCAACACAAGACTAATACTGGTTTAGTGTTTCTACTGAGTGTGAGAGAAAAACAAATACTTGTTTGTTATGCTTTAATATTCAGTTCATCACTGAAACAACATGCTGCTTTTTATAACTTGTAAAACTTGTAAGAAGAAATGATGATGAAATGGAAAAACAGGAAGGTAATTGCTGAAAGCAAAGCCGACAAACAAACAGTTTATATTATTAATATCTTTAAATGTACTAACAGAGTTATTGTTTTAGGCAAATACTTTCAAAAGGAACAATGTCCAAAATCACAACCAAATGACGGCTTAACAGTTTCAAAGTTTTGCTCCCTTAGACAAATTTATTTAAATTTTTACTTTTGAAATTATTCATTGTTCTAAAGTTTATTTACTTAATAATGACATTTTAAGTATTTAGTATTTAATTTGAAATCCGTTTTGATGATTAATATTTGTCATAAAAGATATGATGACTTACATTTTCTTCAGGTCTTTCGAGCAGATAGATGGAAGATGTGTAGAGAAGTGAAGTTCCTTAAAAGTTGTGCCGCCTTTTCAAACAACTACAAGACTTGACAATGAGGAAGTCACTAAAGGGCGCATGGGTGTGACTATGACATGTACTTATTTATCAGAAATGATTTTACACAGTCCCACATTTTTTCTAAACCGAGCTTTTACTTTACACGCATATATATTCTTTTTTTTAATCCAAATATTGAGTCTTTTTGCCTAAAATGAAACAAAATGTTTGCATTACCAACCTGGTAAAGGGAATTTTTGCAAATGATTAAGACACAACAAAAACCTATAATGAGCCTTTATTGTTAAAGCGATTTGCACAGATATTATACAACATTAACATATTTAAACTATGTACTGAAATCACACCAATTAGACTGGATAGTATAATCTACAGACTGACCAGTAAATCTGGATGGAGAAGGCGATGACATATACTCAATTAACTTTCCTCTGATAATTAACATGATCATAAAACAGTAGAGGGATCTTGCAGCTATGTGAATTATTACATTTCTTTAAAAAAATATGGTAATAGCAAATTCATCCTCAGTCAAATTCAATTCAACACTTTGGTCTCATGTGATTTCATGAAACACTTAATGAAAGCATGTACAAAAAATAAAGCTGCATCCATGAGAACATCAGTAATGCAAAGTTAAAAATAATACAGACCTGTTAATTATTGTCATGTAAGGGACGCAGACAGTAATACAACATGTTATGATGTGAAACAGCTCAACAGCTCTACATATGAACCTCAGAATGTGAGAGAAGAGTTCACTCACTTCAGTCGTTTGCTGTGTTGATGACATACATGGTCGCTATGTACTGTACCTTTAAGAGACAAAATACACCTGGAAATATAGTACAGCACAATACAAAAACATCCCCAAAACTACACCAAAACTAAAAACATCAACAACTCAAAAGTGACCACAAAGTAAAGTGAATACCTCTGTGATCCAGTTTCAGTGATACTTTAACAGTATAGCCCCACAGAGCTAGTATCTCTAGTATTTATTGCAGTGCTATGTTGCATTGCTTTGTGTGTCTGCTCATGTTACTGTGTTATTGTGTACTGTGATTACACTAAAACGTAAATATATGCCATTTTGCAGTACCTGTCGAAGTATAATAAATTCCAAGAAATATTTCTGTGTAGTCGCCGAATAATCATCCAGGCACTTAGTGGACGATGTCACCGTCATTTTGTAATGACTCTACACTACTGAGACTGGTCTGTTTGATCCAATGCTATGTAAAGCATGTTCTCTACGTTTGGCTTCACGTTCTTTCTTTATTTCCTATGAAGAAATTCCTGAGAAGGATAATGTATATCTCCTCAGTCAAAATGTATTTTCTGTTCTTAATAAAACATGTACTACTCTTGATCAACACAACCTCAAACAATTAAGAAAGTATTTAAATGACATTGTATAATACACAACCCCCCGTAGAACATTGAATTAATAACACTCATATCACTAATCACACGTTTGCCTCAATATATGAAATACAGAAATCCTTCAGTAAAGTTATTTGATGATTATTAAGATCAGTGGATGTTTACAGAGTCATCTTGAAGTTTGGGCAATGACATCATACTCTGGAGATCTGTCTCTGGGATCCAATGACATGTAAGTTTGGTCCACTTCCTTTGGCTTCACTCTCTTTCTGGATTTCCTTTGAGGACAATAAAGAACAATCCATATATGTAGATACATAGAACATATTTTGTTTCTTAAAGCAGCACTGCTCTTCCATCAACAGAGCTTTCATTACAAAAAGTACAATCCAGTGAAATCACTTACCAAAGGAACGCCATGCAGACTGTGTACAAGACGTTCACACTGAGAGATACACCAGCAACAGCCAAGAGAAGAACTCCACAGTACGGTCCACAATGTTGATCTGAACCTGGCATAAGAAATAACACAGCACTCTACATATCATCTCCCTGTTCAAGTGTTACATTCATTCAACAGTGGTTCAGTGGCTGTGTTTTAGCCACACATCCCCATTAATGCCACAGGACAGCTGTAAATAATTCTGTAAAGACACTTCAAGGTTTTAATCAGGTGTTGCAACCCCAAAGTCCACTTGAGTTTGGTAAATAGAAAGACACTGTCATTACTGATATAGAAACAGAGTGGCGAAAAGAGGTGAAAAATTTTATATTCTTCATTATTAATATTATAATAATAGAATTTATATGTCAAAATACATGATCCATACCGTGAACATCAATGTGAATGATGCTGGAACGTCCAGATCCAAGAAAATGTTCAGCCTTGCAGAACAAAGAGCTGGTGACATTTGATGCATTCATGTTTAAAACACGTCCGGTCCCCATTAAAGTCTCCTGACCTCCATCAGCTCTGTACCAGGTGTAGTTCTTTACTGCTGGGTTAGCAGTACTACTGCATGTCAGAGTCACATTACTGCCCTCTGGTACTGGACCAGAGGGATGGACTGACACTGTGGTGTCTTTGGGTGAATCTAAAAGAAAGTGTAACAAATTAATAATAATTTTGATAATTCAAAATGTATTATTGTTGGGTGTAACATTGTAACTTGTCTGTTACAGGTTCCTGTATTTGTGTTGAAATAAGACACATCTTGTGTTTTTAAGTATGAATACACAAAGTATTTTTGTAGTGTATTGTGAATTAACATTTTCCTTGTGCTCTTTTTTTTTAAGGAGCCCCTAAAGTCCCAAAAGATGTTGGTTATTAAATGACCTTCTTTGAACAAATCTCCAAATGTTGTGTGCAAAAGTTATCTTTTGGGAACAATATTATCTCTCTACCATGCACCCATAAATGAAGAGAGCTCAATATATACAAATATATTTTGGTGTAGGCATTATGGGTGATAGATGGTTCCTCAAGGAAAATCCTTTTGCCTATAGAAGTGCTGTCTCTGGCTGCAGAGAAGCGGCTTGGGGTCGGCGATGCACTCAGTTGTACAATGGCAATAACGGTATTTTGAGAAAGTGTGAGTCAACGCAACCATGAGCACCCAAAAAATGCCATGCATTTTGCTGCAGCAGAATGCGAGATTAGACGTGGACAGACACAGAGGTGCACACTCCCTCAGTCAAGGACGCACAGACTCACACGGTAAAATGCACGATCAAACACACATAATAATTATTTAATATTAAAATCAATGCAATACTTACACTGAACATCTATTTGACTGAGGTTGGATCGTCTAACTCCAATAATATTTTCAGCCTTGCAGAAAAAAGAACTGTCGTCTTTAGATGCTTTAATGTTTAAAACAGCTCCGGTCCCAACAAAAGTCTCCTGTGCTCCATCAGCTCTGTACCAGGTGTAGTTCTTTACTGCTGGGTTAGCAGTACTACTGCATGTCAGAGTCACATTACTGCCCTCTGGTACTGGACCTGAGGGACGGACTGACACTGTGGTGTGTTTGGGGGGATCTGAAAAATTAAGAATAAATAATTTGTATAATTTATAGATGTAATATAATCTGGTATTTGATTTGATACAAAGGCAGATTATGTCACGAGAGAGAGAGAGAGAGAGAGAGAGAGAGAGAGCACACTTCTGCCTTTCATGAAACCTCAATTTCGAGCTCTCCTACTGGTATTTCATGGAGTTAACAACAGCACATTTAAATGGATGTTGCTGTTTCCCAAAGTGACAATTTTGACTTTAACCTGGAGCTGCAACTAACTATTATTTTCATTATCAATTAATCTGTCAATTACTTTTATGATCAATCCATTAATGGTTTAGTAAAATGCCCGTCACAATTTTCTAGAGGCAGAGGAGGCGTCTTCAAATAACCTTCTGTTCGACCAACAGTCCAAATCCTAAAGACATTCAATTTATAATAATATAAAAGAGACAAAAGAAGAAAATCCTTGATTTTGAGAAACATTTTTACCATCAATCGCATTAAAATTATTAATCCCTGATCAAAATGGTTGAGAGTTATTATTCTGTCACATGATTAATGGATTAATCAACTAATTATTTCAGCCCTGATTTAACAAAAGTCAAAAAGCTAAGAGACAAGATAATTTCAATTAAAATATCTATAATTACAATGAATGAGGATAAATGAACTCACATGAGATATCAGCTGTTAAACTTGTACTAACAGCTGACTCAGTGCTGCCATCTTGTTTGTTGTAGGTGGCCGTACAGGAGATTGTCTCTCCATGATGGTTTTTAGAGGCAGTGAAGGTCACAACAGAGGTCTTGTCTTTAGTTTTGTCCTGATTCTCCTGCAGTGTCTCCACACTGTCACCCAGGTCGGGGGTCCATGTCAGGTTTGGAGGATGAGACAGACAGGGAGCTGGAGCAGAGCACGTCAAACTCACTGAGGTTCCCTCCTTCACCTTCAGTGCTGACGGAGTCAGAGTCGGTCTGGGAGGATCATCTGGTGAGAAGGTACATTTGAACCAGTCACTAAACAATCAGTTCTCCATTTTGTTTACTATTTGCCAAATGCAATGAATGCAAAACAAGGTCAGAGCAGTTCTACAAGAGAAATGAATGAGTGAAATGTAAGTAAACAGACTTTAATACCTGTGACTGAAATTAAGATTTGTCCAGCAAAAATATTTCTCAGGACTTTGTCACATTCCACCCTGAAGAAATATGTATTGCTGTAAGCAGGTTGCATGTTGTTCAGGGTTGTGGTGCAGTCTTTTCTTGTCAAGTCTCCTCTCAGTTCTCCATTATTTGAATTTGTTCGTGGATTACGGCTGTTAAACACAACAGTCCTCCGATAATTCATCCATTTTGCTCTACATGTGTTATCTAAGTTTGATTCGTATTGGTCCTCTATCTCAAAGGAGCAGGGGATGGTCACACAGGATCCTCTAAGAACCTCTATAGTCTGCGGCATAGATGCCTTCAACTCTCCACACAGGGCACCTGAAACACAAGAAACACATCTTGAATAAGAACAAGTGAATAATACTTTAAGCCCCAGTCCCACCGAAAGCCGGATACACTACGGATCAGATCCGGGGTCATCCGGGAGTGGAACAGTAGGGAAACCGTAGTCAGTCCGGGATGATCCGGGAGCTAGTTGACACCCCGGATCTCACCTCTTTTTATCCAGAGTGATCCGGGGACATCCGTAGTATATCCGGCTTTTGGTGGGACTGGGGCTTTACAGTCATGAGGATTTTTGGTTGACTTGCTAAAATCTTACCACTATACCTTATTCTTAGAATGATCTAAAATGATGAGTGTAAAGATTCTGCTTTGTTCCCACAGTGTTTATTGTTCTAGATGTTTAGATTAAATAAATTATTCAGCCATCAGATTAAAGTTTTAAGAAAAAGGCAGCAGAACACTTTTGTAGCTCACTGTGTTCTTCATTTGCTGCAGCATGTATTACAGATACTGTTGTACTGTGGTGTGAATACTTGACTAACATTGCGTAGTTATAGTTTGTGATCATTTTTAATACTCAGTGATTCAAATGTGAATGAACTTCATCTCACCTTGCAGCAGAGAACCAATGAAAAGGAGAGTCAGAGCTGCAGACATCTTTGTGTGTCAGGAGAGGCAGAAACTCTGGAGATTACACATGAAACAATTCACATGTTTAGAGCATTTCATCCCTAATTAACCATTTAAAGATTATTTAAGATTTTTAGAGGAAGGTTTATCAATGAGGCAACTATTGAATGCAATATTTGCAGAGGTTGCTGATGGAGAAATGTTTTCATGAGCCTGTATTTGTTTTTGATCTTCATCAATGTGAAGCCTGTATGTGATTCTGAGACAATGAAACTCAACTGAATTAAATTATTGTTGGTGTGTCAACACAATCACACAATTGAACAATTAAATTAAACATTACTAATTACATATTTTCTTTTTACAAATGTGCCAGGCTTTGATGAAACCTGGTGATGGAGATATTCAACACAAGACTAATACTGGTTTAGTGTTTCTACTGAGTGTGAGAGAAAAACAAATACTTGTTTGTTATGCTTTAATATTCAGTTCATCACTGAAACAACATGCTGCTTTTTGTAACTTGTAAAACTTGTAAGAAGAAATGATGATGAAATGGAAAAACAGGAAGGTAATTGCTGAAAGCAAAGCCGACAAACAAACAGTTAATATTATTTATATCTTTAAATGTACTAACAGAGTTATTGTTTTAGGCAAATACTTTCAAAAGGAACAATGTCCAAAATCACAACCAAATGACAGCTTAACAGTTTCAAAGTTTTGCCCCCTTAGACAAATTTATTTAAATTTGTACTTTTACCAATTAGACTGGATAGTATAATCTACAGACTGACCAGTAAATCTGGATGGAGAAGGTGATGATATATACTCAATTAACTTTCCAGTGATAATTAACATAATCATAAAACAGTAGAGAGATCCTGCAGCTATGTAAATTATTAAATTGCTTAAAAAAAAAATGGTAATATCAAATTCATCCTCAGTCAAATTCAATTCAACACTTTGGTCTCATGTGATTTCATCAGTGGCGGGCCGTGCATTTTATACACAGGCCTTCACTGCTGTCATACAGCTGAAATACCACCTTATAACCACATGATGGTGCCACAGCTATTATTCGTTTCTTAGGCTGTAACTATGTATGTATTCGTATTAAACCGTTCGGTGCGAGGCTTACAATACATTTGAATAATGCTAGAGCATTTGGAAAATGCAGAAGCTTAAATTCAGGAAAATATAATGTTTTCTGTGCTCATGTAGGACAGTGGTTCTCAGCTGGTCTGGCTGTGGGACCCACCATCATCCCTTAACGACAAGCCGTGGCTGATCCGTCTCCGTAGGATTCCTCGTCTCAGCCCCCTGTGTCACGGTGTGTGGTACTCTGCTGTTAAGTTTCGTTTCACGATAGTCACGTGCTCGCCCACTGACCAATCACAGCACACCCTGCACTTCGCGGCAGAGCTGCACATGGACATGTAATGATGACGTAGGTGTAGGCCGGCAAGTATCGGGGTAGCGGCTGCTGACACTCAAAGAATACGCCCAGAGGAGGGAGGGGAGGGGAAGTACAGAGACAACATTAGTTGTGGTTGTTCTGTTTTGTGATGCTACTTTTGGAGATGAGTGAGAACTTTAAATACGTGACACGACTGAATGTTCTTTTGCACAGAAGGATGTTGCTGTCCGAGTCGATGTGGTAGAATATTTCTATGTTAATCGGGAGAAGAGAGTTTTGTTCACAAATCAATAATGTAGTCTTCAGAATATTCAAAGTTGTCTTGTTCGTTTATTCGCTTGCAAGGGAAAAATGCAACACAGCCACTCAGTCAGTGCCTGTGTTGGAAGCTTCAACATCGTACAGAAACATCACCTCATTTAAGCAAACACAGGTTCACGCCTTTAGATAAATCATAGACAGAGAGTAGATTTTGTTTACATCCTAGCTGTCATTCTTATCTGGACTTATGCCAGGTACGTTCAACTCGGAACTAGTTCATGGTTTCATGGTCTGTCCCAAACTCATCACACAGACAAAGGAGACAGTGTCTCTTCACCTTTCGTTCAACTCTGTGAGCGTGTGATCAGTTCGAAACAAAACCAGACACCGGACTCATAAATTGATTGTCTACTTTGCAGGACTGCTGCGTTTTGTCAGTGCTCTTCTCTTTCTCTTTCAGTTGTTCATCTGTTAAAAACACATTTCATGATACAAAATATATTTTTCCCATTACATTGATTAACCACAAAGCTGGGTTGGCTGCAGTATTTAGAGCTGTTAGAACATATCAGAGCGACATGAGAAAAGTGACTTCTCGAAAACAACGTTTAAATTGTTTTATTTAGGCCAAACTCTCAGAAATTAGGTATTTTAAGATGACTCTAATATTTGAAATATTAGCTTATTGCATTATCTTCTCATGTTTAAGATGTTACTCAGAAACAAAAACAGAGATACAAACACATGAAGTCAAATATTACCAGTAAACAAGCTTAGCAGCCGAGGCAGATGAGCAGTCCCCATGAAGAGAGTAGTCGCTGCACACAATTTAGTGAGTCATCTTTTGACCTCCTTGCTTTCAGAAACACAGCAACTGGAACAAATGTTACTCAAATTAGGTTTTTGACACTTAAAGGCCTCAAACACTTCTTTTTTTTGAGAATTAAAAAAAAAATCGCTGGATTCATATTTCTCTTTGAGTGATATTGATAAGAGTGCTTACCTCGCCAGATGAGCTGCTGCCTGAATGTGTCTCCAATGGCTCACTAATGTGTTACTCTGCACAAGTCTACCTTTTTACCACAACCCTAATCCCCTCCTCACCCCCTCTGTTCTATTCAGTTTCAAACAGGAAACTTGCTGAGCTCATTTAAAGCAGTCAGCCTGAACGGTGAGATCGCCTGAAAGAGAGGCTCTCTTCTCCTGTTTTCTAAAATCTGGCATACTAGACACTTCACACCTCTTGTTGTACAGTACAAGTTCAAAACACAGTAGCCAGGGCAAGCTTTAAAATGTGTATTTAATACGAAATTGAAGATCGATGGAAACGTTGGGCTTACATACATGACATGGTCCTAAAGAAGAATGTAGACTGTTACATATTCTTTGTGCTCAAATAGCTACAACCACTTCAGTTTGAACAAAAAAAAGAAATGTTAACAATAATACAATTAAACAAAACATGGCACACTGCTAAATAAATGTGAAACAGCAGAGCTTCTCCTTCAATTTACACATGGCGACATCATTATATGAGTGAAAAATAAAGGTGAATATACAGCATTTTATATTATCAAGCAAAAAAAGTAAAAACTGTGAAAACTGTTCAATATTATCATGGTTATTATGCACTTTAATGCGATCAAAATATCTTCAGTGACAAAAAGTCTGTCAAGATCTTAAAAACTCCATAAACTTAAAAGCAAAGGAACATAATACCATAATCAAAATGTCCATGTCATAGCTGACAAACAAGAAAACATACATTTAAAAGAGGAAACTTGACACAGCAATATAGATCTGTGATCTATTCATGCATAGCAGGCTTGTCTTTAAATTTAACCTGAGCATATTCACTTTCCACCTCTTTCTGCACATTTCTGGGCTCCATGTTGTCGTATAGACTTCCCATCTCCAGCGCGTTGCTCACGAAACCTCTGAGCATGCCTCCCTCCACGCACATCTCCTCCTGCAGATTCAATTCAATTCAATTCAAATTTATTTTGTATAGCCCAAAATCACAAATTACAAATTTGCCTCAGAGGGCTTTACAATATGTACACATGACATCCTCTTGTCCCGGAACCCTCACAGATAGGAGCTACCAGGCTGATGCATGTCCATTGAGTCCTCTGCCTTCTTCTTCTTGCTCTTCTTGCTTTTCTTCACTTGCTAGAAGATAGCTCATAGTAACTGGGTCGGTGTCACCGGTGCACTGACGTTGGAAAACTGCCCTGGAAAAAATACAGTAGAACATTTACCCTGCAGTTACATGTGTATATTTGATTCATCTTTGTTTTCTCATTTATTAATCAACAGGATGATACCTTTGATCACAGGGAACGCTCAAATAAAATAGTGTCACGGGAATGGATTTAAACTCTGTTGTAACTTTTGTAACATAATGCCGTCGCAAACAGCATTTTAGTGTTTATATGAAGTGAAATAAAACAACTGACAGAGCTTTCAAGAAGCAGAGTCAGAGTTAGAACAAATATTAAGAACATCCCCAATAATATGTTAGCAGAGAATAGTCTTGAAGATCAACATATGGCAATTACAGTCAACAGGGATACAGTGGTGCTGATTGACATGAAACCCATCATAATGTATTGGCTCTGGATTTATCTAATACAAAGGCAAAGTTCATTCTATAGTGTCTACACTATTTTGTCTGTAGTCAACAGATGTTCAGTGTTAATAGATACAAAATGTAATTGCAGTGGCAATTTGATGACAATAACTTATTGCTTGTGGACCTCAGGACCTGGTCCACTGATACTGTAACTCAAATATGTAGTGTTACATTAGTTCTGATGGATGAAGACCCAAACAAACGCTGCATAGTGTCAGTATTGTATACAGGGTCCAAGTAAAAGTTACAATAACTGCATAAATAGCTGTTACCCTACCTGTTAACAAACAGCAGAACACATACTAGTACAAGTAGAGCGACCACGATGGCGATGAAAACTGGCAACATCACTCGGTCTGAAACGTACAAGGGACAATGAAAGATTAGGATAAAGAAGTAACTCAGACAAGAGAGATAATTGTTGTGGTAAAACCTTGGAATGCCGTAAAAATAATTCAGCTTGATGTGTTGTAAGGCCTACTTCAGTTCATATGAAACACACTGCGAAGTAAATACCTTTCTTTTATCATGAAAGAAGTATGGTTTGAGTCATTTTAAAAGTTATGTTAACATACTAGATAGGAGGAAGTGGGGTGTTTTAACACCTCCAATAGTCACACCAGATATTTCCACACACTCACCCAAACACTCAATTTTGAAATGTGTGAAATTTGTAAAATATGGTCATTAGGGTGGTCCTTATTTTGGGCAAAAGGTTTGTTTTGAACTTTTCACAAGTCTCACCCCCAGAATATGTTCCTTTGGTCACAAAAACCTTTCCTGTAAGCTTTTAGCCATTTATTTTAATATTTAGAGGTAGCTCATGCCTGGTAAAGTTGTGCCTAATAGAGTACAGAAGCCTATACATATGTCATGTGGCATTCCATGCTATGTTGCTACTTCTACACCAATACTCACTTCCTAAAATCAATCGACACTAAAGCAGTGCTATTCCAAAACATACATGCATTCCATCAATGAATAATAAAACAATATAATGTTTCAAAAGTCACAAAATGTATCTAAAAATAGTCAAAACAGTTTTTTACTGCTTCTGCATAGAGTCTTCTTCTTACTGTCTGGAAACACTTTCCTGTGTTGTTGAACGACTTGCAGGAGATACTGCAGCTGATCCTCATCCTTAGTCAGTATCCCACTGTACTCTTGAATGAGTGCCACACCACGTTCCGCATGGTCATTGACCACCTTCATTCCTTTCACGATCGACAAGGCGGTTTGGAAGTCTTCGTCGTCTTCCCAGGTGTCAGGATCTGCCACGAGGAAACCATCTGGGAGTTTCATCTTCTGGAACAAAGTCTTTGACGTTGATGTTGTGAAGTCCTTCAGTTCACTTGCATGAATTGCCGGTAAGTTCATCTGTACCCTCTTCGCTGGATCGTCTTCACCTTCAATCTCCAGAGACTGCACCATACCCCGTTTCATTGAAGATGGAACGTTCCTGTCGAATAAAGCCAGACCTACCAGCTCCTCAGACAAGTACCACATATGAGCCGACAGCTTTGTGGATGCAGCCTTGGATACCGCCTCGTTGATATTCTCATATTCAACCAATGATTTGATGAGGAGGAGGTCATTGTAAGGTGCACACGCTGCCAGAGGGGCCGTCATCCAAGCTTTGATGTACACCCGGACTGAGAAGATCGCTACTTCTCTAAGACCTTTCGTTTCTCTTGCCGTAAGCTTAAACTGGCTTCTGAAGAGCCAAACCTTCAAGCTGTAAATGACCTTGCTCATCCACCTGGCATGATGCATCGGTCCAGGCGCCATGAATCTGCTTCCCCTTGCAGGAACCTCGCCAAGAAAGATCATCGATAGCTCTAAGAATTCGCGGTAGTCGTCTCTTGGTTGGACCTCGGAGAGCTGGGTTACAATGAATGCTATGATATCATCCTTGGCTTCAGTGACATGCTCGTCTGTAGATGCGTCCTTAAAGTTCTCCAGATCAAGAAACTCCCAACAAGCCTGGAACCGCTTGAAGAGAGAAACTTCTGGGGCAGACGAAGATCCCATACATGATGTGAAGACAGCTCCAATGACCAGTTCAAAGGAACAACAGCTGCCTGTTGAGGGCTTGCTCAAGGAGCACACAGGCTCCATTCAAGTGGCCAGTGTTGGAGCTGGTGGTGTCGAAACACATGGCTTGCACTTGAGTATCAACTCCCCAGTCTCTCAATGCTGCAGTGACAGCATCAGCTTGAGCTTGACCTGTCCCAGTTGGGAGTTTGGCCACTGTTAAGAGCTGAGAAGTCCCCATGCCAGACACAAGCACTGGGAGGCGATCGACTTTTTCTTTTCCAATCAGGTCTGGTATCAGCTTTCCATAGGTGCTAATGAATGTAAGTGAAGTGGTTTAAAGCACGGTATGTTACCAAGGCGTCACAGTGCCCTATTTACCCAATGTGAAAACTGGCAATATACAGGCCTTATGGGGAAACTTCATCAGAATTGAGCTACCCCTAAATATTAATGTATTTCATTTCCTTTTTGGCTGTGGTGTTTTTAGGGCCAAATGAACACTTTCCAGGGGTGAGAAGTTAACATTTCAGAAAAAAAAATAATAAGGACCACCCTAATGGTCATAGCTTTAAAAAAAACTGTCTTTTCTGTCTTTGTGGTCCCGGCCCATTTGTAATAATAAATAATAATAAATAATAATAAATAATAATAAATAATAATAAATAATAATAAATAATAATAAATAATAATAAATAATAATAAATAATAATAAATAATAATAAATAATAATAAATAATAATAAATAATAATAAATAATAATAAATAATAATAAATAATAATAAATAATAATAAATAATAATAAATAATAATAAATAATAATAAATAATAATAAATAATAATAAATAATAATAAATAATAATAAATAATAATAAATAATAATAAATAATAATAAATAATAATAAATAATAATAAATAATAATAAATAATAATAAATAATAATAAATAATAATAAATAATAATAAATAATAATAAATAATAATAAATAATAATAAATAATAATAAATAATAATAAATAATAATAAATAATAATAAATAATAATAAATAATAATAAATAATAATAAATAATAATAAATAATAATAAATAATAATAAATAATAATAAATAATAATAAATAATAATAAATAATAATAAATAATAATAAATAATAATAAATAATAATAAATAATAATAAATAATAATAAATAATAATAAATAATAATAAATAATAATAAATAATAATAAATAGCTTCTTTATTCTATATGAGCGAGCATGCCTGTCCCACTAGCTGCTGTGTTCTACAATAAGATTATGTACTTTCAAGCCTTGCACCTCTTGAAAAAAAGGAAGAAATGGGTGCCACCACAAACCTCGCCACTAAGTTAAGAAGGTGACATGGAAACTGATGGTAAAGTTGCAGACACAACAGCCAATAAAGAGAAGTGACGCTAGCATTAACGCTTCTATAAGAACACCCTGGCCCTTACCTCCTAACTGAAGACATAAATGGTTTCATTTAAGAGCTTACACCAGTATAACATTCTTGAAAATACAAAATGTAGATGCATTATCCTGCTTGAGGCACTGGTTCCAATGTATCAGGGATCAAGTTTACAATTTTTAGTGTGGCAGTACAGTAGATATAGTTTTTTGGGACATTTTGTGATTCAGTATTCGAAACAAAAATAAGGCAGCAATGTGGTATTATGAAAATACTAGAAATAGATCTAACAGTGGTCAGCCATACGTGGTCTGCACTACAGTGTGCACATATGTAGTCGTTAGCAAAATTTTAAAAAAGTTCACCAGAATATCTAGAAATCCTGACGGCTTCCATCTTACAATAACATTTACAGTCAGTGCACAGAATACAGACCTTGACTTTCTGCAGATGTCTGAGGCTCAAGGCTGTAGACATAAAATCGTTGAGTAGCAGATCCCAGAGAGTTGGAGCTGCGGCAGAGCAAGGTGGAAAGATCCCTCTCCTGTGGTCCATTCAGAGTGATGATGCTCCACAGACCTGTGTCATTTAGAGACTCATTGCTTATTACAAACGTGTCAGAGTGATTGACAGGTGACCCATCCAAATACCAGCGTAAAGTGGGAGAAGGATTTCCCACAGTCCTGCAGGAACAGTTGAGCTGGTCTGCAGCTTTGATGCAGCCAGATGAGGACAGGATCTGAGGAGCAACTGCAATGCATTTAGAGAAGACAGACAAGTTTAGTCTCAAGTAATTCAGGTTAGGTTAGTTTACCTGTCAATTTGTTTATTTGCCAATGTATTTATATCATTTTGTCAAATTTTTTCTTCTATACAGATGAGGGGCTCCGGTAACATTAACTACATTTGGCAAATTTATATCAATAAATAGTAAAAAACAAAATATATATTATATCAATTAGAAAGCGATCACAGCATGGACTGGGAATGGGTCAGAGTCAGTGGCAGGAAGCCAAATAAATAAGTAGATCAAATGAAGAGCTTTATGAATACCTAAATAAAACATTTGATGGATAAATTCATAACTTGATAGTTGAACTTTCGAATCGATTTCAATCAATTTACTGAAACATGGCTTTAAGTAACACAAAACCTTTAAAATGTGATCCTTACATTGAACATCTATTTGACTGAGGTTGGATCGTCTAACACCAATAATATTTTCAACCTTGCAGAAAAAAGGACTGTCGTCTTTAGATGCTTTAATGTTTAAAACAGCTCCGGTCCCAACAAAAGTCTCCTGTGCTCCATCAGCTCTGTACCAGGTGTAGTTCTTTACTGCTGGGTTGGCAGTACTGCTGCATGTCAGAGTCACAATACTGCACTCTGGTACTGGACCTGGGGGACGGACTGACACTGTGGTGTCTTTGGGAGGATCTGAAAAACGAAATGTATATATTATTGGTACATGTTATGTTGTCTCTTGTAAGTTCTAAAATATATGTATTGTAATAAAGACAGATTAAGTATGCTGACACCATTATTTTACAGTGCATCCAAAAAAAATGGTTTTGTCCTGTCTGGCTTAGAACAGGACAAATGGAACAACCCATTGAAGGCTGCAGACAACCTTAACATTCACTTCATTTGTGCTGCTGAAGTCTAATTTCAAGCTCTCTTACTGCTGTTTCTGCACTTCCACCCAGCTGTGTTGAAGCCTATACTAATTGATATGCAAATTATAAAGCATAAACAAGATTTTAGAGTTGTGGAAACCATATGATGTTGGCAATAGTTTTCTCCACTGCACTTCAAGAAGGAAGTATTGGGACAATTTTTCACAATTTGGTTTTGATACTGGAACACATTTGAATGGAAGTTACTGTTTGTAATATAGGAAAACTCTGAAAAATGCCCGTCAGAATTTTCCAGAGGCTGAGAAGGCGTCTTCAAATCAATCAATTGCATTAAAACTATTAATCCTTGATCCAAAGTGTTGACATTTATTAATTTGTCACATGATTAATGGATTAATCAACTAATTATTTCAGCCCTGATTCAAACTAAGTCAAGAAAGCTAAGAGACAAGAGCATTTCAATTAAAATATCTATAATTACAATGAATGAGGATAAATGAACTCACATGAGATATCAGCTGTTAAACTTGTCCTAACAGCTGACTCAGTGCTGCCATCTTGTTTGTTGTAGGTGGCCGTACAGGAGATTGTCTCTCTATGATGGTTTTGAGAGGCAGTGAAAGTCACAACAGAGGTCTTGGCTTTAGTTTTGTCCTGATTCTCCTGCAGTGTTTCCACACTGTCACCCAGGTCGGGGGTCCATGTCAGGTTTGGAGAATGAGACAGACAGGGAGCTGGAGCAGAGCACGTCAAACTCACTGAGGTTCCCTCCTTCACCTTCAGTGCTGACGGAGTCAGAGTCGGTCTGGGAGGATCATCTGGTGAGAAGGTACATTTGAACCAGTCACTAAACAATCAGTTCTCCATTTTGTTTACTATTTGACAAATGCAATGAATGCAAAACAAGGTCAGAGCAGTTCTACTGAGAAATTAAGTGAAATGTAAGTAAATAGACTTTAATACCTGTGAATGAAATATAGATTTTATCAACAAAATTATATTTCAGGACGTTGTCACATTCCAGCCTGAAGAAATAGTTATTGCTGTTAGCAGGTTGCATGTTGTTCAGGGTTGTGGTGCAGTCTTTTCTTGTCAAGTTTCCTCTCAGTTCTCCATTTATTGTACTTGTTTGTGGATTACTGCTGTTAAACACAGCAGTCTTTGGATCATTCATCCATATTACTCTACAATGGTTCTTTAAACGTGATTCATATCTGTCGTCTATCTCAAAGGAGCAGGGGATGGTCACACAGGATCCTCTAAGAACCTCTATAGTCTGCGGCATAGATGCCTTAAACTCTCCACACAGGTCACCTGAAACACAAGAAACACATCTTGAATAAGAAAGAGTGAATAATACTTTACAGTCATGAGGATTTTTTACTGTTTGATTGCTTTGCTAAAATCTTACCACTATACCTTATTCTTAGAATAATCGAAAGTTACGACTGTAAATCTTCTGCTTTGTTCCCACAGTGTTTATTGTTCTAGATGTTTAGATTAAATAAATATACCATCTATCACATTAAAACTATTAATCCCTTTTCAAAATTGTTGACATTTATTATTCTGTCACATGACTAATGGATTAATCAACTAATTATTTCAGCCCTGATTCAAACTAAGTCAAGGAAGCTAAGAGACGACATAATTTCAATTAAAATATCTATAATTACAATGAATGAGGATAAATGAACTCACATGAGATAAAAGCTTTTAAACTTGTACTAACAAATGACTCAGTGCTGCCATCTTGTTTGTTGTAGGTGGCCGTACAGGAGATTGTGTCTCCATGATGGTTTTTAGAGGCAGTGAAGGTCACAACAGAGGTCTTGACTTTAGTTTTGTCCTGATTCTCCTGCAGTGTCTCCACACTGTCACCCAGGTCGGGGGTCCATGTCAGAGTTGGAGGATGAGACAGACAGGGAGCTGGAGCAGAGCACGTCAAACTCACTGAGGTTCCCTCCTTCACCTTCAGTGCTGACGGAGTCAGAGTCGGTCTGGGAGGATCATCTGGTGAGAAGGTACATTTGAACCAGTCACTAAACAATCAGTTCTCCATTTTGTTTACTATTTGACAAATGCAATGAATGGAAAACAAGGTCAGAGCAGTTCCATTGAGAAAGTAAGTGAAATGTAAGTAAACAGACTTTAATACCTGTGACTGAAATTAAGATTTTTTCAGCACAAATAAATTTCAGGTCATTGTCACATTCCACCCTGAATAAATATTCATTGCTGTTAGCAGGTTGCATGTTGTTCAGGGTTGTGGTGCAGTCTTTTCTTGTCAAGTCTCCTCTCAGTTCTCCATTATTTGAACTTGTTCGTGGAATACTGCTGTTAAACACAACAGTCTTTTGATCATTCATCCACACTGCTCCACATGTGTTATCTAAGTTTGATTCATATCCGTCCTCTATCTCAAAGGAGCAGGGGATGGTCACACAGGATCCTCTAAGAACCTCTATAGTCTGCGGCATAGATGCCTTAAACTTTCCACACAGGGCACCTGAAACACAAGAAACACATCTTGAATAAGAACGAGTGAATAATACTTTACAGTCATGAGGACTTTTTACTGTTTGATTGCTTTGCTAAAATCTTACCACTATACCTTATTCTTAGAATAATCGAAAGTTACGACTGTAAATCTTCTGCTTTGTTCCCACAGTGTTTATTGTTCTAGATGTATAGATTAAATAAATATACCATCTATCACATTAAAACTATTAATCCCTTTTCAAAATTGTTGACATTTATTATTCTGTCACATGACTAATGGATTAATCGACTAATTATTTCAGCCCTGATTCAAACTAAGTCAAGGAAGCTAAGAGACGAGATAATTTCAATTAAAATATCTATAATTACAATGAATGAGGATAAATGAACTCACATGAGATATCAGCTGTTAAACTTGTACTAACAGCTGACTCAGTGCTGCCATCTTGTTTGTTGTAGGTGGCCGTACAGGAGATTGCCTCTCCATGATGGTTTTTAGAGGCAGTGAAGGTCACAACAGAGGTCTTGACTTTAGTTTTGTCCTGATTCTCCTGCAGTGTCTCCACACTGTCACCCAGGTCGGGGGTCCATGTCAGGTTTGGAGGATGAGACAGACAGGGAGCTGGAGCAGAGCACGTCAAACTCACTGAGGTTCCCTCCTTCACCTTCAGTGCTGACGGAGTCACAGTCGGTCTGGGAGGATCATCTGGTGAGAAGGTACATTTGAACCAGTCACTAAACAATCAGTTCACCATTTTGTTTACTATTTGACAAATGCAATGAATGCAAAACAAGGTCAGAGCAGTTCTACTGAGAAATTAAGTGAAATGTAAGTAAACAGACTTTAATACCTGTGAATGAAATATAGATTTTATCAGCAAAATTATATTTCAGGACGTTGTCACATTCCAGCCTGAAGACATAGTTATTGCTGTTAGCAGGTTGCATGTTGTTCAGGGTTGTGGTGCAGTCTTTTCTTGTCAAGTTTCCTCTCAGTTCTCCATTTATTGTACTTGTTTGTGGATTACTGCTGTTAAACACAGCAGTCTTTGGATCATTCATCCATATTACTCTACAATGGTTCTTTAAACGTGATTCATATCTGTCGTCTATCTCAAAGGAGCAGGGGATGGTCACACAGGATCCTCTAAGAACCTCTATAGTCTTCGGCATAGATGCCTTAAACTCTCCACACAGGTCACCTGAAACACAAGAAACACATCTTGAATAAGAACGAGTGAATAATACTTTACAGTCATGAGGATTTTTTACTGTTTGATTGCTTTGCTAAAATCTTACCACTATACCTTATTCTTAGAATAATCGAAAGTTACGACTGTAAATCTTCTGCTTTGTTCCCACAGTGTTTATTGTTCTAGATGTTTAGATTAAATAAATATACCATCTATCACATTAAAACTATTAATCCCTTTTCAAAACTGTTGACATCTATTATTCTGTCACATGACTAATGGATTAATCAACTAATTATTTCAGCCCTGATTCAAACTAAGTCAAGGAAGCTAAGAGACGAGATAATTTCAATTAAAATATCTATAATTACAATGAATGAGGATAAATGAACTCACATGAGATATCAGCTTTTAAACGTGTACTAACAGCTGACTCAGTGCTGCCATCTTGTTTGTTGTAGGTGGCCGTACAGGAGATTGTCTCTCCATGATTGTTTTTAGAGGCAGTGAAGGTCACAACAGAGGTCTTGACTTTAGTTTTGTCCTGATTCTCCTGCAGTGTCTCCACACTGTCACCCAGGTCGGGGGTCCATGTCAGAGTTGGAGGATGAGACAGACAGGGAGCTGGAGCAGAGCACGTCAAACTCACTGAGGTTCCCTCCTTCACCTTCAGTGCTGACGGAGTCATAGTCGGTCTGGGAGGATCATCTGGTGAGAAGGTACATTTGAACCAGTCACTAAACAATCAGTTCTCCATTTTGTTTACTATTTGACAAATGCAATGAATGCAAAACAAGGTCAGAGCAGTTCTACAAGAGAAATTAATGAGTGAAATGTAAGTAAACAGACTTCAATACCTGTGAATGAAATAGAGATTTGTTCAGCAAAATTATATTTCAGGTCATTGTCACATTCCACCCTGAAGAAATATTCATTGCTGTTAGCAGGTTGCATGTTGTTCAGGGTTGTGGTGCAGTCTTTTCTTGTCAAGTCTCCTCTCAGTTCTCCATTATTTGAACTTGTTCGTGGAATACTGCTGTTAAACACAACAGTCTTTTGATCATTCATCCATATTACTCTACATGGGTTCTTTAAACGTGATTCATATCTGTCGTCTATCTCAAAGGAGCAGGGGATGGTCACACAGGATCCTCTAAGAACCTCTATAGTCTGCGGCATAGATGCCTTAAACTCTCCACACAGGTCACCTGAAACACAAGAAACACATCTTGAATAAGAACAAGTGAATAATACTTTACAGTCATGAGGACTTTTTACTGTTTGATTGCTTTGCTAAAATCTTACCACTATACCTTATTTTTAGAATAATCGAAAGTTACGACTGTAAAGATTATGCTTTGTTCCCACAGTGTTTATTGTTCTAGATGTTTAGATTAAATAAATATACCATCTATCACATTAAAACTATTAATCCCTTTTCAAAATTGTTGACATTTATTATTCTGTCACATGACTAATGGATTAATCGACTAATTATTTCAGCCCTGATTCAAACTAAGTCAAGGAAGCTAAGAGACGAGATCATTTCAATTAAAATATCTATAATTACAATGAATGAGGATAAATGAACTCACATGAGATATCAGCTGTTAAACTTTTACTAACAGCTGACTCAGTGCTGCCATCTTGTTTGTTGTAGGTGGCCGTACAGGAGATTGTCTCTCCATGATGGTTTTTAGAGGCAGTGAAGGTCACAACAGAAGTCTTGACTTTAGTTTTGTCCTGATTCTCCTGCAGTGTCTCCACACTGTCACCCAGGTCGGGGGTCCATGTCAGGTTTGGAGGATGAGACAGACAGGGAGCTGGAGCAGAGCACTTCAAACTCACTGAGGTTCCCTCCTTCACCTTCAGTGCTGACGGAGTCAGAGTCGGTCTGGGAGGATCATCTGGTGAGAAGGTACATTTGAACCAGTCACTAAACAATCAGTTCTCCATTTTGTTTACTATTTGACAAATGCAATGAATGCAAAACAAGGTCAGAGCAGTTCTACAAGAGAAATTAATGAGTGAAATGTAAGTAAACAGACTTTAATACCTGTGACTGAAATTAAGATTTGTTCAGCAAAATTATATTTCAGGTCATTGTCACATTTCACCCTGAAGAAATATTCATTGCTGTTAGCAGGTTGCATGTTGTTCAGGGTTGTGGTGCAGTCTTTTCTTGTCAAGTCTCCTCTCAGTTCTCCATTATTTGAACTTGTTCGTGGAATACTGCTGTTAAACACAACAGTCTTTTGATCATTCATCCACACTGCTCCACATGTGTTATCTAAGTTTGATTCATATCCGTCCTCTATCTCAAAGAAGCAGGGGATGGTCACACAGGATCCTCTAAGAACCTCTATAGTCTGCGGCATATATGCCTTCAACTCTCCACACAGGGCACCTGAAACACAAGAAACACATCTTGAATAAGAACGAGTGAACAGTCATGAGGACTTTTTATTGTTTGATTTCCTTGCTAAAATCTTACCACTATACCTTATTCTTAGAATGAATCCAAAATGATGAGTGTAAAGATTCTGCTTTGTTCCCACAGTGTGTATTGTTCTAGATGTATAGATTAAATAAATGATTCAGCCATCAGATTAAAGTTTTCAGAAAAAGGCAGCAGAACACTTTTGTAGCTCACTGTGTTCTTCCTTTGCTGCAGCATGTATTACAGATACTGTTGTACTGTGGTGTGAATACTTTACTAACATTGCGTAGTTATAGTTTTTGATCATTTTTAATACTCAATGATTCAAATGTGAATGAACTCCATCTCACCTTGCAGCAGAGAACCAATGAGAAGGAGAGTCAGAGATGCAGACATCTTTGTGCGTCAGGAGAGGCAGAAACTCTGGAGATTACACATGAAACAATTCACATGTTTAGAGCATTTCATCCCTAATTAACCATTTAAAGATTATTTAAGATTTTTAAAGGAAGGTTTATCAATGAGGCAACTATTGAATGCAATATTTGCAGAGGTTGCTGATGGAGAAATGTTTTGCTGAGCCTGTATTTGTTTTTGATCTTCATAAATGTGATGCCTGTATGTGATTCTGAGACAATGAAACTCAACTGAATCCCAACAAAATTAAATTACTTTAGGTGTGTCAACATCTCACACAATTGAACAATTAAATTAAACATTACTCATTTTAAAAAGGATTGCATATTTGCCAGGCTTTCATTCAACAAAAGGGTAATACTGGTTTAGTGTTTCTAGTGTGAGAGAAAAACAAATAATTGTTTGTCATGCTTCATTATATTCAGTTTATCACTGAAACAACATGCTGCTCATTTTAACAAGACTAGGATGTTGTAATGATGATGAAATGGAAAAACAGGAAAGTGATTGCAAAAAGCAAAATGGACGAACAAACAGTTTCTTTTATTCATGTCTTTAAATGTATTTACAGAGCTTTTGTTTGAGACAAATATAGTCAACAGTAACAATGTCCAAAACCACAACCAAATGACGGCTTAAAAGTTTCAAAGTTTTGAATAGAAGCTTTGCCACCTTTCACAATGTTCTTTTTCTGTCTACCTTTGAAATTAATCTAAAGTCTAGTGACTTAATATTTATGTATTTTGTATTTGACTTGAAATCAGTTTTGATGATTTGATATGTGTCATATAAGAAGATATGATGACTTACATTTTCTTCAGGTCTTTCGAGCAGATAGATGGAAGATGTGTAGAGAAGTGAAGTTCCTTAAAAATTGTGCTGCTTTTATCAAAACAGCCTGCAAGACTTGAAAATGAGGAAGTCACTAAATTGCACAAGCGTGTGACAATGAAATGTACTGATTTCTCAGAAATGATTACCGTCAATTCCGGCATATTGAACGGCCTAGACATTTTTTTTGGCTTATTCTCGAAAATATGTTACACATACCTAAAGGGGCCCTACACTCCAACTACAAGGTCTCTTTGAACAATTCCAAAGGATTATTAACACTAAGAAAGGTTTGCTCATATGAATTGAGTAAATATAATGTATATGTTACTGGTTAATAGCTGCTGAAGATGGAACACATCCCTATTTTGAAACATGTCAAATTCGTATGGTGAAAAAGCACTATTATTCCTAATACTATATTAAATGATGCACAGTAAAGCCTAAAAACCACCCACCATCATAGCAAATTATGGCAGTAGTCACCCACAAAAGAATTGGAGTGAATAGAGTGAAGTAGGCCAGAATTAGAGACATAAACATTACGAGAGGTCACAAGAGGTCGTCGTGTGAGAAACAGCCTCTCCAGCTGTTCCATTGTACTTTTACACCCTAAATAACTATATATATTTAACTTCCTTTATCCTTCTACATGCACAATCTATCACATACAGCAGTTAGAAATCATTTTGGAGAGCTGTAACCGTCTCCAAAGCTCTCCAGGCCGGCGAGCTACGGGAGGATTGCGCAATAGCTGGTGTGTATTGCGCCATTGTAGAGCCCCTGGTTGGTCGATTTTCATTTTTTTTAGCTCTGTGCACGTGTCTGGATGTGGCCAATCGAATGGCGTTAACTGATTTACCAGGAAGTCTTTAGTTTTCCGAAAAATTCCGATCTAAGCCGAAGACCCGGCGCGTCAGCGCACGAGACTGCCTCCCTGGAATGTTGTCCCCCCCGCGTATTTGACCCCCCTTCCTTTTTTTCACAACCTTATTTACAACGGAATGGACAGTTGGAGCTGTTTCAGCGGTCAAAAAGGAGTTTAAGGACACGGTTTGATGATTTTGCTTCAAAACTGCGAGTACCATCCCATAATTATTTGGCTGAGTTATCGTTGCTGGGGGCTGCTGTTTCCCCGGTAAACTTTGAAGGGGTTCCCGGAGAGGAAATCGGAGATGTAGGTTCGGAGCGTGGTTGAATGCTATTGTTGCTAACTACCTAGCTTTAGCCCGGACGGTTGAGAAACGACTTTTGAGGGACTATTTCTGATGCGTGTCTCGGCCAAATGAACACGAAAAAGTGACGAAATATCGCACAAAGCTAGCAAGGTTGTCGTAGATCGTGTTTTCTTGTGTTTTGAGTGTGTAAAGTGTAACACATGCTTCGGTTCATGAGAAATTCTTCGTTCAAACGTTATGCTGCATTGTTGTGGAAATATTATATTTGCGACCAAAAATGGCTTTTCTTCGGAACCGGCTCGGTTCTGCTCGGCCCACCTGGACCAAAATGGGTCCGGGTCGGGCCCAGAAGTGCCAAAACTGTTGTCTCAGTGTAAGAAATGCAAGGATTCATTCAGTGATTTTCATTATTTAATCGACTAAAATCAAGAAAAGTTAAATGGTCTCACGCAACTACACAAGCAGTCTTATTAATAATCAATTCTCAAAAGTGTAATAAAAACGTATGTACATCCACAGACATTGGGTACCTGATGTTTAGGTACCTAAAATAAAATATATTATGTAAAGCAACTTGGACTAAGGAATAACTAAGATGTATTAATTACAAACAATCTGCAAATCACAGTTAGACAGAGTAACACATTTATTAAAAATACCATCTTTTAAATCTTACAGCTTAATTTGACTAAAAACTCTTTAAACTGGCAAAGAAGTCTGGATTAAAAAGATGATGATACACTTGCATGATCAACCTATCATTATCAAATCTATAATAGCCAAATAAAGAATATGCAAATTATGCAGCTGCTGTAAAAAACAGCTCAACACATTCCTTACATCTCTTAGAAATTACAATCCGGAAATTCAGTCTTGTGGTGTTACAAGACACTCCGATAATGTCTGAACATTCATGAGGACATCTTATGGGGACATACATTCTGAAACTCAGGCGATTGTGACATGCCAGTGTGAAGAAATAGTTATTGATGTAAGCAGGTTCCATGTTGTTCAGGGTTGTGGTGCAGTCTTTTCTTGTCAAGTTTCCTCTCAGTTCTCCATTTATTGTACTTGTTAGTGGAATACTGCTGTCAAACACAACAACAGTCCTCCGATCAATCGTCCACACTGCTCCACATGTGTTATCTAAGAGTGAATTATATTGGTCCGGTATCTCAAAGGAGCAGGGGATGGTCACACAGGATCCTCTAAGAACCTCTATAGTCTGCGGCATAGATGCCTTAAACTCTCCACACAGGGCACCTGAAATACAAGAAACACATCTTGAATAAGAACGAGTGAATAATACTTTACAATCATGAGGATTTTTTACTGTTTGGTTGACTTGCTAAAATCTTACCACTATACCTTATTCTTAGAATGATCTAAAATGATGACTGTAAAGATTCTCCTTTGTCCCCACAGTGTTTATTGTTCTAGATGTTTAGATTAAATAAATTATTCAGCCATCAGATTAAAGTTTTAAGAAAAAGGCAGCAGCTGTAACTATGTATGTATTCGTATTAAACCGTTCGGTGCGAGGCTTACAATACGTTTGAATAAAGCTAGAGCATTTGGAAAATGCAGAAGCTTAAATTCAGGAAAATATAATGTTTTCTGTGCTCATGTAGGACAGTGGTTCTCAGCTGGTCTGGCTGTGGGACCCACCATCATCCCTTAACGACAAGCCGTGGCTGATCCGTCTCCGTAGGATTCCTCGTCTCAGCCCCCTGTGTCACGGTGTGTGGTACTCTGCTGTTAAGTTTCGTTTCACGATAGTCACGTGCTCGCCCACTGACCAATCACAGCACACCCTGCACTTCGCGGCAGAGCTGCACATGGACATGTAATGATGACGTAGGTGTAGGCCGGCAAGTATGGGGGTAGCGGCTGCTGACACTCAAAGAATACGCCCAGAGGAGGGAGGGGAGGGGAAGTACAGAGACAACATTAGTTGTGGTTGTTCTGTTTTGTGATGCTACTTTTGGAGATGAGTGAGAACTTTAAATACGTGACACGACTGAATGTTCTTTTGCACAGAAGGATGTTGCTGTCCGAGTCAATGTGGTAGAATATTTCTATGTTAACCGGGAGACGAGAGTTTTGTTCACAAATCAATAATGTAGTCTTCAGAATATTCAAAGTTGTCTTGTTCGTTTATTCGCTTGCAAGGGAAAAATGCAACACAGCCACTCAGTCAGTGCCTGTGTTGGAAGCTTCAACATCGTACAGAAACATCACCTCATTTAAGCAAACACAGGTTCACGCCTTTAGATAAATCATAGACAGAGAGTAGATTTTGTTTACATCCTAGCTGTCATTCTTATCTGGACTTATGCCAGGTACGTTCAACTCGGAACTAGTTTATGGTTTCATGGTCTGTCCCAAACTCATCACACAGACAAAGGAGACAGTGTCTCTTCACCTTTCGTTCAACTCTGGGAGCGTGTGATCATTTCGAAACAAATCAGACACCGGACTCATAAATTGATTGTCTACTTTGCAGGACTGCTGCGTTTTGTCAGTGCTCTTCTCTTTCTCTTTCAGTTGTTCATCTGTTAAAAACACATTTCATGATACAAAATATATTTTTCCCATTACATTGATTAACCACAAAGCTGGGTTGGCTGCAGTATTTAGAGCTGTTAGAACATATCAGAGCGACATGAGAAAAAAAAAAAAAAGTGACTTCTCGAAAACAACGTTTAAATTGTTTTATTTAGGCCAAACTCTCAGAAATTAGGTATTTTAAGATGACTCTAATATTTGAAATATTAGCTTATTGCATTATCTTCTCATGTTTAAGATGTTACTCAGAAACAAAAACAGAGATACAAACACATGAAGTCAAATATTACCAGTAAACAAGCTTAGCAGCCGAGGCAGATGAGCAGTCCCCATGAAGAGAGTAGTCGCTGCACACAATTTAGTGAGTCATCTTTTGACCTCCTTGCTTTCAGAAACACAGCAACTGGAACAAATGTTACTCAAATTAGGTTTTTGACACTTAAAGGCCTCAAACACTTCTTTTTTTTGAGAATTAAAAAAAAAATCGCTGGATTCATATTTCTCTTTGAGTGATATTGATAAGAGTGCTTACCTCGCCAGATGAGCTGCTGCCTGAATGTGTCTCCAATGGCTCACTAATGTGTTACTCTGCACAAGTCTACCTTTTTACCACAACCCTAATCCCCTCCTCACCCCCTCTGTTCTATTCAGTTTCAAACAGGAAACTTGCTGAGCTCATTTAAAGCAGTCAGCCTGAACGGTGAGATCGCCTGAAAGAGAGGCTCTCTTCTCCTGTTTTCTAAAATCTGGCATACTAGACACTTCACACCTCTTGTTGTACAGTACAAGTTCAAAACACAGTAGCCAGGGCAAGCTTTAAAATGTGTATTTAATACGAAATTGAAGATCGATGGAAACGTTGGGCTTACATACATGACATGGTCCTAAAGAAGAATGTAGACTGTTACATATTCTTTGTGCTCAAATAGCTACAACCACTTCAGTTTGAACAAAAAAAAGAAATGTTAACAATAATACAATTAAACAAAACATGGCACACTGCTAAATAAATGTGAAACAGCAGAGCTTCTCCTTCAATTTACACATGGCGACATCATTATATGAGTGAAAAATAAAGGTGAATATACAGCATTTTATATTATCAAGCAAAAAAAGTAAAAACTGTGAAAACTGTTCAATATTATCATGGTTATTATGCACTTTAATGCGATCAAAATATCTTCAGTGACAAAAAGTCTGTCAAGATCTTAAAAACTCCATCAACTTAAAAGCAAAGGAACATAATACCATAATCAAAATGTCCATGTCATAGCTGACAAACAAGAAAACATACATTTAAAAGAGGAAACTTGACACAGCAATATAGATCTGTGATCTATTCATGCATAGCAGGCTTGTCTTTAAATTTAACCTGAGCATATTCACTTTCCACCTCTTTCTGCACATTTCTGGGCTCCATGTTGTCGTATAGACTTCCCATCTCCAGCGCGTTGCTCACGAAACCTCTGAGCATGCCTCCCTCCACGCACATCTCCTCCTGCAGATAGGAGCTACCAGGCTGATGCACGTCCATCGAATCTTCTGCCTTCTTCTTCTTGCTCTTCTTGCTCTTCTCCACTTGCTAGAAGATGGCTCATAGTAACTGGGCCGGTGTCACCGGTGCACTGACGTTTATGGTGAGTCTTCTGAGCCCTGGAAAATACAGTAGAACACTTACCTTACAGTTACATGTGTATATTTGATTAATCTTTGTTTTCTCATTTATTAATCAACAGGATGATACCTTTGATCACAGGGAACGCTCAAATAAAATAGTCTCATGGGAATGGATTTAAACTCTGTTGTAACTTTTGTAACATAATGCCGTCGCAAACAGCATTTTAGTGTTTATATGAAGTGAAATAAAACAACTGACAGAGCTTTCAAGAAGCAGAGTCATATGTGGTCCAATTGCATGTGGGTTAGAACAAATATTAAGAACATCCCCAATAATATGTTAGCAGAGAATAGTCTTGAATATCAACATATGGCAATTACAATCAACAGGGATACAGTGGTGCTGATTGACATGAAACCCATCATAATGTGTTGGCTCTGGATTTATCTAATATAAAGGCAAAGTTCATTCTATAGTGTCTACACTATTTTGTCTGTAATCAACAGATGTTCAGTGTTAATAGATACAAAATGTAATTGCAGTGGCAATTTGATGACAATAACTTATTGCTTGTGGACCTCAGGACCTGGTCCACTGATACTGTAACTCAAATATGTAGTGTTACATTAGTTCTGATGGATGAAGACCCAAACAAACGCTGCATAGTGTCAGTATTGTATACAGGGTCCAAGTAAAAGTTACAATAACTGTATAAATAGCTGTTACCCTACCTGTTAACAAACAGCAGAACACATACTAGTACAAGTAGAGCGACCACGATGGCGATGAAAACTGGCAACATCACTCGGTCTGAAACGTACAAGGGACAATGAAAGATTAGGATAAAGAAGTAACTCAGACAAGAGAGATAATTGTTGTGGTAAAACCTTGGAATGTCAGCTTGATGTGTTGTAAGGCCTACTTCAGTTCATATGAAACACACTGCGAAGTAAATACCTTTCTTTTATCATGAAAGAAGTATGATTTGAGTCATTTTAAAAGTTATGTTAACATACTAGATAGGAGGAAGTGGGGTGTTTTAACACCTACAATAGTCACACCAGATATTTCCACACACTCACCCAAACACTCAATTTTGAAATGTGTGAAATCTGTCAAATATGGTCATAGCTTTAAAAAACTGTCTTTTCTGTCTTTGTGGTCCCGGCCCATTTGTAATAATAAATAATAATAAATAATAATAAATAATAATAAATAATAATAAATAATAATAAATAATAATAAATAATAATAAATAATAATAAATAATAATAAATAATAATAAATAATAATAATAAATAATAATAAATAATAATAATAAATAATAAATAATAAATAATAAATAATAAATAATAAATAATAAATAATAAATAATAAATAATAAATAATAAATAATAAATAATAAATAATAAATAATAAATAATAAATAATAAATAATAAATAATAAATAATAAATAATAAATAATAAATAATAAATAATAAATAATAAATAATAAATAATAAATAATAAATAATAAATAATAAATAATAAATAATAAATAATAAATAATAAATAATAAATAATAAATAATAAATAATAAATAATAAATAATAAATAATAAATAATAAATAATAAATAATAAATAATAAATAATAATAATAAATAATAATAAATAATAATAACAAATAATAACAAATAATAACAAATAATAATAAATAATAATAAATAATAATAAATAATAATAAATAATAATAAATAATAATAAATAATAATAATAAATAATAGCAAATAATAACAAATAATAAATAATAATAAATAATAATAAATAATAATAATAATTATAAATAATTATAAATAATAATAAATAATAATAAATAATAATAAATAGCGTCTTTATTCTATATGAGCGAGTATGCCTGTCCCACTAGATGCTGTGTTCTACAATAAGATTATGTACTTTCAAGCCTTGCACCTCTTGAAAAAAAGGAAGAAATGGGTGGCACCACAAACCTCGCCACTAAGTTAAGAAGGTGACATGGGAACTGATGGTAAAGTTCAAGACACGACAGTTCAAGGATCAAGTTTACAATTTTTAGTGTGGCAGTACAGTAGATATAGTTTTTTGGGACATTTTGTCATTCAGTATTCGAAACAAAAATAAGGCAGCAATGTGGTATTATAAAAATACTAGAAATAGATCTAACAGTGGTCAGCCATACGTGGTCTGCACTACAGTGTGCACATATGTAGTCATTAGCTAAATTTAAAAAAAAGTTCACCAGAATATCTAGAGATCCTGACGGCTTCCATCTTACCAATAACATTTACAGTCAGTGCACAGAATACAGACCTTGACTTTCTGCAGATGTCTGAGGCTCAAGGCTGTAGACATAAAATCGTTGAGTAGCAGATCCCAGAGAGTTGGAGCTGCGGCAGAGCAAGGTGGAAAGATCCCTCTCATGTGGTCCATTCACAGTGATGATGCTCCACAGACCTGTGTCATTTAGAGGCTCATTGCTTATTACAAACGTGTCAGAGTGATTGACAGGTGACCCATCCAAATACCAGAGTAAAGTGGGAGAAGGATTTCCCACAGTCCTGCAGGAACAGTTGAGCTGGTCTGCAGCTTTGATGCAGCCAGATGAGGACAGGATCTGAGGAGCAACTGCAATGCGTTTAGAGAAGACAGACAAGTTTAGTCTCAAGCAATTTAGGTTAGGTTAGTTTACCCGTTAGTTAACTAACATTTGTTCATTTGCCGATGTATTTATATCATTTTGTCAAATTTTTTCTTCTATACAGATGAGGGGCTCCGGTAACATTGACTAAATTTGGCAAATTTATATCAATGAATAGTAAAAAACAAAATGTATATTATATCAATTAGAAAGCGATCACAGCATCGACTGGGAATGGGTCAGAGTCAGTGGCAGGAAGCCAAATAAATAAGTAGATCAAATGAAGAGCTTTATGAATACCTAAAATACAAAATGTAGATGCATTATCCTGCTTGAGGCGCTGGTTACAATGTATCAGGGATCAAGTTTACAATTTTTAGTGTGGCAGTACAGTAGATATAGTTTTTTGGGACATTTTGTGATTCAGTATTCGAAACAAAAATAAGGCAGCAATGTGGTATTATGAAAATACTAGAAATAGATCTAACAGTGGTCAGCCATACGTGGTCTGCACTACAGTGTGCACATATGTAGTCGTTAGATAAATTTTTTAAAAGTTCACCAGAATATCTAGAGATCCTGACGGCTTCCATCTTACAATAACATTTACAGTCAGTGCACAGAATACAGACCTTGACTTTCTGCAGATGTCTGAGGCTCAAGGCTGTAGACATAAAATCGTTGAGTAGCAGATCCCAGAGAGTTGGAGCTGCGGCAGAGCAAGGTGGAAAGATCCCTCTCATGTGGTCCATTCACAGTGATGATGCTCCACAGACCTGTGTCATTTAGAGGCTCATTGCTTGTTACAAACGTGTCAGAGTGATTGACAGGTGACCCATCCAAGTACCAGAGTAAAGTGGGAGAAGGATTTCCCACAGTCCTGCAGGAACAGTTGAGCTGGTCTGCAGCTTTGATGCAGCCAGATGAGGACAGGATCTGAGGAGCAACTGCAATGCATTTAGAGAAGACAGACAAGTTTAGTCTCAAGTAATTTAGGTTAGGTTAGTTTACCCGTTAGTTAACTAACATTTGTTCATTTGCCGATGTATTTATATCATTTTGTTACATTTTTTCTTCTATACAGATGAGGGGCTCCGGTAACATCACTAAATTTGGCAAATTTATATCAATAAATAGTAAAAAACAAAATATATATTATATCGATTAGAAAGCGATCACAGCATCGACTGGGAATGGGTCAGAGTCAGTGGCAGGAAGCCAAATAAATAAGTAGATCAAATGAAGATTTTTATGAATACCTAAATAAAACATTTGATGGATAAATTCATAACTTGATAGTTGAACTTTCGAATCGATTTCAATCAATTTACTGAAACATGGCTTTAAGTAACACAAAACCTTTAAAATGTGATCCTTACATTGAACATCTATTTGACTGAGGTTGGATCGTCTAACTCCAATAATATTTTCAACCTTGCAGAATAAAGGACTGTCGTCTTTAGATGCTTTAATGTTTAAAACAGCTCCGGTCCCAAAAATAGTCTCCTGTGCTCCATCAGCTCTGTACCAGGTGTAGTTCTTTACTGCTGGGTTAGCAGTACTGCTGCATGTCAGAGTCACATTACTGCCCTCTGGTACTGGACCTGAGGGACGGACTGACACTGTGGTGTCTTTGGGGGGATCTGAAAAACGAAATGTATATATTATTGGTATATGTTATGTTGTCTCTTGTAAGTTCTAAAATATACGTATTGTAATAAAGACAGATTAAGTATGCTGACACCATTATTTTACAGTGCATCCAAAAAAAAATGGTTTTGTCCTGTCTGGCTTGGAACAGGACAAATGGAACAACCCATTGAAGGTTTCAGACAACCTTAACATTCACTTCATTTGTGCTGCTGAAGTCTAATTTCAAGCTCTCTTAATGCTGTTTCTGCACTTCCACCCAGCTGTGTTGAAGCCTATACTAATTAATATGCAAATTGTAAAGCATAAACAAGATTTTAGAGTTGTGGAAACCGTATGATGTTGGCAATAGTTTTCTCCACTGCACTTCAAGAAGGAAGTATTGGGACAATTTTTCTCGATTTAGTTTTGATCCTGGAGCACATTTGAATGGAGGTTACTGTTTGTAATGTAGGAAAACTCTGGAAATTTTCCAGAGGCTGAGAAGGCGTCTTCAAATCAATCAATTGCATTAAAACCATTAATCCTTTATCCAAAGTGTTGACATTTATTAATTTGTCACATGATTAATGGATTATTCAACTAATTATTTCAGCCCTGATTCAAACAAAGTCAAGAAAGCTAAGAGATAAGAGCATTTCAATTAAAATATCTATAATTACAATGAATGAGGATAAATGAACTCACATGAGATATCAGCTGTTAAACTTGTACTAACAGCTGACTCAGTGCTGCCATCTTGTTTGTTGTAGGTGGCCGTACAGGAGATTGTCTCTCCATGATGTTTTTTAGAGGCAGTGAAGGTCACAACAGAGGTCTTGACTTTAGTTTTGTCCTGATTCTCCTGCAGTGTCTCCACACTGTCACCCAGGTCGGGGGTCCATGTCAGGTTTGGAGGATGAGACAGACAGGGAGCTGGAGCAGAGCACGTCAAACTCACTGAGGTTCCCTCCTTCACCTTCAGTGCTGACGGAGTCAGAGTCGGTCTGGGAGGATCATCTGGTGAGAAGGTATATTTGAACCAGTCACTAAACAATCAGTTTTCCATTTTGTTTACTTTTTGACAAATGCAATGAATGCAAAACAAGGTCAGAGCAGTTCTACTGAGAAATTAAGTGAAATGTAAGTAAACAGACTTTAATACCTGTGAATGAAATAGAGATTTTATCAGCAAAATTATTTTTCAGGACGTTGTCACATTCCAGCCTTAAGAAATAGTTATTGCTGTTAGCAGGTTGCATGTTGTTCAGGATTGTGGTGCAGTCTTTTCTTGTCAAGTTTCCTCTCAGTTCTCCATTTATTGTACTTGTTTGTGGATTACTGCTGTCAAACACAACAGTCTTTGGATCATTCATCCATATTGCTCTACATGGGTTCTTTAAACGTGATTCATATCTGTCGTCTATCTCAAAGGAGCAGGGGATGGTCACACAGGATCCTCTAAGAACCTCTATAGTCTGCGGCATAGATGCCTTAAACTCTCCACACAGGTCACCTGAAACACAAGAAACACATCTTGAATAAGAACGAGTGAATAATACTTTACAGTCATGAGGACTTTTTATTGTTTGATTGCTTTGCTAAAATCTTACCACTATACCTTATTCTTAGAATAATCGAAAGTTACGACTGTAAATCTTCTGCTTTGTTCCCACAGTGTTTATTGTTCTAGATGTTTAGATTAAATAAATATACCATCTATCACATTAAAACTATTAATCCCTTTTCAAAATTATTGACATTCATTATTCTGTCACATGATTAATGGATTAATCGACTAATTATTTAAGCCCTGATTCAAACTAAGTCAAGAAAGCTAAGAGACGAGATAATTTTAATTAAAATATCTATAATTACAATGAATGAGGATAAATGAACTCACATGAGATATCAGCTGTTAAACTTGTAGTAACAGCTGACTCAGTGCTGCCATCTTGTTTGTTGTAGGTGGCCGTACAGGAGATTGTCTCTCGATGATGGTTTTTAGAGGCAGTGAAGGTCACAACAGAGGTCTTGACTTTAGTTTTGTCCTGATTCTCCTGCAGTGTTTCCACACTGTCACCCAGGTCAGGGGTCCATGTCAGGTTTGGAGGATGAGACAGACAGGGAGCTGGAGCAGAGCACGTCAAACTCACTGAGGTTCCCTCCTTCACCTTCAGTGCTGACGGAGTCAGGGTCGGTCTGGGAGGATCATCTGGTGAGAAGGTACATTTGAACCAGTCACTAAACAATCAGTTTTCCATTTTGTTTACTATTTGACAAATGCAATGAATGCAAAACAAGGTCAGAGCAGTTCTACTGAGAAATTAAGTGAAATGTAAGTAAACAGACTTTAATACCTGTGAATGAAATAGAGATTTCATCAGCAAAATTATATTTCAGGACGTTGTCACATTCTAGCCTGAAGAAATAGTTATTGCTGTTAGCAGGTTGCATGTTGTTCAGGATTGTGGTGCAGTCTTTTCTTGTCAAGTTTCCTCTCAGTTCTCCATTTATTGTACTTGTTTGTGGATTACTGCTGTCAAACACAACAGTCTTTGGATCATTCATCCATATTGCTCTACATGGGTTCTTTAAACGTGATTCATATCTGTCGTCTATCTCAAAGGAGCAGGGGATGGTCACACAGGATCCTCTAAGAACCTCTATAGTCTGCGGCATAGATGCCTTAAACTCTCCACACAGGTCACCTGAAACACAAGAAACAAATCTTGAATAAGAACGAGTGAATAATACTTTACAGTCATGAGGACTTTTTATTGTTTGATTGCTTTGCTAAAATCTTACCACTATACCTTATTCTTAGAATAATCGAAAGTTACGACTGTAAATCTTCTGCTTTGTTCCCACAGTGTTTATTGTTCTAGATGTTTAGATTAAATAAATATACCATCTATCACATTAAAACTATTAATCCCTTTTCAAAATTATTGACATTCATTATTCTGTCACATGATTAATGGATTAATCGACTAATTATTTCAGCCCTGATTCAAACTAAGTCAAGAAAGCTAAGAGACGAGATAATTTCAATTAAAATATCTATAATTACAATGAATGAGGATAAATGAACTCACATGAGATATCAGTTGTTAAACTTGTCCTAACAGCTGACTCAGTGCTGCCATCTTGTTTGTTGTAGGTGGCCGTACAGGAGATTGTCTCTCCATGATGGTTTTTAGAGGCAGTGAAGGTCACAACAGAGGTCTTGAGTTTAGTTTTGTCCTGATTCTCCTGCAGTGTCTCCACACTGTCACCCAGGTCGGGGGTCCATGTCAGGTTTGGAGGATGAGACAGACAGGGAGATGGAGCAGAGCACGTCAAACTCACTGAGGTTCCCTCCTTCACCTTCAGTGCTGACGGAATCAGAGTCGGTCTGGGAGGATCATCTGGTGAGAAGGTACATTTGAACCAGTCACTAAACAATCAGTTCTCCATTTTGTTTACTATTTGACAAATGCAATGAATGCAAAACAAGGTCAGAGCAGTTCTACTTGAGAAATGAAGTGAAATGCAGATAAACAGACTTTAATACTTGTGAATGAAATAGAGATTTTATCAGCAAAATTATAATTCAGGACGTTGTCACATTCCAGCCTGAAGAAATAGTTATTGCTGTTAGCAGGTTGCATGTTGTTCAGGGTTGTGGTGCAGTCTTTTCTTGTCAAGTTTCCTCTCAGTTCTCCATTTATTGTACTTGTTTGTGGATTACTGCTGTTAAACACAACAGTCTTTTGATCATTCATCCATATTACTCTACATGGGTTCTTTAAACGTGATTCATATCTGTCGTCTATCTCAAAGGAGCAGGGGATGGTCACACAGGATCCTCTAAGAACCTCTATAGTCTTCGGCATAGATGCCTTAAACTCTCCACACAGGTCACCTGAAACACAAGAAACACATCTTGAATAAGAACGAGTGAATAATACTTTACAGTCATGAGGACTTTTTACTGTTTGATTGCTTTGCTAAAATCTTACCACTATACCTTATTCTTAGAATAATCGAAAGTTACGACTGTAAATCTTCTGCTTTGTTCCCACAGTGTTTATTGTTCTAGATGTTTAGATTAAATGAATATACCATCTATCACATTAAAACTATTAATCCCTTTTCAAAATTGTTGACATTTATTATTCTGTCACATGACTAATGGATTAATCGACTAATTATTTCAGCCCTGATTCAAACTAAGTCAAGGAAGCTAAGAGACGAGATAATTTCAATTAAAATATCTATAAATACAAAGAATGGGGATAAATGAACTCACATGAGATATCAGCTGTTAAACTTGTACTAACAGCTGACTCAGTGCTGCCATCTTGTTTGTTGTAGGTGGCCGTACAGGAGATTGTCTCTCCATGATGGTTTTTAGAGGCAGTGAAGGTCACAACAGAGGTCTTGACTTTAGTTTTGTCCTGATTCTCCTGCAGTGTCTCCACACTGTCACCCAGGTCGGGGGTCCATGTCAGAGTTGGAGGATGAGACAGACAGGGAGCTGGAGCAGAGCATGTCAAACTCACTGAGGTTCCCTCCTTCACCTTCAGTGCTGACGGAGTCAGAGTCGGTCTGGGAGGATCATCTGGTGAGAAGGTACATTTGAACCAGGGACTAAACAATCAGGTCTCCATTTTGTTTACTATTTGCCAAATGCAATGAATAGAAAACAAGGTCAGAGCAGTTCTTCAAGATAAATGAATGAGTGAAATGTAAGTAAACAGACTTTAATACCTGTGACTGAAATTAAGATTTTTTCAGCACAAATATATTTCAGGTCATTGTCACATTCCACCCTGAAGAAATATGTATTGCTGTTAGCAGGTTGCATGTTGTTCAGGGTTGTGGTGCAGTCTTTTCTTGTCAAGTCTCCTCTCAGATCTCCATTATTTGAACTTGTTCGTGGAATACTGCTGTTAAACACAACAGTCTTTTGATCATTCATCCACACTGCTCCACATGTGTTATCTAAGTTTGATTCATATCCGTCCTCTATCTCAAAGGAGCAGGGGATGGTCACACAGGATCCTCTAAGAACCTCTATAGTCTGCGGCATAGATGCCTTCAACTCTCCACACAGGGCACCTGAAACACAAGAAACACATCTTGAATAAGAACGAGTGAATAATACTTTACAGTCATGAGGACTTTTTATTGTTTGATTTCCTTGCTAAAATCTTACCACTATACCTTATTTTTAGAATAATCGAAAGTTACGACTGTAAATCTTCTGCTTTGTTCCCACAGTGTTTATTGTTCTAGATGTTTTGATTAAATAAATATATTATCTATCACATTAAAACTATTAATCCCTTTTCAAAATTGTTGACATTTATTATTCTGTCACATGACTAATGGATTAATCGACTAATTATTTCAGCCCTGATTCAAACTAAGTCAAGGAAGCTAAGAGACGAGATAATTTCAATTAAAATATCTATAATTACAATGAATGAGGATAAATGAACTCACATGAGATATCAGCTGTTAAACTTGTACTAACAGCTGACTCAGTGCTGCCATCTTGTTTGTTGTAGGTGGCCGTACAGGAGATTGTCTCTCCATGATTGTTTTTAGAGGCAGTGAAGGTCACAACAGAGGTCTTGACTTTAGTTTTGGCCTGATTCTCCTGCAGTGTCTCCACACTGTCACCCTGGTCGGGGGTCCATGTCAGGTTTGGAGGATGAGACAGACAGGGAGCTGGAGCAGAGCACGTCAAACTCACTGAGGTTCCCTCCTTCACCTTCAGTGCTGACGGAGTCAGAGTCGGTCTGGGAGGATCATCTGGTGAGAAGGTACATTTGAACCAGTCACTAAACAATCAGTTCTCCATTTTGTTTACTATTTGACAAATGCAATGAATGGAAAACAAGGTCAGAGCAGTTCCACTGAGAAAGTAAGTGAAATGTAAGTAAACAGACTTTAATACCTGTGAATGAAATAGAGATTTTATCAGCAAAATTATATTTCAGGACGTTGTCACATTCCAGCCTGAAGAAATAGTTATTGCTGTTAGCAGGTTGCATGTTGTTCAGGATTGTGGTGCAGTCTTTTCTTGTCAAGTTTCCTCTCAGTTCTCCATTTATTGTACTTGTTTGTGGATTACTGCTGTCAAACACAACAGTCTTTGGATCATTCATCCATATTGCTCTACATGGGTTCTTTAAACGTGATTCATATCTGTCGTCTATCTCAAAGGAGCAGGGGATGGTCACACAGGATCCTCTAAGAACCTCTATAGTCTGCGGCATAGATGCCTTAAACTCTCCACACAGGGCACCTGAAACACAAGAAACACATCTTGAATAAGAACGAGTGAATAATACTTTACAGTCATGAGGACTTTTTATTGTTTGATTTCCTTGCTAAAATCTTACCACTATACCTTATTCTTAGAATAAATCCAAAATGATGAGTGTAAAGATTCTGCTTTGTTCCCACAGTGTTTATTGTTCTAGATGTTTAGATTAAATAAATGATTCAGCCATCAGATTAAAGTTTTAAGAAAAAGGCAGCAGAACACTTTTGTAGCTCACTGTGTTCTTCATTTGCTGCAGCATGTATTACAGATACTGTTGTACTTTGGTGTGAATACTTGACTAACATTGCGTAGTTATAGTTTGTGATCATTTTTAATACTCAGTGATTCAAATGTGAATGAACTTCATCTCACCTTGCAGCAGAGAACCAATGAGAAGGAGAGTCAGAGCTGCAGACATCTTTGTGCGTCAGGAGAGGCAGAAACTCTGGAGATTACACATGAAACAATTCACATGTTTAGAGCATTTCATCCCTAATTTACAATTTAAAGATTATTTAAGATTTTTAAAGGAAGGTTTATTAATGAGGCAACTATTGAATGCAATATTTGCAGAGGTTGCTGATGGAGAAATGTTTTGCTGAGCCTGTATTTGTTTTTGATCTTCATCAATGTGAAGCCTGTATGTGATTCTGAGACAATGAAACTCAACTGAATCTCAAATAAATTAAATTATTGTTGGTGTGTCAACACAATCACACAATTGAACAATTAAATTAAACATTACTCATTTTAAAAAGGATTGCATATTTGCCAGGCTTTCATTCAACAAAAGGGTAATACTGGTTTAGTGTTTTTAGTGTGAGAGAAAAACAAATAATTGTTTGTCATTCTTCATTATATTCAGTTTATCACTGAAACAACATGCTGCTAATTTTAACAAGACTAGGAAGTTGTATTGATGATGAAATGGAAAAACAGGAAAGTGATTGCTAAAAGCACAACCGACGAACAAACAGTTTCTTTTATTCATGTCTTTAAATGTATTTACAGAGCTTTTGTTTTAGACAAATATAGTCAACAGTAACAATGTCCAAAACCACAACCAAATGACGGCTTAAAAGTTTCAAAGTTTTGAATAGAAGCTTTGCCACCTTTCACAATGTTCTTTTTCTGTCTACCTTTGAAAGTAATCTAAAGTCTAGTGACTTAATATTTATGTATTTTGTATTTGACTTGAAATCAGTTTTGATGATTTGATATGTGTCATATAAGAAGATATGATGACTTACATTTTCTTCAGGTCTTTCGAGCGGATAGATGGAAGATGTGTAGAGAAGTGAAGTTCCTTAAAAATTGTGCTGCTTTTATCAAAATAGCCTGCAAGACTTAAAAATGAGGAAGTCACTAAATTGCACAAGCGCGTGACAATGAAATGTACTGATTTCGCAGACATTATTACTTACCTTTTGTTACTTTAAAAACAATAAAAGTGTAAAACCTTATGCTGAAATCTCTTGCTGTTTAAAATCTACAGACGGACCAATACATCTGAATTAAGGAGGTTATAAGATACAATCAATCAACTTTCATGTAATAATTGTAAATTCAACAAGCAAAGTATCACAGACCAAGTTGACATTTTTCACCCCATAAAATTTGTATTTGAGTCCTTTCAAACCATCATAAACTGTTTCAAACCCATGAGAATGATGTAAATTCCAGACTAGCCTGCTATGCTTTTCAGTCAGGAATAGTGGTGACATGGTTTTGGCTTCATCAACATTTCTATATCCGGGTCACATCCAACCAAAGAATCCCCTGGCCCTACTGGACCATCACAACCCGACCACAGCTACATCTACAGTCATATTGAGGACATCAGGAAAGGTCATTCTTTATCTTTTGCCTGATCCAGTCTGTTTGTTATTGTGCCGTAGCGGTGGCGGTGTCAGAGTTTGCTGTGTTGGAGTACAGAAAAGCGTAGCTTAGCTTAGTGTTGTGTAGTAGATTTTCAATGTCATGGCTGAATATTTAGCTGATTTTAACAATGTACGTGCAAAGGGAGATTTCAGAATGAGACTTCTCCTCGAGGGAGACTTAGACAAAGTGGAAAATGTGTTTTTAAAAAGAATCTTGTCAGGCGGACTTAGTGGTTGACGGCAAAATTGAAGAGTGAATGGAGATGGACGTCTCTAGTAAGTTTTGTGCGAATCAGACAAAGCTGACCTTTTAATTATCGCGTCCCCATCAGGCTGATTGGGGTCATATTTCTTTTTTTCTTTTCTTAACACTTGCACACAACTTCTAATCATTGGGGAACATTTCATGTTTCTACAATGTACCACCTCACGGGAATTTGCAAAGAAAAATAATATTAAATCAGCACAAAACCCCTTGAACTCCTAATAACAACTAAGATGTCCATTGACCAGGAATTTATGATGAACAATCAAGTTGTTTTTTTTACCCTTTTTGAACATTTTGATCAATGACAAAACGTTGTGTCACTAAGTAATTTATTTCATTTGAAACACTTACAGTCCATGTTCAACAGATAAGCTTGAAAAAACCCTCAGAACTGGTTTTAGTTAATACCATTATCTATGTTTACACAAGAATATAAACTTCACTTGTGCAGTCATTTTCTGGTGATTTCTCTCAAATGATCATATCTGGAGACGACTGAGGCAACTCTACCATCTTTGTCTGGAGCTGCTCGCCATCCGGTCCTCACCTCTCAAGCCGCCTGAAGGGGCCCTTTCAGCACAGAATTCTGGGTATCTGCATTCTTCAGTGGGTCAGTCTGATCCCACTCAGCATAGATCTTCCCTAGTCAGTCCAGGTAGGCCTGAAGTGGATCCTGAAAGTTTGCAGTAGAGGCCTGATTGTATTTGCTCCAGCTCCCTTTTCCCCACCTAATGTGAGGTTATTACCCAACAAAGCTGATAAAGGAAGAAACAACCATTAACTAACACTAGATGGCAGCGTGTTCATTTGTTGTAACTCTGAGCAGGAGAGGGTCTATTTTTCTGTAACGTCATCAACTTTGCTGATGGGTTATTTTTACTTACTAAAAAAATATTTTTGTTTGTCATACTTCGTAACATTCCGTCTGTCATTGCCAGAACATGCTACTTTTTTAATCCCGATGTAGAAGATGAAAATATTATAAAATGGAAAGACAGGAGGCTAAATGTTAAAGGAATTGACAAACATACATTTTTTTTTTTATTAATGTATCTTCTTTGTATTTACAAAGCTTTTATAAGCTAATATGTTCAATGGTAACAATGTCCAAAATCTCAATCGAATGTTGACTTAAAGGTTTCACCTTTGAATAAAATGTATTTCTTCCTTTCTACTTTTAAAATTGTTTATTACTCTAAAGTTTTTAGAATTTTACATTATTTCCAAAAGCAATTTTGATGATTTGATATGTGTCATATAAGACGTTGTGATGACTTACATTTTCTTCAGGTCTTTTGAGCAGATAGATAAAAGATGTGTAGAGAAGTGAAGTTCCTTAAAAGTTGTGCTGCTTTTTTAAAACAACCTGCAAGACTTAAAAATGAGGAAGTCACTAAATTGCACAAGCGTGTGACAATGAAATGTACTTATTTATCAGAAATGATTACTTACTTTTTGTTACTTTTTGTCGGAACGTGGGGACAATCCACCAACGACAGTCAAAAACACCGTTTACTCTCCATTAAAGTGTTTGAAGCGGCACTTGTCGCTGTAAAAGCCGCCTGTGGTCCGCTGGTAGAACTGGTGAGCACCGTCTGGACCTGCGTGGACAGAACCAGCTTCATCTGGAGTCTCAATGAGTTCTTCAGAGAGCCTGGGAGATTGGACCGTCCGAACAAATAATTATACACAATTATACAAATATAGTTATTTTATGCGATGTTCCTTGCTTCTTGTTGAGCACATTAGAATAAAAAACATTTTGGTAAATGTAACAAATGTTGACTGTATTTTAAGTGTATTCTGTCCTCTCAATATACACACATTATGTATTGTAGCATGCTGATATATTGTGGCAGTTAAAGGCTCAGTTCACCCAAATTATAATAAAGAAAGGAAAAACCCTTTTATTATTTAGCTCCATGTAATTTGGGTCAAGCAACCCAAACAGAAACACTGACCACACGAACAAGTATTTAATAAACCCAGCAAGCCACTGAACGGATGAACCGCTAGATTTAGGCAACAGATGACAATATTTTAGATGCATTAATGAACACAATCATAGTGCCACAGAATTGCTCAGGAAATACTGACGATTGATGAGGGGAATAATAGACACTCATGTGTGAGGGTCTTCTGCCAACACCAAGTAAAATCTGTTGTAAAGAGATTTGTGTAGGTGAACGCACATTATTTACCTGCTACAACAGTCAGATGTAAAGTTGAGTTACAATGTCCTCTTCTGTTCTGGGCTTCACAGTAATAATTCCCACTGTGTTCAGCTCTGAAGTCAGTGATGATGAAGATCTGTCCTGATGCTTTTGGTGAGTCTTCATCCTCCTTGTACCAGGTGTAGTTAGCTGCTGGGTTAGCATCACTGCTACAGGTCAGAGTCACTGAGCTGCCCTCCACTATCTCAGCAGAGGGACTCACTGACACAGAGGGAAGCTTTGGAGCATCTGGAGGAGAAATTAATGAACATATTTAAAGATTAGAATATGTTATCATAGAATATTTACCATTTCAATGAATATTTCTGTTTGTTTGTTTGTTTGAGACAATCCCTATTATTTATCACAGCAGCTGTCCAGAGTGCTGATCCTGGAGCTGTCACAGGTGAGACTCCTGCTGGTGGAGACTGACAATAAGAAGCCTTTAATCCAGGGGTGGGCAGACTTTTTGGCTCAGGGGCCACAATGAGTTTTAAAATTTGACAGACGGGCCGGGCCAGTAGCAGATAGATGGAGAGTGTTTATGTGAACTAATATAAATTACAAGTAAAAGCCATTACCTAAACAGTAAAGAAAACTTACATTTAATTTCAGTGGGAACAGTGTTGTTGGTCACCCTTTTTTGCCACCGCATCAAAGTTTGGTGTCAGTTTGGTTGTGGCAATTCTCAGGACAGATCTGAGGTGTTCATCAGTTAACTGGGATCTGTGGCCTGATTTGTTGATGTTCAACACGCTGAACGTCTGCTCACACACGTAGGTAGAGCCAAACAACACCAGCATCCTCTGTGCCATCCTCCTCATGTTTGGAAACTTGGCTTCGCTTAGTGAAGCATAAAACTCATCCAGTTTAAGGGAGTTGAACTTCTCCTTTAAGACGGAGTCACACTGAAGATCAATCAGTTCCAATTGCAACTCCTGCTGCAATGTTTCATAGGCTTGTGACAGGGGACATGACACCAGCTGAAGTGACTTGTCCATTTTTTCAAAATCAGAGAACCGATGGCAGAATTCTCCGTGCAGGTCGTCCAGCGATTTGCTGTATTTCTTCATATGTCGAGGGGCCTCTTTCAGTGTCGCTAGTGTGGGGAAATTAGCGAATGATTTGTTTGAAATTTGTCTTGAGAAGAAAGTCAACTTGGCTTTGAAGGCTCTCACATTTGTGTACATTTGGTGCACAAATTGATCTTTCCCTTGTAGCTTCATGTTCAGCTCATTCATGTGTCAGTATGTCCACAGTATTGTTGTATATTGATATTGTATTCTTTGAAAACCACAACGGTTTCTTGGTAAATTAGACACAGCCTTTGATCGCACTTCAGTGAAAAGATATTTAGCTGTCGACTCCTCATTAAACACTCGGCACTCACTGTCGACTTTTTTTTTATTTGGTCCACTCATTGTTACAGAGGGGCTCAATGCAGTTAAAGGTGAATTTCAAATTTCAAAGATGGCGTTTCAGCATCGTTTTCTAAATGATCTCCGCCCAGACTAAAAGACCTGAAAACGAATATCACGTGACTATTCACGTACACTGGGCATGATGGTGGGTGCTGGTGTAAACAGGAAGTAGATTGGTTGCTTAGCTAAACATAATAGGACAGAGTAATAAAATGGTCTTTAAGAATGAAAGGTTGTGTTTGATACTTAAGAGTTTTAAAAGTTTCATTTTTCAGACTTAGTTACAGCAATGCGGATCTCTCTCTCTCTCTCACATCAAATTTACTTTAAAATCAACACTTACACATAAAGGTTTACTAGATTATTGGTCCATAAATGTGGTCAACACACGTCTCTCACTCGTTCCCTCTGTGTCGTTGTTGTCTGTTCTCACTCGTAGCTCTGCTGGTGGCTGAAGTATCTGTCGTACTGGAGAGCAATTCATGTTTTGTTCCTTTATATTTTATCTGCGGACTTCACAATAGTTGTGCAGAACAAAATAAGATGCTAGTAAAGACAACAAGGTCTGCAACACCTGTACTCAGTTGTCCATGTTGAATTAACCTGGTAGTCGATCGGTAATCAAGGCTGTTGTTGTTTGTGATCTTCCGGGAAAGGGTCACGTGATGGGGGTGTGACGAATCAATCAAGGACACGTCGTGACTACTAAGAACCAATCAAGTAGCGAACGCAGGTGTGGGCGTCATCTAGAGAGAATAGACCAGACTCCAGCAAAGGTCAATTGTGTCTGGAGTGTACCATCTAGTGCAGGGGTCGGCAACCCGTCCACACGGCATTTCAGCATCGTTTTCGAGATGATCTCCATCCAGACTAATATGCCTGAAATCGAATATCACGTGTCTTCACGTAAACTGGGCATGCGAGTGGGTGCCGGTGTAAACAGGAAGTACATTTGTTGCTCAAAGCCGCTAATGTGACTGCAGACGGCCGCTCCGTAGGTCTGATAATGCCGCTGGACACGCTGCTCACTAATCGCTCCAATAACAGCTGCTTCCTCCACAATAATGCAGACTTTAACTGAACAACAGCTGCTAGTAAAGACAACAAGGTCAGTAACATCTGTAATCAGTTGTCCATGTTAAATTAACCTGGTAGTCGATCGGTAATCAATGTTGTTGTTTGTGAGCTTCCTGGTAAGTGTCACGTGATGGGGGTGTGACGAATCAGGGAAGGAAACGTCGTGACTGCTAAGAACCAATCAAGTAGTTAACGCAGGTGTGGGCGTCATCTAGAGAGAATAGACCAGACTCCAGCAAAGGTCAATTGTGTCTGGATTGCGCCATCTAGTGGGATCAACTGAAACGCCGGGTATTGCAGGAAAAAGGCAAAATGAATGCGGTCTTTACTATAATTTTTACAATTTTGTACCAATATTCGATGGGCCGTATATGGCCCGCGGGCCGTAGTTTGCCCATACCTGCACTAGAGTCTAATTGGTTGGAAGATCTGGGGGAATAGCATGAACATCCTGCATGTTACACCTACATGGATCCTCATTGACAGGTGATTCTCTGCACGTATGGCCACACATTTGTTTTTTATTTTTGTTTCAAACACAAAGCTTATGTTCATACATTTGTCAAAGCTACAATCATGGACGCATCAAAGAATGTGTCAATTGGTTACAGGCTCAGGGGCTGTAAGTGTCAGGGTAACCCTCTGGCCTTCACCTACAAAATGTCATTTAAAGAGATGTGAACCAAAAGAGACTGAAAATACAGAGAAGGAAGCACAAAACTAGTACAAAAAGGGGCAAAACATCCACAAAGAGACACAAAAAAACTACAAAGAGACTAAAACAAGTACAAAGAGACACTCAATTACTCCAAAGAGACACAAAAAAACTACAAAGAGACTAAAACAAGTACAAAGAGACACTCAATTACTCCAAAGAGACACAAAAAAACTACAAAGAGACTAAAACAACTACAAAGAGATGCAGCACAACAAGCTGTAAACACAACATGGACATATTGAATTATTTTACAGTTGATATGGTCCTTATTTGCACAACCAGCAGATACAGAACAACACAAGCATTTATTTAGAGTTGTGTTTCTGGACATTTAATGAATGCAAGTCAGCACAATAGTCAGCTACAAACATGGCTGATAAGAGTAGTGAGAATGAACTAAAACAGTCCAGTGCCAAAAAAAAGCTAAAACCTAAAAGACACTAAAACGCTCTGTCGAGAAGCAAGAGGAAACAATTCAAAATCTGAACGTGGAATCAATAATCAATGCTCTCAAATTAAAACAATAGGAAAAAAGCACCATATTTCTTCCCCTGCGTTATGTGCCATGTGGTGTGTCAGAATTACCTTTTATATACAAACAGAACCACTGAAGCCGGTTGTTTGTTGTATGAGTAACCATGTGTAGCTTCAGAGTCAACTTGTGCCGAAATCTTTTATCACACACTGAGCAGCTGAAAGGTTTTTCTCCTGTGTGGGTTCTCATGTGTCTCTGTAAAGTTGAACCCCGGTTAAAAGAGTTCTTACAGACTGAGCAGGTGAAAGGTTTCTCTCCTGTGTGGGTTCTCATGTGTGTTTGTAAATTTGAACCATGGTTAAAAGAGTTCTTACAGACTGAGCAGCTGAAAGGTTTTTCTCCTGTGTGGGTTCTCATGTGTGTTTGTAAAGTTGAACTCCGGTTAAAAGAGTTCTTACAGACTGAGCAGCTGAAAGGTTTTTCTCCTGTGTGGGTTCTCATGTGTCTCTGTAAAGTTGAACTCCGGTTAAAAGAGTTCTTACAGACTGAGCAGCTGAAAGGTTTTTCTCCTGTGTGGGTTCTCATGTGTCTCTGTAAAGTTGAACTCCGGTTAAAAGAGTTCTTACAGACTGAGCAGCTGAAAGGTTTTTCTCCTGTGTGGGTTCTCATGTGTGTTTGTAAAGTTGAACCCCGGTTAAAAGAGTTCTTACAGACTGAGCAGCTGAAAGGTTTTTCTCCTGTGGGTTCTCATGTGTGTTTGTAAAGTTGAACCCCGGTTAAAAGAGTTCTTACAGACTGAGCAGCTGAAAGGTTTTTCTCCTGTGTGGATTCTCATGTGTGTCTTTAGAGTTCCACTCCGGCCAAATGTTTTCCCACAGTCAGAGCATCTAAATAGTTTCTCACCAGCACTACATCTTGAATCACTGACATGGACTTCATCAGGTTTCACAGAGTTTAAACCTGACTGAGGTTCTCTGGTCTCCTTCCAATCATCACTGTCATCAGTGTCAGAAGAGTCTACAGTCTTCTCATCAGTATCTGGTTCTGGATGTCTATCTGGATCTGAGTTCCTGCCTGGTTCTGGTCCTCCACAGTCCTCTCCATCAGCATCTGTTTCCATCTGTTCAGTTTGTCTTTGATGAAGCTGTGAGGCCTGAGCTTCCTCTTCATCATCTTCAGTCTTCACAGGAGTGAATGAGAACTTGACATCAGTCTCCTCCAGCCCTTGAAGCTGCTCTCCCTCCTGACTGGCCCAGAGGTCCTCCTGTTCCTCTTTAATGTGTGGGGGCTCTGGGTCCTCCTGTTCCTCTTTAATGTGTGGGGGCTCTGGGTCCTCCTGGTCCAGACTGGAGCTCCACTCCTGCTGCTCAGGGGGAACCTCTTCTTGAACCACCAACAGCTGCTGGAAGTCTGCAGGAAAACAGTAAACACACACAGAGATGTTACAAAGAAATATTAGTATTGAGCAAATAGTCTCCTGTACGTACACTTTTATGTCCTGTCATCATTCCCTCTTACACTCCCTGTGCACAGTTACCAAACAGACATGCCAACACAAATCGTAAAGACACAACGCACCAATGTTTACTGAGGTAATAAATCAAGAGAGAAGTAGAGTAATTTTCTCATAGACTTCTATACAACCAGAGGAGTCGCCCCCTGGTGGACATTAGAGAGAATGCAGGTTTCAGGCACGTCATTATTTCTGCTCAGTGTGGACACTTTAATGTCACATGATGGTCTAAATTTAGAATTTTTTTCACGGCAAAGATAATTAAATTTGGGATTAAACCATATTTTCAAAAATATATTTATTTATTGCATAAAACTTGTGATGTTTAAATACCTGCACGAATCAGCAGCTCTCTATATTGAAACGTTTCGGTACCTTTTTTACCTTAAAAGAACCCTGATTGAATATGTATGTGCTCATAAGCATGTGATTTGGGAGCAGTCAACTGAGTCCGTATAAATTAACATTCACTGCCACCTGTAACCGATCATGTACCCCCTGTTGGTTTTAGTAGACGGATCAGTATTCGCCTCCCTCTCATCCACTTGTACTAGGACTTGGATGCCTATAGTACAAGGAGGCATTAGGGCTGACAAGGTCAGGTAGAGCCCCTCCACAAGACTATTTTCTTCTTTTATGCACTGACAGCAGAGAGCAGAGGAGATGTTCGCCCAGCGGGGGCTGCAAGATGAGCTGGCCCTGCCTCGGTCCTCGGTTACTAATGCATGAGGAAAGATTACGAAACAACTCGTCTGAATGATTCAGCTGCATATTAACTTAAAAATTCAGTTGTTAATACTGCCAGTATGTTAAGCATACGCATCACATTCTCACCCCCGATGCGTCAAGTACCGCAGCTTGGTCAGTGGCCCTATAAGCTTCAAACTATGAAGCTCTCTTTTCTTTACCACACTCTCTTGTGGCTTGTGAATCCCATCTGTGCACCTGCCCCTTCAGTTTGATACAAACAGCTGCATGTGTCTGCGACATAATGCATCAAATCTGCACTTAAAGCTCTGACGCCACCTGCCCAACGGTGACTTCTGTTGACTGTAGCGATCATTTTCCTCCAATCAGGGATTTCTCCAAGTGGAACAATCTTAATTAGAGTACACTTCGTCTCAGATCAGCTGTGTGGTTTGTGCATCTTTGCCTTGTGTGCACGCAAGATTCAGCAAATAAGTTATAAAAATGTACCGAAAGAAATGCAGTACAATGAAACTGTTGCTTTCTTTGTTCATGTGTCAGGCACACGTGTCGTTCAGGGGAGAAACAAATACTTTCATATAGATCACATAGTTTAGTTCCCATTTAACATGCAGACATGAGAGTGGTATCAATCTTCTCATCAAACTCTTGGCAGGAAAGCGAATAAGCGCATATCACCCAAAATGAAGAGCTAAAGCTGGGTGCATAAATAATAAGATTATTAATGTTAGCTTCATTTTAAAAGACATCCTCTCCTGCAGTTGAGCTTCGGATACTTATCACTATGATGTGTGCCCCTGACAAATATAAAAGTAGAAAAACATCTCAATCTGTCTTCACCTGCAGTTCTCACTGACCCCCACCAGGTGGAGACACTGCACAGCATTTGACTGAGGACATTATGTAACCTGAGACCCCCCCCCCCCCCAAAAAAAAACTGCTCTGCACAGTCACTCTCTGACCTCCTCAGTTCATGGACTGTCCTCACGGAGCTCTGAGGGGATTTGCATCTGTCAGAATAAGACAGCAAAGACTCTGAAGCTTGTCACAAAAAAAATAAAACACACACACACACACACACACAGAGGGGAGTGTTTTCTGCTTGAGATGCCCATCACACCTTCAGCTCAACATCGTGGCTGCCCACATCCAGCCAGAGCAACTAGTCGTACAATCTGCAGCAAAGTCTGTGTTGGTGCACTGGGTGTGAATATCTCTCCTGATATTGTCTATATCAGTATATACAGTATGTTATTAATATAGCATCATGGTAATGTGTGTTCATTATACATTAAATGATTGAAGGAATAAGATAATTAAATATAAAGTCACTATATACTCACCTTTAACCTCCACTGATATTGTGCATTTTTAATTACATACACATATATTTATATATATATGTATATGTATATATATGTGTATATATGTATATGTGTGTGTATAGATATATATATGCGTGCATATATGTGTATATGTATATATATGCATATATATGTATATATATGTATATATATGTATATATATGCATATATATATATGTGTATGTATATATGTGTATATGTGATTGTATATATGTATGTTTATATGTGTATGTATATTACATTGATTGATTCATAATCACAAACATAAGACATAAATATGATTTTATGTTATTTAACGTGTTATATTATATATATTTGATAACTATACTGTCATATTTCGGGGCCACACCTTTCATCTCATCCTCAACATACTGTAGCCTACCTGGAGGATCGCTATGGCAACAGGTTGCCAGGAGCGACGGGGTACCCCACTACATCCCTGCGTGTCTGCGACGAGGAGACAAAAACAAGGGGAGCAGCTGAGGGGAGGGTGAGGTCTGCTCAGTCAGCAAACTGGAACAAAAGCACCGCTGCGAGGCTTCTTTAGAGGTTCTCCTTTAGTTGTGTTCGTTCTGACCAGAAGTGAGGAGCCCTGCGGTCTGCAGAGGACCAGCACGCGGGTGCGATTTGGAGTCTGAAAACAGAAACGTCGGATCTGAACAGGATGGAGAGCCGCCGCTGACGGAGATTCCCGAGCTCTCCCCTCCTCTCACACCAACAGGTTAGTGTTTACAGACTCGCTCACTGAGCCCTCCTCGCGACCACATTCACATTCAGCTCGGAGCATTTCTTTTTTTCCCCACCCCTTTAAATATGTTCATGTCATAATTAGATTTATTTAGCTGTGAAAGGTGTGAAAGGTTTCCGACGTTTTGATGCATCCACGTGTGCAGCAGGGGAGTCCGGCTGCGTGTGCCTCGTGTACCTGCTCGTGTTCAGACATCGCATCATCAGCCAGTATATCGGACAGAAAATGTGCAGTTTTGTTTTTTTAATACGTGCATATAAATGGCGGGTCTTCGTTTTGCGTTGAATTGTTGTTGAGCTTTTTTTCCTTCGTGCGTTGAAGCTGCGGGTGCGTCTACCTTTAATTTAGGATTACATGCGTTTGGATGGATCAGACTAAATACATTAGACTTCATCAGTACGAGGATTCCTATGCTTACTACTCTGCAGCATTTTTTGTTTTATTGCATGCATATTTTAGCTTTTATCCACCCTGGCGTCATATTTAGTAATGTTGTCAGGCTCACCTCCTTTATCCTCTGTTGCCTGCATTTCTTTACACAGAAAATATGCAACTCCTGATGCAAAATTATAGAAAATAAGAGTTATCATTTGAATTATAAACATTTGCATATAATGCTTTTTAAAAAATATATAATTTAGTTATATATTTTCTATTAAAATTTTCAAATTCTTGCTGTTTCACTAGATTTGTTATTAAAAGGTGTGCATGTGTTTATTTGTCACATACACAAACAGTATGTGCGGTGAAATACAATTTTCTCTTAAAATAAGAACACACAATCACAAAATGTGCGATAAAAACAAAGAACAAATGTTAAAATGTACATTTATATATTTCTTTCTTATTTAATAATGAACTACTGTATTATGCTGTATTGGTACATTGTATGACTCAAAGTCACCGTTCCACATGTCACTTAATAACGCAGGACATTTTATATTGAGAAATGATTGACAGTATGCTGGAAAATGAAGTCCAATAATTCCCCTCAATGATTTCATGTCACCTCCTCTAATGCGGTTTGAATTCTCCATTAGTCATAGTCATCTCTCTCACACACACACACACACACACACACACACACACTCACAGAGGCCTGCAGCCGGTTAAATCAACTTTTCAACATAATCTGCTTCATTACTAAATTTGGCTCCGTGTCCGTGTCACACTCACTTCCTTGTCAATTTCTACTCTCGGTGCCTGACATCGTTTCATCCCGTCTCCTCACCACAGGAGCCATCGCTGATGCGGCACCATTGGACTAAAAATAAACTTGTGCACTTACATTATGCAGGTCACTTTCTAAAAATCAGATAGGGCGTGTGTGTATTTCTGCTATTTTCGGGGCTCCAGAAGTGATTTTTTTAAAAAGAAAATTCCTGAAATGTAGCTGCTGATGATCAAAGCAGACAGATAACATGACCTTCTTCAAACGGCGGAGATCTCATTTAAAAAAAATAAAATCTCTCAAAACTCGTCGAGGCATTAATAGCTTACATGTTGAGCGTAGCTCTGTGTGCGACTGTCGAGGAAAGCTCTAGACTCGTAGTCACGTAGAGCCGCTGATGATGGGAGTCTTTGAAGTGCGTTGCGTAACCTGAGTAGCAGAATAGCAGATTGGTCTCTGGCCCAAAGTGCTAATACTCAGCAAACACCGCTGGGCCTTTGGTTGACAAGAAAACGAGATTATGATTTGACATGATGGGGGGGGAGAAGCGGTAGACAAAGACAAACAGCCCGTTACTTATCGTTTCTCGCGAAGAGGGCGATGAATCGCAGCTCTGAAATATCATTTTTTTCAGTTGTGAATGTGATGGATTACAGGATGCTGATCAGCGAGGCAGAACTGAAGGCTGCTCTGTCTCCTGAGAGTGGCCTACAGAGGTGTTTTTTATTATTTCTTTAGGCAGAAAGAGAAAGATCCTCTGACTGTCTTGTCACGCCAAGAAGCCTCATAAACCCCCCCCCCCCCCCCCCCCCTAGTGGTTGTCAATCTCTCTGACGGATCTTCACGCTTACAGGAGCGTGACCGAAGGATGCAACCCGAAAAAAAAAGATTGGAGTCTGGGTTATGCAAGCATTTCTCGGAGGCAACTGATAACCTGGTACTGATCTGATTGATCTGACTGGTGGAGCCCATTAAGCAAAGCAAAGCCAGGGTTACTGGCATTCCAACGTCCAAACATAATGTGTTGTAATGTGCACTCACATTACAGAGCTACCTTCTGATTCAATCTACTGTACTTACTGCAATTATGTGCATGCACATTTAGTCAATGCAATGGACCTACTGTGAAGGACGTTTGGGTACATTTACCACAATTTAACATATCCAGACAATTTGGTTCCGATAAGTGTTTCCCCAACAGCCACAGGAAAGTTAACTCGGAGCAGACGTGAGAAGTTTAACGGAATAGGAAAAGAAGGAAAACCGTGTTTTGCAACCTCACACTCTATAAATTATTCAGATGTTCCTCTAATCTTTGCAATTTTTGTTCTTGTAAATTTGTTGGATTATTTACCTCCGCCAAGACATGTTTTCTGTCTGTCAGCAGGATTGCAGAACCTTGGTGGGTGGGTGTAGCACGGGCCAATGAAGAACCCGTTACATTTTAAAGCTCATCCGAATCACGAGGCGGATACGCGCCTTATTTTTCACTTATGGAAACGCCGTTGGCGGAGGCCTGCGCTCTCAAAGTGCCCTTCTAGTTTACAGTTTTTCAAGCTTTTTAAAAATGAATTCCATGAAGGAAATGAAACATGCTCCTTTGGTTGAACTGGACACTATTAGTGGTAGGGAAGCAACGGTAGACGTCACTTTGTCTGAAGTGATTACAAGCCAGAAGGTTTGAGCAAACTTTGGTTCATATAATTATATCTGACAGCTCATGTTGTTCTGATAGACTTTCTGTTTGTCCTCAATTAAGTTGGTAAACAAATATGATTTATCCCTAAAGCTACAGAAATAACGAGCAAAAAGTCTCACACAAGGGTTAAATAAACAAGTATGTGTAGTGCTCCTGTACTGTAAGAAAAAAATAAGACAAAATGTAAACGTGGTTTGCAGCAATCACTTTGCTCAGCGGGAGAAAAGACACGGAACGATGAGCAGTCCTGCTGGCTCTTTTTGGATTGATACGTTTAACTCCAACCCTCTTCGTAGAACAGGCGAGCCAACGCTTTTCTCCACATTTCTTGCGCTGGGGCCTCTTTCTGCCAGAACAAATGATCCACACAGAAAAGCTGCAAGCTGTTACTACTGTTCAAAATCAGTCGTGAGAAAATGATGTCCAATGCTGAGAAGAAAGCCGAGGCGCCTAAAGCTGACTACACAAACTAACACAGGCCCCTGCAGGGCTCTCTGTTCTGTCGGGTTTCAAGGTGAATGTTTCTGCATTCTGGCCCATTGTGACCAGCAGCAAACTCATTCTAGCACAATGCTATAACGGGACTAACAACCCCCCCAGGTCCCTTTTTTTATTGTCAACAAATCTCATTTAAAACTAAAACCCAAGATGTAAGCTGCTCTCAAAACCTTCCGACTTCCTAACCTTTCAGCTTTAAACCCGCTGGTTCCTACTGACGATTACAAAAAGTCTCAGTCATTTCCTCAAACAGCTGTGCACTGCAGTTTTTTAGCACATTTCCCTCAAACAGGATTGAATGAGGCATTTGTTTCGGACTATTTTCAGCTGTGGATTAATACACATTTGGTGCTCTTGTGAACATTTTACGGCAGGAACATGTCATGTGGTGTAAAAGTGTTCCATAGTTTCTGGATAACAATAGAGCTCTATGGCACAGAGGGCTTTGGATGCACACAAAATACTTGTCTCAGAAGAACATGGGATTGGTTGACAAAAAGACAAATGTAGAATATCTCCAGCCCTGAATTTAAAATGTAGCACCTTTAAAGTGAACATATCTTCGGTTACATTAGTTTAAACCAGCGGCAGTTGCCCGCTTTGCCTGGTTGGTAATCAAACCGTCGTTGTTTGTTTGTATGCCAACATGTTTAAAACTAAATGGTGGCATTGAATACAAATTGCTGATGCAGATTGGTTGCATAGGAATATAATTAACTAGACAAGGTTGGATATTTCATAATAGCAGGCTGTGGTTTCAAAGCACCAATTTAAACCCCCTGAGCTGCAGAAATTCAAGGCCAAAGGAGTCCCCTGAGCCTTCTCTACTCACGGAGCGGGATTTTTACCAGGAGTTCCAGAAATAGAGAGCCTTTATAGAGCGAGGACTTTTTTCTGTTTCTACGATTACATGGAGTTCATATATTTGTCAAACCACAGAGGACAATACCTCCAGTATAATCCGTCTGTTTGGATTCTCCCACAGGTCCACCGAGCCCATCTTCACTTCCAAAAATCTTTACTCAACCAACAAAAGAGCTGGAGCCGAGACGGTCAAGCATGGATGTGCCCAGGATGGCCGAGGGCCTCTTCAGCAGCACACTGTCCTCGTCAGGCGGCGGCCATCACGTGCCTTCCTACCTGACGCTGGAGCAGAAGGCGGCCTTCGTCTTCGTGCTGCTGCTCTTCATCTTCCTGGCCCTGCTCATAGTGCGCTGCTTCCGCATCCTGCTGGACCCCTACCGCAGCATGCCCTCGTCCAACTGGACAGACCACACGGAGAAGGACACGTTCGATTACCGCATCGTCTGAGGAGCCCTGATTAATTAGAACATATAAATAAATAAGTAGAAGACTGATTTTGATGCTCAAACAACAAATGTCTGCTGATTCACCAGGAAAACAACAGCTTTCAGAAAATCCTCTGAAAGTTCAGAGTTTCGACGGCGGATTGTCGTCGAAATGAGCGCTAACCAGAGTTCAACAGCTTCTCCCTGCCAAATCTGAAAATTCTCAACTACTAACAAGACAACCAGAACTATGCTATGAAGATTACGGATCAAACCCTCACTCCAAGCGATGCACAAGAGCCAGTCCCCCATAACTCCCATTCCCTCCCATCAGTTCTCCAGTGGACTACCTCGTTCCTCCTCCATCACATGTACAGAAGACTTGGTGTTTTCTCACGTCTCACACAGGGTCAAATATCTTTTAGTTGGATACTAACAGTGTTTACATCTTATCATGTTTACGTCCTTAGATTTTTATTGATAATGTAGACAATCAGTGTTAAAAAAGCAGTTGGGGAAAAAAAAAAAACTGTGTGGACAGTCGAGGTTGTTGAGGTATTTTGTTTTTAGAGTATTTTGTCTTAATTTGTGGACGGACGCAAGAGGTCCCACAGACTTTGTATGACTGATGTAATGCAGGCGAAGAGGAATTTGAATGCCTTATGTCTTTGTAGGATATTCCGTGGTGGTTGTTACCTTCTAGTCCTAAAGCAGGTTAAATAATCACAAAGAAGGAAACTGTCGTGGAAGAGTTCTCCCTTTAATGTTTAAGGTTTGGACAGATAAGTGCCAGCAGTGAGGGATGACAAGTGTTCTGTGTGTGCGATTAAAAAAACAATTTGTCCTTTCAGTCCTGGAGGGCCCTTCGGTGTCCATGTCCTTTCGATGTCAACAACCAAAAGAGGTATTGAAGAAAAAAACGTTTACTGTGCTGTACCATGTGCCTAATTAAAAAAAAAAAAACCAACAACGTTTAGATTGATGTTTTAGGAAGAAAAATGTTTTGTCTTTAAATGTGTTTTTTGTTGTTTTTTGCGTAGTGCCCATTTGGATACACTTAAACAGCATTTTACTGCCTGCAGTTGGTATATTGACAGTTGGTATGCCAGATCTGCAGAGTGTCGACGATGAAGATGACGATGCGTTTTCTCGTCAAACCCTTTACGAACTGATTGTTTGTGGCTCTTTCGTTGGGCAATTGTTTTTCCAACTGTGCGCCTTATAGTGTAGATTGTTTACAGTATCGTCGGTGTTTTGCGGAGACGCTGGAAATCAGCCGGTCGCTCGATGCGACTGTCTTTGCACTTCACGGAGATGTCATAAAAAAAAAAAAGAAGAAAAAATTTTAACCTGCTCTTGTTGTGGCCGGGACAGGAAGGGAACTCTTCCCCTCTCGATGACGTGTGATGTTCTTGTGATCTGCTGTGGCCTTTTCCTACCTATCGCAGATGTTGCGATGTTGTGCAGAGGTGATGTGTCGTCCCCCCCCCCCCCGCATGTATTTCTTGCAGAGTATCCCCTGCTTGCATGATAAATGGTGAACTGCTTTAATCCTGATGTTGTAGCTGTGGGTCAGTTGCTCAAGCAGCTATTTTCCTGTCTGTACTGGAGCCTTTTTTTGTTTCAACCTGTTCTCCGCCTGGAGCCGCCGTTCTTTTTTTCTAATAAAAATGATCAGAGAGCAAAACAACATTTGAATGTGTTTTATTTCATTAGGGTCCGTTCACCAGGCGGCCAGAGTCACATGTGTCGAAGGCAAACAAACAAACGATGGATGAGAAGAACATTCTTCCAAGCCCAACCTGCCCTTTTCAATGCGGCAGTATGTGCCGGAGGCCCGATGCATTCTTTTCCTCATATTATCAGCGACTGGCAGTGATAGCCGGCAGGTGTCTCGATTGGTTTTCTGTGAACCCAGACACTTTGTCTGGCTACTCACACACACTCACACACACACACACACACACACTAGCCTCCAGGCCCAGGCTGCTCTTTGAGCCGAGACCCTCCAGAACGCCATGCAGAATAACAATCTTCCCTCTGACACCGACGCTGAATATGTTGATATACAATCATCTGCTGCACACACCCCTGAAAAAAACCTGCATCATTTCTCACATTGAAGCAACCACGAGGACAGATTGACTTCTGAATGTTTATTTGCCAGTGAATATGTGCATCTGTTCTGTGTTACTTAACAATTCTGCTGATATCACACATCCACAGGTTTCATTTAGATTTTTTTTTTTAGGGAGAGCCGGGGAGCTGAAGCGGATCAGAATATTAAATGCGAGCTGATCCCACAGAGGAGAAATGTGCATTCTCCGCTTTTTTTGGGATTATTATGTAAGAGGCAACCTACGTCTTTACTGAAACCTCTTTTTTACTGTTTGCTCATTTTTTTTAAAGTCAAAATAGTGTTGTGGATGCCATCCTCGGCTGATTACGGCTCTAATGTGAAAGCAGAACTAAACATGCATCGTTTGTTCGTACAGGAAACTGCCAGTGTGTTGCACAAGCAGAGCGAGTAGCGAAGACAATCTGCTGGGATGTAAAAAAGAAACTTCCGAGGATAAGTTACGTTGATATGCATCATTTAAAAAGAATGACACCTGCACTCAAGAATAATTCTGACATGAAAGAAAAACACCTTCAGTCCGACTCAAACCTTTTTCTTACACAAAAACACTTTTAGTTTTTGACCATTTCAAGCAAAATGGAAAGAAATCATTCTGTAATGAAAGCCTTCTGAAATCTCATTAGCTCGTGCCAAACAAAGATTGTAATCCAATCCAAACACGCCCTTACACAGCAGGTGGGAGCGGCGGCAGTAAACATTAACCATTATGGCTCGATAGCACAGTCATGCTTAATGCAACATGACTCATATTCAAGAAAAGCCTCTGACAATTGAATTATTTTCACCCTCTGCTGTGCGCGCTCAGACGCTTTATATGCTGAATTTATTCCCTTTCCCAAGCGCCCCATTTCACTATTCAGCCTCCAATTAATTTTATGGTGTCTGAGCAGGTTGGAAGGGACTGTTCCCCTATGAATGTGAATAGCTGTGCAAGAGGACATAAGCAAGGGGACTACTGATATTATATAATTGATTTTGCAGCGATTTTTCTTCTTCCCGAGAGCCATTGAGGTTCATAATCTGTCACCTATTTCACTGAATAGTGTGAAGCTTCAGGGAACACTGGCGCCAAAGAAAAGTTGATGGCCAGCGTTATTTAAAAGTGCTTCAGGTCTCTACCTTTCAGAGAAATATTGTAAAAATAGTCAAATCTAAGCAATAGTCATAGTCTACCTTTGTGAAACCTGCCGCAGGTTGTGGGGCGAAGTGGAAAGTTGATGGATCAGCAAAGTGATTACAATCCTGAGTGGAGCATAAATCCCTGACCCCACAGAAACACAGTTTTAGACATACACATTCGCAAGTTCTAGACTCACAGTTTTTTATGTAAGCATGCATGAGTTCTAGATTCAGTTTTAGATGTATGCATGAGTTCTAGACCCACAGTTTTAGATGTAAGCATGCATGTGTTCCAGATTCAGTTTTAGACGTACATGTACCCACAGGAACGTTGGCATTCCCGAAGCTAAACAGTGATAGCCTCACAGGTTTAAATCTATTCTATTGGATTGTATGTTTCTTTTTTTTGAAGCTCTTCAATAAAAAAACAAAACAAGGAAGATAAAACCGTAAACCAGGCATGACTGCATTTTAAAGATGACAGCTATAATATAGAGCCATTCTCCTCAGCCTCTGTTCTGAGCCTTGAGGCCCCCGACAGATGAAGCGCTGTCACTCCGGGCCTCTCCTCCGGGACAGCCAGAGGGCCCCCGCCAGGTGATCTCAGGCTGCGACAGTGCTCACACAGCCTTCAAAGCTCTGAAAGGAGTCCCGGACGTGAAGCGCTTTCGAGAGCAAACATTTTTTAGATCAGTCCTGAAAACTGCAGGCAGCCTGTGTGAGGTGGATGGGCTCCCGTCTCCTCCTAGTTTTAAGTCTGGAACTGGAACCGGCTGATGGCCACTGGGAGCTGCCCAGTATAATGACGGTCATTCACTGGTGACCATTGGAGAGCTTCACGAGAGCAGCTGGAGAATAAATGCTTCTACTGGCTGCGGTACAGAAACTAAATGGAACATTTACATCAATTATAATTACACATGCACATAATAACTAGTAAGTGTTGGGAATTGAAGATACAAGAACATTAAGAGAGCATTTTATTGAAATGTACAAAATAATGTTTTATTGTTTTAAATATTCCAGACATAAAACCATTTAAATTATTAAATTTTGTATTTCCCAAACGTGTCTCTCTAATTAAAACAACCACAAAATCATTCACCAAAGTTTAATGAGCACAAAAGTACACTTTGTTTTTAGGGTGCCTTTTATTCCCTCAATGACAAAAACAACAGACAAAAAAAATACATAATTGCTTTTTACAAACTTCAAAAAACAAGATATTCTGATGAATAAAGCTCTTAAGTGTAAACAAGTAAACAAATGTCCCCTGACAGTTTCAATAATGAGAAGATGGGTTGTATAATTAATGGAAGACAAAAGAAACAATCAAGCTCGTGTTATTGATCGCTGCACTTTTTCCTTAGACTAAAGAAGGCTGTTTAATCAAAATGTTTTTTGGCTCAAAAACCCCGAAAACCGGCTCGGCTAATTTGTTGTCGTCGATAATGCCACTGCTGCTGCTGCTGCTCCCAAAAGACATTTGTGAAAACTGTCATGTAAACATGTCGACGACAATTAACATCGAAATGTCATTTGTCATCCTCGTTCTGTTTTCCCCCCTCAGATCTGTCTCGTTCTAACTCACATTGAACCCATAACATTACACAGTAAAAGAACCGAGTGGACGGCGGCTGCTCTAAAGATATAAAGGTCACAGGTTTGATTCCCAGAAAAGATAAAAGTCTGTCCGTCAACTGGCCGTGCATTCTGCTGAAGTGTCCTTTGTGCCCGACACTGAGCTCCTATCTGCTCAGCGCAGGTCACCCTGGATAAGAGAGCATGAGGCGCTCTTACTGTAATTGCTTCACGATTATCTCTGAACGTATACCGTGCACATTAACCGAGCGACACATCACAGTCTGAGGGCCCAAATCCTGTCGTAAAAAAAAGTATAAGTATACGTGTAAGATCTGCCTAACATTATCAACAGAACCCGAAGAGGTTAAAGTGTTGACGTTATGTCAGAGTCGTCTAGAGGCGACAGCGAGTCACTGTAGCGTCCAGTCTCTCCTCAGTCCGACATGAGAGGACGAACAAGTAGAGCTGCTCAATAGTCTTGTCAATAGTACTTCCGTGGTCCGTAGACGAATCCCAGAAACGGAAAAAAAAACAGAGTAGAGCTGCAGCGAGGGATGGTCAATAATACTATAACGTGTGCGTAACAAGGTGGAAGAAAGAAGAAAACGACTCATATAAAGCTAAAGCTAATATTGTTATCCTGCTGTTAGTTAGTAATTAGCTTTTTAACTGATGATGATGAATTTAGATTTGTATGGACCCAGTCGTAGATGTGAAATGCTGCCAGATCTGACACATTGCACTTTTAAAGTTTACACAATACAACACAGAATTAATGAATTTAGACACTTATAAAGGTGAATTCTTTAGCTGGCACTACTCCAAGCTCATCTACCATTCAGTTCGGAGTCTATAATGAAATTACAGCCGGAGCTAAGAAGAGATAAATAAGTGAAGAACTGAGTCCATGATGATGCCGAATGTCCTCTCCAGGCTCAGTGTGTGCTCGACATGAAGTCCGATGAAGAGATGTGGATCTAAAGTTTTACATATTTACAAAAGTCAGATTTTTTCAAAAGGTTATAAAATGAATTAAATAGATTATAACAAAACTCGTCAGCTAGTGTCTGCGTCCCCCTCTGCCTCTCCCTCTACTTCTCCCTCGGCCTCGCCGACCGGGGGAAGACATGTGTGTTGCATCGACCTCCACATCCAGCTCGCGCTCATTCTCAAGAATTGCATCTTCTGGAAGATCACAGATGACCTCTTCCTCCACCTTCCCGTCTTCCCTCTCCCCTTCTTCCACCTCTGTTGTTCCGGCTTCCTCCGTCGTCTCTACCTGCTCCTGTACCATCTCCTCCTCCTCCTGCTTCACTGCGCCGCCGTCGTTCAAGGTGTCCGTCGCCGCGTTGATGCCGTTGTTCATTCTGCTGTTGCTGGTGGCTATGGCCTGCTCCAGTTTAAGGCGATACTGCTCGGCCTCCTGCTCCTTCTGCAGGAGCTGCTGCTGGTACTCCTGGGCTTTAAGATTGGCTTCTTGCAACTGGCGCTCCAGCTGCTCGCGGCTTTCTTTGACCTTCTGGAAATAAAACAAACAAATCAGCGGTTAAAGCATCCAGTGAAATGACATTTTCCACAGTTGAATGAACTGAAATGCGCTCATTCTTTTATTTTTTTACAACAAACAAAAAGTAAACAGGTAATTGTCCACAGTGGCTCTGTTTAGGTGCATGATATTAAAGGACTAAATAGCTCCAAAGAAGTATGTGTAAACTGTTTTAATGTTGATTACAATGAGCGTTAACCAGAGACCTTTCAGCTGAACTTCCAGACAGTAATTACATAAAGTTACGCTGTAAATGAGTCGTATTATAATCCCAGTACATCAAATGTTCAAACAGCTGATATGTACCCGAGTCCTCCTGGCTTACCTTGTCTGTTAGGCTGATGTGATTGGCTGCGGGGTCAGTCTTCCTCTTGCGTGTGGGCGTGGCCTGCTGAGGCTCCTCCACGACCACCTCCTCTGTGATTGCGCTGGCTGGCAAAGCAACCACTGCAACCGCAAAACAGAAAAGTGTCAGAGAAGGGTCATCTGAACAGTCAGTGCATGATTATATTTTCTATTTTTCTTTCTATTATTCTCTTATTAGTATTCTCTCTTCAAAGCCACAAAAATGTCATATTTATATAAATAATTTCAACTCGCAGAACACGGAAGCTGCTGGTCTACCGCTGCCTCTATCGGTCAGTGTGTTTGTGTTATTGTGGGACTCTGGTGAATCCGAACTAACCCTTTAAAACACCAAAGTCACACAATAAAATAAACTAACTGATTGATCTGTGCAAGCGGTAGACGAGCAGCTTCCGTGTTCTGAGAGGTAAAACGTCAAAGGAGTCTTGAGGCTTTGAAGAGAGAATGTATATAACGGCTTCAGTGACTTGCATCTCCTAAATTAATTTTGAATTTAAGATGCAAGTAAGCACAAACGGCAATTGAGCTTTTCTGAGCTTGTCTTAGCAGCAGTGTCTGTGTGTGAGGTCTGCAGAGTTGCTAGGTCCTCATCAGTATTCCAGAGCACTCACTCTGTTGCCCCTGCAGGGTGAAGAAGAGCTGCTGGCCCAGGGACACCGGCTGCATGTTTCCGTGTTGGTCCGTCACGATGGTGATGACTCTCTGCCCGCCGTCGCCCACCACATGCTGAATGGTTGTTTCCACCGACTCGGCAGCCATGGCGTCCTCTGACTTGCCTGCAGACAACGGTAGGCTTGTATCGTTAGGGAACAGCCGCCGCGCGGGACTTTTTCAGACACTCCGTGGATGGTTAACGAAATCCCTAAATCAACAACTGTTCTGTTCTAGATGGCGGTGTCCAGTGCAGATGTTTCAGATACAATTATATGTCTCTCGAGACAACACAGTAAGTCTCCCGAGCTTCCATCTGCTGTTCATTCATAATTTTTGTACTTTATCTCTGCACCGAAACACAACTGGTGGGTAATAATCACGTGTGCGGCCTACCTGCGCTGGTCTTGGTGGCGGCGACCAGCTCTGAGAGGTTGACCAGCCCACCAGCACGGATGATGTAGTGGGACTCTGGCTCGACGTTCACCTGGTTCTGCATGCCGTCCTGTGTGCACACACACACACACACACACACACACACACACACACACACACACACACACACACACACACACACACAACGAGAGCTGTGGTTATATTGAGCTCTGTTGCAGTTAAAAGACTTCATAAAAGAGAGAACACTTCACAAACCCAAAACAGAAAAGTTGAAAGTGCTTAAACCTGCAATAACTGACTTTTTTTGGCTATTTGTGGGCAACTGAAACTAGCTGTAAACACAACACTGATAACACTCGGTCCAACATGAGAGGACGAGGGAGTCTCCACTCGTTAGCTAGCTAGCTAGCTTGTTAATCCCACCATGCTTTCATGCTACACTGGTTACAATAAACAAACTATCAAAGCGTGCACGGACCGGACCGCACAGCCACAGTTATATATAAAGTTATCGCAGAGATGGCTAACGTGAACTGCAGGTCGACGCCACGTGTTAAGATTATAAAAAAGCAGAGTAATTTTGACCGTCTCTCAGAGTTTCAGCCGCCCTGCTGTTAGTTATTAAATAATTGTAAATTTAGATCGTATGGACCCTGTAATGCTTCCCTCCTCTTTTAATTGACATTTAAATGCAGTTTTGAGGGAGAAAGTGGTACATAATACAATTTCTGATCTCTTATTACATTTCAGATGAATGTGTAATCCAATCAGATAACAACGGGCACAAAATGGAACGAAACACTGAAACACTGAAACACTGTGATGTATAAAATAGGATAACTTCCAATTGTTTCATCTGACCGAAGATAAAAAAGGTTTACACACAAGATAAGAAAGTAGATAGCATCAGTGTCCTGTGACTGAAGCCGACACGTTTAACCACTTCTATTAGAAAGAGTCTCGGTGAAAACAGGGGTTTATTTTGGGGTTCAAACGCCCCGAAGAAGGTGAATCTGATCTTGTGATCGTCTTGAGAATCATTTCATTGATGGTACGACTCTCTCGTTTTCTAAAATTGGCCCGTTTTCCCGAGGTCATCGTGTGGTTAATGGTGGATGAAATGATACGACGGCCGCAATATGAGTAGGCTGAGGTTTAAAAACCAAGAGTTTGTTTTATTGTTCATCCACTGATGATTCGTTTCCAGTGTAGCGGCGACGTGATTCCATCTGAAGTCGACCTTTCGTCTGCACAGACTTGATAAGAAAGAGAAACCGTGTTGTCATTTTATGGCTTTATGTCTGCGTCTTTCTATCTCTCCGAAGTGCTTTACTTCATCAGAGCGCAGCAGTAAGTTAAAGGGATAGTGTGGCAGCAGCAAAATGTGTTTCATCCACCTGATAAAGAATATCTTCACAGCTTTACTTTGCCGTCAGGCGGCTCTTTCCCGACGGCGAACCGACGCCGTTGCATCCATCTTCGCTCTCTTCAACGCCACGAGCCTCCTTTGACAAAAACAGTGATTTTACCGTATTTGGTGTGTCTGTACTGGTGGTAGACCAGCAACCCCCGTGTTCTGAGAGGTAGAATGACTGCTGTCTGGTGGCTTTGAAGAGAGAGAGTAGATAACAGCTTCAGTTCCCCGTGGGATAAGCTGCTGTTCATTCAGTGGGTGTTTATGTTTCATCAACATGTGTCAGAGCCCTTATGTACACGCAGCCGTCTCGCACGGGTCAACCGGCTGCTTTCAGCCGGAGGCCCTACTATCTGTATCCTTGTTGAAGAGGCCTGTCCAAGGAGAGGAGTTATCTAACGAGAACCTCCTACGCTCCACCTGAAAGGCCCACCCTCACCTGTGTGTTACGTAAGGCCTCGGTGAGGAGAGCGTGTTGGCCTTTAATATGATCACATTTCTCCCCAAAACATACTGTTCCCACGACTTTCAACGTAATCCTGCACCTCAACGCTGTTATTTGAATTATCAGTGCGGTGCTCTTTGTGTTCGCACCGGCGACGTCGAACCCGATGTCGCGTGAAATGGTGTCTCCGTGCGGGCGTTAGGGCGAGGACAACATGGCCGTCCGACAGAGAGAGAGTCTGCACGGTCACTGAAACCATAGCAACGCCGGTGGGAGTCCGACTGGAGCTCTTTTTTTTTTTGCACATCAAAAAAAACATCAAACGTATTTTACTTTAAATCACAGGAGCACTGTGTCGTCTCACACTTTGTCTTCTTATTCTCTTTTTTAAATTTCGTCTTTTTGTTAATCTCCTCGGCTCCCCCATTTCTCCTTACCCCCCCCCCTTCTAATCTCTGTCCATCTTTTCTCCCCCCCCTTCCCTTCCTCTCTCACAAGCCCCTCGTTCATCCATCTGTCTGTCCTTGTCTTACCCTCCTTCATCTATCTGTCCGTCTCTCTCCTCCCCCTCTGTTACCTTCCTTTATAACCTTATAGTCCACTCGTCTCTGCTGTTCTGTCCTCCCCCCCGCATGCCTCACCCTTCCTTTTCCCTCTCAGTTGTCCGTCCTTATACCTATTAATTTCCCCCTGCATCATTTCTTCTTCACTTTCTTCATCTCCTTACCCTCATCATCTTCACGTCTCTTCTCACGTTCCATTCTCTCGTCCTCTCGTGTCTTCATTCATCCTTCATGTGTCTGTCTGACTCCTCACATGCCTCTCGCTCTGTCTCTCTCTCTCTCTCCCAGTATGTCTCTCTCTCTCTCTTTCCCTTTCTCTCTCTCTCTCTTCCAGTATGTCTCTGTCTCTCTCTTTCTCTCTCCCAGTACGTCTCTGTCTCTCTCTCTTTCTCTTCCCCTCTCTCTCTCTCTTCCAGTATGTCTCTGTCTCTCTGTGTCTCTCTCTCTCTCTCTCCGAGTATATCTCTGTCTCTCTCTCTTCCAGTATGTCTCTGTCTCTCTCTCTCTTCCAGTATGTCTCTGTCTGTCTCTCTGTCTGTCTGTCTGTCTCTCTGTCTGTCTCTCTCTCTCTCCCAGTATGTCTCTGTCTCTCTGTCTGTCTCTCTCTCTCTCTCCCAGTATGTCTCTGTCTGTCTCTCTGTCTGTCTGTCTGTCTGTCTCTCTCTCTCTCTCTCCCAGTATGTCTCTGTCTCTCTGTCTGTCTGTCTCTGTCTCTCTCTCTCTCTCTCTCTCCCAGTATGTCTCTGTCTCTCTCTCTTCCAGTATGTCTCTGTCTCTCTGTCTCTCTCCCAGTATGTCTCTCCCTCTCCCTCCCCTCCCTCCCTCCCTTCCTCCCTCCCTCCCTCCATCCACCTGTAGCAGTATCATCAGCTCGGTGTTGCTGGCGTCCATGGCTATGTCGAAGGGCGTCTTGTCGAACTTGCTGAGGCAGTGGACGTCCGCGTCGTACCTCAGCAGGAGCTCGGCCACCTCTCTGTGGCCGCGCTGGGCCGCCCAGTGCAGCGGCGTCATCTTCAGCATGTCTTTGGCGTTGATGTCGGCGCCGTTCTGCACGGACGCGCGGTGCCCCCCGGTGGCGAGACGAGGAAACAAAAGAAACAGAGGGGAGACAGAAAAAAGATGAGAAAAGATGTCTGTGACTCGGCAGATAGGTGCAGTGTGATGAGCAGAATCTAACAATGTTGAGAACAGTGAAAGTCTCTGAAACAAGCTCCATATGTGTTTTGTGTTTGATTGCTTTTTGGTTCACAAGTTCCTGACACATTTAAAACAAATTGAATATGTATATTATATGTATATGATATTAAAATGTAAAAAAAAACAACCCTTTAAAACATATTCAAACAATAATTTGGCAAACACACAGCAGGATGTCTCTGCTCACCTGCGCTAACAGGCCCACTATGGTGGAGTGCCCCTGCGAGGCGGCCATGTGAAGAGGGGTCTTGTCCACTTTGGTCCGGGCGTCCCGGCTGACCCCGGCACGCAGCAGCACCTCGGCGGTGGAGTGATGACCGTGCTGGGCTGCGAGATGCAGCGGCGACGAGCCCAGCTGGAGGAAGAGGAGGAGAGAGAGAGAGAGAGAGAGAGAGGGAACAAGGGATGTAAAGGAGCTGCTAGAGGGGATTTTTATTTAACTTTATCCAGGGCGAGTTCACCCAATAATCCCAAAGTTTGTATTCACACAGTTGCTCGAACACATCGAATCTGAGTTCAACAGCAGCTAAGGCTCAGTGTTTAATGGAAACTCGACAGGGGTCGTTTAAGAGGGATAAAGTCTCAATCATCTCTGGGTCAGAAGCTCAATCCTCTGACTTTCAGGCTGCCGCTGTGTGAGCCTATCAAGGATTTAGTATTGTACTACGATAAAGTTGGGGGACTCTAGAGAGAAAACAGAATGGTTCAAATAAATGCAGCAAAGGGCCACTGATCCTGACATTTAGTCATTTTTAAGAGGTAAAGTTCACTTCACAATGAAACTCAATAGCTTATTTCTACAGACTTCCTGCCTGGTCTGTCAAACTCCACACCTCCGGTCTTTCTGTTACAAAATCTGTGCTTAAAACTGCTAACAAAAGAATGATGCTGTTACATGACTTTCACAAGTAATGATCCAGTTCTCATGTCAGATTTACTGCAAACACAAACTGTCAACTAAGAGCAACCTGTCTCGCATGAGTTGTTCCAGTGTAGTTATTACTGATGTAGGAGTTTGTCAAAGGCTTGAAAGTCTCGTTCGTGTGCGTCACACACTGCGGCACAAAAGAGAGCTAATCCACCAGCGTTGACACTCCAAGGTAATAGACATTCAAATCATCATCTGTTACATTCACACAGTCAGCTTTACTTAGGAAAAGAGGGATAAATCTGGTCCATTTCATTAATGGCTGCTATTTCTCGCCTTATTTTAAAAATGCAGACATCATGTGGCATGAATCCACCAAGTCAAGTGACACAGTGTCACACGTGAATGACCGAACTCCACTTTAAAATCAATCCATTTTGAGACCCTTCAGTCTGTTCTTGTACAGTAGAGACACAGGTGGCATTAGGGAAGAGGACATTCATTAGAACTCAGTGGCGGGCCGTGCATTGTATACCTGGGCCCTCACTGCTGTCCTGCAGCTGAAACACAGCTACGGTTATTATTTGTTTCGTGTAAAAATGAAGCTCAACACCTGTAAATACACGAACTGTAGAGAATACCCCGAGACTGTGTCTGCTCTGACTGCAGCGCGAGGCTTCTGTGAGAGTACCCGCCTGTGTGTGCTTTTGGGGCGGCGGAGGGAATCACGGCAGCACCCGCTGCTCGTTCACGACAGAGTCAAAACACCAGAAAACTCCATCAGTGATGCGCACGACGGTGCCTGTGAGCGGTAAATTATAAATGAATGTTATATATAGATGTGATCAGAAGAGTCAGAGGACTCTTCCAATAGATAAGTACAGAGAGACGATCCTTCTATCAATCTGCAGAACAATTGAATAAACAAAGAAATGCTAATTAGAAGAAATAAATGGATACAAAGACACTGAATGTTCTGTGCTTGTAGCAAACACTCCTGTACATTCTGGTGCAATGGAGATTTAACAAAACAAATGATGTCATTCAACTACTGGTGTGTGTAAAATATGGATAATTTATAGATTAAGATGAATTAAAAATGAATGGGCTACTACTTTGATAATCGATTAATTATTAAGCTTTTATGTCATTTTTCTGCTTCTCAGTATTGAGGATTTGCTTCGTTTGTTTGTCTTGTGTGACCGTGAACTGAATATCTTTTAGGTTTGACATTTGAGGACATTTTAAAGAAATTAAGAGGAAATTCTCAGTATTATTTTAACATTTTGCAGACCAGACGATGAATAGATTAATCGAGGTATAGTTTAATAGGTTTCACAGATGTGTAGCATGACGTTTTTTTGCAGTGTATAGTCAGCGTATTACATGTAACTGAGAATTGCAAATGGCAGTAACGTTGTTGGCCTGTACCTACATGCAGTTTGTTTTACCTTCTTTGAACAGAGGGAAAGTACGTTTGCAGGCACACGACTGAGTACAGACTGAACTGTATCTGAGTGTCATTGCTTTTCCTTCAGTAAGTGTCTTTTGAGCTCAATATGACAGCTCAGCATCACTGTCACTCTGCCACTGCAGGGTGACACAGTCCGAAACGACACTAAGAGCTGACAATTTCTGTTTCTTGGCAGCAGATGAGGGGTTCGCACTCATGTCATTACGGATTAGCCTGAAAGATTATTCCATAATTAACGCGTATCAGCCTCACCCAGTCCGTAGTGAACGGAGCCCCATTGGCCATCAGGGCTTTGACATCGTCATCCTGTCCACCTCGCACCGCCTCCAGCAGCTGCTTCCCGAGATACACCAGCGACATCTGCTGACAGGTAGGAGAAACACCGTGACAGTCAGGCAAAGAGAAACATGAGAGTTGATGCAACTGTGTTGACTGTATTGTTGCTTTAGTGGGAAATAATAATATCCAGGATACACAGTATTTCAACTATGGTTTGTCTTATGTTCGTTTAGCTAATGTGTTGCATATCATATAATCATCATAAATGTTCCAATATCTTCATCCAGCTTTATGGGAAAACGTTTGATGTCGGACTGTTTACTGAAGCGCCGAGATGATCGACAGGAAAATGAATCTTTCAACAAGCAAACATACAAACAATTTACTTTTTTACAACTTCTCAAACATGAGGATTTCTCTCTGTTTCGATATCACTGTAAATGTATTTTAACTTTTTTTGGGACAAAAAACCTACTAAAACCTTAAAATGATACTGATAGTATTGGAGTAAATTGTACTTTTACATCCCACCTTTGTAATCATGTTTCACTGTTGTTAATGTAACATGTGAGTAATTATGGTGGTTAGTAAACAAGATAAGATAAAATAAGATAACAGCTGCATAGTGGATAGTGCAAACAAGAGACATATTAAAAAACAAGATCAAAACAAGTATTATAAATAAGTAAATAAGTAATAAAACAGTAAAGAATATTAAAAAATCCACAATAACTAAGGGGAATAGCAAGTACACACAATGAATGTTCAAAATGAACACGATGCATTTTACTAGCTCATCCATGCATTATTTATTAAAAAGTGTTAGAATAGATTTGCTTAATAAAAACACAGAAATGAAAGATCGACTCTGCTCCACGTGGCTTATCGTTATTATGCAGAACGCGCTATAACGGTAGAACATACGAAGAAGACAGCTCCACGTTACATGTGTTGACACCCTCTAAAGTTCGGTTTGTTCCGGTGGAAGTTGCGGCTATCAGAGGAGATATTTCCACATCCGCCAAAACATCAGGGACTCTGCTCGGATGTTTACCAATAAACAACGAGGTTAAAGTAGAGAGGAAGCACGTTATCACACGTATACCGTCTAGTTATCGAGGTATACTTGCCTTTAAAAATGGCGATGTCAGCAGAGTATCTTTTAGCTATTTCTGGTTTCTGGTGAACCTTAGATGATTGTTACACGTTATGTAACTTCTTCGCGAAAACAAAATAAGCCTATCATTTGTGTTTTTGTTTTGTTTTTATTATTTGAGGATCAAAAATGGCGGCGACACGACAAACGTACAGTGAGGCAGATTGGACCGGGGGTGTTCCGGTTTGACTTTTCAAAATAAAACAAAAGCTACACTCGCGTCACAATGTGTTTTGGGGGAAATAATGCAGTATGTGTCACTAAAAAAGTCTTAGTGTTAAGTGAAAAGGTCTATTTTGTTTTAATCTGAAGCTTCCTACAGGTTTTACTTTAATATAACGATAAGAGATGTATGATCATGATGTGTTTACCAGGAAGTAAGTTTATTTTGAAGGTAAAATCTGATTTCAACTTCAGTCGGTGTAAGCAGCAAAAAGCTTCTGTGCAGAGTTGGTCATAGTGCATTTATTCATTTAAAGAATATAAATATGAATTATTTTCAGTAAACTCAATTTTTGAAAATTTTATTTGTGAAATTTAAGATGATTTTCCGAATTAATGAATGCATTACTTTGATTGAATAAACATGCTGGCTATTCAAATATGAGTTTAGAGTTCATCTTTAAACCTGCTTCTACATTATGTCCCCATGTGTCAAGAAAAATACATAATTAGTAATTACATAATTACATTTTATTATTATTACTGTATTATATTACAGAGTTAGTTGAATATACCCTCGGCTGTTATTAACTACATTTTATCTTCATATAAAAATGACAAGAAAAGAAAAAACAAACATAAAAACAGTTTATTTGATTTAAAAAAAATTAAAAATTCAAACAAGCACAACAAATCAAAGTGAAAATGAAAGCACTAAGTGCAGAATGAACAACGAAATAAAAACAGTTTCAAGCTTTGTCTCTCAAACAGCTCAATTCTATTCAAATGATGATCAATGGGGCTTTACTGGCATGATACACATAGCTTATACATTTAGATTTCCAAAGCAAACGAACAGCCTTTCAACGTCCCTCTCCAGGTGAGAGACAGTCGTCAGGATTGTCCCATTGTCTTTAAAAGAAGACCTGAAGTCATTCAGTCGTTGGTGGAGGGCTTTTTAGGTTTGCAGTGGGTGATCTGCCTGGTGAACTGTTGTTGGAGTTTCAATCTAGTACAGTCGTTTAGTTTCTCTCACGTCCTCGCTAAACCCGCACATTGACTCCTTTTCTTTCACTCACTACTGAATGAGTTCTTCTTTTGCAACCTTGCTGAGATTAGCTGTGAACCGTAGTTTACAAAAATAAACAAATATTTAAAAAGATATGCATGATTGGATTTCTATCCACCTTTTTCTCAAAACTGAAGATAATTTAAAGGCCACACTACACAAAACAATATACCAAATACCATTGTGTCCCGGCCGACTGCATTAAATCTGAGAAATGTGTTTGTGTAGGTGGTTTCAGCAACTCATGTGGTGATCAAAAGGTCAAGTAAAAATATAATCCAGAGTTTATTCGCATATTTGTTGAAGACTCCTTCGAATGCAGCCTTCTGCACCCAGATTCGGAGGACACATCTCATGGATCCTTCGCGGCCCAGCATATCCCAAGATGCATTGCGTGCCGGTGAAGATTTTATTTGAACCAACATGGCGGCGATTGATGCGAGAGCTGGAGAAGCGGCAGGATTCACTTTTAAATGTAAGTATTGGGTTTCAACTCACTCGAATGTCACCGATACTAATGTTAAAGCAAAATAAGAGATCTTATAACATCACGTGTGTTAAAGTGATCCGTTAAGTTACGTTCGTAGCTTACAAGCTAACTAACGTTAGCCGCTGCGCTATTACCGGCAGCTCGGCTGTCTGCATCCGACCGTAGTGAGCCTTGTAAAGTAACTTTTAATAACTTCACTTTCAAACCTCAGAGGTTGAATAATATCTTACTGAGTTTTTGATGGTTTTACAAATGATTTATACTTCATATCGTGTACATAAACGGACCAACGTGAGCTCAGGTAGACAGGTTGTGAACCTGAAATATCACTTTAAATCCAGTAACGTTAAGATTAATTACACGAATACACTGAATTTGAGTATTTTGCTGATTCTGTTCTTGTTTTGTTACAGAGAGCCAGGAGCTGAGGGGAGAACGATGGACAAACATTCAGCAACCGTAGCTTTGAATTAAGACATTAGTCCGTTTGTAATATCTCCATTTGATCATCTTGTACAGTTACATTAGCTCTCATCCTGTACAAAGCCTTCACTAATAAAACAACCAGTAGATCCTTCTGATGTGTTAATATTGCTGTCACAGAGATGAAACTGATTTTAAAAATATAAAGTATATGCACATGTTACTGCAAGTTAATGAACACGTTTGCTGACATTTGTTTTGCTGTTAATATTAACTGTCTCGATTGATTTCCTCTGCCTTAGGATTGATATATATACATATATATACATACACACACGTGTATATGTACATGTAAATATATATGTATGTGTGAATGAAATAAAATAAAGTTATTGATAAATGCATTGTTTTAATTGCAAGAACTATAACTGAAAATGTGTTATTTAACATAGTAACTGATTTAATTAACTGATTATTAATTTAGAAAAACAATATGAAAATAAACTATGAATGAATTTTTGAATATATGATTAAAAACACTAAACTAAAAACGTCAAAGTATATATACTGAAAATATTTTAGTTTAATGTATTTATGTGTATATATTTATAATCCTGAGCAGGGATTATATATATACACACACTATAAATATATATATATACATATATATAATCCTGCTGAGCAGGTATTATATATATATATATATATATACACCAGTGGCGGCTGGTCCATAGAGGGCGCTAGGGCGCCGCCCCCCCTTGAGCTACAAATAATACAAAATAAAATTAATAATAATAATAATAAACTATACAAATTGACAATATTTGTGTTTTTGAAACATGGAATCACCCAGTAATATGTGTAAAATATGATATCTGCGGTAAATATATGCTTTTCCTGCACGTCCTCTCTGCCTGTCTGCAGGTCCTCTCTGCGTGTGCACTTCTCAGCTGCTGGGGCGCTGGAAAAACTGCCCCAAAGAGGCGGGTCTATAAAGCAGTTTAGCCAATGATGCTTTAATGCTGACTAAAGATATAAATGAGTGACATACAATTTAGCCAATCAGCGTCCTCAAATAGATTCAGCTTGGGGCAGATTTCATTCTGCCCCAAGCTGCGCGTTCTCGTCAGGACTAGTCTCTACAGGCGAGCGCCAGCGCGAGCACTGCTCCTCCAAGACCCGTTTGAGAGGAGAACTGAGATCCCAGATCAGCCTGACCTCACAATCAGACAGCAGACTAGCAGGAAAGAGAAGCAGTACATGAAGCTTCTCTAGTAGCTGTACACCAGACAGGTTTGGCTCGCTGGATGACGTCATGATAATAACTTATTTAGCTTTTTAAAACAACGGGGACAGAACCAGCATGGACAGTTAGGGAGTGAGGGACATGAAGCACCTGTCTGAGAAATGGATATATAGTTATATATATATATATATATATATATATATATGTGTGTGTGTGTTTTATATTATAGTGAATATTATTATATGATATATATATATTATTATATTATACAGAATATTATATGATATATATATTATTGTATTATACTGAATATTATTATATGATATATATATTATATTATACTGAATTCCCTGTGAGGGTGACTAAAATAAGATGACGTGTTTGTCAAAGTGTTATTTACTGCTTTTTTTCGTGTTGGAATGAATGTTAAATATTTAACTGCAAAGTAGTAATGCGTGTTTGATACCTTAATTTGTTTGCATTAAATCATTCTGGGATGTTTGCTGAAATTGATTGGATGTGGCACAGCCCTACCAAGAAAATTTTCCACCAGCCGCCACTGATATACACACTATAAATATATATACAGGTACATACACGTAAACAATTTTTTTATATATATATATATATATTAGGGGTGTAACGATACGCGTATTCGTATTGAACCGTTCGGTACGAGGCTCACGGTTCGGTACGCATGACGAACCGAACAATACGTTCATACTAGTGCATTTGGAAATGCAGAAGCTTAAATTGTGGGAAATATTATGTTTTCGGTGGAGCCACTGTTCTCAAACTGGCAACACACATGACGTAACGGACAGCGTGCTCTCTGACACGCCCACCACCAAAGAAACACTTCCTACTCCAGTCGGGCACTTTGCGCTGTGAGACACGCTACATGAAGCTAACGTTAGCTCGGTGCAACATGGCTAGTAATAGACCAGAAATAAAAGATCCTCCAACGGCCTACAGGTCTGGTGTTTGGAGCCACTTTGGTTTCTCTGTGAACTATGAGGGCGATGGTGAGAGAGTGGTGGATAAAAAAACAAAGCGATCAACAAGCGATCACCACGGTGGTTGGTACATTTATAGCCGCGGACATGAGACCCGACTCTGTAGTGTAAAATGCTTTATGAACCTGCTGAATGTTATTGAGCCCGTTACACGCCAGCAGCTGCGTGCCGGTGCTGTTGAAGCGGACGCTCATGGCGCTCTGCAGGGACATGCTGCCTCCGTAACGGAGCAATGAGAAGAGAAGGAGAGAGAACGTATTAAGAGCCGGGTGAGACGTGTCTGCAACAATGAATTAACATTAAAAACACAATGGAAGCTACGGTTGAACGTAATAGTCCAGATAGAAATGCATACATTAAATAATGTAACATTATAACCCTGCCCTCCCTCCTCCCACTGGTTAAATTAATTAAGGTAAGACGGGAAAATATTGATTTAGTGAGTGAGTTTTATGAGTACACAGATAAAGTATACCCAGAACATGTGCATGTTTTTACGGATGGATCAAAAGATCCAGATACAGACAAAACAGGATCGGCTGTTGCAGTTCCTAGTCATAAATTTGAAATATTTAAACGCACTTCGAATTTTTTAGCTGTGTATACTGTTGAACTGTATGCAATTCTTTTGGCACTAGAGTGGGTTGACCAACACAGACCAGGCAAAGTCCTTATTTGCAGTGACTCCATGTCTGCACTCGCTAGTCTGAAGTCAGGTGTGTCCAATACTAGACAAGATATGTTACTAAAAATAATGTCAAAGCACTCTAGAGAAATAGAACGAGGCACTGAAGTCGTATTTATATGGGTACCGGCCCATGTAGGTATCAGAGGAAATGAAAAAGTGGACAAACTAGCCAAACAAGCAATACAGGAAAACAAAGTAGACATCAGTATCAAGTTATCCAAAGCAGAGGGAAAGGGCATCATCAGGAAAAATATTAAAAAAGTATGGCAACAACAATGGGACCAGGAGACTAGGGGGAGACATCTACATTCAATTCAGGGTAAAGTGAGCAGAGTAAGATACAGGGGAGGAAACAGGAGAGAAGAGGTTACAATATCAAGAGTCAGAATAGGGCACAGCAACCTACGCAGCACACTACACATGATAGGGAAGCATCCAACCGGGCTCTGTGAGCACTGCCAGGCACCAGAGACTGTACAACATGTCATCACCTCCTGTAGTAGACACAGCTCAGAAAGAAGGGTCATGATGAGAGAATGAGAGGAAGAGAGTTGGAAAATATAATAGAGTGGGGATCTGGTAGTCTGGGAAGAAGGTGCTTTACACATTTTTTGAGAGGAACTGGTCTGATGGGGAAAATGTAGTAGTTGGGAACAAAGAAGTGACTGAAACCGGAAGATGGCAGTAATGCAACAAAAAAGGATGCAAGCTGCCGTTAAAAACCACAGAAGAAGAAGAAGAAGAATGGACAACCCCTTGGGCCAAAACCACAGTAGTGACGCTGTGTGTGAGGGCGTGTGGATCAGCGTGTGTTCCAGCGTGTGTTACGAGCCGTGTGTGCCGTTTGTACATTCAGTATTGGCGCTTTCCTTTTGATAGGAAAGTAGCTTTCTTTTGCTGCCGTGTATGCAGCTATCCATTTTTGCAATAAACACTCTTTTGTTACTCCTCCTCAGTTGCTCACGGGAATTTAACACAGTTACTCCCCGCATCCGCTAGATGCCGAAAAGGGGAACGTAACAGAAACAAAAAGGATGCAAGCTGCCGTTAAAAACCAAGGGCAAACAGATGGTTAATGATGGCCTCACAGTTTGAAGTGGTATGCACACACCAAGTGTGCAATATCACACCTTACCTTACCGTCACCTATATAACACCAGCCTGCTGACTGAGTTGGTGAAAAAAACAAACAGAAGATGGCAGTAATGCAACAAAAAGGATGCAAGCTGCCATTAAAAAACACAAGTGGAGAAGAGGTAGCACAAGAGTAAGAGGAAACACACACACAAATACCGCATCAATTTCTTAAATACCCACAAAACCAGAGCCGCAAACTTGACCTTCTAGAAGTTTAACTTGGTCCAGTTCTCTCTTGCTTTCTTTAATTTCAGCAAAACCTGCGCCGCCATGAATGTCTTAAGATTTGGTGTTAGTGAAATCGACTCAGGATCCATATCTCTGTCGAACTCAGGATCCATATCTGTGTCGAACTCAGGATCCATATCTGTGTCGAACTCAGGATCCATATCTCTGTCGAACTCAGGATCCATATCTGTGTCGACAGACATTTTCCTTAGTTCTTCCTGTGCTGATACGTCTTTGATGCTGACAACCGCTGACTGAGTCGGTGAAATCGACTCAGGGTCGAACACACCAACCATATTTCTAGACCTGCAGATGTTGGTGATGGCTTTGCCCACAGATGAGAAAAACTTGCAGATTTTGCTGCGCATTTTGGGTGGTGCTTCAATGCTGACAACCATCATACTGAACTTATTATTAATTACAAGGGTCAGATATAGGGTCAGATATCAAAGCCACTTGACTGGCTTTGTGACGTCACAAAGCCACTTGACTGGCTTTGTGACGTCACAAAGGTTCAAAAACAGAAGGCAAAAAAGGAACGCGACGCCGCGGTCGTTGCCAAGCAACGGTCGCTGTAGTTACTTGGATACTTCCGGTTCAGGTAACCGTCATGTTGTGATGATGTCAGCAATGTGCGCCATCATTCGGTATCATTCGTTTTACTTAGACACTTAAATGTCAGTAAACACAGAATACTACAGTCGCGACGCGACCTGGAAATAAAAAGGAAGTACGCGAACCTCTTCTTCCGCACATGAGAGCATGAGGTGCTGGCTGGAGTTTCACAGGGACTCTCGAGTCATTTTGAGTGTGTGTTGTACGTCCAGTCACTTTCACAGTGTAACCCGTCAGCTCTACACATGTCGCAAAGCAGCAGCATCGTATCGTGCAGTGATTAATTAACACGTATTAGTGAAAGAGCTGATATCAGATCAGCCTGACCTCACAATCAGACAGCAGACTAGCGGGAAAGGGAAGCAGTACATGCGAAGCTTCTCTAGTAGCTGTACACCAGACAGGTTTGGCTAGCTGGATGCAGTCATGCTAATAACTTATTTAGCTTTTTAAAACAACAGGGACAGATCCAGCATGGACAGTTAGGGAGTGAGGGATGAGGAGGTAAGGAAACATGAGAACAGGGCACACATGGAGAACTCTGTCAAGCTACATATTAGGCAAAGTAAACATCTTTTCTTGTACATAGTTGTCCTCAGTCTCATCTGCTTAACTTAGTCATGGAGGCATCAACATTTAATTGAGATGGTAAATCACCAGTGAAAACTCATCATAGCTTATTTAACATCAGTATTCCTAATTACACTTCATGTTTACTTCTCCTGATGTTTACCTCCCTATAACAAGGTCCATAGGGGCATCTCAATAAATAAACATGTTCTATTATATTATAGTTTATATATATATTTATATGGATGTATATATAATGTATATGTGTTTTATATTATACTGAATATATATATTATTATACTGAATTGCCTGTGAGGATGACTAAAATAAGATGTCCTGACGTGTTTATCAAAGTGTTGTTTACTGCTTTTTTTCGTGTTGGAATAAATGTTAAATATTTAACTGCAAAGTAGTAATGCGTGTTTTTTTTGCATTAAATCATTCTGGGATGTTTGCTGAAATTGATTGGATGTGGCACAGCCCTACCTAGAACATTTTCCACCAGCCGCCACTGAAAGTAACTTACTTTAGTGTTCTCTTTAAATGTGGGTAAAAACAAGCAGAATGTTTGTCTATTTGTAAAAATCAATGTTAATACATTTTAAATAGATTTACTGACTTGATTCCCATTCAGGGAATACAATTAGTTCACCTCCACCATGACAATATCATTTTTTAAAAGCATTTCCTCAGTGAATCAGTCAGGGATTAAAGTTACACGATATGTTCCATATTTTTTACTGTCTCAATTCACAGTTTTTACAATTCTAAGGCGTTCTACAGAGAAACGGTTTCATAAGTGGCAGACAGAAAATTGAGCGGCCGTTAGAAACACCTATTAAACTTTACTCTGATGTCTTTGTATCGCACTAGATAAAGCATGTGTCGATAATAAAAACTAATGAAGGCTGAATGCAATGAAGCTGCTTTAGTTTCAGGTTCCTGGTGGTGTGCATGCAGACTCAGTCGTAGCACACTTCATGAAACAGAGCCAGTTAATGGGATTAGTAAAACCTGTGCTTTTCTTACTCCAAGTCAAACACTGTGAAACAGGCCTATGGCACCTCTGATGATTCAATTTCTCTCATCTTTCACTCTCAAAAATACCACCACCAACAATAAAAATACTAAATCACAAGAATTATTTAACGGAATCTTGGACAAGACCAATTTTAAGAAAAAACGTTAAACTGAAAATAAAATATCTAGAAAAATGTTACTTACTTACTTCCTAACATCTGCTCTGAGATGTAGAGAACGGATAATTAGTGTATGTATAATAGTGTAAGTTCACTTTATTCTTTCTTGTCCTCATTCAGCAGAAGAAAACTATGCTGCTCATTAAAGAGGGAGATGAAAATATATATATAATATATATTCCCTCAAAAGACACACATACCACCCGACAGTGAGCAATATTATGTATTAATGCTGTAAATACATATTTACTAGAAAAAACATGTCTGCACTTTTGACACCATGTCAGAGAAATATAGTTTACTGTCAACATGTATTTTTGTGCTATGTGACCAAGAAAAATAACTATTAAGTGTTTTGTACTTAATGAATCAAGCGATTTGAACTAGACAAACATCCCTCATTGAAAAACAAGCAACACAGGATGCAAGCAAGCCGTCTGTACAGTTTTATGAATAAAAAAAAATGACAAATTAAATTCTTTGTTCCTCCAATTTATTAAGAAAATGTACAGGGGGATTAATGGTAGGACTTCTGGTAGCGGGCACGAGCTCCAGGTCCACCGAACTTCTTGGACTCGCAGTGACGTGGCTCGGTGACCAGCAGGGTCCTGTCGTACTGGATCAGGATGTCTTTGATCTCCTTCTTGGAGGCCTCGTTCACATCTGCAGGACAAAAATGCTTAAAGTTGCGGAATCTGTCGACTTTTAACGTTCGTCATTATCGCGAATTACGAGGAAAAAACGTAACGTGATGAAACGTGAAGCCCCCCCCCCCCGTGTTCCGGTTCAGTTCACGCGGCCACTCGTTAACATTAAACCAGAACACCGGCGGATCTGGTTGCTGTTTTTAACTCAAAGTAGAATGAAAGGCCCAGATACTGATGAGATGATGAGGTCAAAGAGCTTCAGGACTGAGATGTGAGTGGAGCTGGGCCTGGATAAAGGTGGAGGTTTAAACAGACGCGAGTACAGCTTCCTGCTGTCAGTGTTTTAAATACATTGATGAGGCAGGGTATGCTAAATGCAGCCTCTGCTCCAAGGAGATAAAGTACAGCAACAAGGGCTCACGTGCCCTCTCATCACACTGTAATGACCACAGCCAGAGTAGATTATCATTTTAATATAAATAATAGAACTGGATTGAATGCATATTAATTGCAAATAGAAGAAAGGCCACTATTCTAACAGCTGTACAGTAACAGTGGAAGTTAATATGAAGACATACAGTAACAGGGTTCAATGAAAACTAATCACTTTATTTGCAGGCGATGGTTCTCGCTACTTTTGCTATCTTTGTTTTTATTTGACTAAAACTTTTGAAAATGAGACCTGGTTCTAAATGGATTTTGTCTAAATAAAGGTTGTTAATAATAATACTATTGATTAAAAAAAAAAGCTAACTAGCCAGCTGTTCAACTCGAGCTGAAATAGTGATAAATAACTGAATAATAAATTATTCTTTTGCTTAAAGTAAATATGGTCTTATCACTTAATGTTATTCTCAGAGTACACCAGAATGCTACATTTATAAAGTCTTAAAATACATCGTGTTTGATACAGGTTACAACTAGCACCCTTGCTGTGCTAAACTGCTCATCCCCACCTGTCACCATCTCTTTCAGTTACAGATGTTAAGTGCTTTGCCCCCCCCCCCCATCAGCCATGTGCTCCCTGATGTTAACCCCCTCACTCGTTATGCAGTGGCTCAGTCTTTTGCCAGGATGGTCGGCTGCAACACACTGACAGTTACCTACATTTTTCAAAGTTTCTGACTTTGACTACTGATAAAAGTGTCATTTTTCATGTGATCTAAAAGTTTCAATGTTATACTGTTAGATATTTGGCCAAAGTATGTTTGTACTAGATTTCAAGAATTTAGATTAATCAGAACAAATGTGGCAATTTCCGCTAAATATAGGCTAGTCTTTGGGCAGAAATGGGAGAGGACTGACTACATTTCCCACAACCCCACACGGCGCATATAGGAAGCTTACGTCACGTGCAACCAGCTTCCGGTTGAAGTGTAAATGGATACATGACACAGTTGTTTGGAGGAAAGGTTCTTCTTCGTTAACGTACACAAAACTACCGACGTGGGTTTTGACACTGTAACGGCCGACAGTCGCGTGAGGACTCGGTGCCGCGATGGAGGCGGTTCCCCGGATGCCGATGATCTGGCTGGATCTGAAGGAGGCTGGGGAGTTCCAGTTCAGCCCGGCCGTCAAGCAGGTGAGCTGGGGTGGGGAAATTAAGCAACAGGGCTGAGGTCGAAAGTCAACCAAACAGGGATTATGGACGACTGGATAACCCAATAATGAATCTCACATTAGCCACCGTTAAAAAAACACACACACACACACACACACACACTGCATGCCGGGATATTTCTTAACCTGGCCAGCGAGCTAAGAGTCTGAATCTGAATAAATCTCCCAGCGACCACCGCCTTTCTTTTGCTAACGTTAGCTTCACGCTAGCTAATAATAATAATAAGCTAGCAGCTCACGTCGAAGTTAATAAGTAGCGTCAGCACTCCAGTGAAGTGGCTAACTTAACCGTTACTCGTAAATAAACCTATTTAACGCGTTAAAGGCCGAAGTAACGAGCCTTGGTTCCTCACGGCCCAGTCAGTCTGACGACATGGAGAATAATAAACAGTGATCTCATTGTCACGTGTACCTGACTACAGCAGGTTCTTCAGAAATGTGACCTTAGGATCCCTGCCAAAGGAAAGACTTATCAAATACTAAATATTTAATTTGCATGTCACAGAAGAGTTAACACCTTTAAGATAAAGTAAAGTAGTGGCTAAGTTATACCTGTTACCTTTCTGACACAAGCAGGTGATTAAGAGTTGTGTAACATAGAAAATAAGGAAGATAACAAAGTGAACACAAAAGACAAGAGGAGAAATATGTTTTCATATTATAATGATATAACCACCTGGTGTTTAAAAAAGGGGGTTCAGAGGTGACGACACTGAAAAGCTCATCCTACTACCCAAGCTAAACCGTGTGTGTGATGTTTACAAGAAAGAAAAGGCCAATTATTCAAATGCCTCTTGTGTTTCCCTCTCAACCATTTCCCAGCACCTTCCTGGTCCAGATAAAATACCAGATCTTTGCCCTCTTGTGTTACTGTAACTCCTCTTGGTAATACTCCTGTGAGGTATTTTGCAATAGACCGCCCACAACACCTTTATTTAATAATGCTGCTTCACTTGTGTCTGCAAATGTCAAGATGAAGTGACTTCTAACCTGAATATTAATCTCTGATAACAGATAGTATTGAACAAATATACAAGAGGTTAATGATACACTTCTTATAGGCAAACTGCCTCGATTATCAGTTAAAATTATACCTAATTTAGCTACACTGTCATTTGATTACGCGGACAAAAGGCAGAACAGCTCATATTTGTCTTGTGGAAGTCGGGACAATGGCTGCCTGTGTTGTTGTTGTGTCGTTGTGCCTCCATGATTTCATTAGACAGAAACAGAAGCACCAGTAAAATATAACGAGAACGTCTGCAGGGTTGCTCACCTCCATTAAGTAGCTTGCTTGCTTATTAAAGTGTCTCAAGGGGACGAGGAAAGCCATCGCAATGCATGATGGGAGATGCAGAGGCTGCAAGAGAGTTCAAACTCTAGTCTCAACAGATTAGCATATTGATGAATTAGGGACAGTTTGAAGACATTTGAAGTGACTGTTAACGGTTCTCCTGCATGTCTGATATTGTATTTTTTTCAAAGACAAAGCCTTCATAACATATTTATTTAAAGATTTGGAAAAAAAGTTTTATTCAACAGCCTATTTTTCAGGAACCTGATCTTTAAAATGTACCAACTGACTTTCTCTCTTTTCCTCCAGTTCATCTTGAAGAATTATGGAGAGAATCCAGACAACTACAACGAACAGCTGAAGAAACTGGAGACACTGCGGCAGGTGGGTTGTGTGTGTGAAACATCACCAGATTTTTTTTGATTAGATGTATTATTTTTAATACAGCAAAGAAGAACAACAGTTCCCTGGTTCCGGGCCGCGGTTCACTCCCTCGTATGACCACTACAAGTCAAAAAATACAAAAGGAAATATCGGTCGGTGGTTTTATTTCCTGGGGGACATTCTAATGGCAGATGAGTGCAGTTAAAAGCTCAACCTGACCACTAAGTGATATGTGCTTTGTTTTACTCTCCGTTTGTGTGCCGGGTCACACATCCATCCAAGTCCAGAGGACATCTGAAAATGAGTTCTTTGGAAACGCCACTAGGAGACTGCTTCGTTCTAAACGTTAAAAACTAAAACTTGTTGCTCTAAAGAAAGGATTATATGCTGTGGTTGGGTCACAGTGAGTTTGCAGACGTCGTGATTCTGTAGCTGCAGGCGGTGAAGAATTAAACGTGACTCCATGAAAACTTAGTGTTTCACCCGGATGGTGATGGTTTTGCAGGACGTAGCGGTACACGCTACAGCCAGCTCTGTGCAACTAGCTCAGGCTACTTTATATGATGAACCGTTGTAAGAATGCAGAACAAAACATAATTTTTCGTGGATTTGATGAAAATGAGAGTGACAAAGTTTGGGCTGGTTTTATTTCTAAAGCTTGAGAAATTAGACACGCATAGAATATGAGATCAGTGTATCTGATGCATGAAGACATGCAGAATATACTATTCATGTCTTCATGTTAATTACATGTTGTTACTATTAAGTTGTACGTATTTTCAAATATAACGTTATGATGGTCGGTTTGTTTCACAGAGTGCGGTGAACGTGACGAGAGACTTCGAGGGATGCAGCACACTGAGGAAGTACTTCGGCCAGCTGCATTACGTCCAGAGCCGAGTGCCCATGGGAACGGGCCAGGAGGCTGCCGTACCCATCTCGTGGTACGCACACACACACACACACACACACACACACACACACACACACACACACACACACCTCTGACCTGAACGCTGGAGGTCTGTGGTGGACAAAATAACAGGAACACTTTACCAAACAGTTGAAGCTGTTAAGACTGTAGTTTTTAATGAATGGTTTCGTTGTAGCAGACTGGATTACATGATTTCCCCTCCCTTTGAACAGAATGGGATCAGACTGATTCACTTTTTATTTGCTGATATGAACCTTTTGTTAAATAATAATGATGAAAATCCACTCTTATTGTCCTTCTTTTATGTGACTTCTTGAGCACATGATTTGTAAGATGGTGTATGTCTAACATAGTCGCTGTTTAATTTTTCTAATGAACCTCACTGTTAACAAAACGTGTGTGTGTGTGTGTGTGTGTGTGTGTGTATACACACTCACTCTATTGTATTTTAATAGTATACTCTGTGATAAATCCTGAATTAATCTTTGTTTGTGTGCAGGACCGAGATTTTCTCTGGAAAAACAGTCACCCACGATGACATCAGCTACGAACAAGCCTGCATCCTCTACAATCTAGGTGAGTCAAGTCATGTCGAGCAATTCATGGTCTTCTTGTTTTAAACTAGACCGGTTAACACAACCAAACTCTTTAATTTGAACTAATTTAACTTTGCAGAATACGTTTAAAAAGACAGTTCAGAGTCGGACTATAAAATTCTATAATTGTCTGTGTAAACTGGTTAAAATCCAATTTGTCACTTCACAAATCTAAATCCTAAAAGCTGTTATTTTGTGGTCAGAATCCCTTAAAACAGCTAAAACTAACTGGCGTGTTGATTGTCTCTTTTTAAATGGAACTCCTCTGTAGTTGCATTTGATCTGCTGATTATTTTCCTGATTAATCGATTGTTCAATTAAACCTCTAGTGAAAGGCACCAACGGTTTTCTAATCAACGGTAGAAAACCCAAAGATATTCAGTTTACTGTAATGTAAGATCGGGAGAAGCTGGAACATGTTTGGCTTTTTTACTTGACGAGTGTATTTAATTTAACAAACAAACAGTTGATTATCAAGAATGATCGACTAATCCTTTCTGCTCTGGCTGCATACAGGGGTAACAATACATTGATTAGTCAACATTGTGTTGACTAATCAATTAGTTGATTTAATCGACAGATCTGTAGTTTACACAAAAGCACCACTTTAGATTTTGTGTGTACCAGAGATGTGACGAATAAGCAAAATGTAAAGAAATTCAATAACGTTGATATAAAACGATACATATCGTACTCATCTTTAAGATACGCCTTTATTTTGAAATTCCCATGCCACGGTCTGTCACCAATTCAGTTCAAGCGCATGTCCTCCCTACAGAGCCCAGTCATAACATGATCAAATCATCAATAGTTTCTTTTTGCGAGTTTAAATAAATGTAACTGATGGTGTTCAATGGTCTTATGATATTGTCTCATTTGATGTAAGCAAATATCGTAATGTTGTCCAGAGATTCAATATAATATTGTGATTTAGACCCCTAGCCACTTGGCTACATCATGACTTTTATTATAACTCCAACTGGATTTGTGTTTCTGTCAACTGTTCTTTATCAAACAATAAAAATACCCTCAGAAAACATTTACAGGAAACTCAAAACTTACTCACTTCAAGGAAAACTGCAGCCAAATGCTGAACATAGTCAACAAGTACATGTAACGAGTAGGAGATTTCAGTCACCTACGTCTAAGGTGCATGGAAAAGTATTCAAGTATTTCTGGATTCATGAGTGTGAAACTGAACACAACCGATCTGTGGATTCTCCGTAGGGGCCCTGCACTCCATGTTGGGAGCCATGGATAACAGGGTATCTGAGGAGGTGAGACGCACTAATACACACACACACACACACACACACACACACACACACACACACACACACACACACACACACACACACACAGAGTCCCGCTGACTCTCTGCTCTCCGTCCAGGGGATGAAGGTGTCGTGTACGCACTTCCAGTGCTCGGCGGGGGCTTTCTCCTACCTGAGAGACCATTTCAGCCACAACTTCAGCGTGGACATGAGCCACCAGATCCTTAACCTCAGCATCAACCTCATGCTGGTAGGTGACACACACACACACACACACACACACACACACACACACACACACACACACACACACACGTGTAGAAACATGTCTCATCCGCCTGTGTGTGTCTGCCTCTCAGGGTCAGGCTCAGGAGTGTCTTCTGGAGAAGTCCATGTTGGACAACAGGAAGAGCTTTCTGGTGGCTCGCATCAGCGCTCAGGTCGGCTTCTTACCGTTAGATATGAATCTCATTTAATTATATCGCATCATGTCAATCAATGATTCAAATGTTGGAGGTTTATAAGTGGATGTGGTGCTGCAGGTGGTGGATTACTATAAAGAGGCCTGCAGGGCGCTGGAGAACTCTGAGACGGTGTCCATGCTGGGAAAGATTCAGAAAGACTGGAAGAAACTGGTCCAGATGAAGATCTACTACTTTGCTTCTATTGCACATGTGAGTCTAATATATATATGAGAGAGAGAGAGAGAGAGAGAGAGAGAGAGAGAGAGAGAGAGAGAGAGAGAGAGAGAGAAGAGAGAGAGAGATGAGAGAGGAGAGAGAGAGAGAGAGAGAGAGAGAGAGAGAGGAGAGAGAGAGAGAGAGAGAGAGAGGAGAGAAGAGAGAGAGAAGAGAGAGAGAGGAGAAGGAGAAGAGAGAGAGAGAGAGAGAAGAGAGAGAGAGAGAGAGAGAGAGAGAGAGAGAGAGAGCGATAGAGAGACGAGAGGAGAGAGAGAGAGAGAGAGAGAGAGAGAGAGAGAGAGAGAGAGAGAGAGAGAGAGAGAGAGAGAGAGAGAGCGAGAGAGAGAGGAGGAGAGGATGAGAGAGGAGAGAGAGAGAGAGAGAGAGAGAGAGAGAGAGAGAGAGAGAGAGAGAGAGAGAGAGAGAGAGAGAGAGAGAGAGAGAGAGAGAGATGAGACCGTGTCTGTGTGTTGTCATTTGATCATTTGGTAACAGTTTAGTTTGTTCTCTTCACAGCTTCACATGGGGAAACAGGCCGAGGAGCAGCAGAAGTACGGAGAGAGGGTAGGACCACATTTCCCAAATTGGGATTTGTTTTTTCTTCCACTGTGTCGACGTGCTGCTGATCACTGCATCGTTCCAGACAGAAATGAACCGTCTCTCTGCGAATTTGCAAATGATTAATGCAAATTTAAACTGTTTCTTGCAATACTTTGTGAGATCTTGCAAGTGATTACAAATGTATACGTTTCTGCAAGAAATACAGAAAGAAATCTTGCTAATTGTCCAGCAGTTTACAGACATTACAACCAACACTGTTGACGTCTTACATCATGAAATGGAGCTTCTTTAAGCTAGTTTTACAGTCTCTAAATGTCTCGATGTAATCTCTATCTTACTCCAGTTTTCCTCCTGTTGCTCACCTAAATGTTCTGTTTCCATCAGTTGGCGTACCTGCAGAGCTCTCTGGACAAGCTCTCTGAAGCCATCAAGCTGGCCAAGGTAGAATGTTACCCAGCATCACACGATTAGATGATTTCAGTGTCACCGTAACCCTGTCTTTAGTTTTCTAAATCAACTCCTCTGTGTTTTCTTGGTACAACCAGGGACAACCCGACAGCGTGCAGGACGCCTTGAGGTTCACCATGGACGTTATCGGGGGAAAGTGAGCAATAACTCTTGTGTCACTTGTCATTTTTGTTATTTCACCGGTGTCTTACTTTTAAATCAAAACCTGCAGAAACATAGTTATAGTTAGAACGTTGTCTTTTTCCACCCGCAGGTTTAATTCAGCCAAAAAGGACAATGACTTCATCTATCACGAGACGGTTCCTTCTCTGGAGACTCTGGCCTCAGTCAAAGGTAACAGGAAGAAGCTTCAGCGTGTTCTCCTGCACCGTCTTTAGCACTGTGTGCATGCAAAGCAGCATTTGCATATAGATGTAGTTTGTTGCATGCATGTATGTATGCATTGTTTTGTGTGTCTATGGATTTGTTTAACTGGGTGTGCTAGTGGTTTGTGCAGCTATGTGACTCAGCAGGTTTCACTAATTTGAGATCTTGCCTTTTATCCAAAATGCGATCATTGGTTCTCAACCCGACTGGCTGTTGTTAAGAGGACAAACTAGAGGCTGTAGCTCTTCTGCTATTGATTTTGATCCCTCGTGTTCGGTTGATCGATTCTCTACAAAGTCGAGCTCATGTGTTACTGTGATACCAGTGAAACCAGCTGCTCCGTGTCCTCCCAAGGTGCCCCACTGGTGAAAGCTCTACCAGTCAACCCCACAGACCCCAGTGTTACTGGACCAGACCTGTTCGCCAAGTTGGTGCCAATGGCCGCCCATGAAGCCTCCTCGCTGTACAGGTTGGCACCTTCAGTGGACGCTAAGTATTAGACAAGTGAAGAAGAGTGAGTTGAGTTTGCTGATGTCTGCGGTTACGTTGTTTTATTCCAGTGAGGAGAAGGCCAAGCTGCTGAGGGACGTCATGATCAAGATCGAGAGCAGGAATGAAACACTAGAGTGAGTGAGTGAGTGAGTGAGTGCGTGAGTGAGTGAGTGCGTGAGTGAGTGAGTGAGTGAGTGAGTGAGTGAGTGAGTGCGTGAGTGAGTGAGTGAGTGCGTGAGTGAGTGAGTGAGTGAGTGAGTGCGTGAGTGAGTGAGTGAGTGAGTGAGTGAGTGCGTGTGTGTTCGAAGCGATTCATTCATAACTTTGGCATTGAAATTCTGAATCAGCCTTTTTCAATTTAAGTGCATTTTAGGACTCCAACTAATGATTATTTTCATCATCAAATTAACTGCTGAATAGTTTCTAGATTTGATTTATTGTTTGGTCATAAACGTTCCTTAAAGTTCAAGCATATGAATATAAAATGTCAATAAAAAGAGGATGATCATTGGACATCTTGCTTTAAGAATTGGTACCTTTTTTATGGCCCTTTCATCCTCAAAAGTAAAAGTGATGTACTGAAAGGAACAGAATTATTATTATGATGTTTTAAACCAGACCTCGCTGTGTCGGTACGAGCTGACTGGTCTCGTCTCCTCCTGCAGGCAGTTCATGGACTCTCTGGGCTTGGAGCCGGAGTCGGTGGACAACCTGGACATGTACAGCCACATCCCGCCGGTCCTGATGGAGAAGTGTGCTGCTCTCAGTGTCCGACCCGACACCGTCAAGAGCCTCATCCAGTCCATGCAGGGTCAGTGAGCGCACACGCACACACACACACACACACACACACACACACACACACACACGCACACGCACACGCACACATTGACTGAACAGAAAGTCTTGATTTATGATCTAATTGGCCCCAATTAGCTAAAACAAACGGACGTTCTGAAGAACAACCTTGACTATTTTGAGAATAACTTTAACGTTATATTTATTTTGACAATTACATTAATCATACGCATGCATCTTTAAGGTAACGTGTATAAATCTAAGCTGCTGAATATACTGTAAACTCGCATGTATACATGCAAAATTGTACCGAAGTCATAAAGCAAGCTGTTGCGTTAGTCATTCAATATTTAATCCAGCATATTTGAACTTTGCACAATTGCACTAGAGTATTATTTACAGTCTGACTCATAGACATTGTATGTTGTTGTTCCTTGTTGTATCTTCTCCTGCAGCCTTTTAACTGTGTTCTGTGCCTCCTGTCTGCACCCATACGTTGTACTTGTTTGCACAAACATGCATAATTTACACATTCAAACTGTGGGTTTGTCTTGTTTTTTTTTGCCATATTTTTACGATTGTTTGTGTGTTTTCTGCAGCTTCAGTGTAAATAACGCCTGTCACATTTCCTTGCCGCCGTAGGGCTCTCGGGCGTCTTCACCGACGTGGAGTCTTCGCTGAAGGAGATAAGAGACGTCCTAGAGGTGGACGAGGCCGGCAGGCGAGCCCTCCAGGAGGTGGGCGGCCCCGCTGCGGCCGAGGTGCACCCGGCAGCGCAGGCCCAGGCTCTGGCTGAGATCCACAGGGACCTGGAGAAGTACATGGAGGCCCACGAGAAAGCCAGTTTTACCAACACGGAGCTCCACCGGGCCATGCACCTGCACATCAGCAACCTGCGTCTGCTGGGGGGGCCACTGGAGAGCCTGAAGGAGGCCCTGCCCCGGCCCCAGCTCAGCGAAGGTGTGTGTGTGTGTGTGTGTGTGTGTGTGTGTGTGTGTGTGTGTGTGTGTGTGTGTGTGTGTGTGTGTGTGTGTGTGTGTGTGTGTGTGTGTGTGTGTGTGTGTGTGTGTGTGTGTGTGTGTGTGTGTGTGTGTGTGTGTGTGTGTGTGTGTGTGTGTGTGTGTGTGGTAGAAGGTAGCCTAATTTAGTTGAATGAAGGTTTGATGAAAGTCGTTTTCTGCTCTAAGAAAGTCCTTCACATACAATTGCGTCATAAGAGCATTTATAAAAGGTATATTGTCCTTTAACACAAAGATGTTGTAAAAAGTGCAAATTGACTTGTAGGTTTCAGATGTTTGACTGTGAAGAGAAGCATTGTCGCTACATTGTTTTGTGAAAAGTAGCTCAATATGTTGCTAATCTTCTGTACGAAGGTAAAGATTTTGGTGTAAACTCAATGTAAGTAAGAAAAGAAACTGTATTTATACAGCACCTTTCAAAACCGGGCTTACAAAGATGAGATTTAAACTCTGAACAGGTGTATCAGATGTATTCATCATGTTTGAATTGTGAATGTAACCCTGTGTGTGTGTGTGTGTGTGTGTGCGTGTGCGTGTGCAGAGGAAGTTGCAGGGCTGCAGTGTATGAAGCGGATCCTGGGGAAGGTGCAGGAAATGAGGGAACAGAGAAGCTCTTTGGAGAATCAACTCCGCGACCTAATCCAGCAGGACGACATCACCTCCACCCTCGTCACCACAGAAAGGGCAGACATGAGGGTATGTGGCTGACCTGTGACTCCCTAAAGCCAAAGCAGATTGTAACTTCAAGGAAGAGAGCTTAAAATTGCACCAGAGCCAGTAAGCATTACACTGACACCTCTAACTAACCGGTGTCCTTTCAGCGTATATTTGAGGAGCAGCTGAAGAAGTACGAGCAGGTGAAGGTGTACATCGAACAGAACCTGGCAGCTCAGGAGAACATCCTGAAGGCCCTGACGGAGGCCAACGTCCAGTACGCCTCGGTCCGTAAGGGACTGATCCAGACGGAGCAGCAGTGGAACGGCACCGTCCAGGGACTGGTAGGCTCCTACGAAGCCTACGAGGACCTGATGAAGAAGTCTCAGGAGGGGAAGGAGTTCTACGACGACCTGGAGGCCAAAGCGTCCCGTCTGCTGGAGAGAGCGAAGACCCTATGTCAGACCAGGGCCGAGGAGAGGAAGCCCGCCTTGGAAAGGTGAGGCACACATTCATAACGATAACGTTTTAATAGCAGGAGTGAGGTTCTTGATCTGAAATACAAGAAACCTGTATTTTGAGTTGTGGTGGATTACTCTCACAATGAGGATCTGGTTTTGTACTGTTAGATCCTTCATTTACCGATACTCTCTGTTGTTTGTCTCCTCCTCAGAGAGATCCAGAAGAAGCCCCCAGCACGACCAACGGCAGCCAAGCCCTCCCTGAAGCCAAGGGCTTCGGACGTCGACTCGGCCGGCTCCAGCCTGGATGATCCAGAGTTGGCCCAGCTGAGTGCAGCCATCTTGGCCTTGGGGGGTGACCTACCCGAAGAGCTCCGCAGCCTCCCCCCTGACATGTCCTCTTACCCCTCCTCCGCCGCTCGTCTTCCCGGTCCTGAAGCCTTCATGCCCCCTAACGCTAGCTCTCTGCCTTGGCCTGGTGCTCCAGCTGCTGGTCTTGCTCGCTTCCCTGCCAACCTGCCTCCTCCTGAGCTCCTGGCGCGGATCGCCCAGTTTCCTACTTCTGGACCTCTGCCACACGGACCCCTCCCTCAGATGGCTGCACAGATGCCTCCGTCAGGTTATCGGCCACCCCATCCTCAAGCCCCCCAACCTGGCCTTGTAGCCCCGACCCCAGTCCGGCCTTCTACCACCATGGTGGATAGCATCCAGGCCCCTATCCCCAGCTACGCCCCGGCACCACAACACCACCATGTCCCTCCTGCAGCCTCTACTGGCTACACTGTACCGCCACAGATGGGGGCCTACCCGCAGTTTATGCCCCAACCAGGAATGCCCGTTCAAGGCCCACCACCCCAACCACAGCAGCAGAAACAGCCGTACCCTCAGCCCCTCGGGCATCCACTGCCTCAGGGGTACCAGCCTGGGCCAAGGGCTATGCCTGGTCCTCACCCTCATCTCCAGGCTCAGCAGGGCTACCATCATGGATATATGCCCCCTCAGCCTGGCGTTCTTTCCCATTACCAGCAGGCGTTCCCGGGGCAGCTGCAGCCACATCAACAAAATGGCTATCAGCCCCAGCCTCAGCTCCCCCAAGGCTACCAGACTGCACCGGGCTATGCACCCCAGCATCACCCTCAGATGATGCCAGGCTCCATGCAGAGGCCACCTCAGGGCCAGATGCCACCTCAGCATGTACATCCACACATGCCCCAAACTTCTCAGCCAGCACCTCCTGTGTCTCAGCCCTACCTGCCCCATTCCCACCAACAGATGCCCCCTGGACTCCCTCACCAGCACATGTTGCCACAACAGCAACAAATCTCAATGCCCCCTAATGCCCAGCACATTCCGCCCCACCCACAGATGCAGATACCAGGTGGTCCCAGAGCACAAATGCCCCCCACAAGTCAGCAAATGCCGCCAGTCTCGCAGAACTACATGCCCCCTACAAGTCATCCCATTCACCCGACCCTGCGGCCTCAGATGCCTCCAGCCTCACAAGCTCACATGGCCCCCGGTCCTCAGGTCCACCTGCCAAGGGGCCCAATGCCACAGATGCCTCCCAGTGCACTACCCCCACAACATCACCCCCACCCCGGACAGCCTCCAATACCAAACATGCCCCAACAGCCCATGCGGATTCCCATCCAGCCCCAGACTCAGCCCCCTCATTCTGGGGGAGTGTGCTACCCTGGAGGGGCTCCCATGATGCCTCAGCAGCCTCTGGCTCCACAGCCTGCAGCTCCCCAACAACCTCAGGCTCCTCTTCCCATGACCCACCCGCAGCCCTCCACTATGTATCCTTCAGCTCCAGGAGCTAATGTGCCTCCAAGTGCTCCACACGTCCCCCCCGCACAGCACATGATCCAGCCGGCTCCTGGAGGTCCTCCAGCGGCTCAACCACCCAACGCTGTCCCTCCTTCCCCTTCGCCTTCCCCCTCCCCATCTCCCTCTCCAGGTCCTACTTCTCTGAGTCTGAACCCCCAGCAGAGACCCACGCCAGCCCCCGCCCCTGGAGGCGCAGCTCCTCCCACTCTTCCCTCCCCCTCCACTGTCTCTCCCTCCACATCGTTGTTTCAGCGCCAGAACTCAAGCACAGATGACCTCCTCTCTTCGAGCCCCGAGAGCCAACCAGGAGGCCCCAAGGCCCCCACCAATGTCCTCCAACCCACCAAAGCTGACCCGCAGGATGGGGAGCGTCGCAAGAAGAGCTCCCAGGGAGTTCTGCTGATCCAGGGTGACCCGTACCAAGCGCCGGAGCGCGTCGCCCGTCTTCACGGTGAACTGGAGCGTTACAGAGCCCGGGTGGATTCTCTGGAGCACCCCTCCGAGAGCGAGGGTGGCCTGTCGGTGCTGGACGCCCGCTGGAAAGAGCTACAGGACCAGCAGGAGAAGGACGCCCGCCAACTGTCCATCGCCATCGCCCGCTGCTACACCATGAAGAACCGTCACCAGGACGTCATGCCCTATGATCTCAACCGCGTGGTGCTGCAATCGGGCAAAGACGACTACATCAACGCCAGCTACGTGGAAGACTTGTCGCCGTACTGCCCACGCCTTATTGCCACACAGGCTCCGCTCACCGGCACAGCGGCGGACTTCTGGCTGATGGTGTATGAGCAGAAGGTGTCACTGATAGTCATGCTGGTTTCAGAGCAGGAGCTGGAAAAGGTACGGAGTTAATTTGGAAGTGATTAAAACAATGTATTTATAATAAAGAGGTTTTTTTTCTTTCTATTATTAATGATATTTAGACTTGCTGAAACATTTTGTTCTATTGATATTCAGCTAGTCTACCGTAGTTTATTATTCTATAGAAGCACCCCGTAAAAGTCATTTCCTCCGTCTCCTACCCTGTTGTTGCCGTCTGCGTGTTTTAACGTCGTCGCCTCGATCTCTCTCAGGGAAAAGTCTCGCGCTACTTCCCGACGGAGCGCGGCCAGCAGCTCGCTCAGGGACCAATCACGCTCAGCCTCACCACGCAGAAGACGACGCCCACGCACGTGGAGCGCATGATCAGCCTGCAGTACCGCGACCAAAGCCTGAAGCGCACCGTCGTCCATCTCCAGTTCACCTCCTGGCCGGAGCTGTGAGAGACTTATTTTTTCTTATAGAAAAACACACACATGGCTCTGATCGTGTGTAGAGTTTGTTATTGGGATTCATTATTCGAGAGTCATCGTTTATTTATATTTTTCCATCAGGGGTCTTCCTGACAGCAAGAACAACCTAATGCGATTCATCCAGGAGGTTCATGGACACTACCTCCACCAGAGGCCCTTACACACACCTGTCGTAGTGCACTGCAGGTGAGTGTGTTTGTGTGTGTGTGTGTGTGTGTGTGTATGCATGCATGTGAAAAGTGTTGCTAAATAATCAGCGGCTGTCCTCTTTGTCTGTCTCAGCTCGGGCGTCGGACGCACCGGCGTCTTCTGCTTGCTGTACGCCGCGCTGCAGGAGCTGGAGGCGGGAAACGGGATCCCAGACCTTCCGCTGCTGGTGAAGAAGATGAGACAACAGAGGAAGACCATGCTGCAGGAGAAGGTCAGACACACAGACCTCAACATATACTGCAGAAGATCTGTATTTCCATTCATATCACCAAGCTGTAAAAATAGCAGGATGCACATTAACTACTCGGAGTGAAGACCTATTTGAATATTCTCTCTTGCGTCCGTCTCCAGCTCCACCTGAAGTTCTGCTATGAGGCCGTGTTGAAGCACGCTGAGCTGGTCCTTCAGAGACACGGCATCACAACTGCCACCTGCAGCCGGAACAGCAGCTCTGCAGCCACAAAGGTCCGACAACACTCACAACTCTGTTCAGAACACGAGATGGTAAAATATTCAAACTGACTTTAGAGGTTCAGATTCCTCAGACTGAGTGCGCAGTTACCGTGACCATCTGCCACGATGTCGTTTTATAACTCTACTGACTCCTCAGTGTCCTGTAATCCACTGCATGTCAGTTAATCGATTGGTGTTAATTCCATAAAATGTAAGAATTGTGGTAAATAGCAGAAGGGACATATTTGAATATCTTGCGTCCCACCAACAGTCTAAAACCCAAAGGTATTTCATTAATATTGCTCACCTGATTGTACCAAAGGAATTCTACGAGTTGTGGTCAGACGAGGTACTCCTTTTATTTCCAGTAGAGCTGTTAGTTTATTACCATTATTACTTAGTATCTGAACCTGTCTCTCTGCAGCCTTACTCCAGACAGGAGTCCCAGCAGGACATCGTCCTCGGCGGTGACATGCCCATCAGCTCCATCCAAGCCACCATCGCCAAGCTCAGCATCCGGCCTCCCAGCGCCACAGACCCCGCCATGGAGGCCCCCTTCGGCCCGGAGGGGCCGGTCATCCTGCCCGTCCTCGACTCGCTGGGTGACGTCCAGCCGCTCCAGGATCCCGTCCCCCCCACAGACCTCCAGCCGCCCTCCTCCGTCAGCCCGCCTCTCATCTCCCCTACCCACTCTCCTCCTCCACCGCCGCCCAACGGTCTGGACGCCGTCTCCCCCCCCACGCCACCGGCAGCCGACCACCAGGAGGTCCCGGAGCTCACGACCGACGTCATCAGCCCGCCTCCGGCCTCCTCGGCCCCGGCTCCCTCGTCCCTGGAGCTGCTGGCCGCACTGACGCCCGAGGCCTTCTCCATGGAGGGAGGGGGCAAGGGGAAGCAGCGGGTGACCAAGCAGAGCTTCTTGCAGCCGGCCGAGGGTCAGGGTCTCCACGGGACTCGAGGGGAGGAAGGCGACGACCCGCTCAGTAGCCTGGACCCGCTGTGGAGCCTCGGCAAGCGCTGAGACCGCCGCCTCTCTCTCACTTCACCACCAGGCGTCAGCGGAGGCCTGTAGCTCGTTCTAATCCTGCTTTTTAAAGAAGAAACACTAAAACGCACTGAATCCCGACAGTGTGAGACATTTTAGCGGTGTTGATTACCAAGACGTGCCTGGTGGCAGACGGTAGGGGTTCAGTTTTGAAGTTTGCTTTAGTGGTGTGTGTGGGGGGGAGGTGATACCTGAGACACAAACACACTTCTCCTTCCATCACTGGTGGCTTCTGGGACCAGATCGCTATGCACTCGTCTGTATTCCTTCACTCCTTCTGTCGCTCTTTGCTGCTTTTCTTTCGGGATGTTTCTGCACTCCCAGCGCCACATCTGGGCCCCCCCCCAAAAAAAACTAAATCCCAGCATGCACTCCACTTTCATAGCCCCCCCCCCCCCCACACTTTTGCACAGGGTGTGATGGTGTTTCTTCGGCCGCTCCCTTCTGCGCTGGTCTGCGATCGTTTTGTTGACCTGGAATAATGGATGCATGGAGAACTCTCCATGCATCAGGCAGGAGCTACGAATCAGCACGTCTTAACCAAGTTGATTCTTTTTCTTCATCTGTAACACTGTAAATATCTTAAAATAAAGTTAGACTATTCCAAAAACTTGCACTAATCGTTCATTATTGTAAAAATTTAATAAATTCCAGTAGACAGACAAACTGTTGTGGTATCAAAGCCTCTTTATTTGGAAATTAGTACAAAGTCTTGAGCTTTTTGTGTGTGTGTTACAACATAGTGAGTAAGTTACCTCCACTGCTACAGCCTGCGTAGATCGTAGCCAATGAGAGGAGGATTTAAAAGACGTTGAGAAATGAAATGATACAGAATCTGATTTCTACTTGTTCCGGCGGAGCATCAGGTGTGGACCACAAAGCGTTAAATATCTGTCGTCATTGTGAGGATGCAGCCGCAGGAAATGATCCTTTTTTTTATTTATTTTGTCTTGTTTTAACAACTCAAAGACTAGAAGGATGATGTCGCGGCTGCATCCTCAGACTTTTGATGAAGGACGAATGAAAATGTTTGAAGCAGCAAAAACAAACGTTTACTAAAAGTGAATTGAGCGTATTTATTAACCGACAAAGTAGTGTTGGGTAATGGATTGTACACATGTGACGAACCAAAACATTGAAAAGAAGCTAAGATTCTATATGAAGTCAGCGCCACACCGACCCGCCATCGTTAAAGGAATAGTTCGACATTATGGGAAATGTTTGTATTTGCTTTCTGGTGCAGAGTTAGAGAAGATCAATAACACTCATATCTGTTAAAATATGAGGTTACAGGTTAGCTAAGTGAAGATTAAACCAACAATATAAATGGGTTAATTATAGAGCTTTAAAGTTGCCGGTAGGTAGACGTTAGCATCTGACCGAGCCACTGTCCTGTCTTTATGCTAAGCTAACTAGCATCTTAATACTGAACTACAGTGCTATCAATCGTCTCGTTTCACTGCCAGTAAGCGATTAATGTTGAGCATCTTTAACCAACACGTCAAACTTCAAATTCACATTTTGCAAGAAAACAAACAAATAATCTACATGAAACATTTTCATCTCTAAAGCTTTTAAAACAAGAGAACACAAGCTAATGAATGATCAGGTCACAGGTGTGATTTCTTAAAAGGAGACCATGACACTGAAGTGAAACCACACCTGTGACTCTGTAACCTCGACACGCTGCAGGTGTGGACGTCACTCAGGTGACCGAGTCCAGTCGTGTCCACACTTCCTGTCTGAGCGTCGGAGGGTCAGTAGTGCATTGAGTTAGTGTTGCGATACTTTAAAAGTATATTTAGTTTTTCTATGGATTTGTTCGACACTACATTCAGTAGATGGATGATTGAGAGACGATACATTCTGTATGATGTTGGTGTTTGGGGGACGAGTCTTGAACCTGAATACATAAGTTAAAAACACCGACTGGTACGGGATCAAATGTCCCACCGTTGACTTGTTAGTTTTATTACTTTATCAAAGTATTCAACAGATTTTAGGTACAAACTAGTAATTAATTTCATCTCTTAACTAGCCATGAATATAGAACTGATTATAATAATTGAATAGCTTAATGAGCCAATTAGACAAATAATATCGTAAAACCTCAGGAAGCTGTTTTTCCCTAAACTGAGGTTCAATGAAGTTATGTTCCATTATAAACCAACCGATGTTCTTGAATCAATAGAATCAGCGCACTGATCGATCTTAAATCAGGTGCAAAGCATTTCCACGAGCGTCTCGTGAGTTCTTCTTTATTACTGCGTATTGACCGATAACTAGTATCTCGGAAATTAGCAGTTTGAATTTTTGCATCGTAAGCTGTTGAGCGCCAGTGTTTACGAGATCACATTTGGACTTTCATCAGTAGAAATTTAAAAAAGTGCGAAGTAATAAGAGTCTGAACATAATGTTCCTCAGTGCAAGACCACCGCTAACGTTAACGAGCTCTACTGCTGATTCCAATACACATTTGTTCTTCACGATGCTAGCACGGCGGTGTAGTGACAACGAGCTGATGACCGATATCGGATCAGTGCAGGATCGACCCGATACCTGATCCAGAATTTAAGACATTTCCAACACTGGTATCAGAACTCTAATTATTGGCTTCATTAAGAGTTTAGTATATAATGTGATGCTTGTGGAAATGTTTTATGACTTGAATGAGAAATAACTGTAGGAATCAGTTTGCACATTCTATTAGACGTTCTTGGTTGTTTGTACTTGTAAATGCAAAGTGTTAAGAAATGTTTTAATGTTCATACATCAGGTCTTATGTAGTTTTTAGATTTTAGGATATTAATTAATCATCAGTTCGCTCTAAACAAAACCATTACTTAATTTGACAAGTTATATTTCTCTCTCTGAAATCTAAAAATGAAACATCGTCTAAAACAAAGTGAGCACAATAAAAGCATCTGTGTGTGTTGTGTATTAGCTGACAGGTTGTATAAAGAGACACACAGACTGTTGCTTCACATCGTCACCGAGCGGCTGCAGGTTTACAGACAAACACGACGTACTGGACGAAAGGTTTTGTACTTGAGGCCAGAATGAAAACCCAGGATTGGAAACGGTTGAAGTTGAACCGGTTACAGTAAACGGCAATGTTTTAAAAAAAAAAAAAAAAAATCTCTAAAGGGCACAATTTATTCAAAAAATACGACAGCCAATGTAAACATGACGTCAGCTAACGACAGCCTGTGCAGAACAAAGTCAGTATTCTCATCCAAAATTCAAGCAGTTTAGAAAACGGAGGTAGCCGAATGAAGGGGCCCCTCGTACAGCATCAGTAACCCCCACAATCAGAGGCCGAGGGGGGGGGGGGGGGGGGGGGGATCAAAGGAGGAACCCTTTCTGCTACGGCCCCCCCCCCCCCCAAACCCCACAACATCAAACACTTCAGTGTTTCCAGTTCAATATCACAAAGAATCGTTTTAAAACCAACCCCGCCCAACACACAATCACCATCTTACATTTATTTCATTATTTCCACATTGTTATAGTCTTGTTTAAAAACCGGGATTAGCCATTCATAAACCAACTGTTATTCAAAAATGTATCGCTAATAAATAATAGATTTATAGATATAAAAACAGCCCCCTATGGAGGTTTACTTTACACAGTAATCATCACTTATCCCTCACACACACACACACACACACACTTCAAGCATTACCAATCTATTTTTGTTCTCAGCAGTGTTATGCCATAAAAAGGGCGTTGATTCATTCATTCAGTCTCTCTCACACACACACACACACACACACACACACACACACACACACACACACACACACACACACACACACACACACACACACACACACACACACACACACACACACACACACACACACACACACACACACACACACACACACACACACACACACACACACACACACACACACACACACACACACACACACACACACACACACACACACACACACACACACACACACACACACACACACACACACACACACACACACACACACACACACACACACACACACACACACACACACACACACACACACACACACACACACACACACACACACACACACACACACACACACACACACACACTCTATAACTGCGCAGCTCATCCTGAGCTCGCTGTGGCTGCACTTTGCTGTTCAAGCGAAAGAGGCAGCAGGAATATTTAAAAAAAATAAGGAGAAAGTTTTACCTTCCTCTCTGGGCGGGTGGGGGGTCACAGTGAAGCCCCACCCGTGTAAGCAGCATAGAGGGCAGAGCCACGAAACAAACCCGCATTTAAAAATAAAAATAAAAAGCACAAACTGGTGACTGGTGGATCCTCTTTAAGAGCTTCTCTTGAACGGACCTCAGGACCCTCGTAAACGTCCACAATTCGGTATCAAAAGTATGTCGCCCTCCTCCGATAGAATGCAGCAGGTTGCACAATCAGTCCTCAGCTTTTTGTTTCCTCATTACATCCAGGCGTGTACTTAAAACATCCACACAACAAAAAAAAAGAGCTGCAGAAGGAAACCGTCTAGTCATCGTGTCTCCTTTGGGTGTCAGAAACAACAAAAGAAGGGAAAGTCAAAGTGATGAAGGATGTTCTGAGTGCATGTTTTGTTTTTTGTTCCCACCGACATCAACAACCGCCGTCCGTCCGTCCGTCTCTCCTCAGTCCAGTTTCTCCAGCACAGAGGGAACGTACACCAGGCTGAGTTCGCTGCCAAAGTCACAGATGATGGCGGCGTTGTCGAGCACGAGCAGCTGCCGGACGCCTTGACCGTCGCTGCTCTGGCCGAGGTAGACCGTCTGCAGCAGGTCGCCGAAGTTCAGGTCCCAGAAGGAGACGCAGCCCTGGCCCCCCGTCACCAGGAGAGACTCGGAGATCACTCCCAGACTGGCCCCGCAACCCACCTCCTGGTGAGGAGAGGGAGGTAAGCGTTAAAAAAAGGTTAAGAAGGAGCTGCTTGCTGGTGATTGGTGCTATTATGAGGTGTTGAACCGTACCTGCTGTATGGAGTAGAGTTTGATCCCAGTGCTGCGGTCCCAGATACAGATGAGGTCATCCAGTCCCGAGCTGATGACACAAGAGGTGGTGCAGACGAGCGACGTGACATCGCCTCGGTGACCGTAAACATGGCTGACGCGACTCCCTGTCAAGACGTCCCACAGGCAGATGGCGCCGTCTTGCCCACCGCTCGCCAAAACCATCGTCTGAGGAGACCAAGTACAAGTCAATTATCTTATTTTTATGACTTTCTTTATGAGTCATTGCAGGATTACATCTAATACACGACTGAACTAGACTGAGCCCTCTCTAACAATTGCCTGTCACGCCAGAAATGACAACTTTTAGAAAGCTACTGACTGCATGGCACCTCACAAGTACAAGTTCAATGCTAGTGCTGTTAGCTAAAGTTAGCGATTTTGGTGGAAAACTCTTCCCTCAACGCTCCCTCAACTGGTCCTGGTTCCTCAACAGTGCGTCTGAGTACGTATGTTTTGTATGCGTGAGTTTCCTGGTGGTGTAATGTCGTGTTAGAAGGTCTATTACTGACCTGGTCTATGTAGATGGCTGTGATCCCTCCAGAGTGACCCTGCAGAGTGAAGAGGCAACACGAGTCCTCTAGACGATAAACCTGATCAGTAAACAACACGGAGAGAATGTATGAGGATTAAACAACAACACAACGATGTTAAAAACATCAGACAGAAGCCTGACATGTGAGCATCCGGTGTGTTACCCGGACAGTGTGGTCCTGGCTCCCGGTGACGACCCTCCCGGCAGCCGCTCGCAGCACCGTGATGGGCTTCTGGTGAGCGCACTGAACCGAGCGCGTGAGCTGGCAGCTGATCACATCTTCGCTGCTGTAACAGGGAGAGGGAGGCACGCTGCCTCGCCCAGGGGCACCTGTAGGAGGACGGGGAGGAGGAGGAGATTTTCATCCATAAGGAACAGCTAATAAAGGCGTGTCCTGGCTAATAATAGTTTGCGATAAAGTAATGCAACATAAAAAGAGTTACTAGAAATGCAGTGGTGTCGTTGAGCCTCACCTCGGTACTGCAGAAGACCCAGAGGTTTGTTTATCTCAACAGTAAAGAAGTCTAGAGACCCGTTCAGCCGGGCCGCTACGATTCTGAGGAGGAAACACACACATGGAGGATGTTTGTCTTACTTAAAAAGATCAATAAAACCTGAAATGAGTAAGAAATGCATGTTGAATACAGCCCAGAGGAAGCACGTGTCTCCGTGTGTGTGTTTCACCTGTTGTTGAGGAAGGCTAGAGCTGTGATCCCAGACACTGCATCTTCATTAATGCAGCGTAACGACCCTTCTACTGCATCCCACAACTGGAACACAACAATAGTTTAAAAAGTACATCAACTTTACATTTTGTATCATGTAGTGTTCATTTAAATGGATGTTTTCTACAGAACAGAGGAGGGAGAGGTTTCAGACAGGTTAGACCCACCTCCAGTTTACCGCTGCTCCTCCCAGCAGCTATCAGATTTCCTCTCAGCTCCATGGCCCACACAGAGCTTTCCCCGTCTGCCGTCGCCTGCGTCCCCGCCGTGGAGGCTCTGTCTGGGGTTAGGAAGGCGGCTGCGTCCCCTAAGCTGGGTCTCCTCTGGAGCTGAGCCCCTGTGGGCGGCGAGGAGGAGGCAGAGGAAGGGGACAGGTAGGCGGACGGCGAGGGGGGCTCGTGCTCCATGTAGGCGCGCTCCACCAGACCGCCAAAGTCAAAACCGTGCCTGGGTGGGGTGCAGAGGTGGGAGGGGGGCTGGGAGGCAAAGTTGGTGTCGATGAGCGGGGTGAGATCGGGCTGGTCGTTGAATAGAGTCGGCCAGGCGGGAGCAGTGCGCCGTCTCAGCGGGTAGCCCTCCTCCTCCTCCGACAGTCCGTCGCAGCTGATGGAGGGGCCGAGAGCTTCGGGGCCGAAACACTCCGAGTCCGCGGCTCCGCTCACGTTGTCCCAGCCGTCCCGCTGCTCCCAGCAGCCATTGCTGCTGCTCCGCCTGAGCCTGAGGAGGGAACTCGGTTAGTTATCAGCTGTTCTGTAATAGAGAGTATGATTCTAGAAAACAATTAAAAGTGTGAAACCATCAGGAACTGTAATCCCTTTTAGCTTGCGTTAGCAATGATACAGCAGAGGTTTGATGAAGTGCTGGACATATTTAGAGCATAGATGGATATGGGGACATGCTCACCCGTCGTTTGGGATGACGGTCAGACAGTCGCCGGTCTGAGTGTCCCAAACCCGAATCTGTCCTGCCAGGCAACAGCTGGCCAGCAGCATCCCGTCACTGGCCAAACACTCAATGTCCTGAGAGACACAGATACAGAGCGAGAACCAAATGAAGAAAAGGAAACGGGCTTTCATTTCCACTTAAACATGTTGTGGTATCAGGTGTCCTAACACAGTGACATCCTGTTGCTGTTGTTCTAGACTGACACAGTAATCTGACTGCCGTGAACGTACAGACGACTGGATTACTTTGATACTGAAGAAACTATTGAAGCGTCTTTTCTCTGTGAGCAGATTTATGGACATCAGAGATAATGATATCCTTTGAAGTGTAAGTCAAGAGTTACGACTCCAAGAAGTATTTTTGACTAAGAACTTCTCTTGTAACTTCCCCGATGGTATAAATGGCGTCAGCATCTCGACCCATCCAACCCTTCACTCCGTTCTCACCATACTGTGGCCCCTCAGCAGCAGCGGTGAGATCTCGCTGACGGGTGGCGAGTAGCCGTAATCGTCGCAGGGCAGGTCTCCTCGGCGCCGGCGGCCGTGAACGACGCCGTTCTGGCCGTAGTTTCGCGGGCAGAGCACCCGGTAGAGACAGAAGAGCAGCAGAACCAGCAGGACGCCCGCCGCCAGGCCCAGAGCTGCCACCCTGGATGGTGGGAGGGACGAAGGAGGACGAAGGAGGAGACAAATAAAGAACGTTTTTATTTTTAGGACTCATTCCTGCTGCACTCTGTGTGCTGAACTGGGCGTGACGGAGCTCATAAGCATCGTCTACCTGCTGTGGAATGTGGCACAACTGTGATGATGAAACCCCCCCCAAAAAAAGGAGTGAGAGACCAACTGTGCCTGAAATACCGGTCCTTCAGAAAGCCCGTCTGCTGCTGCTCTGTGGAAACTAAAGCTCACCTTTAAAACACAAAGCTACACGCTGAATTTAGGAGCGCGGGGAACGCCGCGTCCTCAAACTAAAGCCAGACGACGCAGAGTTACATGTTTGCATTAGACAGCTACGAGCACGCAGGAAATGAGAGATAACAGTTTGGTGTTTTATTGCTTATTATCTGTTTATTACTGATCTTATGGGAGTATAACATGTAACAAAGGCTTGATGACTCAAACCAGATCTTAAACCCCATCGAGATGAGTGTCACACTATAATGAGGGAATATTAATGAGCAACCATACAGCTGGAATTAAAGAAGCTCACTTCAGCCTCCTTTTGTCTTTGGGTTCTCTGAGCTCACACTGTCCGATTACAAATTAACAGAAGATCTGGATTCAGATAGCGCTCATGTCATGGTAATCTTTCAACCCCTTTGATCCTCTGTAAGACATTCCTGAGCAGGACGAATTGTCCTGCAACCTAATTTCTGCTGTCTGATGTAGAGACGTCTAAGTACGGGTCAGTCTGTCGTCCTTCTGTTAGCTTTCAAAGCATGACGCCAGCTCTGAGAAGCTAACAGTGCGTTCTTCATGAATAAAGATCTACGGGGTGATGTCCTGTTTGTGTTCTCATCTTTCACTCGTTGTCTAACAGAAGAGGTCGGCGGTGCAGATGTTAGTGACGGCGTTGGTTTGTGCCCGACTGAACTAGAGATGCACCGACACCGATATCAGTACGATACTGACTGGACTGAAACATTCGGATCGCTCGACACAACCTGAACTTAATAAGTCAACACGCGTGCACTCAGTGCCCTTTTGAAGTGTGCACAGTCCTCGGGAGTGTCCGAGCACTTACCCGATGGAGCGGTGCAGCATGCAAACACAAGAGCCACAAATCTGGTTCACACACGGTGCCTGGATACATATCCTGTCCTCAATAGCCAAATTGTGATTCTAGCAGCTGAGAATTGGGATTTGGAACAACTTAGTGGGTCGAATCTCTTTGCTGATACATTCACACATCTGAGAAACACACAAAGACGCACACGCAAGGCGGTCTCTCTGATGTTTGAGAGGCTACAAAGTTTGCTGCAATATTTACCGGGACAGGTTCTCGCTGTTCCCAGATTAAACAGATGTTTTTGTACCGAGAACAGAAATGACACATTGTCCCCGATTCTACACATATTGGCCGGTCAATAAACGTGTTGTTTAGTCATCTTAGAAAGGTTTATGATGTGCAACTATGAACAGCTGGATGTGGAGAGGAGAGGAGGAACACCGACGAGTGATGATGTGTGACGAGAAACAACTACAGCTGCAGCTAAATATTATTAATTTTACCGATTAATCAGCCGATTATGTTCATGATTCATCGTTAATGGGCTTTAAAACTGACCAACAAACTGAGGATTCTTCTCAAAAGACAATTTTGATTTTTGGGGTGAACCCTTGAAGCTCATTGTTGTGATTGAGACCTTATTAAAAGAGGAATCCCTCATAGATTCTCTTTCTTACTCAAAGATTCGTCCTATTTCGTGACACGTGCCGAGAGAAACAAATGTAAATGCCGATGCAGGAGGAGGTAGATTTGCTCAGGCAGCAGTGACGCCGTGTCGGTCTGTGCAGACAGCTTGAACAGTGAATTTAACGTTTGAAATCAGGTCACAGTCACACATACGATATCCATCGATCTTATCTAGCGATTAGAAGACAATCTGTCTTGTGTTGCAACTTTCTCTCACTCCCACTGAAGCGTGTTCACCTTTGTCACACTGGCCTTCTCAGACTCAGCTGCCACTTCCCCGCTGAGAAGGTCTCGACCCTGACCCGACTTCAGCTGATAGCCCTTCATATCTGCTGTCCAAAGATGAAACAAAGAGAACTCGGCCTTCCTCTTAGCAGTCAAGGTGACAACACTTTGCCTTACACAACACAGCCCAGCGAAAGCTTATTTACTCTCTTTTTAGAAAATACAAAGTGAATCTAAGTCCACATATGGAAAATCCTGTTAAATATGCAGGTATGCCGCAGCCAACAGCTGTCATAACAACTCAACAATCACACAAGTATTCCAGCTGTCAGACGTGACAACCATCGAAACAATGGTGGAGAGATCTGTCACAGTAAACAAAGCCCTTAACAAGCAGTGAAATGTGACTGTTCACGGTGAAGACGTGTGTTATTAGAGAAGGGACGCTGGCGGTCCAACACCTGAAAGCCTCACCTGCAAGTACAGCAGTCACAGGCTGCAGTGGGGCCAAATAAGTTCAAGAAAAGCAAAAGAATCAATTCAATCGCACAGGTACGACCTCCTGATGAAGAGACTTAAATAAAGGCTTCAATGTCCCCTGTGCAATCAGTTCAATGACACCCTGGTGGAGAGACCCAAGGCCAAGGACCTTCCACTGCTGACACTAGTCTGTGTGAGAGCGTTTTGTTTGAACCAGGTTGCAGATTTCCAAAGAATTATTTTATCAATTTATGGCCGTCTCAAAAAGAAACGTTGATTCAACGTTGTAAACCAATAAAACAATCGATCAACGGGAGCTGGATGCTTTTATAGGCACTGTGCAAACTATACCAACTCAACATGAGTTTATGTAACTATCACAACAAAGGTAATAAGAATTGTGCAATATTTAACTTTAGTCTTCATTTCTCAGACTCTACATATGAGCAGAAAAGAACTCCAGCAGCGTAATTACTACTAAAGATCCATCCAGCTGGTCAGTGATCAGATTTCTCCCCCACCTACTGTCGAACAGCCTTCTGTTGAGCAGTTGTATGGAGTTATTTGGGACGGCTCGTGTTACTTTTCTCTGTCTGATGTGTTGTCATGTACACGAGTGCTTGAAAAACTGGGTTAGTTTAGAAAGCGACAATAACCAGGTTTCCCAAGTGCACGTCAACATCCTGGATGAAAGACGCGCGTGTGTGTGTGTGTGTGTGTGTGTGTGTGTGTGTGTGTACTAACTTGTAGAGCGTGAGGTCCGTCTGTAGATCTGCAGAGACTTTAGGAATGGATGGAGGGGGGTGTCTGGTGTCCTGAGGGTGACGCGTCTCAATGGCCTCTTGAGGGCTCAGGTGAACAGTGACGGGAATGACGGGCAGGATGCTGATGTACCTGAAACCAGACGTCCAGTAACAGAATTAATATAGACTATAAAACCTCACGGGGTCTCCAGAATCAGTTAACCGGTAGTAAAAACATTTTAGTGGGTAAAGAACTAAATTCTTAATCGTCTTCTGCTGCGACGCTGAATACGTCTCCGGCCCCGCTCACCTCTTGGCTAAAGTGATGTTGTAGTAGCTGAAGAGCGACGGCCAGTGCCTGAAGGAGAGCCTCCTCCAGCCCTCCTCGTCCTCCGCTCCCCAGGTGATCTGGGGCACGGCGGGGGGCGGAGCCTGGGGGAGGGGCCCCGCCCTGGCGGCGCCATGGTGGCCCTGTGACTGGTTCTCAGGTAAGGGAGTCGGATCTGGTGGTGGGTGGACTCTGAGGGTGCTGGTAGGATCGCCTCCACGAAAGACGGGCGCCACCCCGAGGTGAGGGGGCAGGCCGCCTCCTCCGGGATCTCCCAGAGGGCTTTGCTCAGACACCTGTGCAGCCAGGTAGGTGCGTATTCCGGCTGGGTCGGTGTAGACGAGGATGCCGATCCAGATCACCGTTCCGACCTGGAAGATGAAGCAAACGGAATGACAGTGATCGGTCAGTTGATTTCTGCTGGAGCTGGTCTGACCTGAAAACATCATGTCACACTGTTTGATCAGCAGGCATAGTTTCAAACTAAAGCTCAAATGATTAGAGGATGCTTTTTGTCTGACTTAGCGAGCTTAATGTGGATGTAGTCTTAAGCTACCAGTCCCTGTTGATGTGGTTTCAATTGCAAAGCTATTTATCCGTTTCAAAGCAATGACACACGGGTACAAGTCAGCTTGAGGGTGCAGCCACACTGATGCGTCACTGAACCAACAAATATAAAAATAACAGAGAATGTTCCTGTCAGTCTATGCGGCATTAACACAATGATGATGCAATAAGTAAGGCACATAATCCAGGCACAGAGGGCAACAACGTTACATGAAACAGTACAAATCTACAGTCCGCTTTCAATACAATCTTCTCACCATGATGATGCGCTGAGCCAGGCGCGTGCGGGCCAGGAAGTACACCACGCGCAGCCTCTTGGGGAGCCGGAGGTTCCTGAAGGCCGGGGTCTGCAGGGTGATCGTGTGGGGGGAGGGCCGCGGCGGAGGGGGGACCTCTCGTATACGCAGCGGGCCAGGCTTCGGTGGCGGCAGACCTGCTTCGGCCGGCAGGCGGCGGTTCAAATCAGCCAACTGTGGTTAGGGAGGGATTAAAAAGACTAATCGGTTAATCTAACGATATATATATACATACATATATATATATATAAAACGCATATCTTACCACATATTCTTCTGAGGATTAAGGATTGTATTGTTGTGCATGTAAATGTATAAGCTTATGATGCTAATGCTCATTTTGTTGTGCACTGAGCTAAACACAAATGAAAGGTTTCAGTGTGTGTGTGACAGGAAGAAGGACTAACTAGTTTGAAAACAGTAATCTGTAAACTATGTGGTGAATGTACGTGGGCCTGTGTGACTCATATGTGCTCATGAGAAAGAGCTTGTGTGTGCGTTAGCCCCAGTTTGACCTTTTTTACATGTTATCTTCAGGTTTACAAATAAGATTCTTACATTGATCATTGTGATTGATCGACAGATATGTGCCTCTGTGTGGCAAGAGTAAGTACACGCAGATTTCAAAACATACAAGAGGCACTTTCTTTTAATATATACTGTATATATATATATATATATATATATATATATATGTATATGTGTGTGTGTGTGTGTGTGTGTGTGTGATTTGAATGTGCTCATGAATGAAGATGTCTGTGTGTATAAGTGAGAGTTGTCACCTCCATGCGTCGGATGTCTATAGATAGCACTGTGGTGAAGAAGAACATCTGCAGGAAGAAGTCAGACACCAGCCCGACCACAGCAAACAGACAGAACTCCTACAGCACACAGACACCAGCGGAGACAAAGCCGACATTAGCGTTTCTAACTTTAACAAACCGGTAAAAAAAAGTTCCAGTGCTTTTGGATTGAGTGCGTTATGTTCATATTTCTGTTACCTGGATAGCCGGCACCAGAGTGAAATATCCAATGAGGATGATGCACAGTTCAGTGGCCATGTTCTTCATGATAGACCAGCTCTCATTACTAAGACCTGGAGAAGAAACAACAACAAGTAAAGCTAGGGTTGGTAATCTTCTTCAAAAACATTTATTTTGTTTTATTTGTTGAAATTCTAATTACATCCCGAAAAATAAATCTCTCACACACACACACACACACACACACAGACACACACCCACACACACACTCTTACCCTGAGCGATGCGAAGTTTGACCTCGAGGTCGACGGGGGTGGACACCACGGACTTGGTGAGGACCAAGACGTTCTCCAGGCCGATCACCACCACCAGGTAAGGGAATATCTCCCTGCAGACAGAAAACAACAAAACATTAAACACAACTAGACCAGGACTCCCCTCTGAGTGACAGCGCTGATCTTAGGGATCACCACAGCGGATCGTCTATTTACATCTATGCAACTACAGACCTCGATTTTATGATCCGCATGATCCTTACATCTGATTTTTACATTTAACACAGAACCGACCGGGGATCGAACCCCGGCTTTCTAGAACTCAGTCACCTCGCAGACTGACCCAACAACGTGCCGTGTTGACGTTGGTGCATTGTGGACACGCGGCACGTTAAATATTAATACGCTTTGAATAAACAAAGGCTGCGGCTCATTGACCGCAGTTCACTTTTGCTGCTGGATGTACTAACGTAACAACAAAACCCTTCACTTCTCTGAAGTCATGAGCAGTTCTTGAAACGAGCGCCGCACCAGCGGACTCAAAAAGTACAAACTTTAGTCCCGAGATCATCAGCAGTAAATCTAAGGAACACATATCACCATCTCCCTGAAATGTTGTGCGTCACCACCAATACTCATTCATTTTACCAGAAGCTGTTGTTTCTCAATAATGAACTGTGTGGCCGCACATATGTGGCCAAAACTAAATAAAGCAGAACAATATCTGGCAGTTGTCTGCTGGGAATCCCCCCCCCCCTCTGTTGAAGTGTACGGAGAGATTAGTTTGAGAGTATAGTTAAGCTTGTACTGTAGAAGTGTATAACTGAGTCACAGAGCAGTCAACAGCTCTGCACGTTACATCACTCACTCAGCAACACTGTACACAATAAACACACACACACACACACACACACACACACACACACACACACACACACACACACACACACACACACACACACACACACACACACACACACACACACACACACACACACACACACACACACACACACACACACACACACACACACACACACACACACACACACACACACACACACACACACACACACACACACACTACTACCAGGAGCCCTCTATGTGGAGTCAACCACGAGGAAGCGGGATGTGTAGCTGGCATGCATAACTTGGTTATGTTGGCCTTGATGTGCGTTTATTCAAACACACAGAAAGTACGAGCGCGGCTCTGAGCAGACTAGCGTGGATCTTGGTCAGTGTTTGGACAACAGTGTTACGTGGTCACGCCACAAAGTCTGCTTTCTAATAATCCTCAAACGATTGGACAACCAGGGAATGTCAATATCGCTACATCTCCACCACCCCCCCGTCCCCCGTCCATTCTCCTTCGTCCATACTAACGCACAGACTTCTCCGCCCACCTTCTGTAAACATTAACACAAATCTATGTGAAAGTCAATGCAGAGGAAGTGGCAAGTCAATAAGCCGGTGTGTGTGTGTGTGTGTGTGTGTGTGTGTGTGTGTGTTTTTTCGTGGACCTGTCCTTGTCTTTCAGCGATTCAGATAAGAGATAATGATGAAACTGTAACTGTAAATATTAACAGAATACATTGAATGTCAACAGCAGAGCGAGACGAGGGCTGCAGGATCGGTTCCAACTGAGACCTAGAAGCTGAACAATTATTTTCTATTTTACCGTACATGAATAAGTTTGACATTAATTGTTTCTGGTCAGTGGTTTGGTTTCCACGACTGTTTGTCTTCTTAAAATTACTGCAGTCTGGAAAAATGTATCTCAAGTTGTGTCTCTCTGGTGGAGATAAAAACAAAAGGGGGGCATTCCTACCCTCCGTTGAGCGTGGGTGTCAGTCCAAACAGTGTGCACAGTCCCACAGACATGAGCAGGGAGCTGAGGACGGTGACCACAGCAGCCAGAGCCAGACCCCACTTTGACTTCACCATGTCTATCTTACCTGCAGCGAGGAAAGAAAGAAGACATGAGGAGGACGGGACACGATCGTTATATTCATTAACTATTGTAGCTATCCAACACCTCAGACATGAAGTCAGATGTACTCTCCACAAATCCTTCAAATGATGGTGATCTGCTTCATTACACAAAAGAACCCAACGGGCAACGAGTCTGGATCTTTGGCACATTTCAAAGATTGAGTGGCGTGTGAACAAGGAGAGAAAAACGGACTGACGTGTGGAGAAGTAGATGTAGGCGAAAAGGATGATGTATGTGGTGACGAGGGGGATGAGCTCGGCGATGCCGATCTCCTCCTTGAAGTGGACGTGGACCATGTGGTCGTCTCTCAGGCTGCAGTTGGCCGACGGGTGGAGCTGCTTCAGACGGGACCGCAGGCTGCCCAGGAACCTGGACACACACCATCATCATCAGTACTGCAGCTACTTCCCTCTAACTGATGAATCATACACAGGTCGTTACTGTAAGGAAACGGCAGAATGTAACTGACCTCGCATCGTAGCTGGACAGCACCACGGTGATGGTGTACGTCACCACCCTCTTCCTGTTGTAGTGACTGACCCCGGTGTACTTCCCAGGGACGCCGAACAGCAGGTCTACAACACAAACATACACACAGTGTCAAAGTCATACAACAGTAGAGAAAACCCTGCTGTTTATTCTGGCAACAAGTCTTATGTAAACACAAACAGATGCAAACACATTGGGCAATAATGAGGTCAGCAAAAAAGGGATTGAGTTCTCGTCCACATACGGTGCAACATGTGGATATAAGTCGTGACAGGCGTACAGCACATTACTATCAATTTCATGTTGTAGTGTTTTCATACTGCAGCTTCCAAGTAGGCCGGTAGTCATTCATTAGTCACCCGTCTGACCGGCCTTCAGTGTGAACTAGAGTATCAGTCTGACTGTATCTGGCAGCCGAGCTGTCCCTGACCACCACAGCTCCAGAATAACCCCCCCCCCCCCCCCCCCCTCCTCTGAAAACCACTTGAGCTGGAAGCTGAGACAGAATGCTGAGCTTTGGCTTTGGTTCACTGTGTCAGTGGGCAAAGCTTTAAGAGAATTCATTACGTTCCTAAGGAATGAAGCGGCTCGTTCTTCGATATGAAACCCTCTTATGTTCCGATACCACTAATCCCACCGCTCGCTGCCTCATTACAGTGACTCCTGTTGACGCCAATCAGAGGGAATGGAGGCAGATTGCCTCGTTGGAAGAGGTTTAATAAAAGCTTCTCCCTCCTTTATTTGTGCACCTTCAGGATGCATTTTAAACAACCGTACAAACTATTAAACATAAACAACACAAAATTAAAAACATGGTTTAAAAGCAGGCCTAGGCCATGAGTTTTTAGTCAAACGCCAGTCCAAACAGGTGTGTCTTGAGCCGATTCTGGAATGAATTCACAGAATCTGAGAAACGTAGGGGTGCAGGCAGAGCATTCCACAGCCTCGGTGCTACTGCCTCAAAAGCTCGGTCACCAACGGGTCTTAAGGCGAGTGCGTGGGACAAGACAGATAATTTAACATGTTTGACCCGAGTGAGCGGACGGGTGAATAGGGGTGAAGTAATTCAGTCACATATGTTGGACTCTGGCCAGGTAGTGCTCTGTAAGTGAGGGTGAGAATTTGAAAGTGGATCCTAAATGCTACAGGGAGCCAGTGAAGAGATCGGAGTATGTGGGTGATGTGAGACCGTCGAATTGTCCTGGTGAGTAGTCTGGCGGCAGCATTGTGGATTACTTGTAAACAGTTGAGAGGTGGACGTTCGTCATTTTTCGACGGCTTGAGCTATTTTCCACACTGTACACTCCATCAATCCATGTCATGGGTCAATTAAACTCTATTAAAGCAAAGAAAACGAGCCCGTGTGCAGGCTGTGTATTAGCCTCCGTTACACCCTCTTCCTCCTCCTCCTCCTCCTCCTCCTCCCTACCTCGCAGCGTGGCCGAGGTGTGCAGGCCTTTGGGCTCATGTTTCTGGATGGTCTTGAGGAGGTCCGGGTCCAAGTCGAACAGCTCCCGCTGGTTCTGCCAGTAGTTGCCGGGAGAAACGAGCAGGCAGCCGTGCTCGGGCAGCACCGACTGCATCCGCCGTAGGCCCGGAAACAGGTCCGTCACCTGGAGACACAGCGTCTCCAGACTGCGAACCCCGGAGCTGAGGAGCAGAGGGGAGGAGGCGAGAGGAAAGATATTAACAAGGCTGACAAATGCAAAAAGTAGGAGCAGAGGATAATATTAATCATTCAATTATCTATCAATTTACCTGCATAATTGAACAATAATAAGACAAGGTAAGTGTGTGTGTGTGTGTGTGTGTGTGTGTGTGTGTGTGTGTGTGTGTGTGTGTGTGTGTGCGTTTACCCGTCAGAGTGGACGTGGTTGCGTATCTCCTCCAGCAGGCTGAAGGCTCGACCCAGCGGCGACCGAAACACGTCCACCGGCACCAGGCTGCTGTCCCACGGAGACACCGCCGCCTTCACCAACACCTGCTGGATGTAGGCGACCGGAGGACCCCGGTACTGCAGAGCGCACACACACACACACACACACACGTATGCAGCTCAGACTTTCAGAAGGAGGACTATGTTGTGAGGTTTAGGGTTCAGATTTCAGAATATGATCAGCAGTAGGTTGGGATGATGATCTGGGATGATATATAAACGTGTGTGTGTGCTTTCTCTTCTCTTACCCAGTCGGGCCGTTCTCCGAGGTCTCCCTGAGGCTCATGGGAAGGGACGCTGTAGTCTCGCACCCCTGTGGTGAACTCCACAGGACCCGTCCCAGGCAGGGGAAGCCTCAATAACGGATAGCTAGGAGAGAGATGGGGGGGGGTCACAGGGTGCATAATAGATATATGAAACACAATTGTGGGAATGATTGAACCTCTCAAAGTCTGCCGTCTGTCGGAAATTCAGTTCAACTGTTATTTCAAGCGGGACATCAGTGCTGGAACATTTGACCCCTGAACGCATCATTTAAGCACATAGTTAGGACACATTTCTCTCTGCAGAAGAGCTCATAACACACATGCGTGATGTGCGTTTGTGTTCGCGTGTGCACGATGAAACACCTCCTTGAAAGATTAAGCGCTACCTGGAGAGATCTCCTCACAGGTCCTCCTGAAAATGGGCGGGTCCTTAAAACACGTTCCCTCAAAACACCAAACAAACCTCATTTCTTACCCTCTGTGTGTGTGTGTGTGTGTGTGTGTGTGTGTGTGTGTGTGTGTGTGTGTGTGTGTGTGTGTGTGTGTGTTCTAAATATGGTTATATTCACGTATGTCTGGAAATGTGTCTGGAAATTAGACAAAATCCCAAATCTGAAAACTTTGTTAACGAAACATTATGAAAAATCTAATTTGATATAATAAGCAAAAGGTATTTGTGAAATTATGATAATGTAGCTTTCCCAATTTGTTATCACACAAGCCTCCGAGCTGAGGACCTGTTGGAAAATGATCTGATTTATTATGTTAAATAAAAGTGTTTGAGAACAAGTCTTAGTATTTCTGTTTGTATTATCTGGAGGAGAGATTGGGAGGATCTGGAAAATGATTGCAAAACTGAGGAGCGAGTGATGAAGTATTTTCTGAGTCACTGTTATTGATCAGTAACATTATCACGAGGACAAAGTGCATCGTCACTTTGTGCCGTTGGTCAGTACAAATATTACTCTTTCAAATGTGCTTGTCAGTTTGGATAGAAACTTTACCTCTCTCTCTCTCTCTCCCTCCCTCCCTCCCTTTCTCCCACTCTGCAAGGTCACTGTACCTCCACAAAGGCCTCTTTTGTGCTCAGCCGGCCCCCCTCCTGACAGGCAGATGGAGGGACAGGCCTCCCATTCTCACAAGGGCCATTTTCTCACAGCCCTTTGCTCGGGGGCCGTGCCTTTAACATCCCCGTCTTCAAGCTCTTTTTCCTTTCACTTCACCTCGGGGTGGCGGTCGGCCGTCCATTCGCTCTGCACCCCCCGCTGCAAGGTGCCGGGAGGACGGCTCGCAGCGGGTGCACCTGTGTGTGCGTTTCGGATCGCTGAGATTGTTTCACAAAGCCACCGCTGATGCACTTGGGCCAACTCTCTGACCTGTGTCCTCTCTTTTGACCAGCAGAAAAGCAGAAATGTGCGTGTGTTAAGTGAGTGTTTGTGCCGTGGTGTCGGCGGGGTGTGTGTGTGTGTGTGTGCAGATGGCCAGTTCAGACGAGCTGAGCCGGTTACTTGTCTAACCAATCACTTTCCCTTCAGTTCAGTCCGTCTACACACGACAACAAGATTGATATTGTCTCATTTAAAAAGGAGTCTGCACTGAGAAGCAGGTAAAGATTTGGGGTCAGAGATGAAATTCCAACACCGGCCCAACCGGCCCATACTGAGAAGACAAAATCTTCTCAGTATCAAATACTACTTACTAATAAGTCACGTCGATCTTTTATCTTTTAGTATTCATGGATTGTAAGCACACACGCAGGAATGGAAAAAAGTTGATGCTGTTGAAGCGTTCTTAAAAAGGTGTTAAATTCAATATTCAGAGCATTAATATTGCAACAATGTTGCGGTATATAGTGGAGTAATTTCTAACTGAGCAGAGAATAAAATGATCCCTCTGTGCATTCTCTCTAATGTCCACCAGGGGGCGACTCCTCTGGTTGTATAGAAGTCTATGAGAAGATGACTCTACTTCTCTCTTGATTTATTACCTCAGTAAACATTGTAAACATGAGTTTATGGTCTCAATCTCTAGTTTCAAGTCTTCTACAATACAGCATGATGTTCATTTAGTACATTATGGTCCATTTAGAGTCAAACAGACCATAAAGCAGGGTATGCTTTAGGGCGGGGCTTACTGTGATTGACAAGTCACTGCAGCTACCAGAGCCGAATTATTCGTCTCTACATCACTCCTCCACATTCCAAATACGGTAACTTCCGTGCATTGGTTGCGAAAAAAACAACATGGTGACGGCCGTAATCCAAGATGGCGACGGCGTAATCGACAAACTACAGGCTTCAAAACGTCAGTCCACAAACCAATGAGTGACGTCATGATGACTCCGCCCACTTCTTATATACAGTCTGTGGTCACTTGCACACGCTGACGACTACATTTGCCCATTTTGTGATTTTTGGGTCGGCACCCATCATACTCTACCACTGATAGCGCCGTCCCGACTCACGGCGTCACTGCAGAAGCTCAGCGCTTTATGGCGACCCGGAGACGAGGCAAAGAAAAGGTGCAAGAGTGTTTACAGAAACCCCTCAAAGCCCTCCTACGTTATGATCATCTGCTGCGCTGTGAATCACTGAACCTTAATCTAAATACTCAAAGTTTCTGCACAACAGAGGCAAATACCGTTGACCTAAAAATAGCTTAAATCAGCACTTTTCTGACACGGTCAATCTGTACTGTAAGGCCACTTTACTGTATCATAAGGCGTTGTCTGGCACTTTGAATACTACCTGTATTTCTATTGAAGCTCCAAATGTCTTGCTGCCAAAGACATAGACATTCATCCAAACTTTGAGCATCGACACATTAAAAACCGAACACCTACCAGCAGGTGAGGATGCTGGCGGAGGTGAAGAGGATGATGGGTACTGGGTAGGAGGCACACAGCAGCCCGTGGCGGTAGAAAGCCGCTGAGATCTTCTGTCTCAGCCGCTCGCGCAGCGTCATCCTGGTGGGCGGGGTCAACTTCCGGCCATTGGGAAGCACTGCGCGGTCGAGGACGGAGCACCGCGGGGCATCCAGCGACCTGGAGGAGCAACGAAACAACACTTTAACAGATCATTAAACCAAATGTTGTAGAAGCTGTATATGTACACAAGTCATTGTTTTGCTTCCCCGACTCACGATATCTGTGGTATAGTGTAAAATATATAAGAGGTAGAGGATGTCCTTCATTAAGTACTTTTTAATGGGGTTACTAGGCTGATATGTTAAAGATAAAACTTTGCAATGGTCTGGAAATGCCCATCACAAGTTCATAGAGCTCTTCAAAGAGCTGGTTTTGTCCAGTTCAAAAAGGTATTATATGTATGATTGCATAAACCAAAGAAAAACTGAAAATACAATCAATTGTTTGGCACTTCTGCTTGAAACATGACTGAAACAATTAGTCATAAATAGACCATAAAGCAGAGTATGCTTTAGGGCGGGTCTACACAGTGATTGACAGGCCTCTACCAGAGACTTATACGGCGTCTCTACGTCACTCCACCTCAGTCCAAATATGGTCACTTCCGTTCATCGGTTGCGAAAAAAACATGGCGACGGCCATAATCCAAGATGGCGACGGCGAAATTGCCGAACTCAAGGCCTCAATACCTAAGTCCACAAACTAACTGGTGATGTCACGATGGCGACGTCCACTTCTTATACACAGTCTGTGGTTCATACATGTGAAACAAGTATTTATTAACCTCTTTTATTAAACAAATCTACTTGCATCTCATGGGGGAAAATCTACACATGCGCTCAGAGGCCGGTTCCTGAAGTGAAGCTCTGTCCTCATCCTCAACACATAATTAGTGACATACTCCATGTTTTGACACCCGTGCTGCTGACTAAAGGCACGGTGTGTGTGTTTCCTTCAGACCGTACAGGGGTCACATGTCTTTAAACACACAGCTCATTGAGCAGCCACAGAGGTGTGGACACATTCACCCCAGTAGAAAACACGAGACTCCTTAGCTGAGAAGCCTGACTGAAGCACACAGACATGTCATCGATCACACAACAACAACAACAAACCACCAGGTTCACCAGATAAAAGGCCTTTTGTTGTTGGACAGTTGGTAGATTTTACTTCCACTCAGGTGGGGGGGCACAGGGGGGGTAAGCCGGCCAAAGGAGGGCGAGAGCAGCATTTAAATATAAACGAGCTCCTTTAAGTGTTTACAAGAAAATTACAAGAGTAAAATAAAATGTGGAATCCTTTGCTTCATGGCTTCGCCTCCCTTCAAACTACAATCAGTTCCTCGTATCGACCGGATCTCCTGTTGACGTCCCTGCTCAATCTCAGCCCTCGTCTCTCTGTTTACTCAGCAGACCGGCTCAGCGCTGCCTATCGAGTGTTTGTAGTTACACAAATGTTTAACCGGCTGCCCGGGCACACGCACCGCAGCTGGATTAGTACAGTGTGTCACGCTACTGACCACTGAGCCTCAGCTTTTCACACGGTGTCACTAAGAGAGCGCTGCATTATATGCCAACCGTGCCCCAAAAACAACAACACAACAACACAGCTCCGTCACGGCAGCCGTTACCACGATACACATCCACCACACAAGCATGGAAGTGTTCTGAGACCATACCTGCTGGCGGGAGACCAGGTTACCTCTCTGGCTCGCGGCCGTCTACGTCCCCTGAAAGCAGCGGCGGAGGGTTTTTTAAGCGTAAGCGGTGCCTTGTGGTTAACGTAGTGCTCCCCTCTTGATCCAGGCAGAGTGTGCGACTGCTCGGCTCGTCCCCCCGGGTGCAACGGAAACATTCCCCGGGAGGAATTTGCCTCAGGAGTCTCTTGATCTGCTGTTATAAATACCCTATACAGTTATAACAGGTACCGTCCTGGGAAGCTCGCACAATGGGTTCTGCAAAATGTCAAAACAGTTCTTTGAAGCGACGCCTTTCTGCTCTCCGTTTCCGTAGGAAGGTCCACTCTCGGTCGGGGTCCCGCTCACTTTCTCGCGAGGGGAAACTTTTCAGGGAATGCCTCCATCTCCCTGCTGTTTGTCCAGGTCACTGCGTGCTGTGGGGGTTACATTAGTGGAGCAGCGAGACCTGATTTGGCAGAAAAGGCTCAGCAGCGTCTCCGTCAGTGAACTAATCCGGGATTTGAGCCGATCGGAAACTCAGCGAGCAGGCCGGTCCTGCAGGCTGCAGCACCCCGACACATCCACACCTCAAAAGCATGAAAAGTTTGAAAACCAAAAAAAACTTCACAACCAGAGAAGAAGAATAAATACGAGTGCTGGTCAACTGTTGTTTCAGGCTTGTGGGTTTGTGTTCCCTTCAGCCACTTTGGCAGGTGACCAGCAATTGTTTAGAACTCCTATTCTGTCCGGCCGGTTGTTTGTTTGTTTGTTGGGATGATACCAGCTACTACGGCTGGAGGAATACAAACAACATGTATGCTTAAACCAAAATAAATATCCATGACATCACGATGGAAAAGGTCTCAGTTAAATAACACTGTGGCAGCTAATATCCGAACAAAGAGCGGTCTATATGCGTCCCACGTGAGGAGCCAGCACACAACAAAAACACAGCTAGAGACGTGACAGACACAGGGTCTCACACTGCAAGCTCTAATTCAGTTTGGGAGATGATTTGTAGGTCTCTGCAGCTCAATTAGGTGGCTAGAAGATTCATAAAGCCACATGCTTACAACACTACTGTGAGATAAAGCAATGCACGAAGTTCAAGGATGACCTGTCAGAAAACTGTGCTCAGAAATGTCTTAAATAGGAGAAAAGAAATAAGAAGCACAGGCTTACCTCTTTTCAACACTCCCTAAAATGCTTAACTTGAAAGCATCTCCGGGGCTTAGAGATTCAAATGGCATATCAGCTATTTTCTGTATCATCCAATGCATTTCTACGCCTCATCAATAAACAGCTTCCAGTGGAGGCCACAAACTACCCCCCAAAAAACATTCCAGAGAGTTTTTAGGCCGTGTCCGTTCTCCGTAACATAATCGAGACTCAATCCCACAGTTGCATAATGTGAACGCGTGCTCCTCTGATCAGTGACGCCCATTAGTCCCGCTGTACAGACGAGCAGAAGATTACTGCAACGCAGCCTTTTACTACCGGAGCTGACGGCAAGAGAGGGAAATGTCCCGTCAATCAGTAACTACAGTGTAACAGGGACTGATGTGTAACAGGCTGTCTGCTTCTGCACAATGACTTCTGACACTTTATTAAGAGGAAGAAGAAAACAAGGTCACACTGCGATTGTATTATTTAGATCTGCCGGTTAAAATGCCAATTTTTTAACAGAATATTAAACTTCAAAATGCATCTTTCTCCAGCAGATGTAAATTAAGTTCATGTTGAACCACATGAATGGGTGAAATAACTATTGCAAGACAGTGAACACATGCTGGATGATGGGGCTGATGCAACCCCGAGGCAACATCATCACCTGCCAGGAACCAGGAGGCACCGGTGGCCTCCTACAGCCAGAGAGAACCACAAGGTTTAAGGATCGGTCCTCAAGTAAATAGTGTGAAAGTGTAGGTTTACTGTTATTATGAGGTAGACTTTGACACAATGATGAGGCAGATCAGGATTTACCTCAGATTGAGTAATAATCCATCACAACCAAACAAAAACAGTTCACAGCCTCAGACAACAATTTAATAATTTAACATATGATGTAGAAACCACTGGAGCATGAACTTAATGTTCTAATTTACTCTCTCTGTCTGTCTCTGTCTCTCTCTCTCTTTCTGTCTCTGTCTGTCTCTCTCTCTCTGTCCCTCTCTCCCTGTCTCTGTCTGTCTGTAAGTCTCTCTCCCTCCCTCCCTCTGTCTGTATGTCTCTCTCTCTCTCTCTCTCTGTGTCTGTCTCTCTCTCTCTCTGTGTCTGTCTCTCTCTTTCTCTGTCTGTCTCTCTCCCTCCCTCCGTCTGTCTGTCTCCCTCCCTCTATGTCTGTCTGTCTCCCTCCCTCTATGTCTGTATGTCTCTCTCTCTTTCTCTGTCTGTCTCTCTCCCTCTCTGTCTGTCTGTCTCCCTCCCTCTATGTCTGTATGTCTCTCTCTCTTTCTGTCTGTCTGTCTCTCTCCCTCTCTGTCTGTCTGTCTCTCTCTCCCTCTCTGTCTGTCTGTCTGTCTCTCTCTCCCTCTCTGTCTGTCCCTCTCTCTCTCATTTGCACAAGTAAATAATGTCCTTATTTATAAAATGTTACTGCTACACAAATATGCAAAGATAACACACAAATACAAGCCTGTTTGAACTGACTGGTTGAATGTTTATTTCTTTATTTAAATAATCTGCTGTAAAGCTAACTAACGTTAGTGAAAGCAGCTAAGCTAACGTTAGCCACCAGCATCTTAAAGGGTGTATTCGATATAACATTTATATTAAAACGTTGTTATATCCTTCTGTATCTAATATACACACACACATGAATGTCTGAATACATTAAATATGTACGAACTCTAGAATTAATGACACAAACCCACTGCCGCTAATCGTTAGCTTGCTAACTTTACATGAGAGCGTGTGTAATTTAGCTAGCGTTAGTTGATTTCTCGTGTAAACAACAATCTATAAACCAGATCATTTAAATAAAACCGAGACCAACTTTATGCTCCTCGTGTTCACAGCAACAACCAAATACGCACATACAAATATGACGTTTATTGTACCTTCTTTGCACCTGCAGACGACTTGTGATGGCACCAAGCTAAATGCTAACATACGTAGAATGAAAGCGCCTATAGCTAATGTTAGCCCACGGAGCTAACTTTCTCCACACATCTAGCTAATGCTAACGTGGTTATAGCTTTCACACACTTGCCTGGAGAAACTTCAGAGATCGTCAGATGTTAGTTGTTGCGGTGATGCTTCTTCTGTGTAAACTGACAAAGCAACCCGTCGTGTTATTCATTTGTTTTGTGAATTAGTAAAAGAGGCTTATCTTGTGTGTGTGTGTGCCTCGGCCGCTGACATGCAAGGAGCAGCGTTTTTTTAGAAATACTGGTTGTCAAATCCCAGAGAGACGTCTCACCCTCTCCACTCCGACCTCTCACCTCCTGCAGAGGGACGAGCGAGGAGAGGGCGACCTCTAGTGTTCACACAGACAATTACAACATCTTACACTTTTTTTTTTATTCAACCAAAACCCATTCAGTGGTAAAGAATAATCATCTCATGTATTCATTGTTATTCTCTCAGCCAAATACCAGCACTCCCTTTGACAAACGTGTTTTTTTGTTTATTGGTCGGTCCATTAATATCCACTCACCATCACAAATATATAACGGTTTGCATTCAGTGCATGTCTGCATTCAGTGCAGGCCTGCATGCATGTCTGCATTCAGTGCAGGCCTGCATGCATGTCTGCATTCAGTGCAGGCCTGCATGCATGTCTGCATTCAGTGCATGTCTGCATTCAGTGCAGGCCTGCATGCATGTCTGCATTCAGTGCAGGCATGCATGCATGTCTGCATTCAGTGCAGGCATGCATGCATGTCTGCATTCAGTGCAGGCATGCATGCATGTCTGCACACAAAAAACAGATTCAACTAGTAACCAAATATTGACAATGGCATGAGTCTGCAGTTATACCTTCAGCAAACCAGCCTGATCATTTTGTTTTCACTTATTTGAATAGTTGAAAGAAAAAAAAAAAAATTTCAGAGGTCTGGATGCAGGCGATCAGCTGGCAGGATCACGGCGTCCTTCCTCCGGACAGTCTGAGGTCCAGGCTGGGTCGTTGACACACCGGCGAGCATCCAAACGTAAAGCCCGACTATGGTTGGCGGATTTGTCCGGTTCACCAACTACTTTGGCAGCTAAACACTCGGCTTGTGTTGCCAGGTGATATTAAAATATAACAGTCAGATGTCACCGTGTGAACGAGACAAAAGGCAAAACAAGGACACTGAACGGTGGAACTAGAGGACAGCGCTGGACGTCCCGGGAGCAAAGAAGGAGGCTCCTTTATCATGGACCTTGTACTGAAAGAGTTTCTTCTGAGTGTGATGCCCATCGCCTTGTCTCCTCCTCCAGCACACTTCTACCTGAAAACAAAAAACACTATTGCTTTACTTACATCTTTACTGTGGAATACATTTGTGTCTTGCACTGATCCCTTCCAATATATACTGCAGATATACAGTATGAAACCTTTAACAGACCATATGACACGTGTGTCACTATTTCTGTCACTATTATCAGTTTTACTCAGATATTAATACTTTAAACATGGTAAAAATCTAAAAACAAAATGGTCTCCTCACCATCATTTCATCTCTAGGTTATTCATGATGCAGGTAATGGTTACATTGGTAATAGTTGTGAACACAAAAGCAGATTTATTATTTAATCTACAAAAATCCACATGTTTTTTGTCTTCTATAAAAACTCTTGGTTGGACAAAAGTCAATTTAAGCTTTATTTAAAAATATTTTTCTTTGATGTTGATGAAAGATAAATTGAGAAAATGATTGTCAGTTTAATCAACGAGTCTTTAATCTCAGCCCTTTCCTCCACTGTGTGCAGTATACGTGGACTATAGGCACATCTCTGAAGTGTTAGAAAAAGGTATGCTCAATCAGAATCAGATAGACAAACACACTCACCTGCCCATGTATGTCCCTGCAGTAGCCGGTGGGGAGACCCTGTACATGAAGAGTGAGGCTACACTGGTGGGTCAGGCCCTTCAGAAGTCTCTCTGAGCCTTCATCGTCTCCGTCCTCCTCTTCTCCCCCATCACAGCGGGACAGCATCACCACGTTGCCCTGCAGTCACAGTTACGTCGACAAGACAAGAGTTTATATTCGAACTGACGACGCTATAAGTCCCGTAAAACATCTCAAATAAATCTTTGACAGCAAGGATCTGACCTGTAGCTGGGAGCAGACGGTGGCTCGGCAGTAGTGGCTGAAGTCCAGCACGGCTCCAACGCTCACCCCCAGACTCAGCAGCACACTGAGGTCGTCCACCAGCAGCACCGGGGGTCCCCACTCCTCCTCCGCCTCATGTTCCCCGACGCCGGAACTGGTCACACTGGACCGGACAAACTCGTAGAGACTCTTCAGGCCAACGGCAGGATCCCTGAAGACAAGAGACATGAGGGGAGGTGAAGATGATGAGAGAGAAGAGAGAGGAGCAACACGATGTCAAACTGGCAAATGTGTGGAAGTCTGGAAGTATGTGGAAGAATGTATATATTTTACATCTTGATATGTTGGAAACCAGATAAAAACTTGAGTAAATGTAATACTGTTGGATTAGTTATCCGGATAGAGACACTCAAATAATTACAATGTTTACAAATAAACAGTGATGCCATATGAGCATGAAAATATACAAGTCTGTACAGGTAAGAAACTGTGATTATTCGTTTGTACCTGAGGAAGTCCATGGCTTGACTTCCTGGGTCGGTGTCTTGAGGAATCAACACAGAGAGCGACTCCTTCAGTCCCTCTAGGAAAACCAGCTGACCCTTTTCCTTGGCTTGTGATAGGCTGACACCCTGAGACAACAGATAAACACACGTTTAAATGTCATCACTCGTGATAGCGCCAAGCTTAAGGCTAATAACAGACACAGACAGCAAGCACCTAGCTATGTTAGCTCCTCAGTAAACCCAGTGAACCAGGGTCCCAAGCGAACAATAATGACACACTCCGGTAACATTCCTCTGATAGTAAAAGAAGCTTCAACATGGAAGTGACGAGAATAGAAAGCAGGAATAAAAAATTGTCAGAGTGTGTTTTAAAAAAAGGAGGAGACAGACATGATGGATTCAGATGAACATACATTAGACTGCCAATGTAAACTGCTGACTTTGCTGGTGTCTTCAAATGACCCTCTCCTCTGGCAGAGTAAACATCAAGTAAACAAGTACACAGAACCAGGACGATAACAGCGGAGACTCACCAGTCTCTGACTGATCGCACTGTAATGATTGAAGGACTGCACCAGACCCACAAACCACACTTTGCAGCGTGCTGAGATAAAAAAGAGAAAGAGAAAGAGAAAGAGAAAGAGAAAGAGAGAGAGAGAGAGAGAGAGAGAGAGAGAGAGAGAGAGAGAGAGAGAGAGAGAGAGAGAGAGAGAGACATCAGCTAAATAAACTGTAACAGACATGAATTAACAGTTTCTCTCATTTTGATAAAATAATCCTTTATTAGTCCTGCTGTGGGGAAATGTACAGGATTACAGCAGCATAGAGGATTATTTATATATATATATATATATATATATATATATATATATATATATATATATATATATATATATATATATATATATATATATATATAGTGCAAACAAGAGACATAGTAAAAACACAAAATCAAAACTAGTATTATAAATAAGTAATAAAACAGTAAAGAATATTAAATAAGTAAAGAAAGACAGAGAGAGAGAGGACAGAGAGAGAGAAGACAGAGAGAGAGGACAGAGACAGAGAAAGAGAGAAGACAGAGACAGAGGTCCTAATAATGTCCTAATAAATTAGAACATTATTTGCATGTTCATGCTCCAGTGGTTTCTATATATTTTTTTATTGCACAGATGTTTAGTGTTGTGTTGTCTACTGGGAGCACAGCTGGTTGGAAGGAAGTAATAATAATAATAATAGTTAACATTGACAGGCGATAACTCACCTCGCAGGTACAAAGAGAGGAAGTGGTGAATAAGGAAGGAGGCATCACTCTGTCTGTCTGACAGCAGGACAAACTCCCCCTGTAGAATAAAGAGCAACGTTATACACTTAATATGATAAACATAGCTGCTGTGTTACAGGGACTCACCCATAGTAACGTTAGCATGTGAACCAGTGTGTTAACATCTTAATAACGTAATTAAACATGTTAAGTTCTCACCTGTGTGAAGCTGTCTGGAGTCGTGTTCAAGATGCTGTTGAGCTCTGTAAACATAGCTAACTTTAACCTCACTAGCTAGGCTAACTGTGAATACTATCACTAAACAGGCTGTTAGCGAGCTAAAATAACGTTACGAAATAGGACTTAATCTCAAAAGGTGTCTTGTTAATTCATAGGTTAAAATGTAACGTCAAAGATTCTACTTTACTCCATGATTCCCCTGCTTTCCTCCCAATTAGCTCTCTGTGCTAACGTCAAATAGCATGCTAGTTATACCAAAGACGAGTAGAACCGTGACAGGAGGTCTCACTCCGGAGGAATCCTTTGGACCACGCGGAGAAGCCGTTAGTAGCGTCTTTACTGCTAAATAAATATGTTACGTTACAATTATTTTTTTTTGCCGAGTTTTATTGATTCTAGAAGACTACACAAAAACAAAACATCTCAAGTTTTGAAGACTGAATTGTAAGTTTTCATGAGTTTTTTTCGCCCCATGGTGACAGCTGTGTACAGCCATCTTAATAGACGATCTTTGCGTGCACATGGTGACTTCTTCGATGTGTTTCCGTCCTTGTTAAATGGAGATACCGCCTCCTGTTGGTAGTACACTGTCAATGAGTAATCTTAGCAGCAGTGGTAGTAGTTGAGGTAATATGTTCACTAGAAATAACAGTTACATGTAGGGATGAAGTCAGCCACAGATACATTAAAGGAAATATCTGCCTCAGAGAAACCAAAACTCTGCTCTTCATTCTTCTACTCTAGATCAACATTTTCTTTACATTTGTGCATTTTTAGCATCAAAACCTGACATTATTAACTGCTAATCTGTATGTCAGCATCCTCTGCTATAGGGTCTCTTCTGTGTTCAACCTGTAAAAGTTTGAGATAATAAACCAGATGTGAACCTCTTTCATATGGTCACGTTCCTTTGCTTTTCATATCGATTCATAGTAGACATTATTGAGCAGGAAGTCTTACTTTATGTTAGGGAATATGTTAAAAACATTAGAGCATAGCTTTGATTCTGCACAATCCTGCTTTATAAGCAAAATATAATAAATCATACACTAAAGATGGAATATGGAGAGCTCATTGTCTTTTTAACACGGGGTAAACTGCACAAATTAGCTAAATTTACATTTTGAAATGTAAGGAATATTTATAGTTGTGAACCATCAACCCCTGGAATTATTGACCCTGTACATTCACTTCACATGAAGTAAATATTTGGAAATATGAGTTTTTTATTTTCCAAAGTGGAATCAGCATCAAGTCACAGTGAAGTAGAAGAACGCGATTAATGAAGAAGCGCTCATCAGGAGGCACTGAATAAATCCACACCAGGTTGTTTTTCTTCCAGTGCACAAGCATCACTGACAGGGGCGCATTTCAAGCATATAATACAGAGCATTTTAATATCAGCTCTCATAGGGGTAATTTAAAAGGCGAAACAGAGACATTAAAGCAGCTATAATATAGTTTTATAATAACAATGTCTCAAATAACAGTGTGACGATGCGTGAAACGCGACAATGACCTGAAACTGCTGAACAACTGGATGAAACACTCTCAAGTAAAATGGGAGAGAGAACATTAACAACTGATTATGTCTTTAATCAGCAGATGGCAGTGTGTCGCTCTCAATATATCAAATACACCAAGACCACAAATGCAATGAATTTGCATTTGAATCTTTAAACATGTTCCACTAAACATGTTTGCACTGCGGTTCAGCTCACATGTTTGAGTAACTACACCTGACTGGATGCTTCCCATCTCAGTTGTTTCTGTGCGACAGCAAGTGTCAAGTCACCGAACATCACATTTGTCACATCAAAAGATAGTTTAATAGTTAGTATTTTGGCTCTTTGTTGTTCGCTTTAGTTGAATAATTCGTTTGTTTTTCACCACTTGGGGGCAGCAGAACAAACAGATCACTAACATATTATCACCGTATGAAGTTGTTAAAGCGCGTGAGGAAACTTTTACACATTTAACAGATACTCAATTAGCATTCGGAGCTGTGTTTGTGTCCACGTGGTGGAAAATAAGTAGAACATCCACTCTCCTTCTAGCTCTGTTTTGGTCTCCACCAACTCAAATTTCCTGGTGTTGAAGCTGCTAAATGCTCCACTTTGTCTCTAGCTTTGTCCGTCTGCTGTTTGGTGCTGCTTTACACATGTTTGCATGTTTTGACTGTAATCTTGACCAACCAGGTAATCAGCTTCTTATTAGGCTCCTGCTTTAAAAAAGCATCAAAGGTTATTCATTTCAAGTTCTCTGTATAATAATCTAAGGCAGCTCGTCTAGCAGGGCTCAATAAAGTATCACATAATTAATATTCCACACGTACCAGGACCAGAGTACAGACACTGTGTCGTGTGAGAATATAGAACAATCCGATGAGCTGCCATTGACTTGTCGTTTGGCAAACTGCGTGCTTGTTAATCATTGGCCCAGACACACAAATGTAGAAACAACAATGCTTGTGTGTCTGTCTTTGTGGTTAAAAACTCCTGATTCCTACAGTCCCTGAAGTGTTCCTGAGCAAGACCCTGAGGTTCAATACTGTCACAATGCAGCACGGTGTAATCCTCCTCATCAGTTTATAACCAATTAAGTGAAAATTGGTGGTAAAATAAATAAATGACAAAAGCATTATTTCCTTCTCTTTTCAGAATACCAAAGTCCTAACATCTAAATGTTTGTGTTATTGGGCAGTAATCGGTACATAATATGAACAAATAATACAAATAAAACAACCATCAAATAATCATCAAATGTTTTGAAAATTGCTACGACTTTTGCTATTAAACCCGGCAACATAACAAGTGGGTACATATTTCCTGAGGACACCGTAAGTAGCTGTTTTCCGGTTAAGAGCATTTCATGAGTTTTTGGAAGCGGAGACATTTTTGACAGCATCCACTTGGTCCATGTTTGTCCTACAGACAGAAGTGTACTGTTCCAAGCCCAAAATCCCACACAAATTCTTCTGGACAAAAAGGAGCTTCTGGCTAACGGCAACCAAATGCAACGAGTACATTCACGGGACAAGTTTCAAGATGACGGCCAGGACAACGAGAGATATGAGGGGCAGTTCATCGGGGGCTGTAGGGGTTCCGAGTCCTCGGCCTGGACCGCTGACGCTCGTTGATCGCGTTGGCCGGCAGCGAGCGAGTGCTAAGGGGGCTGCAGATAGAACAGGGGGGAGAGGGAGGGTACGTGTCGTCCTCCCACCTCAGGACCCGGCCCTTGGCTCTGCTGGGGCTGTTAGCAGTCTTGGCACGGGGCCCGTTGGCGACTCGGGGTTTGGTTTCGGGTGCCCTGTGGAGGTAGACTTCGTAGTGGGCCAAAGGAGCCTTAGTGGACTTGAACTTGGTCCCCTTGGCGAGGTGGAGCTCCAAGGCGATGGTCACCTTACAACGCAGGAACAGACATGCACAAGTAAATTGACAGAGACACACTGACACATGAACACACAGGACATATGCAAATCAATACCCATTTTGTTACAAATTAAAAAACATCATTATCATTTCCCGAAGCGAATGGTTTGGTGACATCACTCTCAGCCAAACCAGTCACTCATTCACATGAGGTGCAGGATGGAGAAAGGGAGCGGGGGGGGGGGGGGGGGTTACTTTAGACTGTTAATGTATCACCACATTTCCATCAGAAAAGAAGCCAAAGGGTCCTGTTCTGATCAGCAGCATTCCTCAGAGCCTCATTAGTAAACTAGACGGTGCCAGAGCGATTCATTTAGACCTTACCCCCCCCCCATCGCTTCTCTCCTCTTTCCTTTTGCTTTCAATCCCTCCTTTGTAAAGCACACTGTGCGCTCGTGTGCGTGCATGCATGTGATTCTAAATCAAGCGTGCACACACATGTGTCTCTGTGTTTTGTGTGTTAATATGTGCATGCATGTATAGATCCAAATGTGCATATTTTGTGTTAATTTGAGCATTTTGCACATATACATGCATGACTTTGTGTGTGTGTGTGTGTGTGTGTGTGAGTGTGTTTGCCCCCCCATCATCATGCAGTACTATGTGTGTGTGTGTGCGCCCGCATCAGCCAATCACGACGGGCCCTTCAGGATCCCAACACCATCATTCCACCACACCGTCAGCCAATCACAGGCTGCTGATGAATCCCAAGTCCCAGCAGGTTTGACTCGGAACAGCAGAGAGAAGAGAAAGAAGAAGAGAGAGAGAATCTTAACATGCCTCCACCATGTTCTCTGTTTCCCAGTTCTCATACCCTCGTTACCCTCCTCACACATTTTTATACCTCTGAGCTATTTGTCTCCTGAAGGCCCGGCTGTAATGACTTTGATTTTTTGATAAAAATAAAAATGAAAAGTACATTTCCAGACCTGTCGTATAAACCTGAGGGGTCATGAGATGTTAATTGAGTTGAAGAAAATACATCGTATTTGTTGATATTTTGCAGCGAAACACTGAATTATTTTCCCTCCTCTGGTCTCTAGTAGTAATTAAAAATGAAACAATCGACTTCTTGACATGTTCATCCTGGAACAAGTGATCACAAATACAGAAGACTCTATTTCACAGTTCAGAAACGTTGGGAACCACTGGATTAAACAACTGGTAGAGTAGTTCAATTATCCTGAAAACATTTGAATGGTGTGTTAGTTTCAGGTGATTATACACTAATGAAAACATATGCATATTATATTCCATTTCTGCTAATAGATCCCCTTTAAAGATCACAATTTGATGTACTTTTTAAAAAAAGTTTGCTCTCACACAGAAACAAAAATCTGACCAGTCATGATGAGGATGGTGCTGTGTGTGTGTGTGTGTGTGTGTGTGTGTGTGTGTGCAGCTGTGCAGGACAGGATTAGTCTCATCTGAGGAGATCACAGGGTGTGACGTTCAACCCTAATGTGAAGCCGAGAGCACTTTTAATGCTCTGATACGTTACAGTTTGTTACTGACAACGATAAAGCTGCATGAGAGTCACTTAATCTGCCTCGTCCATGCATGTGTGTGTGTGTGTGTGTGTGTGTGTGTGTGAAGGCGGAGGAACCCGGAGGTCACCGAGTTTGGATCTCGTCTGCTCAGACTGTGGCATCAGGATGGGTTTCCATGGCAACAACGCCCCCTTCTGTCTGAAGATGCATTAAAATCGAGAGAGAGAGAGAGAGAAAGAGAGAAAGAGAGAGAGAGTGATGTGATGAAAATGTTCAAAAGGTCAGTGACCATGGAAAACACACACACACACACACACACTCAAAGGGGTTAATGTTTCCTTTTACTGCTGTAATAAATACAGATCAACCAGTTGCTGCTTTACTCTGAAGGATCAGGTGTTACGTCCATGTTGTTGGTCAAAATCAGTTATTTTAAACTCTTCTAAACTCTCATCTTCATCTGGTTATCTTCATCTGGTCCGGACATTCTCTCAAGGAAAACATTTTGTACTCTGTAAGCGACACGTCTGACATTTCTGTCCGCGGCGACATTTTGCTGGGGAACAAAGAAGACATGAAGCAAATAGAAGTATAGTTCTGCATCAGCAGCGATGAGCATCAAAGACACGGAGCGCCACCTACGAAAACCCTCTGGTGATTTTCACACTTATTTCAGAGAGATTGACTTTGAGGTGTGAAATAAGATGCTGCCATTTCATAGAGCTTCAAAAAAATGGCAGTTTTCACACTTTAAAAATAAACAAACAAGAACAAAGAGTGACAGCTTTTCCATTTCAGTTTTCAAAACCGCAATCTGGTGCCCTATAGTGTCTCCGTCGGTTGTGACAGACCGAGGAGTGCAACAGTATTAGTAGAGTGAGACATTGTGTATAAGGCACATACACAGTAGAGGTCTGTTTCCACTGTGAGAGTATTAAATAGCTCCAGAGTACAAAGTGAGGTCAGTGTTTATGAAAATGTATCCTCTGATTTATTATCTCCTCTTGGAGTGCAGAACTGTGGATGAAGCCAGAAACGGTAGCAAAATCGGTGCGTTTTTTAAAATGAATTAGCTCGAATATTAAAGAAAAGAGACGAAGCTGAGCACTTTAACACCAAAGATGGAGGACAATTAAAATGTAAAACAAAAAAATAGATCTTCTGGTGGATTTTTAAGAATTAATTCTCGTTTTTTAACAGCGTTTCAGTGGCTGTAGATGGATGAAGTGCTTTACTCAGAGGGGTGACGACACCTCCCCCCCCCCATCCTGCTTCACTTCTCACTCGGTAATGTAATGCCCACTTGTTGCCATGGTGTCCACCGGTACTTCTGGCCTCGCTCGTTTCAATTCAGAAGGACCCTCCTTTAGTGTGTGTGTGTGTGTGTGTGGGGGTGGGTGGATGGGTGTGGGTGTGTTTGAGCATGTGCATGTGCTACTGCATGTGCCAACTTCCACAAGTGTCTGTTTGTGTGTGTGAGAGAGAGTGAGAGAGAGAGAGAGAGAGAGAGAGGCGGACAGGAATAAAAGAGGGAGATAATCACTGTTACTGCTGTTTTCGTAGCTCGCCGACTCAGTTTCCTATTCTTGATTTTCACAAAAAGTCTTTTCATTTACCTTCTGGGGGCTAAAATGCTGTCTTTAACCCCCCCCCCCCCCCCCCTCTTTATTTATTTGAAGAAAGAGAAGTGCACCCAGACCTCCCCACCCCCACCCTCCATCCATCAGCAGCCCTCCACCCTGGGAAGGATCCCCCACAATAACACTGTTTAACCCTCTCAGTGATCCAAAGGAACAAACCCGACAAAGGGCCAGCAACACTGCAGCCTCATCTGAGACCCATTCAGGGCCGTTCATCACATGGGTGACCCTGTGTGTGTGTGTGTGTGTGTGTGTGTGTGTGTGTGTGTGTGTGTGTGTGTGTGTGTGTGTGTGTGTGTGTGTGTGTGTGTGTGTGTGTGTGTGTGTGTGTCCTTGTGGGAACCAATTTCAGTTTTAGAGTGAGGACATTTTGTCCGGCCCGCCCTCAGCACAGACAATTAGAGCTGCAGACCTGAGACCTGAAACAGACCTCAGACACAAAAATTAGGAATTGAGACTTGACATCGATTCAAACAAACAATGACGACTCGGACTTGATTTGAATTACTCAAGACTCGACTTGGACATCTCCCGAATGACTTGAGACCCGACTTGGACTTATTTTAAATTAGTTGAGACTTTTCACAAATGACTTGCAATGTCATTTAGACTTGAGCCTTGAAACTTGACTTGAATATTTCTTGGATGACTTGAGACTTCAGAGCTTGAGACTTGGTTCAAATGAATTGAGAAACATCTTGTATTACTTGGGACTCGACTTGGACTTGTCTGGAGTGACTTGAGACTGGAGAACTTGATACCTGAGACTTGTCTCATATGACTCTGCACTTGTTTTGAATGGCTTAAGACATGACTTGAATAGGCCTCAAATGACATGAGACTCAACTTGAGACTTGGGACAAATTACTTAAGACTTGATTTAGAATTGTCTTGACTGACTTGAGACTTGACTTGGACTTGTCTCAAACGACTCGAGACTCGACCCGACACTTGCTCTGCTAGACTTGAGACTTGTCTTGAATTACTTGAGACTCGACTTCACACTGGTTCGGCTAGACGTGAGACTTGATTTGAGACTCGACTTGATGAGGGTCCTCACGAGTAGAAGTATAAATATGTGTGTGTGTGTGTGTGTGTGTGTGTGTGTGACGGTGAGCATGGGAAGCTGACAGATGCTTTGAACATGTATGAATGTAAGTGTGCATATATGTGTGTGTGTGTGTGTGTGTGTGTGTGTGTGTGTGTGTGTGTGTGGCTGCGTACCAATATGAGGAGTTCATGTCTATATGTCCATTTGAAAGATAAAAGGTTGTATTCCTGCACGCGGTCAGCGCTGAATTTAAACAATATTTCATTAAAAGAAATTCCCAAAATCAAAAAACATCTTTCCAGAGAGCCACTGACTCTAAATCTAATCTATAAAAACACTGCTTTCAGTTTGTGCTGTAAACCACTTTAAAGGCACTTTACTTACGAATGTATTTTTCACTGTTCATATTCTGTGTGTGTGTGTGTTATTTATTTTCAGGTGTGAGCATGTCTGCATGTGTGTGTGTGTGTGTGTGTGTGTGTGTGTGTGTGTTCAGATGGAAACAGCGAAGCGTCTCTGGAGGCAGGAAACATGCAGAAGCAGCAGACCGGTACCTGATGTTTGACCGTCACGATGTATGTGCTGTGAAGGCGATTTTCTAACAGTAGAGCAGCTGTCGACTCTGGAGATCGTAAAACTCACATCAACGAACTTTAAACCACAGAGGCACATATTTGAGTTGCTGACCTATCTATCTATCTATCTATCATTTTGATCCCCTATTGTGTAGTTGTTATCATGTAACCTAAGTTTGGCATCGTGGTCATGTGATAACAGCATCACATAAACTGTGAAATAATTTATCTTTGAATATAATCTTTTAAAACAACATTTTGATGCTGGTTGTTGTAATAAAATAAACGTAAAGGTTGACTTCATAATGTGGTAGTAAACCTTAACCTGAGTGTGTGTGTGTAAGCAGGGAGGCACATTTATGACAAGGATGTAAGAAGCAGCGTTCAAAGCCATGCAGAGTGTCGGAGTTCACGGGGGGGGGGGGGGGTAAAAGGGGGAGGCGACGCTGAGGAAAACACAGGATCCACAGAGGTCATGTTAAAAAGGTTTATTTCAACAACTGTCTGAATCTCGTTTGTTTATTCTCTGTTCAAAGTCCCAAAAAAGTACAAAAAAAACAACAAAAAAACAAGTACATCAAAGGATTAGAAATCACATCAATGAAAACCAAGACACATTGTGTTGCTTCTTTTGAAATCAATCCAAGGAAATTTTTTTTCTCCAATATTTATACATACTCACTGGATTAGTCAGACAAACATCAAAACCTCTCAGTAGCTTTATCTTTTTTTTTCTTCTTTTTTTTACAATGACGTTTTACGTACGTTTTAAACTTCTGTATGATTTCTTTCTTTTTACAAAATACACCAATGCAGGCAGGGGAAGGTGTGTGTGTGTGTGTGTGTGTGTGTGTATACATATACGTTATGTTTTCATCTTTTCACTGTATGTGTGTGCTTCTTATGTGCGTTTGTATGTGTGTGTGTGTGTGTGTGTGTGTGTGTGCGCAGGTAAGAGAGATAAGGGAGAGTAGAGTGACAGCAACAAGGCGGGGCAGGGGGCGGGGCTGCGAAACAAGGGGCGTGAGTGGATGTAAGAGGAGGTTGCAAGGCGGCGGCGGGGTGAGGTTTGGTGGGAGGGGGTTTACTCTCAGCAGGGGCGGTAGCGGCGTCGGCGGTGGTGGTGGTGTACGGTTATTTTTTGCAGCGACCCGGGGGCCGCTTGGTGGCAGTGTAGCCGTTTGGAGACGGTTGCAGACCAGGGTTGGTTGGCTGGTACGTTGGCAGGTTGGTTGGTTGGTTGGTTGGTTGGTTGACCCGTTAGGCGCACCCGGCAGCGGACGGACGGAGAGCGGGGAGGGGTTTGGGGAGCTCCCGTTGCCGGCGCACCTTTGTCGTTTTCAGTGCCGTGTTGTCAGGTTGCTGGGGTTGTTTTGTTTTGTTTTCACATCATGTTGTTCTGCAGTGAGTTTACCTCCGAGGAGTTCTCCTCGCCCAGGACCTTGTGGTTCTCGTGTTTGGGGGTCAGGGAGTTGTGGATGTTGAGGGAGTCGTCCTCCTTGGGCTGGGCCTTCACCGGGTCCTCCAGCTTGTTCTGGGAATTAGGATCGTCCTACCCAGAGAGGGGTGGAGGGGCAGGGGGCAGAAAGTACAGTTAGAACCACAACAACCACTTTCATGTTCAGGTGCAACTTTGAACCTGCCAATTGGTGGAAAACTTTACTTTTGAATATTTTTTTAAGCCTCTGTAGGGAACTCTGGCCAACCATTCCCACGGATTATCTCAAAGTCTACGTTCATCTTTGTTAAAGGCAACAACAAATAGCCTTTTCTTCCAAGGAATTATATCCATATTGGACGATTCTGCACCTCACAGTTTACGTCCAATCCCAACATTCAATGCCTGTTCAGGAAGTAGTCTGTCCTTAATGTAGAGAGGCAGAAGGTAAAGATGTGTTTGTCCTATTATCAACGATGCTTCTCTAACTTTAACCAAGTTATTTACCGAACCATTGTTAAATTACAGTTATTTTCCCTAATCATAACCCTACCTTAGTTGCCATGTGCATATATTAAAAACTTTAGCATTGGACATAAACGTCGTTGTCACTGAATGTAATCGGAAGTGTTTTGCAGAATCGCCCCAACATCGACGTTCTTGTGATTTGTTTGAAGAAAACGAAGATGAACTTTGGCTCAATATGCTTTTGAGGAATCCCAGAGCTTTGGATTTGTCTTTTATTTCATGCACTTCCACCGTCATGCTTTAAAGAACCACACCAGTGTCTATGCAAGTTTTATGCTGCGTTCCAGACAACTCAGAGGTCGGAATTTTCCCAGGATAGATTTCCAACTTCCGACCTCCAACCGTTACAGGCGCACAACGCCAAACATTAAAACAAATAACCAAGGCTCACCGTGACAAACTGATGTTTAAACACTTGAACTCTCTTGAAATAGGTAGCTATGGGTTTCCATTTATTTCTGTGCAGTGTGAAAATTAATAAGTAAACTCTTGAAACATGCTTGGATTTTGTAATCTATTAGAGACAGAAGATAAAAAGCACACGTGTTACTACTAAAAACGGGGCTGATCTCATCCAGCATTCGTAGCAATACCTCGGAAAAATAATGCGCCGTAAGTCGTAGATATCCCATGAAATTATTTTGTGTGTTATCCACATAATGATGAACGAGGAAGTATAAACACCGCTAAAGCACACAGGGAGCGTTGAGGTGGATGGGTCCAACAAACAACGATCTTTCAGCCAGGAGACGGGAGTTCGTTCCACTTGTGAAACGAGAAGTCAACGTTGATGTGTTGGTCACATACTTTAGTAACGGCACTTCCGTGGTTATTTTAGTAGTAGTTTTGTTGCCTAAAACTAACTGAGTTTCCTGTGAAGACGGACGTTTAGTTTGAAAAGGCCGTATGCATGTAACGAGCGGATATTGACACGCGTTGCAGACAATGCGGAAGTGTCTTAAACTTGCTTTCTCTCTACTGACCAGGAGGGGGCGACTCCTGCGGTTGCAAAAATAATTGTATAGAAGTCTATGAGAAAATGACTACTTCTCTCTTGATTTATTACCTCAGTAAAACATTGTAAACATGAGTTTATGGTCTCAATCTCTAGTTTCAAGTCTTCTTCAATACAGCATGATGTTCATTTAGTACATTATGGTCCATTTAGAGTCAAACAGACCATAAAGCAGGGTATGCTTTAGGGCGGGGCTTACTGTGATTGACAGCTCACTGCTCCTACCAGAGCCAGCGTCTCTACGTCACTACTCCGCATTCCAAATATGGTAACTTCCGTTCATCGGTTGCAAAAGACAACAGCATTGCGACGGCCACAATCCAAGATGGCAACAGCGAAATCGCCGAACCTGAAGCTATGGGGGATGTCACGATGACTACGTCCACTTCTTGTATACAGTCTATGGTTGCAGGCTTTCGTTGGAAAAAACGCACGAAAAATGAGGAATAGCTTTTTGTAAGATATCATACGAACCGTGCTTCAGTTTCTGGGTCCTGGTGTTGTGATGGCTCCCTTTAATGGGACACTTTCATAGGATAGAGTGATCGCTAATGTTATTAGTAACACCTGTGCTTTTTATTCTTTGACAAATCAAAATATCTGCTGTGAAAAAGACCTCAGAGAGTCTGCTAATAGATTTCAAAATTGTATAAAGAAGAACAGAAACCGAAGGATACCTGGAATTGTTTCTAAAAACTGCAGCATTGTTTAAAGATGTAGCGTATAATTGATTTGTAGAAAAAGGACTAAAACTCTGGTATGATCCTTTAGAGACTGCAAGAATACAGGAAAAATACCATCAAATATTCAACTAAATCAAATTGCAGCGTTCGCATTGTTACTTCAAGCAAAACCAGTTTCAGTAGCAGCCATTTCAGTGGTTTGGAGGCTCCACTGTTTCATGCTCGACTGGCATGTTACGTTTGGTTGAGGAGACGGTGAGGTGAGCTGCATGAGCGACATACACCCCCCCCCCCTCCCTCCTCTTTCAGGCAACCCAGGAAGCGCATGCACATCCACATGCAAGACCCTTAAAATATGCCCCCCCCCCCCCCCCCCCCACAGTAATGATCGCTCATGCAGAACTCCCCGTCTCCTCCTGCTTCACCTCCTCCTCGATTTCATCTTTTCCCAAAACAAAAGCAAAGAGAGAAATTAACTCTCCACCCTGGGTACCACCGTCATACATACCCAAGCAGTCGCTGGGGGGGGGGGTGGGGGGGGACAAAAATAAAAAAAGCAACGTGTTTTTTTTTAAAGAGCTCAATCTAATCCATCTGAATTTAATTAAGGTCAGAGGGAAGAAATTGATTGCGGAGTCCATTTCAGCTCGGTTTTTCCAGCCTCTTATCCCCATTAATATTGCATGGCATCATCGACCCGAGGCATCCTGGGGCGCCCGTCACACACACCCCTTTTACGGAGACGAACACACAAGCCGAGTGTGGCGAGATGGACACATTCATTCGGACACACACACACACACACACACACCCTGAGGCCTGTGCCATTAACAAACACACCCTAATTGAATGTTTGCGTTTGAATACAAAGGCACTTTGGGAAAGGAAGAGCAGTGAGAGCATTTACCCGCTGGCTGCTGGCCTAGATAGTAACTTCAGGCAGGACGTGTGGATACGTCACTTCCATGGTTACGGGATAGGGGCCCTCTGTCCTCCCGTCAGCGTGAAACTGGAAAATGTTTTTTCGTTTGTTGGATTTCATCGTTGTGCATGGGTGGAGGGTGGGTGGGGGAGGGGCGGGCGAGCAGTGGGTGGGAGGCACAGAGTCACGAGGACTTTAGAGCGGGTGTCATTTCGAAGGGGAGCAGGAACAGATATAAAACAGGGTTTTGATGATGATGATGATGATGGAGGCACACGGACAGTTCCTAATGTCCTTTTGTCTTTTAGTGGGCTGGTAAGAGTGGATTTGCTTTAAAGGAATACTTCACCAAATGACCATCTGTATATCAAGCACTCGACCCGCGTTACCTTGAATACTTGAGGAAACCTTTTGAATTCCTCTCAACGATGAACCAAGAGTCAAAAAACTGAGAAAAAAGTCTTGTGAAGTATAATCCAAGTCTCATTCATCCAATCATATGCTCAGTGCTTCACAAACACATGCATCTTAGCTACAATCTTAGTAGTGAGACCGTTTATGTGAAAGCAACGGCCGCAGACGCTTAAAAAACGTGAACGCAGATGAAGACGAAGAGGGGGAGTTTATCCTAATATCAACAATGTTCTTTTGCGGAACGACGCATTTCTAGTGATGCGTCTCGTTGTGATCGGGTTGTTGCAAAAATGTGTGTGTTTGTGAAGCAGTGACTACGACTGGATGCCTGACACTTGGGTTGTACTGCACTGAGTTGTGTGAGAGTTTATAGTCTTGTTACAAACGCAGCCTCCATTTGCTTCATTTCATCAAGACTTTCCTACCTTTTTTTTTATTTCTTCGTTCAGCCAATGCAAGAAATGTTTTCTTCGGGAATGCAGGACGAGGAATTAATCCACAAATGGTGATTTTTGTGGGTGAAGTATTCCTTTAAGGTGCTTTGTGACCAAAGGAAATACATTTAATGTAAACACACTGGTAGAATCATCATCCCTGTTGCACTTCTTTCTGAGAGGAGGTTCTGAGAGGAGACTTTATACCAGATGTGGAAATACGTTTGCAATCTGTTAGCCCACTTACAGCCCCTATATGTAGATATTTTGTTTATATGTGATTAAAGTATCTCTCAGATAACTGTGAGGGGATATGTTAGTGTTTTTAGAAACATTCCCAGTGGTGTGTGTGTGTGTCTGGTTGTATTCAAAGTGCAGGCTGGATCAGTCATCTTCTCTCCTTGCTGCTGATTAAATATGTTTTGAATTTACATTGTTTGTGAGTCAGTACACCTGTGTGTCTGTTAGCTTTAGTCTGTTTCACGCTCGGGTGCATAAACTTCATATTAAAATATTTGTATTGGTATGTGTGTGTGTGTGTGTGTGTGTGTGAGAGTTAATATTAGCCCGGCTGCGCTGCTCTGTGTTTACATACTTGTTGGTGATTTGTTTGTGTTTACTCACTGGCTCTTTCCTCTCAGTATATGCAGCGTGTGTCTACATTTGTGTGTTTGCATTTCATCTGCATGTTTGGAACTTGAACGTCTTGAAATTGACTCGTGGCTGTGTGACTGGCACAAACTGGATCAGCATGTTTTCTGACACAGTTTATATGAGGACACGCCGGTGTGAAGTGCGTTTCCAGAGTGTATTATTGTAATACATTGCAATCCCTCCTCTGAATACTCTGCAACGTGACGGTTGTTCCTCTGGAAAGTCTTCTTCAAACAAAGCGTTACATTTCCACTGCAGTAAAAGTAGTTTTACATCGATAGCAACAGTGCTGCTCATGCTAACTGCCTGCGGACGAAACCTACAGAAAAAGCCAAGTTTCAAAGTCCAAAGAAGAAAAGTGTCACATTGCCGCCCACACTGCGATCTCTGTTAAGTGCTGTGCAGGAAAGAAAAGAGATAAAGACTGAGAACAACTTTTCAATAAAGAAATCACTGAATTTAATTCCTCTTGTTGGTCCCAGTACATTAAGTTCTCACTGCATTAAGAATCATATGAAAGCTTTTAAATTAAAGGGACAATTCACTTAATCTTTGAAGGTATGATTGTACTGCCTGCCTGCAGCTTGAGGTGAATTCACTGTCGATCAGTCAGTCTGAGAGCAGATTCAGTCGATGGAAATGAAATCGTCTCGGAAATTCAGGGCCAGCGCTGCCCGGTCAATTCATTTTCTGTGTTGAATTTATTTAGTATTGATGAAACACAATTCCATTTCAGCGTTTTTTGCGGAAACCGTGTGGCTGGACTCTGCTGTATTTACTGCGGAGGGATGATTGAGGACAAGAGGGTTCAACCTACCGCAGTGAATGAAACACAAAGTGTTCTGTAACTGCAGGGAAACAGACGTGCTTTTTGTGTTATTGTTCGGAAATGACTGCCCTGAGTGTGTGTGTGTGTGTGTGTGTGTGTGTGCATGTGGGTTTTTTCTGCCATCTTTCTGTTTGTGTATAGTTCAATTTCTCTGTAAATGCAGCTTTTTGTGTGTGTGTGTGTGTGTCTGATACGTCGTCTGTCTGGATTTAAATCAAGGTCCTCATAAGGTCAGCAGTTTCGTGCAGTTTGTGATTGGATTTTGATTTGACCACATGACCTTCATTAATGTGTTTTAAAGGGTGATTCAATGATTTTATCTCGGCTTACAAGTAACTGTGTTTTTTTCTGTGTGACAGACAGCTGACTGGTTGCACTGAAAACGCAACTCGAGTCATTCCAGGTTCATTTTATCCATTTTTTTTAACCAACCAATCAGAGTCGAGAAGTCTCTGATGCAGCTGTCAATCAATGCTCGGGGAGCTCATGAACTCCAATCAAACCGTCAAAACTCGACAGCCCCGATCGAACACGAATCAGGACTGTTTCTGTAGCCTGTTTCTTGGGCTCAAGTGTTTTCAGAAACATATTTCAGTGAACTGTTGAAAAGAGTCGAGCCAAAACAAAGCAACGCCCACCGACTTGAGCAAACTTTTCTCATTTCACGGCTACATTTATGTTTCTGAAAACATTTGAGGCCGAGAAATAAGTGATGCAGTATTGATCCATATTTGATTAGATGCCTATTTATATATATATATGAAGAGTTTTTCTTCAGGGGCGGTACTAAAGCACTAAAATGAGGCAGAAGAACGTCAACAACGGTATTTTTTCACAGATTTTCAGTCTCATGTACCACTGTGAGGACATAGTGACAGATAGATTACCAACTGTAGCTTTAACTGGTGCTCATAGTTCACTAAAGGTGTTGGTAAACCTTATTTCAAAAGTTTAGTAAATGAATGCGAGTGTGTGGATCTGTTTCTTATCATGTTTTCCTGACTTTTGATACGTTTTTTTATTTGTTTATTTTGGTGGGAGGGGGTACGACTCAGATGGGTCCACTGAGAGTTGAGAGAGGGTGATTGACAGGGCCACAGTAACAATGAGAGAGCTGTTTGGGTAGGTGAGAGAAGGGGGAAGGAGGGGGCGGGACTATCTGACATTTGGGATTTGGTCTTACCTCGCAGTCGGACTCCTCTTTGGTCTTACACTCCCAGGTGTATCTGCTCATGGTTTTCTGAGGGGAGGGGGATGGGGCAAAGGGTTATACTCCTCAAAACCATACAAGGCATCCTCAGAGAAAGACAGGCAGAGACGGACCGAGAGAGAGAGAGAGAGAGAGAGAGAGAGAGAGAGAGAGAGGACAGAGATCGAAGTGGACAGAGAGAGAAAGAAGACGAGTGGGAGACGATACGGAGAATTTAGGTCGCGAGAAAGAGGAGGCAGACAGGAAGAGGTAGAAGCAGACAGATAAAATAGACAAGAGAGAGATCGAGTGTTGGAGACCAAGCTAGACTTCCTCTCAGACGTCAGCTGATATTCCCAGCTGGCTACGGACTCTCTGAATGTGGACACCGGCTCTGTTCAAACACAGACTCTCTGGTGCTGGAATTCCGTATTAGCACAGTAAATACAGGTGTGGATAAGTCTGGATGAGGTTCACCACCGTCTTGACACACACACTGGGGGCTATTAGTTTGGAAGGGAATTGAGGTTATTTTGATTTATTGGTGGGTGTATTTTTTTTAGGGGGGAACGGGAGTTGGTATGGTTTTTGGTTTGGGGAAACCTACTGTATGTCTAAAGTGAGTTTTGTAGGTGGTTGGAACATGTATTAGAAAAGTAAACCCGGGCTGAATAGTAGTCGGAAATCTTTCATTCTGTTTGTTTTAGGCTAGAGAGCAGAGTGTGCCTCATCTGGACCACGCATATAACGCGTAAGAAAGAGTTTACACCAAAGCGATGTCTTTCCTCTGACTGTCTTAACTAATTCATCACTAGGGTTGGGTTTTGATACCATTTTGTCCAATTTGAGTCAATATGCTTATCAAATCGGAATCCCTTCTGCAATCTATTTAGGTTTAGCTTAAAACATTTGTTGTAAGATCGTTAATCTCTAATGTTGTCGTCTTTAGTAAGGTGGAAACACTTCAGATCGGTTAACTAACTTTCATATTCTTCTCTATAAGGCGCTCAACATTAGCCAATTAGAGAATTTAGATTACAGAAATGTATGTGACAAGAGGAGACACACCATTCTGCAAAAACACTAGCGATTGCAGAGTGGTGTGCCAGACACAACACCTCGGTAAATAAAGAAGACAAAAGCAGAATTTCATTTTTATATTTTAAAAAGTTACTTAAGGAATCAATGTTAACCGGTTACGGCTAATATGTATATCGTATATATACAGTATGACCGATGAAAGTTAGAAATGAGCACACAGCTACGCTAATGTTTTGTACATTGCTTAGTAGATTTTGAAAAACCGAAACCAGATCCAAAATACAACCTGGTATCAGAACCCAACCCTGTTAGTTAAAGGTACCCTGTGCAGTTTTCGTGTAAACAAACAAACTTAACTTCACTTTGAGTGTGTACTTGATACCTAACAAACACACTGAGTGTATTTCCTTCCTCATAAAACATTTGCAAAGCTACATTGTTTGCAAGCTTGCCGTCTTCTTCTCTGACTTTTCTGGCGCATTGCTACGTTTCTTGGCACATTACTGCCACCAACGGTTAATCAGCGGAGTAGCATGAAACTGGCAGCGGATATGTGTATTGACTTGACACCTGCATGTGCATCCCGCGTGCTTGACTTCACCAGAGTACCTTTAAGTGTGCTGAAACAAACCAAAAGTATTTACAATTACTATTTAGTCCAGTGGATGAGTCGGGATTTTTTTTGGGGGTGGGTTGTGACAGGTGGTGTTGAGTTAGGAAGTTGACTTTTATTTTTTAGATATTGTTAGGAGGTGATGATGGATGTTTTTTTTGTTTTAAATGACTCTCGGAGTAGTGAAATGGTATGGTATTTGGTAGTGACAATGAGTGGGTGAGACCTCTAAAAGAAATGAAAATGTCTAAAACTGTTGAGCTAGCATGAAATAAAATGAGAGTTACAGAGAAACGACTAGGTGCTGTAGCGTCACAAGTGAACAGAACTACTGATGGAGTTGTTAGAGGGTGGTACCACATCCTAAAAACACTGGAAAACAAATCAAAAACAAAACTCGACCTCAGTTGTAGCACTAGAACTACCCATGCTGCTACAACGATAGCATAGCCGCTACTAGCTACCCATGCTTCAGTTAGTGAGGCACCTGTCGGCTCTCTGCTGCCACCTCTTAGGCCGCCGCAAGGGGGAGGGGGGGGGGGGGTTGTTGCATCTCAGATGTTTATCCTGATAACCCCAACCATTTCTCACAAATGTCCCACACCTTTAGCTTACCTGTTTGTGGCACCCATCCTTCCCCTGTCTCCCCCCCCCCCAGAAGCAAACAAACAGAATGAACCCACCCCCACTCATTCTCAGGATAAACAAGTAAAGCAGACATTTAGTCATAAGTACAGATTTGCAAACAAATAGCGAAGCGCAGCTGCAGCGGCTGACATGACCACCCCGGGGGGGGGCGCATGTCTGCGACAGAGCAGGAATGCCATGACACACCGATGCAAGAGGTGATCAGAGAGAGAGAGCAGGTTAGAAAGAGACGGGGTGGGGAGGGGTCGCAGCGAAGGATTGTGGGAGTTTTTCTCTCACCAGGGCGGATTGTTAGCTTCACTGTGAGAACCGTCCATGAACGTTCAGTCTGCACGGTTTCAGGGGGGAATTTAACCTCTAACCTTGGCTGTGTTAGTACCCTGTTAGTACTATCCTTATATAATACATAAGAATGAAAATATTTAAAGATTCATGGATTCAAAAAGTTCTATGATGGTATATAAAACACAATCAAAATGTCTAAAATATTCTTCTTTGTGCATCCTGTAGTTTTCTTTCTCAACCTCTTGGATTCGCATTCGCCACTCGAGAAAACTCCCACCATCCTTGGTCGCAATTCGACCACCCCGCCCACCCCCTTCCCATGTCCTTAGCGTTGCACAACTCGGAGTATCTGAGAATACTCATGCCCATGCATTAGGAGGGGGAGTCAGGGGGCACCGGGCAGGGTTTGCAGGGGGAGATGCAGAAAAAAGGGGTGAGAGAGAGAGGCGAGAACCACGTTACCTGACAGATAATGTTATCATAGTAAGCCAATGCACGGGCATGAGGGACGTTAGGAGGGGTGTCGCACAGTTTCCTTACATTTGGGTGGGAGCCCTCAGCGATGGTGGACAGCGAGAAATTATCATTGTGCTGCTCCGATGAAGGCCGGTACTTACTGCTGGGTGTCCGAGGATGGAGGGGGGGAGGTGATAGTGGGGAACGGGGGAGGAGGGGATGTGGAGACGAAGATGGGTGAAAGGTGGAGGAGAATACAATATGATGTGGGGAAAAAGAGTTTGAAGAAAGAGATTGTGGGAGAACGGAGGAGGAGAAAGAGGAGAGTTTGAAGAGGTCGGAAAAAAAGGAGAGAAATGTGGAGAATTTAAGAAGAAGAGAGATGTTTGGAAATTTAGAGAGAAGGAAGGAGGTTGGAGATGAAAATGTAAGATAAGAAGAATGAAGGACATTAAGGAGAGCGAGACAAAGAAGATGGAAAACAGGGGATTGGATAAGAAAAGAGTCAAGCCAAGGGAAGAAAAGAGGAGGGTAAAAGGAGTCCAGATAATAAGAGTGCAAGACAGTTTGAGGATTTGAAAAGAATCCAAGAGGAGGAAAAGAAAAGGAGGAGGAAGAGACGTAAATAACATTTACAGGAGATGATTCACAAGGTGAGAGATGGAGAAAAGACAGTCGCGCCAAAAAATCCAACAAGAGAAAAGACGAAGAGACGAAAACAGACATGTGGAGAGACGGTGAAACAAAATGGAACAAAATAGGAGAAAAGAGAGGACAAGCGGGGCAAGAGAAAGGACAAATTTAAGGGAAAAGATTACATTGTTGAAAAAAAGACGGGGAACAAAAACAAAGGAGGGGGGGGGAGAAAAAAGCAAGAAAGCAGCATTAGTTATAGAAGTAAAAAAACAAAACATCGTATCTGTGATGCAACATACTGAGAATAAAACAACCATCAGATTTAGGTCACCTGGTCCTCACTCGAGTCATGGAGGCTAAACTTTGACTCACATTTGACCCACTGTTGTTGTAACAGGGAGACAAAAACTGACTCTATTTCTATTTTTAACAACACACAGGTCTTGATTCTTGTTCGCTCGGCTGACGATATTGATGCAAATGATCGTGTTCATTTTTAGATTGTTGCAAACAAACTAACCCCACACTTTTCTCTGAAAACACAAAACTTTGGCAGAAAAAAATCTGTCCAACTCTGCAATGTATTAGTTTTTGTATTGCACATCTTTGCCTTGTTTTCCACTGAATATAAACTGAGAGTTCGTGCATGATTTATTAGTATGTTGTGTCTTTTCCTGTTTGTTTAGTGTTGCACATTTTAATTGCCACCTAGATATTTTTCCAACAATGGCAAACTATTTCTTTAAGTTTGGCTTTAAGATAACTGGATACACCAAATAGCAACTTATCTGACTTATCTATCCATCCTTTAAGGTTCCTTACAAACACATTCAATAAAATAAAAGGATAATAATCACATCCACTCGGCGAGAAACTACTCGTACTATTTTAAAACAGACGCAGACTTTCCTTTCATCTCCTCAGAGAAGCGGTAAACTTTGGGAGTTCCCCTTTGACTGAGTTAGACTGAACTCTTTGAATATCTTCCTCTTTCTTCTTCTTCGTCTCTGACTTGTTGAAGGGAAGAGACGTTTGTCTCGGGGACCAAATGAAGCGATAACTTTGACAAGAGCATCACTCAAACGTTTCGCTGCGTCTCTGCCTCTAATCTCTTCACTCCCCCGTCATATCCATAGTTAAAGAGGCCGCGATCTACTTCCTGCCAAAAAAAAACAACAACAAACGCCCGTCTCTCTGATCTTGACGCAAGCTTCCATATTTATATTTCATGAACGTTGTGACAGGACGACCAAAGACGATGCAACGACGAGAGACAGAGATCATGTTCTCACATCGACACTTCGGCACCAGACATCAGATTTGGACTTCTCACTCTCATTTTCAAATTGTTTATTTTTCATATAGGGCACCAACTCACAACTGAAGTTATCTTATTCTATGTTTCATATGGAGCAGGTCTAGATCGTACTCTTTGATTTACAGAGACAAAACATTCCCCCATGAACGAAGGTGGCAAAGAAAAGCTCAACCTTCAACAGGAAGAAACCTCGAACTGAACCAGACTGTACCGCTTCGACCGATACCAGCTACTAAGAAACTTCCACTTCTGCCGATTGTAGCCGACGCTGAAGTGTCTTAAAACTTCTCTCTACTGACCACCAGGGGGCGACTCCTCTGATTGTATAGAAGTCTATGAGAAAATGACTCTACTTCTCTCTTGATTTATTACCTCAGTAAACATTGTAAACATGAGTTTATGGTCTCAATCTCTAGTTTCAAGTCTTCTTCAATACAGCATGATGTTCATTTAGTAAACGATGGTCCATTTAGAGTCAAACAGACCATAAAGCAGGGTATGCTTTAGGGGCGGGGCTTACTGTGATTGACAGGTCTCTGCCGCTACCAGAGCTGTATACCCGAAAATATAAAGAAACTGATAATTATTTTTACAAATATTGTTAAATAGGAGCACAGAATGACCAATTTGTGACCTAAAAGGGTTAAAAAGGCATTTTTTATTTCATCTCGACAGCACGGTTATTAAAGTATGTTCCCCTAACCTTAATGAAGTATTCACCCAAACCACAATGTTTTTTATAATCTTAACTGAGTACTTATTGTAACCTGAAAAACATAACCACGTTATTTATGTGTCTAAACCTGGAACCAAACCTCAACTACAGCGATGTCACAACACAAAACGTCAGTAAGGGCGTTAGATTCAAAAAAACACTTTGTGTGAAATGGACAAACAACATAATGTACCGAACATTTACCTAAAACAGATTCACGTCTTTACATTAACAGACAGATGGAGCCGGCGATGAAACAGATTCTGAATCGTCTCATAACAAAGACGCCATTTCTTTTCTTCTCTCTCTCTCTCTCTCTCTCTCTCTCTCTGACCAGGATGTTGGGTCTGATCTCGACTGCGGCAGAGAAACACTGCGACTGCGATTAACCGCAGCAGATGGGGGAGTGTGGGAGTCTCATGTATTCATCAGCCCTGTCAGCACACACACACACACACACACACACACACACACACACACACACACACGCACACACACACACACACACACACACACACACACTCCTCTGAATGTGTCATGCTGAGATTTTTTCCTCTGTAACGACCCTCTTATTCCTCTCTCTTTTTTCCTTTCACTTTCTCTTTCCCTCTCTCCTCTCCTGCAACAGTTTCTCCCTCCCTCCCCCTCCTCCCTTTTTTTTTACCCCTCTCATCTGTCACCCTCCTCCTCCTCCTCCTCCTCCTCCTCCTTTCTCCTCTTCGATTTCTTTTAGCGACCACTTGATGAGGCTGTGTTTTCTCTTTCATGCTGCACCCTGCCACCACACACACACACACACACACACACACACACACACACACACACACACACACACACACACACACACGCGCACACACACACCCCTCAGGTCGCACAGCTGTATGTAGGTCAACTCCACCTCCCCCTGTTCCTCCCTCCCCCCCTCCTGTTCAGACTGCCCTACTTTCAGCTGGATCCAGAGAACCAATGACATCACCCTTTTCTCCTCAAATATCTGCTCGCTAGGGCTGCTACTGACTGCACCGCTCTTCCTCCTCACCATCCTCCTCCTCCTCCCCATCATCCGTAATCTCCTCCACCGTGACTAGCATGATAACCTTCCCCGTGGAGCTAAAAGCAGTCCCCGTGGCGGGTGGGATCTGGTCTGGAGAATTCGGTCTTTCGGTTGACATTTGCAATCCGAGGACGCTCGATCGCCGGGGCTGCTGCTGCTCATCCGCGACAGCGCTGTTGCCAGGGAGACCAACACTAAAACACGGGCACTGGCAAAGCAATGCCTAACCAACAGTATTTTTTTTTTGCCAATCATCATTCATGAGGTTCTTTAATCTTAAAATGAGGCCTAAGGGATGAATAGTATTTTAATATTTTATTAGGAAAAACATAAAGAAAATTGCGTTCTGGAGTTCTCCACTGCATAATACCTCCACCTTATATCATCATTTACTGTATGTCTATTTTGATTTCCTTTCAAACAAGTTAAGTTCCAATTGGATGTTGATCAGATCAAAAGTAGAAGAAGGTGGCAGAGAGCAAAGGAAGGCGGATATTTTAATAAAATGTCAAGCTACAGGTATCCCATTAAACTCATTAAATCATGGGTGTGCCACCTCCGTGTACCTTTAAACTATATTAGACAATCTTTCTGCAGATTTTCGTGCCTCAAAAACACCAAAAAAAATGACTTGAGATGAGGTGAAGACTCATAGGAGATAGGTCATCCTGAACCGCTGTTCACCGAACTCTTAATATTAAGACTCTAACGTGCAGGTAGAGAGAAAATAAATGATTTCCTACTTTGTTTGAGGATTCATCTGAACCATGTCGGCTTTGTGAGAAACATTGTCTAGAAGGGATCTAGAGCCCTTTAAAGGTCCAGTGTGTCCTAAACAATAATTACCTTTAATGCATCTAAAACGTCTACAGAACCATTTCCTGGTCCTTCACACGGAGCCTCTTGTTCCTGAGAGTGTACACCGGCTTTTCTTCCTCTCCCCTCATCTGTTCTGTCATCTGGTTTTCTGCCGGCTGCTCGCCATCAGCTCTCCACGCCGCCGCCCCCTCCCTCCTTCCTCGTCTCCTCCTGCATTCCTCCATTGTCTTCCTCACTTGTTCGCCTCCTATCTGCAGCAGATCAATCCTATCCCCTCTTCCTCCCTCAGTTTCTATCATATGTCCTTGAGCAAGGCACTGGACCTCTGCTGCCTCAATCATTCTCGATTCTCCGGTCATTCTTGTCTGAAAATGTAACTGTGGAAAGAAGTTGTTGATGTGGAAAATAATTGCTTTGTTCAGGGCACCGAGGACTCGTGTTTCTCTGCTCCTGTGGAGGACCCATGCTGGTGTTCACTCATCCTGCCTTTCTTGTTTAATGTCTCTCCAAATAAAACAAGAAGTAAACAGAGGCTTTTTTTAACACATAGATCACATCCTCAGTTATATTGTGTGCTTTTTTTAACAATGTATGCAAAACATTTGTATCTTTTCTTTCTGTAAAACAAAATATGAAATGTGCTTACAGAAGCGAGTACCGACCGATTTAAACCAATAAAATCATGACATCCATCCATCAATCATCATGAAGTCGCAGTCCTCTGTAGCTGAAGCTAAATACACTTACTGCTGTTTCACTGGACTCTAAAGGTACTATTTGTATTCATATCTATTCATTTTTGGATTGCCAATGTGTTGATTGTAACGTGACTTAAAAAGTGTTTTCTCGGTTGCCTACAACATAACATAACTATAGACTCAAGCGTCTGCTGGGCGACGGATAATAAATCTGCTGCGCCAGAATGCCCTTGAGCAAGGCACTAAAGATTTTACCTTTTTTTTTTTGTTTTGTTTGATTGATCTTTTAAACTGAGACAAATAAATCCACTGAGCCTGCGGGATACGTCGCGCACACTAAAAGGAGATCTTGACAGATGGAGTTTCACTAGTGTTTGTGTATTTCTTCATCACAAACGTGCCACTTTATGGGGAAGAAAGATATTACATCTTTCTTTTTCTCTACGATCTTGTTAGGATTACTAAATATAAATCTAGGGAGAGTGAGCCAAAGGTTTATCCCCCAAAATATATATTTTTCTGTGTGAACGGGAGTGAACAAAGCTTCCTTTAAACGAGACACTCCTCCAATTAAATAAGGGAAGATGAAGAACTTCCAGTTTTTTTATCCCTCAGCTCAGACTCACCTGCGCTTGCGCAGCTTCTTGTTCTCCGTCTTGAGCACGTGGAGCTTCTTGGCGAAGCAGACGACGATCATGAAGAGCAGCAGGACCACCAGAGCCGAGGCGCCCACGGCCAGACACATCACCTGGAACTCGGTCACCACCGACTCGCAGCGCGCACCCTTGTGCCAGATGTAATCCTGGACGTTACATCTGCCAGGGAGACGGAGAGAGAGAAGAAGAAGAAGAAGAAGAAGAAGAAGAAGAAGAAGAAGAGCAGAAGATGACAGAGGGAAGTGTTGAGAGGAATCAGAGAGGATGGAAAGATGAGAGGTGGGAAATAAAAAAGAACAAAAGAGGAAATGGTTAGTTGGATAAAACCACATCTTAGCGATCCCACGAAATGCTCGGACTCAGTGAATTGTGTGTCGGTTTCCACGTTCATTGCTTGGCAACATCCATATATTTGTCTTTTAAGTATCATTTAACAGGCATGTTGGCTTCGAGCACCCCTCCGCATGTTTGTGAACATTCAGGATTTCCTCTCTGCTCCTGATTATATCGAAGTTGCTTTGGTGTGCAGTCGGCAAAAAAAAAGCTCTAAAAACTCCACGACATGTTACATAAGTCCTCAGCGCTATTGTGAAGTAATCGACCGCAGGCGTGTTAGCAGGATGGAAGAGTCGCTTTCAGGTTTTTGCAGGCTGCTTCATTCAAAGGGGATAGTATCATTTTGTGTGTCTGAGAATAGAAAGTGAAAATGAAAAAAGAGCCCGAGGGGCCTTTCTTCAGCAATAAACACACTCGCTGTCACACACTCTGTCAAACATCATCATAAAAGACATTCGCACTCATAAGACCTTACACAATGCATATGGGCGTCCATGTGTGGATGTAAATTACGGGCACACACACACACACACACACACACACACACACACACACACACACACACACACACACACACACACACACACATACACACACACACACACACACGGTCGCCATCTGAGTCCCGGGCTCCCTCCCTTTCGAGTACGGTGTCCGCCCGGGGACAGAAAGGCAGATGGCTTTGTCTACAGACCGGTTGGCGTGCAAAACGGCAAATCTATTTCAGCGCTTAACGAGACCTTAAAGCTGTTTCACTGTCACATCAGTGGAAGATCGTGTTTACATTAGAAACACTAGATTTATGTTGAGTAATTTAACACCCTCGTCTTTGCTGAGATCCGGTGTTTCATTTTCTTTCTTAACACACACATATATATAAACAAAGGTTCAAGTTAAAAAACTAACTCAATTAGAGGTATTAGGGAATCTAAATCATTTTATTTCCTTCTGGACGCACCAGCCAACTTTATGTAATTTATCATTCTCCAATGTTTTAAAAGATTGTTCTCCTATATATTTATACTTATTATAAGTTAGGATCTTTACCACATGTCAATATTATATCCTTTCATTTTGTCAAAGAGGATTCATGTGTGTGTAGTCTTGTGCTATTTTCCCCTTTTGGTTGTTTTTGACCACGTGGTCAAAAACGTTAGAGTAAAAATATCCAGAACCGCCAGAGGGAGCTTTTCAAGCATGAAGTAAATGGCTTGTTTTCTTATTCATGTGTTTTTCATGTACATCAGAGCACCCAGGGGTCATGAAACAAAAATGACCACAGCCGCTCCGAAGAGAACAGCTTAAATTAACGAATGACAAAGCAATTAACTGTCCTCCTCCCTTCTCTTTGTCCCACATGGACATCGCACCAACACACACACACAGTCACGACGAGGGAGCGTAAAGTGAACGGAGGTGTCGGGCCGCTCCGGCTACGCTGCCTACATGCTAAACAGCCTCCTTTTCACCGACCCGCTTCCTGTCTCCTTCCTGAATCCTTGACGCCAGCTGAAGGGAAATCACTGGCAACGAGCCGGGAGACATTTTGAGAGTGGGCATATGTGAGAAAAAGAGAGAGAGAGAGAGAGAGAAAGGGATGATGCCCGATATCACATTTTCAAGGAGACTTCAATGCACTCAACCTCGGAGCAACTCTGCGCCCGCACAAAGAAGAAGAGGTTTATGTAAGGCATAGATGGAGGGAGGGAGGGAGGGACGCAAATAGAGAGCGGAGGGAGAGAAGTAAAAGGGATGCATGGATAAAATAAATAAAAAAGGCGAGCGAGCGAGGATGTGCTGGTCGTCATGGCAACCCGGCTGAGCGGCCAAAAAAAAGAAACGGAGCAGATGCGGCGCCGACATGTCATTCCATCACACGTCCTCGCTCAGCCGTCCACGTTTTTTTTTTTCGCGGCTATAGCTGCCATTTCTTTTCTTTCTTCCCCTCCGTTTGTCTCCCTCTCCCTCCCTCCCTCCTTCTCTCTCTCTCTCGCTCCTCGTCGTCTTGAAAATCTCTTTTACCTCCCCATCTTTCCTCCCTCGTGCACTTTTGTGCCGAGCGCCTCCAGCTTGAATCATCGTCTCTGCTTTCAGTTAGTGCAACTGATTTTCTCTGGAGGAAAACAGCAGTCAGAGGTGAATCTTCTGGTTCGGCTTTAGTTGGAAATAAATGAGAAGAAAACTAAAATTAACTGAACTGTACTAACAAGCGTTGCCTGGGCATCCGAAGCCTGATATATATTATTCCTCTCCAAGCCATAGAGCTCCACTCGTCCAGAAACTATGCAGCCATGCGAGTGGCATGGCGAGTGGCGCTAAATCTTAAGTCAAGGGATCACAAAAGACTGAAGGATTCATCCTCTGTGCACCATGAACGTCGGTACAACATTTCATCACAATCCATCCAATAGTGGTTGAGATATGTCAGTCTGGACCAAAGAGGTGGACCGACCAACATCAATGGAGCTTTGCCTCTAGCAGGGCTACAAGCTAACCAGTGAGCCACACCGTCGCACTGGGTGACATGTTCCTCCATTACTGTGACCACGCACACAGTTTATAGTGAGTCAGTGCAACATACACCATCCTGCTGCAGTGAACACTCACTAGAGCACATTTAACTGCTACTTGGCGTTGTTTTTCCTCCAGATTATTGCTCACAAAAGAAGATTTCTTTCAACCGATGTGTTTGTTTTCAACATTCTTCCCGTTATACATTTTCATGAGCAGATTTGTAAACTGAAAAGTCAAAGCTCCTGCAGATAGCTTTGCAGTTATGAGACCGAATGTTTATTAATCTGCAGCTGAAAATAGTCACAGAGATGTTTGGTAAAAACAGTGCCAACGCATTTTTGGTTCTGGTCTTTTTGTCGGAGACTAAGAGAAACACAGAATAACACCGGCCTTATCTATTAAGATTTGGAACAAAGCTAAAGAAGCTGACACGAGAGGAAACAGCTCTTGGCTGAATTTTCGAAGACAATCTTTCGGATTGGATTACCTTCTCTGGAAAAGTCTCACGTCCAGAGCAGCTGCACAAATCAAATTGGAAATAGCTCCTCTTTGGGGACGAAATAACTTCTACTGTCAAACCTCTTTTTCAACGTTTAAATCACAGATCCCTCTCTGGCTGAGAGTGTCGCCAAGCCTCCCTCCTTCCCACTCTCTTCCCTCTATAAAACCTCCCTCGTGCCCAACAGGCCTTCACATTGTGAATAAGGGCGTCAGGGCGGCCCGAGCCACACGACAAAGAGCTAATAAATCCTCTAATATTTACCTGATTAGGCCGGCCCGCTGGGGTAAGAAAGGGGGAGGCAGACACAGAGAGGAAGAGGGAGTCTTTAATTTAACTTACAGAGGGTGACAATGGTGCAGGTGGGGTTGTGGCCCTCTAATGAGACCCCCTGCTGGTTTTGATGAAGAGTAATAGAGATGAGGGGGTTGGTGAAAAGGCCAATTTAAGACACACCGGTAAGTCGGTTTAGGGCGATAGGCCACCGGAGAACAGGCAGTGATATGTGTATGTTTGGAAACTGAAAATACTGATATCTGCTTCCACCCAAGGAGTCAATAACGCGGGTTAAAGTGAGATTACATAACATTTTCTCAATCTAATACACTCAGAGGTTTTGTCACCGCAGCAGACAGCAGTTTTTCAGCAAAAAAACAGCAGACAGTTAATTAACTGGTAACAGGCTGATCTCAAACAGCGTTCGTAGCTATACCTGCAGAAAGACCGTATGTATGTAACGAGCACAAAATGATACTAGATGTTGCTGGACTTTCGTAGGATAACGCACGAAAGCTAAAGACGCAGATATTTCCCTCAGGAGGTGGTGGAGAACAAAAACAGAGCTAAAAGTGAATACATCAACGTTATGTTAATTGGTCCTTTACGTATCTTATATATTGCCAAGACAATACTGCCAGCTGCAAGGATGACCGGCTTTATTTTGGTAAACTGATCACATGTTCAAGATCTAAACAGTTACTGTCTCAACTGAAAACATATCAAACTTCATTTGGTGCTATGATAAGAACAGATGTAGGATGAAAACAGTATGGAACACATTTTTCATCAGGTTTTAGATGTATTTCTTTTGATAAAAGTACCATATGGACGAAGAGCCAGCAGAGGAGATAAATGCATTTCAACAAGGTCTTTGGAAGGTTGGAGGGAGAACGAGCAAACCTAGAAGAGCTGCACGTGGACTGACAGGAGAGGGCACGGCGGGGTGTTCACTGAATATCTTTTGCATAAATCCCGTATTTGCATTGAAAACAACACTATTTTTAAACATTTCTTCCGTGAAGCGGTGCATATTTTCTTATGCAATAACTGCAGAGAGTGGAAGGAAAAAGTGAGTCAAATCTGCGGCACGCAGAGAGAGATGAAAAAGGCCAGCAGACGACAGGAGAAGGAACAACTGGCGTCCTCTGAGAACTAAAGTCTCTATCACGAGTTTGGACGATAAAACATCTGCTACTGATCCTGGCGCTGGAACAAAACCTCGTGGAGTTCCTCCGATAAATAAAAGCAAACACTCTGGTGACGCTGAGGGCGTTGGGAGGGGAAGGGACAACCACTGGTCAGGATTAAAAACTGGATTTTATTTTGAAATGCTGACAGAAAAAGAGTGAGAGGAGGGACTGTGGAACACAGAGTTTGATCTGATTAGATGACTCAATGTGAAATGTAATGAAGGAAGACAGAGGATAAAAGTTTATAGTTGTTTCTGAAACTATGAAAATGAAACAATATGAGAAGGGAACGCTTTGGTTGAACAACTCATAAACATATGCAGCCAATTACCTTAGAGGAGTGAGGAGGCTTAGCTTTACTTTAAAGGGTCTAAGCTAAAAAAAGCTTCTTACCAAGAAGGTCGTGCAGAGCATTAGATTGGTTTCAGACCAACATTGGTTGTAGGCTTCTAAAATCCTATTTTATGGTAATGAGAACATAAACTACACTTTGTGAGTGCCTTTGCAATCAAAACACATTACTAAAAAAGGCTTTTATTATAAGTAAAGTCAGCAAATTAAAGGTATTTAAATTGTATTTTCTTACTATATTTTACTAGTGCACTGTGTATTTTGTCATGCGGACAAATTATGTCGATCATTCCTCACATCCGCACAGTAAAAGGTGATTTGTTACATTTTGTTTTACTAAGAGAAGCAATGTTACCTACAGTGAGGCATACGGCCTATTCATTCAACACTGGTACCTGATCGGTACTTGGTGTCGGCTGATACCCAAAGCCAAAGGTATTGGTGTCGGTATCGGGACCGAAACAGTCGGATCAGAACATTCTCAGGGTTTGAAAACTGAAACTGACGATCTCCAGTTGGCATTAGAGGAATCGGACCAATTCAAACACACTGCATTACATTTTGTCTTGTGAAGTAGTTATTTTACCAAGAAGAGAACCGCACCAAACATTTCTCAACAAATGATCCTCTATTTCAATAAGAGCTGTCTTGTATGAGCGTGACACTGTGGTTTCTATGGTCCAATAAAAGCCTCCATTACACCATCCAAAAACATTATTCTCATATCTCTGGTGAGCTAAATATTACCACCTAATTCAGTACATTTCTGTTTGCTTGTCACATTTAATCTTCTGCAGAGCTCTCTGCTGTCAGACTGTGCTAAGTGCTAACCTTCGTGCTATCGTACACAAAGAGAGGCTGGTTTCAACACTGCAAATGACTGCACACAGCGTGGATCTCTGGGTACAACTGTGACCAAGCGCCTATTAAAAATAAACCCCTGCGTCCCCAGAGAGCACTCACGAAGCCATAAACTGCAAACTCCAATTACCACTGATGCAGAAGTGGCCCCGACCTTCACGGTCACCCCGACCGTCAGCCGGGGAATATACAGGATACAAGCTGAAAAAGATGCTCACGTTGCCCTCAGGAAGACTGAAACACGGAGTGATGATGCACTCAATTATGAAAAATAAACATCTAAACAGATCTGGTGATTAGATTGAAGTTTGGTGGACAAATCTAATATTTTCGGGGTCAATCACAGCAGAATGTTAACAGTAAACTGTATGCCTGCAATCTATTGATTCTAGTGAAATCATATAGACTTCAACGTTTGTGTCTGGTAACGATCAACCGCATTTCTTGGCAAGACCAATATAGAAATAATGAGCTCTGTGAAGGAAAGGCTCTGGTTTGTGTTGCGGTTCTTCTCCCAAAGATCTACAATAACATCCATATAAACAATACTGTGATGAATACATATACAAATCCAAAGGGCAGGTAATTATGATGTAATTGTCAATTGTTATCTAATAAAGGCTGCAACTTTAAAGCTCAGGACAATAGACCAGAACTCTACAAAATAAGAGCGTTAAAACATTTAGAGTGACTCAGACAAAGAGTGAGACAGAGAGAGCTGATACTCTCTGAGCTGGTTCAATAAAGATTAGCCCCGCCCACATAAAGATCAATAAAAAAGTGACGAATCTCTCTTTGTGTGCATAAATGTGTGTGTGTGTGTGTGTGTGTGTGTGTGTGTGTGTGTGTGTGTGTGTGCAGTGAACCAGAGCTACTCTTGAGCAAGATGACCACTGCCAAAAACAAATGTGTGCGAGTGTATGTGCGTGTCAACAATTGAATACGTCAGACAGGACTACCTTTGGCAAAAACAGGCCGTGTGTGTGTGTGTATGTGTGTGTGTGTGTGTGTGTGTGTGTATGTGTGTGTGTGTGTGTCTCTTTTGTCTCGAACCTCTTCTACAGTCAGAAATCTGTGTGTTTGACCTCGGGCCCGATTCCATGACCTCCCGCTCTTTGAATTGGAAGTGATCCCTAATACACACAAAATCCTGTGTGTGTGTGTGTGCTCTTGCCTCTGCTTACATTTTCTTGCTTTTCTTGTTTTTGTTTTTGTTTTTTGTTTTTTAGTTTTTTACTCAAATTGCCAGATATATCACATTTATCACTCAACGTTTGAGTGAAGACGAATCCAGAAAGTCGTCGAGCTATTTGGGTTGTTGGCTAATGCTAACTAGCAGCTAAGCTAAAGCTAAGTACTAGCAAGATGCCTCCCTTCTCCACGGATGACTACCACAAACTCCTGCAGAAGATTGCAATCTTGGAAACAAAAATCCACCGACTAGAAGTAAACGTGGAGGTAAATGGACTGTGTGGGAATGATATCACTTTACCATGGACTCAAAACATTGGACAAACGCAAGCGAAGATACAGCTAACTAGCACCACCAGGCCTACCAAGAAACAGGAGGAGAGAGCAGATAATGTATCTTCAAATGGTAGTCCTCCCTGGAACTCTCTCGGTGCAAAGCCGAAGAGAAAATCATACCCTCAGGATGTGGGAGGACGACTAACAGGCAGAGCCCAGCGCCCTGAGATTTCTGATGCGACTGGCTGGCCTGCACTACCACACAGGCAGTACTCCTCCTCAACCCCTGCACTCAGCCGGACAAAGACAAGGACAGCTGAGAAAAGCAAAACCAGCAAAAAATCTCCACAACAACCAAGCTTACAACTTCAAAACAGATTTGCTCCATTGTCGCAGGATCCTAAATCTCCATCTGATGACCTGGATAAGCAGCTATCTTCTCAAAGCAGGGTAAGAACTGAGAGTAAATGTGAGAGTAAAAGGCCGCAGGGAAAGCTAATGACTGGGCCTGAGACTCTGATTGTTGGTGACTATGCTGTAAAAGATGTCAGAACATTGTGCAGCAAGAATACCAAAATACTCTGCTTTCCGAAAGATATGGTCTCTACCATGAGAGACAAAATCCTGGACATCGTGGCTGACCATCCCACGGTGAAAAACATCATCGTGCATACAGGAAGCTGTGATATTGTGAAACAACAGTCTGAAGTTCTGAAGCGAGACTTTATTGATCTGTTAAACACAGTCAGCTCTGTCAAGGCTGAGGTGTTTATCAGTGGCCCTCTTCCACCAATCAGAGGAGGAGATGAAGGATTCAGCAGGCTGTTTGCACTGAACAAATGGCTGTCAACTGCATGTACTGACCATTCAGTACATTTTATCAACAATTTCTACCTTTTCTGGGAGCGCAGACATCTTTTTAAGGCAAATGGAGTTTGCCTGAACAAGTCAGGGGTAAAACTGTTTACCTCTAACCTATTTTTCTTCCTGCGTCACCCGTCTGTTCTCACTGCCAAGGACAAGAGACAAGAGGAGTCTACACAAGAGATAACCACACAGCATCGCCTTGGAGACTTTACGGGAAGGATTCCCCCGCCTAAGGACAGCCAAGAGGAGGAGTCTCCAACCTCATCATCAGGAACCGCCTCTGATCTCCCACTTTCCCCACCCTTCCGAGAGGAGGAGTCTTTACCTCCCTCCCCAGCACCTACTTCCACCCCCCAGACTACATCCAGGTCCCTTTCCTCTCTCACACTCTCCCCATCCTCCCCCCACCTGGAGTTCACTGACTACATGAAAGAGCTGGTCATTGCTGGAACCAAACACACTCCTCGCCCCACTCCTCGACGTACAGTTCCACCTCCGCATCCAGCCTCACCCCTGCCACCGGTTCCAAGTCCTAAGCGCCGTGCCCCTCCCCCACCTTCCCTAACTGATAAAGGCAATAATTGATATCTTCTGGGTCCAGGCTACAAGGCTAATGACACCAATGATTCTCTCCAGGAAAAGTCGGGGCCCTGTATGCAGCTAGCCTTCTCAATTCCTGTCCTGATAGTTTATAGAAAAAGAAAGGAGAGGCTGCGAAGAAACAATAGTAAACCTGCAAACTTATCAAACTTAACATTCATTCCTCGTCAGCCTGTCCAAATACATTGGGCAAATAAAGCTTTAACCACATTAAACTTAGCTTTATTAAATGTCAGGTCTCTGTCAGGAAAAACATTTTTAATCAATGATTTTATTGTTAGGCACAAACTGGACATTTTGTTTTTAACTGAAACTTGGTTAAACCAAGATAACAGTGCAGCTGTTCTTATTGAATCAACACCTCACAACTTCAGTTTCATGAGTGAAACAAGAGCTCATAAGAAAGGAGGTGGAGTTGCTATTTTATTTAATGATTCTCTTCAATGCAAGCAGATGTCCTTTGGTCATTTTAGTTCTTTTGAATATGTGGCTCTGAATTCCACTCAAGCTTTATTCCTAAACATTTACAGACCACCTAAATACTGTGCAACCTTCTTTGATGAGTTTACTGAACTGCTGTCGATAATCTGTATTGATTTTGACTGTGTTGTTATTGTTGGCGATTTTAATATCCATGTTGATAATCCCCAGGACAGAGGGTCTATAGAACTATGTGGTGTCCTTGATAATTATGATCTGACTCAGCATGTGACAGGACCCACCCACAACAGGGGGCACACTCTGGACCTAATCATCACCAAAGGTCTAAACATTTCCAAGGTCGCTGTGATTGATGTTGCACTCTCTGATCATTTCTGTGTTTTCTTTGAGAGTGCAATCTCCTTGCACACAAATGTCCAAACCGAGGTTGTGAAAAAGCGTTACATCTCTGAAAAAACCGGTGAACTATTTATTCAGAAGTACTCCTCCACACCAGCCCTCTCTTGCATCTCAGTCAATGAGCTTGTAGATAGCTTCAATTCTAAAGTTAAAAATGTTATTGATGCCATTGCACCCACTAAAGTGAAGGTTGTCTCGGGTAAGCAAAGATCTCCTTGGAGAAATGCCACGCTGGTCAGAATAGAGAAACAAGAGTGTCGGAAAGCTGAGCGCAGGTGGCGAAAAACAAATCTCCAGGTTCACTGTGACATCTATAAAGAGAGACTTCGCAAATATAATTTGGAACTTAGAAATGCAAGGCAGTCCTTCTTCTCTGACATCATAACCAAAAATAATAACAATACACGCGCCTTATTTGCTACCGTCGACAGGCTAACAAACCCACCAGTGTCAGTAGCTGCTGAGCTCCAATCCACCTGGGCTTGCAATCGATTTGCCTCCTTTTTTACTGACAAAATTCAGAAAATTAGACAAGCAGTCAGTGCCTCCACACCAACCACAGGATATGTGTTGTCCCCATCTCCGAATAACATCCATTCAAATATCATGACACAATTTCATTCAATCGACCATAGAAGCTTGGAAGACATTATACAACATCTGAAGTCATCCTCCTGCTGCTTGGATATTCTACCAACACGCTTTTTCAAAGATATTTCAAACTGCATGACCACTGATCTTTTACAAATTGTAAACACATCCCTTCTCTCAGGTGTCTTCCCACAAGCCCTAAAAACTGCAGTTATTAAACCACTCCTAAAGAAGGCTAATTTAGACACCGCAACAATGAAAAATTATAGGCCAATATCAAACCTCCCATTTTTAAGTAAAATAATTGAAAAAGCGGTTTTTCAACAGCTGAACAACTTCTTGGCCGTAAATAACTGTTTTGATGTCTTCCAGTCAGGCTTTCGACAGCACCACAGTACTGAAACTGCTCTTGTTAAGGTTTTCAACGACATCCACTTAAACACAGACAATGGCAGAATTTCAGTCTTAGTATTACTGGATCTCAGTGCTGCATTCGACACGGTCGACCATAACATACTACTAGAAAGACTAAAACTCTGGGTGGGACTCTCTGGCACAGCACTTAACTGGTTTGAATCCTACTTGAAGGACCGAGAATACTTTGTGTCTGTAGCTAATTACACATCAGAACTGACTAAAATGACATGTGGTGTTCCCCAAGGTTCAATACTGGGGCCTCTTCTGTTCAACATCTACATGCTTCCACTAGCTCAGATTATGGAAAACAACAAAGTCTGTTATCATAATTATGCAGACGACACACAAATCTACATAACTATATCACCAGGGGACTATAATCCCATACAAGGGCTGGGTAAATGCATTGAACAAATCAACAACTGGATGTGCCAGAACTTTCTTCAATTAAACAAAGAAAAAACAGAAGTAATTGTTTTTGGTGCCAAGGACGAACGATTGAAAGTCAGCGCTCAGCTTCAATCACTGACGTTAAAAACCTCAAACCAAGCCAGAAATCTAGGTGTAGTTATGGATTCAGACCTCAACCTGAACAGCCATATCAAGACAATTACAAAATCAGCCTACTATCACCTGAAGAATATATCAAGGGTTAGAGGACTTATGTCTCAACAGGATTTGGAAAAACTTGTCCATGCATTTATCTTCAGTAGACTGGACTACTGTAACGGTGTGTTTACAGGTCTCTGTAAAAAGTCAATCAGAAAGCTGCAGCTGATTCAGAACGCTGCAGCTCGAGTCCTCACTAAGACAAAGAAAGTGGATCACATCACTCCAGTTCTGAGGTCTTTACACTGGCTTCCTGTCCAACAAAGAATTGACTTTAAAATCCTGCTGTTGGTTTATAAAGCACTGAATGGTTTAGGGCCAAAATACATCTGTGATCTGCTGCTACCTTATGAACCATCCCGACCCCTTAGGTCGTCTGGGACCGGTCTGCTCTCTGTTCCCAGAGTCAGAACTAAACATGGAGAAGCAGCGTTCAGTTTTTCTGCCCCAAATATCTGGAACAAAGTCCCAGAAAGCTGCAGGTCTGCTGAGACCCTCAGCTCCTTTAAATCAAGATTGAAGACTTTTCTGTTTGCTGCTGCCTTTAATTGAACCAGATTCAAGGATATTAATCAATCAGCTGCATTTCTGCATTTTACTACTGTATTTTATTTCTTACACTGCTTTTTAATGTTTTAATGACTGTTTTTAATGTTCAATGAATGTTCTTAATTGTTTTTAAATCTCCTTTTCTTTTGCCTTATGTTTTGATGCTTTTAATGGTTTTATGTGAAGCACTTTGAATTACCTTGTCGTTGAAATGTGCTATACAAATAAACTTGCCTTGCCTTGCCTTGCCTTGCCTTGCCTTGTGTGCGTGTGTGTGTGTGTGTGTGTGTGTGTGTGTGTGTGTGTATGTATATATATGTAAGTATGTGTCATGAGTGTGTTTCCATGATCAAATCTAAAATGGATACAAACTGCAGTTGGTGCTCAAAGCTTCCCTTAATTACATCAAGCTGCAGGACGGACACACACACACACACACACACACACACACACACACACACACACCAGTAAACTGGACCTGGCTCTCCCGGGCCGTTTCCATACTGGCAAGCGTTTTAAGGTTCTGACTCATTCTCTCACTCAGTTCCTCCTCCACCTCTAACTCTCTTCTGTCTCTCTTGTATTTCCTGTTGATAGCTTCTTGCTCTCTTTTTACTTCCCTCTGTTTTCTTCATCTCTCAACATCGGACGTCTTCTGCCACAAACACCCTCGTCTTTGCTCCTCTCCTTTCAGACACCCTTGTTTCTTCCCCCCCTCCCTCTGTTTCTCTCCGAATATGGTCCTCGGTCCTGCAGCTCCAGAGGAGGAAGCGATTTACGACGTCAACGCTGTCAGACCCCATTAGTCAGAGGGACAGGGGAGCCAGACCCGGAGATGCCGCGGATAGCTTCAAAAAAAATATATCAGTGTGATCGCAAGGACCGACTGACGTTCAAAGATAAAACACCACAAAATAAAAGCAGTCATAACGGTGTTTTTTGTCTCTGGAAGTCAAAATGATAGACATTGGTGAGACTTTATAATAAACAACAATAATAAATGTCGATCTTATTAGTATCACTTCAGGACAAACACACATTTCTTGAACATTTTCAACTCAAACTGATCTCATTTTCGGCTTTAAAAAGTGTCGAGGCAGGGAATCGCTAACACGCACCCGGGTTGCATGGATCTTCCTCCCCCCCCCCCGGCCCCTGCAGGTACATATCTCTGCCTGCGAGAAAAGAGAAGCGACAGGCTGGTCTGAGGTCAGTAAACAGCGCTTCAAAGGGGTCATGTGTTTTACTGCGGAGGGCCAAAAGGTCCCAACATTCATCCCGCGGTAATTGAATTGGCCTGATGTATGAAGCTGCTCCAGTTCAGCTTCACGCACACAGATATACAGCGCACACGCACGCCTGAACTCATGGTTTCACACAACACACACACGGGAGCTGTCACATGTGCAATCAGACACACAATCATGCCTAAACACACACACAGAGGAACATATTGGTGCTCATCTGTGCCAGCGCACCATTGACCCATATTGCAGTTTTTGCCCGGCAGTAATACCTCTCTCTCTCTCTCTCTCTCTCTCTCTCTCTCTCTCTCTCTCTCTCTCTCTCTCTCTCTCTCTCTCGCTCTCTCGCTCTCTCTCTCTCTCTCTCTCTCTCTCTCTCTCTCTCTCTCTCTCTCTCCAGCCCTCATGAGTCACTCTCAGGAGCTTTGTTTCATTCTGATGACATATTACATTCAAAGGTTTTTACAGAGTGAATTTTGGATATCTCTCCATGTCACTTCATAAATTAGAAGATACGGTCAACAACAATATAGAGAGGAATAACATTTGGTGGATTTCTGGATGTTTTTTTACAATTACAGACATTTTGAAGACACTTCAGGTGAAAAGGGTAAAAAACTAATAGATATCACCATGAAGCTTCCCCACTTGATGACTTACATTAAGACTATTCTTTTATGTATTAGAAGTTTTCTGAAATGTTATGTTTCAATAAGCAAATGAGTTATTATCTAATGGTAACTTATGGTGAATTTAGTAGAAATTGATTGTCTCCGGTTGTCTCAATTGTCAATTTAAAATGGCGGATATCAAATCTTCAAACGTTCTCCAGTTTTGATTCACATCACGATGCGACTGCTGACGTTTGACACGCGAGGGGGCGGCTCTCAGGATCAGGGTCACGGTCGCTGCATGGGGGCTGGAGTGGGCCTTCAGCTGCAGGAGATGTTCTGGCGTTGTTTACTCAGAACAAATAAATCTGGGCTGTCTAGATGTTTTTTCAGAGACATTCAGCGTCTCAGACTCTTTGTTTTAGTTCAGACTGAGATATGTGTGTGTGTGTGTGTGTGTGTGTAGTTGTTGGCGGGGTGATATTTCCTCCATCATCTCCAGTCAGGAGGCCGATCGCCACCGTGCATACATTTGCATGTTAATCTGTGCAGCTGTTCGCTAATTGTAAGTCTCTCCTCACTGATTGGTGGGTTCATCCGTTTCGTGATTATGGGGGTATGTATGTAAAAATCTTTACCGTTTTTAAACGTGAAACCTGCGTTTATGTGATTGACTTGACATTGTCAGATCTCATCAGTCTGTAATATTCACTGTTTTTTTGATAAAATTGCTTTTGAAAACAATTTTCTCTCAACCATGGCATTAGTGTATAAATTGATCTTCACGCCTCTTGAATAATGGATTTCTTTTTTTTTCTTTAGAGCTGATGTTTTCAGCGTTTACCACCACCACCACCTCCACCTCGTCGTAATGCTGACGAAAGTATCTCAAGGTGATGTTACATCGTCTACATTTAGCCAATTATGACGGGAGTTAGAAACTCCGAGCAGCATCATTGACACGTCACCTATAGCAGTTTGTAAAAGCTTTAACCCACATTCATAACGACAAAATGCTGCTGCATTGTCAATCCATCTATTAGGGCTTCCCTCTCTTGGTAGATTAGTCCACTTATCTGTCATTTTGGATTTAGGCGCTTTGGAACTTTCACGCACAGCGACAGCAAGACTTTTGAAGAGTCCATAGTTGTATCATCCACTTTCATTTAAAGTCTCCGTCTGAGTATAAATTTAAATTACATTTTTATATTTTAATAAAATTTGTATGGCCCTATATCACAAATCACAAATCTGCCACAGAGGGCTTCACAATCTGAACAGCACACAACATTAATCAATTTTAATCTGAAGGCAGACAGGGAGTGACTCTGCATGACTGCAGCTTCTAAAATGCGGGTTTAATATTGATCCCATCGCTTTCTCTTAAATACATATCATAAACCGCATCAGTTCCGCGATAATACAGCATTATAAGTCATGAAAGCTATCGGACGAGGCATCCCCCTCACCCCCATCCGCAGCAGCTCTAATCCTAAACCCGGCGTGCTGCTGTGATGTTGTCTTTTTTTTCAAGTGTAGCTGTTCTCGTCACAGATCGGGACGTTTTGATCCGCAGATGCGATGTGATTGTTGACTTTCAGTCGCGTCGCCAGAGGACTCGAATTGAGCTGGAACTACTCCGAAATGATTCTCTTAATCCGTTTGACTCTTGACCTCCACCTAGATTCTGCACCGCGGCGACCCCATTGGATCGGGTATTGAGGAATGTCGTTACTGCAGTTTGTGGCTAATGCCTGGAAGTCAGCTCACACAGTAATGAGTGTTGTGCTCCGTTCATGCGTTTGCTCGTACTATAATGTGCGTTTGTGTACAGTTTGCATGACAAAAGGAAAACCAAATCTAAAGACGCACAACCGAATCTCAGCATACAGCCTGGCAGAAGAACAGTTCCTCATAAAACTCTCGTGTTAAAAAGCAATAACACACTGGTTTCTGTTCTGCACTGGAGCTTTTCCACATGTTGCTGAGCAGCGGAGCAGAACACTAGAATAGCTCTATAAATCTACAGTTTCACGGTGCCTCGTACATCACATGACACAACATTTTATTTCGCATAACGGAACCCGTTGTGGATGCTGCAGAATATAATTATCATTGATTATACATGCAAATGAATGACCCTGATGAAGTCTAACGCAGCTGCAAAGCTTTGGTTTTTAAAAGTTTTGTAAAGTTTACAAGAATAGCAAAGTTTTTCTTGATAAACCCTTTGAATAGTAGACTTTGCTCATTTTACATTAAATCAATGTACTGCATTTCAGGACTATTTTAAAAACTGCCGTGAGACTGTGTTGATATGAGAATGTAGAGAGGAGAGTGTCAGTTGTATTAGTAGCGTACAAAACCATCCCACGAAAACCAATTATCAATTCATTTTGTCACTTTTTCGTCCATGTTGGTTGAATATGTCATATGGTCACATGTGTTGCACAATGACAATAAACTATCCTTGAATCCTACAATTATTTACCTGGTTTACTTTGATATGGACGACAATGTCTAAACCGGATGATTATGGGGCGAGCTCTGAAGTAATAAGTATTGTTTTTTATCATTTAATTAGATTTAGATAGATAAGTGCAACTTGGAGGACTAACAAAGTTCTGTATTGCTGAGTGGTAGTAACTTTCTTTGTGGTTGCCCTGTGCAGTATATTGTTGCGTCATACCTGCAGAAGACTCCCATGCCCTCCAGCAGGTAACACTGGCCCCCGTTGAAGCAGTAGTTGGGCAGCATGTCGCAGGGCGAGCGGCAACTTCCGTTCCCCATCTGGTACCCAACACGGCATCCACCCATCCCGTCCGACCCGTCCACCGGTGAGGCCGCCGGAGGAGCCGCCACAGGGGTGTTTGGTGCTGGAGCTCCAGCGCCGGGAAGCGCCGCCCCGGGGACGAAGGAGCCCGGGACCCGGGGCTTGGGTCGAGACCCAGCGGAGAGCCGGAGGTCTTCGTCGCTCTCGTAGGCGTCGGTCGTGGTGCTGTAGGTGTACTCGTCAGCGGTGGGGGACACGCCGTCCTCGTAGGGTGTGAGGTAGTCGTAGTTGTCCGGCATCGCCCAGGAGGTCGGGTCGCCGCCCTGCAGCTCATGGGCCAGTGATGAAGGAGAGGGCGGGGCCAGGTCAAGGCCACGCCCACGAGATGAGGGGTCGAAGAAGTCCACATGGAGGACGTCGGGGTTAGCGGGGTTGGTGGGGGCTGAGGGCTGAGCGGTGGTGGTGGTGAAGAGGCGGTCCATGTCAAACACGGCTGTGTCCTTGGCGTGGATCCAAGGCGGGTCGGTGTGCGGCAGACGCTCCTCCTCTTCCTCCTCCTCCACGCTCTCCGGGACGTCCTGTCCACGTGGGTTGCTGGGCAGCAGGTGCTCCGTCTCAGCCGAGTCAGGGCTTAGCTGGGGCGGGGCAGCCACGCCCACTTCCTCCAACGCGGGACCCATCGTCTCGCCGAACATGCCGCTGCTCTGCTCTTCCTCCTCGCCGGCGCGGGGGATCCGGTCCGCACTCGGGGTCACAGTGGCAGGACTGGCCGAGCTGCTCATCCCGGTTACCGTGGCGACGACCTCGTTGACCTTGACAGGCCCCTCCTCCTCGCCAAGCAGGGCGGTGACATTGGCCGCACTGTCCGGCTCAGTGGCATTGGTCCCGACAACGGTTCCTACAAACACAAAGAAAATAAAGCTTCTTAGTACAAATACAGCGGCTGAGAAAGTGTTCTGAGTTTCTTTTAAAGGTTTCGAAGGAAACAGATAATAGTAATTTATTGCACATCTTAAAACATAAATCTATCCCATATGTTAAAACATAAATCTCTATCTGTGAGATCCTGTGTGAAGATGCATGAGAGCCACTATGAACCAAAACACAAAAGATTTTTTTCCTCTCGGTGTACAGAAACACAGCGGTGAGAGAACTTCAGCACATTTAATGAGGTGCAAAATGGTTTCACTTGGAAAAACAGACCACAGTTTGTATCGATCAGCTCGGGGAAAAACTTCTAGCTCTCAAATGGGCTCCAGTTACCGGAGAGCAGGGCTCATTAGGGAGACAGTTAGAAAGCAGCTGGTTTGATTTAAAGCACCAACATGGTCAAAGACTCACTCTGAGAGATCGCATCAATAAAATTGGTACAAAAAATACCCATGAAAATGTGTAAAATATCCGTGAAATAAAACAAAAACATGAGTTTTGTGCATTTTACTGAACTAGTGACTTTGAGTGAATGCAGCTTTTTAATGGGCCACCATAGATGATTAATATGAATTTGGAAATGCAATTCCAAGTCTGACACTTTGTCACTTCTGTTATTATTCTTTGTCTTGCTTCTATTTGGGGGATAATCCTGCTTTGGAACTACAGTTCACATAATTTGGGGGCTTTGGAGGTGAAAACAGGAAGTGTTATTTTGCCATGCAGTCAACTTGAACCTAATTCAAGCCTAATATGCCAATAAAAGTATTCCGAATTAGCTATTAGCAGTTCCTTTTTGTAACATACCCATGGATTATATTGTTACTTGGATGATTCTCAGTAAAATTTTGGATTTAGAGCGTCTTTTCTCAATGATTACTAGGCAGATAGACATCTGAGGTAAAGATATTCTTGTGTAGGTGTAAGTCACACTGAATCTAAAAACATGTGTATGACAAATAAAACTGTAACACAGCTTTAGCTGTAGAAAAAAATGTCCCTCTGTGCAGCCAGCAGTAGAAAAAAAAAAAAACGCTGATCCTGCACAAACCGTGACATCAGAAGATGCAGCAACCGTTACTGTGAAAAATTCAACAATCGAGGGGTTGGCAATAAACCGGCTGGAGACCGAGCGGTGGAAACAGCAACCATCCTTTTCTGTAAGGCTCGCTGTCAGCTCCCAGAAGTAAAGATTTATCCCCCAAAATGTTGGCCTTAAATCTGATCACAGGAGCTAAATAAATGTCATTTCAATTGGAATATTTGCAAATATTTCCTGAGAATAGCTGCAAAATGCACAGAGCTGTTGGATGCAGCATCTTTTGGATCTGAACTATAAACACAAACACACATACACATACAATCACCAACTGATTCAGTTTCCAAAGACTTTTTCCAACCTCTCGCTTCAAAACCAGTGGTCCACTGCCACACGATGACATCACAAGTCTCCCTGCATTATGTGACGGACAAAGTGGGCTCAAGGAGTCTGGCAGTGAACCCGACCGGGGGAAGAAATTAAAAGGAGACGTGATTGGCCGTACACTTATCCTCCGGTCGATTACTTCACCCAGAGGGCGGCTCGTTGAGTCATGCAAAGAGCCGCTCTACGGCCGCTCCTCCTTTGGATTAAAGCAATAATACACTAATGTACTTGAACGGCGAGGAGCCGGGATTACGGATTATGGGGTTGGAGAGGGAGGGATTTGGGAGACTTTGGGGGTGTCCTGCAGAGGGGGGGGGGGGGGGGGGGGTGATCTTAAGGAGACGCAGACAAGACAGCGTCTCGACGATTGTAAGAGAGCTTTAAATATGTGAAGATGACGAGACTGTTCATCATGAAAACCATAACTGTTTTTTTCTGAGCCTGGTTAACGTTGGAACACTTGGTCTAGACACATGGTCTAGTTTAAAATAAGAACGACTGTTGCGTAACTTAAGCTACCGACGTAACGTCATGTGACTCAGTGGCGTAGCGTCACAGAACCTCGTCGGTCAACTCAACTTTTGAATTCACGCGGTCCACGAACGCCGGTCCCGTGTTGGTTTGACCCGTCCACCGAAGCAGACGGGTTGACATTGGACTTGTGTAAAGCCTGGTGTGTCTCATACAGGCTTTACCTCGTGCGTCGGTATAAAGACAGCGAGGGGCACTGCCAGACCAGGCTGTGCATCGCCAACATGAAAGTGGCTCCATATCAGGCCTCTGTTTACAATACTACTACATTTCCCAGGATGCATTTAGTAAAAAGGTGCATTTATTTGGAGAGAAATCGTATCAACTTATCTTAAATGATAAAATAACACCCTTAAATATTGAGTCAGTGGCTTCATCGATGTCGTCTACGCTAAAGAAAAGGCTTCACATTTATACATTGTACTTCAGACAACATACACTCATGTTTTAGGGTTTTAGAGGTTGGGGGTTCAATCCCCTGCCCCCTGATCCCCCACGGTGAATAAGTGCGTGTGGTTGTGGTCGTATAAGTAAGGAGCTTTGGTAAACAGCCTCCACCAAATAGCATATGTGAGGATCTCTGTGAGGATCTCTGCTGACTGAAGATAAACTCTGATCCCGACCCTCTGGGATTTTAATCTGTCCATCTCTAAATGTCTCCTCAACACTCAGCGAGGCTCCATGTACT